>JANEYF010001325.1:0-661161 GCA_029963845.1 Rhamnusium bicolor
AGATCCGGCTGCAGAATTAGTGTACTCATCGAGTATTTGCTAAAAACCAAATTTTTACGCATATTTATGATTAGGAGAATATATATCTACCACGCTGCCTATCAAAATGTGGCCGCAAGTATTTTTAATTAAATTATTATTAATTGACTTTTCGGAAAAAATTTCATTGACTTGTTTTTTCAATAACTTATCGTCCACTTCACGACAATATATATAAAGACTCTGAAAAAATCACGGCTGCCGTTGCCCACTTGGCCGCACCTCTTCGCAGCCAGGTGTACACAGGTATGATTTTGTTACATTTATACGCTCATAACGTACATTTATTATTTATATATCAAATTAAAGCTAATTTTTTTCTGTTTATTATGATATACCGTTGCCTAATTAAATCTGGCCGCAAATAAGGGTTGCTGGCTGTTAAAGATGGTAAATATTAAAGGTAGAGTGAAAGAAAGCTAGCGCGTAACATCACAAGTCAGACGAGGATAGCGATTGCCAGCTGTACGACGATTTAAAGCCATTGCGCATGCGTCGGATGCTAGTGTTCTCAACCACCGGTTCAAACAATAGTAGGTACGACTTAATAATTACTCCAAAAGAATTGTCTTTCTTTTCAAAATGACAGATTGAAAAATTGCAAAACAAATGATAAATTTAAAAATTACAAAAAAAATGACAAATTTAAAAAATTACAAAAAAAAAATTGATATTGATGAAAAATAAAGCCAAGGTTACTTATATAAAAGAAAATTTTATTGTCCAAGTATTGTTTGAAAAAAATATTAGATTTTATTCAAGTATTACATCGTTTTTTACATATTAATTAAATATTTAAACAAATTAAAAATTTTAAAAATGTATCTTACAATTCCGTGACTCTTATTTAAAAATCTGAATCATCGGAGCTTTCACTCACACTATCATCACAGCTATCACTTTCATCGCTACAAATATCAGAATCGTCGTCATTATCGGAAGATTTGTTCGTGGAATCACATAATACATTCTCAACTTGCGTTGGAGTTGTCTCCCAGGAACCATGTTGGTTTTAAAAAGCCATCTAACAGCAGCCAGCCATTATTTTCCGCGCTGAACTTGATACAATCCGGCTCAGTACTATTTAACCACATCGAATTAACAAAGATTGTTCGCAACAATAACATTAGCGAACACTTTTTGAATGATGCATTATGAAAGTCCAGTACATTGGATTTTTTGTCACACAGAAAACACGCCTTCATCTTTATTAATTTTATTTCACATAAATTAATTTGATAATTTTTAGATGCACAAATGAAACAGCAATATATATAACGTTGTGTATTACGAACTCCAAAACAGCGTGGTTTTTAACTTAGAATGAAAATGTCGCAGCTATTCAGTTGAGAACACTAGCATCCGACGCATGCGCAATGGCTTTAAATCGTCGTACAGCTGGCAATCGCTATCCTCGTCTGACTGGTGATGTTACGCGCTAGCTTTCTTTCACTCTACCTTTAAATATATCATCTTTAACAGCCAGCAACCCTTATTTGCGGCCAGATTTAATTAGGCAACGGTATATCATAATAAACAGAAAAAAATTAGCTTTAATTTGATATATAAATAATAAATGTACGTTATGAGCGTATAAATGTAACTAAATCATACCTGTGTACACCTGGCTGCGAAGAGGTGCGGCCAAGTGGGCAACGGCAGCCGTGATTTTTCAGAGTCTTTATATATATTGTCGTGAAGTGGACGATATGTTATTGAAAAAACAAGTCAATGAAATTTTTTCCGAAAAGTCAATTAATAATAATTTAATTAAAAATACTTGCGGCCACATTTTGATAGGCAGCGTGGTAGATATATATTCTCCTAATCATAAATATGCGTAAAAATTTGGTTTTTAGCAAACACTCGATGAGTACACTAATTCTGCAGCCGGATCTTAGACTATAAGGTAAACACACTATTTTATTTCTGTCTGTGAAATTATAAACGAGGCGTGTGGCAAATTCTTTGCCGCACGGCGTGCGACAAATTGACATTTTCGCAGTCATTTTGAAGTTAGAAAATTTGACTTTCAACACAATCGTAGAAAAATATATTTTCCTCAGTGTTTTCCTAAGTACATGCAAAGATATTCTGCAGGCTATTTGCCATAATGTGAAATGAATAATAAAAAAAGATAATGTGCTTATTTTGTAAGCACAACAAACTGCCCTGTTCAGCAAAACCGATGAGCAAACAGAACAAAAACACTTACGAATAAATAATGCACAATATCAAAATATTAAAACATTTACAGACACATGCTTTGGCACAGTATGACTTTTCTTAAAGCAATGTTCTAACTAAGAAATTTTATTAATAACTCTGCGATTATTATCGATGATTTCTCTGAACAGTACAATAAAATTAGATTATTAGATTAGATAACCCTGTAAATGTTTTAAAGTTTCGATGCAAATATTTGTTGAAAATTTCTTCTGTTTTATTTGTCAGTTTTGCCTGATAAGTTTTTGTGTAATGTGTAAATGCATATTATTCAAATAATACATATTTCAAATATTCTTTTGATTCACAGAGAGAAAAGTGTGAACAGGCATATGCATATGGCCAACAATTTTCCATTAAAAACAAATGCAAGTGTCTTGTAGAGAAAAATCGAGGAGGCTTGAACTAATCTTCTCTTAAAAATCCAATTTTACGTTAAAGTCTGTTCCAAAAAAGTTTTTATCGCATCAAAAAACCTCCACTATTAAGAAAGCGCCAGTAAAAGGAAAGTGTAAAAAATCAATTTTGACAGAGGATCTTCGCCACTGGAATTTTCAAAAAAAAAACGAGATAAAGAATGTGTCATCCACTTCGCTCTATCTGTTTCAGAAATAGACAATACCCCATGATTACAAGCAATTTGGACACACTGTACTGGGTGTAACATAATTCCCGCCCAGGGTTTTTATTTCTTAAACGGAAAGAGATATGAAAAATTCAAAAATATTTTTTTAAGCTCAACTTATTCTACAAATCTAGTGGTAAGTCATATTTTTGGTGCATCAACGTTAGGCGTCGCGACGTGTTTTACATATTTTTTTCAATGGATATCCAATTTTTATTGCAGTGTTACAGATATCAATAATTTGAAAAAGTTTTTCTAATAATTTCTTTCCCAAAACTCATTAGTTTTCGAACTATGGCAAAGAAAATGGCTGACACATAATTCTAACCCATACCTTTCATATGATTTATTTTATTAAATAGGAATGTTATATACAGTGTGTCTCACCAGGAACTGCATCCATCTATATACAGAAAATTTTTAAAATTTAAGAAGCTACTATTGGCAGTGTGGCCAATCCAACTAAAATAATTACACAGTGTCGATACCAACTTGCTTATTTTAAATAGAACACCCTATATATTTTAGGGTTTTCGAAAAGAGCATAAAATTCTGAGTCAAAAACATGATATCCTAAGCCTAAACCCAGCCGTTTCAGAGATATTTGACATTTTAAAAAAATTTTGACAGGTGTAATGGTTTACAATAACTTTTATAACTTTCTTCGTGTAAAAGATACTCGTTTGCTATTTGGCAATTCCCTAAATTTTTAAAATTTTCTAGTGCGTACTTTTCCCTATATAATAATAATATAATAATAATAATATGATTTATTGTAGTTATAAAATAAATAACAGAATGTAAATTATAATTTGGTTATAACGTAATTTTATATACAATTTCTATAACTACAAAAAGACTGGAAACAACATGGTTCCAAGGAACCTGCTAATCAAAGTTCCAGCCTTGAAAACACATAATTAATAACATATACACATAACTGAATCAATGCATGAGTAAAAGAGAAAATAACCAATTTATTTTAATTTAATGAGATTTACAAAAAAAAAAATGTTTAAAGCACGATTTTAATATGAGAATAATTTCGTTTAAATAGATAATTCATTAAAAGTTGAATAAATACCTTTTGAGTTTAGTTTTAAACAAAGATGGTTTTAAATATTTTAATGATGCCGGGAGTTTATTATATAGGTTGTAAATACAATAAGAAAATGACCTACAATACATAGAGGTATAGTGGGGAGGAGGAGAAATCAGGCCTCTAAATCTCAAATTCAAATTATGGATGTCAGTTCGAAATTTAATTTTGTTATACAAATAAGGTGGACATTTATTAACTAAAATACGATTATAAAGAGTTAGAGAATGTAGTTTGCGCCTCCCTGCCATATCAAGCCAGTTGGCACTTTTCAATTTATATGAAACTTTATCATGTTTCCTGATACCGTAAATAAAACGAAGACAAGATTTTTGAACCCTTTCAATTCTATTTGAAGTAACTTTGTCCAAACATGGTCCATACAGTGCATCACAATAATTAAAATGGCTCAGGACAAGGGTATCAGTCAACTTAATTTTAAGCGAATGAGAAAGAAAGTGGCGGTGGGGAAATAACAATTTTAAGTTAGAATACGCCTTTTGTAAACATTTTGAGACATGCTTTTTAAATCGTAATTCTGTGTCTAATTCAATTCCTAGGTTTTTTGCAACTTTAGAACATGCTAACATATTATCATTTAAGGTAACTTTAATATTCTCTTCAATTATTGTCCGCGATTTCCCAAATATTAAAACGGAAGATTTGTTAGGGTTTATTTTTAGGTGATGATTTTCTGATATCGCAATTAAACTTTTTATATCATTATTTATATTATTTGTAGCATTAATTATATCTTTAGGAAAAAATGAATAATATAATTGTGTGTCGTCTGCATATAAATGTACAGAACAATATTGCATGGATACTGTTATATTACACGTATATATACTAAATAATAAGGGTCCCAAAATAGAGTCCTGCGGAACTCCGCGTAAAATACGACCCATGCCTGACTCCCCATTACTAGTTTCAACATACTGGAATCTATTATTCAAATAATTTTTTATTAGTTTGATTGCGCTCTCTGAAAATCCCACAAAATGCAAAATAGACAACAAAATTTGGTGACTTATTGTGTCAAAAGCTTTGGAATAGTCTAACAGAACCAAAGCTATAGTCTTCCCATCATCAATACCTTTAAAAATATCATCAGCAATAGTAAGTAATGCTGTTGAACAGCTATGACCAGCACGAAACCCTGACTGGTAAATTGGCAAAATATTATGCGTATTTAAGTGATCCCGTATTTGAACACAAATAATTTTTTCAACAACTTTAGATAGTACTGGAAGTTAACTAATAGGACGAAGGTCATTATAATCAGTAACATCATTTTTCTTTGGCAGAGGAATAACACGTGCAATTTTCCAGGTGTCTGGAAAAACATTATCCCTTAAACAAGTATTTACAATATCAGTTAGATATGGCAAAATAAAAGGACAGCATAGCAGTAGCATATCTATATTTATTAAATCAGAACCTGTAGCTTTTGATTTTATCTCAAGTAGATATTTGTAAACTATTGTGTCAGCTACTGGTTCAAATTTAAATAAAGATTTAAAGTTGGATTTAAAATTGTTGCTATAAAATTGCAAAAGATTATTGTCAGGCGTTGCATTTGTTACAGAGTGTTGCAAAAAATGGTTATTAATATTATCAGGGTTATTAATGTGAATCGGCAAATCATTAGATTTAGTCCTGTTATATACATTTAATTCTTCAAGTTTCTTCCATAATGCTTTACCCGAATTATGTGTTACACAATACTCCAAATAGCATTTCTTTTCATTTCTGATAGCAATGTTTGTCTGATTTCTTAAATTTTTATAATAACTCAAGTCTTGTGGATTTTTTGTTTTTTCCATTTACTAAGAGCTTTCTCTCGCATAGAAATTAGCAGCTTAATATTGTCTGTAAGCCACGGTGGTTTTCTCTTTTTTTATAACAATATTTTTTATAGGTGCAACTGTGTCAAATAACGCTATAAATAAGTTATTAAAATGTTCAATTTTATTATTAATATCTGGTAGATCATATATTTCATAGAAAGGTGTTAACATTAATAGTTCATGTAAAAAATCAGTATCTATATATTTAAAATTTCTAAACTTTACAGTTTTTTCATTTACCACACAACACTGTTTTTTAAACGAGCAAAAAACCAAGGAATGATCAGACACATCAGGTAGATCTTTTGTACCACATGTATTATATATTAAATTATTTGAAACAAGGATAACATCAATCAAAGTTGACGAAGTGTTAGTAACTCGTGTAGGATTGTTAATTATTTGTTTTAAATTGTAAGTATCAATACATTCATTTAAAAGTATAGTTTTACGGTTTTCTGAGTCTAATAAGTCAATGTTAATATCCCCCCGCACACTATATTCTCACAAACTGTGATTAAATTGGACAAAGAATCTTCAAAAATATCGAAAAACTCTAGTAAATTCTTATTCGGCGGCCTATAGATAGTACCAATACTATAAATGATTTTAGAAAAAGTAATTTTCAACCAAAGTTGTTCAATGGTTTCATGTGAACTTATATTTAGAATTTCATACCTTAAGTTGGATTTTAAGTACATGGCAACTCCTCCACCTCTTGTACCTCTGTCATTTCTTATAAGAGTGTAACCCTGTATTTTTACACTTTCATTGATTACATTTGCCGACAACCAAGTTTCAGTTATACCAATAACATCATAATTTTGTTGTAACACAGTCTTTAAAATCTGAAAAATTACTCGTTAGAGATCTCACATTAAGAAACGCAATTAATAAATCCCTCATTACAATTAATTAATTAATATAAAATGCGCAGTAAAATAAAATAAAAATATGTTTCACAAGAAATAATAATAATAATAATAATAAATGTATGTATTGAATATATAAATAAATATACACGTATATAAAGTAGATTTAGATTTATGGCAAATAAACGAAAATAGAGAGAAAAAAAATGTGATATGAATATTGTGAATATTGTGCCTCCGAAGCAGCTAATTTTCTAAAATTTTATTCATATCTTCCACAGTCTTCATGTACTTCTTCTTTCCATTTGAATTAGTGACAATACTGCCTTCACTTGACCACACATTATCTCTACCAAATTTTTCCTTGGCAGTTTTTAAAAGCTCAAATCTTTGTTTAATTAATTCCTCAACTATTGCAATTTTCTTTCCATTTAATTTTCTCTTATGATAAAAAAATATTGTCACGATCGATCGATGCAGTTCCTGGTGAGACACCCTATATAAATAGAATGCTTGCCATGAAAACAATTGATTATTCTGAGATTTAAAAGTTATAAAATAAACACTTTCTGTAATCAATATACCACTATTGTGTTGTTATTTAAAAATAATGGAAACTCATAGTTAAATAGTAGATATGATATATGGAAAGCAAACATAAATGTAATGCTACTTACCAAACAGAAAAATTTAAAAAAAGTTAGAATCTGGATTAAGACAAAATGGTTATACTTTTCGTCAAGAAAAGGCAGAGACCAAACAAAAATAATTTGCACAAATGACAATTTTGTTGAAGTACATTTTTTTGGAGAAAATCCTAATAATTTAATTATACAGGCCTCAAGAATTTGGATATTAGTAAAAAAACATCTATACAGAGAATCTTAAAAAAATTAAAATTTCCCCCATATAAGCTACATTTGCAAAAGTTTACTGAAGCTGATTTTGAAAGAAGACGACATTTTTTGCATAGTTTTTGGTAAATGATGACAAATTTTTGGAATTGCATCATATGGACGTTTATAAATAATGTGTAAATAATGGAAATCCTAATAGGCATAACAGTCATCAATGGATAGATGAAAATCCTCACACTGTTAATGAAGTACAACATCAGGGTCATTTTAGTGCTGTTTTGTGTGGGCTTATTGGGAAATAACTTATAGGACCATAGTTTTTTGAGACACTCACTGATGTTGTGTATTTACATTTTTTAGAAAATCATTTCCCACGAGTTTGCCAAAACATACATCCAAGAATTTTACAGGTTGCACCAAGATTGAGCTGTTCCTCATAACTCAAGATTGGTTCAGAATTGTCTTAATATCCAATATAACAATAGGTGGATTGGAACCTATAGGCCTATTCAGTGGCCACCTCAATCCCCAGACTTACATCTTTTAGATTATTTTTATGGGAACACTAAAAAATATTGTATATGCAACACCGTCTCTAAATATAGAATATCTAAAACAAAAAATAACAGATGCAAGTGCAAGCAAGAAGATGCTACAATTTTAAAAGCTACATCTCATTTAAGGAAAAGATTTCAAATGCATTCTGCCTAACATAGACGGCATATCGAAAATTAGTTATAATAAATGTTTTATTGTTTGCTGATTCCTCAGTTGATTATTCGTTTTGTGTATTTTTATGCGTAGATATTAAAAATTGTATGTTTAATTTGTATTTGTATAATAAAACCGTTATTACATATTTCAGATATGATTAAATAAAATTAAATTAGCAAAAAGTTTATAATATTTTCATAAGAAGATTGGATAATGGGAAATAATTATAATTGGGTTTCAAAAGAAAAAGATATTAAAGATATTCTGGCGCCTAGCATCGATGCACCAAAAACATCACATCAAAATTATTAGAAAAAGTTTTTCAAATTAACATCTATAATACTATAAAATAAAAATTGGATATCCATGGAAAGAAATATATAAAACGCGTCGCAAAGCCTAGCGTCGATGCACCAAAAACATGATTTACCCCCAGATTTGTAGAATAAGTTGAGTCCAAAAAGTTTTCGAATTTTTCAAATGTTTTTCCGTTTAGGAAATAAAAACCCTGGGTCGGAATTATGAGACACCCGGTACATTGTAGGTATAAACGTTTTGTGGACCATATACAAAATGAGTGTGTAAAATGAATTAAATAGAGTGACAAAATGTCCTTCAACCCTTCGTAAAATACATTTTTCAGTCTTGATTGCAGATTTTGATGTATGCATTTAAAATAATATATCTCAATCAATAGATAATTTTATGCTCGTATGCTTGACTTTTTTTGACAAATCAATAGTTTTCAACAAAATTGGAAAAACTAAAAACATGTGCCTTAAGGGTATATTATTCAACGAGCATGTAATGGATATTATTTACGAGGGTTGTAAAACACCCTAGTAAATAATAGCCATTACGCGCGAGTGAAATATTATACTTTTTGTATGACTATCAAATACTAAAATTTTTTTGTAAAATGTTGCGATAAAAAATTCTGACAAACTTGGACGTTTCGAATTAAATAGTAATTCCGCGCTTTGACTGACATATCATGTCATATTCCATGAAATTTTAATAAAAAATTTCAGAACCAGTGAATAATGAAATCACTGCATTTACTGCAGTGAATAATGAATATCATTATCCCCGAGAAAACATATACAAAATGGAAACATTATTTAATAGTCGTGGATAAATATATAAAACAATTTTTATTACTAATGAATTATTTTATATCTGTATCTAATTAGTATTAATTTATAGTTATAGACATAAATATTATTCTCCATGTGAAATATATACGTATAAATACATATAAATAAACAAGGATATTCTCCATAATTAATTGTTCATCTTCACACATTTTTATAAAAGTTTTCAAGAATAGGAGGAGACAATCTTTACATCTTCTAAATTTAACTATTCTTACCATGCATTAATAACTGGCACATATTTATTAATTTCCAAAACAAAAACATAATTTAAATATGTAAAAACCGTTAAATATTTTGGCAGCGGATAAGTACATAATTCTATTAGTAATACGACTGTAAATTTGGCCCTAAACCAATAATCTGTTAAAAAGGCTAATATTTGCCGAGTAAATTTGTTCACTAAATGGATTTGAACGCCGGAGGTGTCTGCCGTTCCGCTCCCGGCTGGTTCACTGCTGTCTCAAGAGCAAGAAAAGCAAATAACGATATTACTGGAAAGTCATTAGTAAAGTACATCGATAAATATAAAAGATTTTTAATACTTCTGAGGTTTTGAAAATTATTAAAATCAAATCAGATACTTAAGTGATGGAATATTCATAAAAATTTTTAATACCTACTTAAATACACAGATTCCAATTTGTGGGTGATATTCACGTATATCTGAATGCTGCTGTGATTTAAATATCACGTGATGGACACATTTGTGTGAGATTTCAAGTAAGCATAGAACTTGCATTAATACAATTTACTCTAGAACGCTCGCAAAAAAAATCATCAGCTTTGCTCTGCAATAAATCATATGCTATGTTTATTTAATTTTCACAAAAATTCCAGCATCGTTTAGTTTTTTTAAATAATAGTCAACAATAATTCAAAATCTAACAAATTTTCTCAGAAGTTAAAAAATAGAGGGTAGAGGTGAAATCCCTACCACTTCCATTAAACATTTGGCGCATCAGAGATATTGCCCTAAAAAAAAAAATAAAAAGATAAGAAACTCAATTTCTTATCAAAATTTCGAAAAAAGTACTAGGTTACTAGGGTTTCCGAAAAATATTGTTAAATTTAAAGAAAACAAATAATAAATTCATGGTATCCAAAACCTAACAGCTTAATACCTACTGTTATATATTTCCTATACCTCAAATCATCGATTCGTTGATTGAAAGTCCAGGTAGCACCTACTCACTACTTTATTAACTAATAATAATTAAGAACAGTAACTTAATGAAGGACGTAACTATAATCACAATTAAACTCTTAGAAATCATTACTTTATTCTCTAATTTATTTCTTCTTTACTCATTTAATTCCATATTAAAACTGAACTCCTGGACCCATTATGTGCCTTATATATCCACCCATCTATGGTCTAGAACTTTCTTGAACATTCCCGATCTTACTCGAACAGTTCTAGTCCCGTCTTTATTAATATACTATTAATTTGCTTTAATACTGGTAGCGCCATCTGAAGGCAAACCATGGAACCAGTAGTCACAGTTTTTTGGTGTAACACTACTATACACAGGACATATATTAAAGGAAATAAGTTAGAATTTCTAGATTTTAACAGAAGAATTTCAACACAAACTGAACGGAAAAATTCGAAAACCTGGAAATATCAAATGAGGGAGTGGCCATATGAGAGGTGATCTGAATAGAAAATAATATTAGTTTTAGACGCTTTGACCCAGAAGTTCGACAAATGATTCTGGCATGGAAATGTATGTGAGAACTTGTGAACTTTGACAAACTAATAAAATGCCTATCCATGCTGCAGAAAGTGATTCAAAAACTCGACAATTTTAAATAAAAATTAAACATCGTCCATGTTCGACAAAAGTTAATAAGTAAAATGATATTAATAATTTCGGAGACCCAAATAAGAAATGGCTATATGTGTTATTTTTTATATAAAAATATTTAGCAGAATTTTATAGGTAGATAAGATAAACTCAAACAATTTTTGAAGGGAATCTCAAACTACCTCAGTTGGATAAAAAAGGCATTTGTTGAAATTCATTTACTAAATCAGATAATACATTTTAACAGGGCGGTTACTTTGTCCTCATATTATCTCTACATTATATGCTCTAAAAAAACGGGAAGTTTTGGTCTCGGTTTTGGTGTAAAATTAGTGACACTTTCTTGACACATTTTTTTTGAAATTAAAAATACCAAAATTTTTTTCTGATAATATATTTTTTCCACATATCTGAGAAACAAATAATATAATTTTTGGGACATATTCTTTATTTAGCAGCATTGTCCAAGAACAAAAATGTTCAAGAACAAGAATGTCGTTATTATTATTCTGTCTTGTTATTTATTATTATTATTTTGTTCGTATCTACGCGATGGATATATTTATACCTATTTTATCAATTTCTAACAATATTATTATATTAGAGGATCATTTGAGCATTTATAATGCAAGTAGCTAACATTTTCTAAGATTAATATTATATTTGAGAGAAATCTCCACGCTTGATATCTTTTCCAGTGAACCTAAGTCAAAAGGTTATCACAAAGTGTCAAAGATAAAGATAATATCAAGTAATATTCTTCAAGGCTCACTAAATTCTAATGATCTGTAGCAATGCTTTATACTTTTTAACGACATTAGTATTCTCAAAATTTCGTACCTATTTTATATAAGTGTGATCTACATGATCATATATTTATTTTGGCAAATATCAAATTAAATAATTTCAATTTTAAAACCAATCCAAACTTTAGAATGGATAATGTGTGTACTAGTGTATGTATTTTTATATATTATATATTACATATTTGGAAAAAGGCAGTACCTTAAACTCGAGGAAACATCCTATAGTTCACCGCTTCTAAGCCTTTTAGTTACATTAAATTAAATTTTTTTAAATTGTGCAGAGTGAGAATGCAACTATATTTTTGTGTTATATATGAATGGCACTGGGATGAACTTTCCCTTAACGTTTATAATAAATAAACTAGTGGAAACGAAATACGTTCAATGTGTCGAACTTTCTCGAAGTTTGCAGAAAATTAAAAATTTTTATACTTTTAGTAAATTTTTAATTAAGGTATATAATTTGTATCTATGCTAACAAAATTTTATGTTCAGTCTCATTCAGGAATTTGTATGTTCTGAGCTATGAGCTTGATGTTCTAAATTATGAATTCTTGCTTCTATTAAAATTTTGAAAAAATATAAAGACTGGGGCTTTAACAAATTTTAACATCTCAGCTTTAATTTTATTCTTATTATTATCAGATGATGGTTTCATGTAGCAAAAGTGAATAAAAAATCATAGTAAATTTAGAAAGAAAAGTGCTGAACGACATAAAAACTATGATAATTCCTTGACATATGGCTATAAAATTATTTTTTATTCGATTGCATTGATGTGTAGTTTCTTGGTTCGAATATCTGGATGAAAAGATCACCTTTTTTATAATAGGTATTACTTTTTGTTGTGGTTGTTGGGCGACTATTTTTCTACGATCGCGCAAAAAGTTAATACTTTTAACACTATTTACTGTGCCATAAGTTTTAATTTTTGCACTAGTACAACTTACTATTTGCACTAGTGCAAAAAGTACTTTGATATTTTATTGATTACGAGTTTGATCTAAGATATAAAAATTTTTTCTAGTAATTTGGGTATACGTATGAACGTGATACTGATAAGTAACTGTACCATTAAATATTCCTCAAAATTTTATTGTTTGATATTATAAGGACATTGTTCATTACCGACCTGAACATAATTGGGGGAATTGCGCGAATTTCAGTGTTAACATTCATTTTAAGATCTTCTAAGTTTCGTGGATTATTCCTATAGACTTTGTTTTTCAAGTAGCCCCAAAATCTAGGGTGGTTAGGTCAGCGGACCTAGGCGGTCAATGTATGGTTTTATTCCGTAAGATCAATCGCTGTGGGAACGCCTATAGCAAAATGGTCATGCTAATTTTTGCAATATGACTTGTTGCACTGTCTTGTTGAAGTCCATATCTTGAACTTGTGGTATGAAGAAATTTCACAGTAGTGCTCAGATTAACTATGGTGACTCCATTTTCTTCGAGGAAATAAGGTCCGATTATTCTCGAAGCTGAAATGGCACACCACACTGTTACTTTAGGCATATGTTCATGAAGTTCTTTTGGATTTTCACGTACTCAGAAACGACAAATCTGACTGTTGATGACACCAAATAAATGGGCTTAATCGCTCATAAACGATCGAAGTTCAATATCAGGTTCAGTTTCTCGCAACTCCAAAAAAGTTTTGCATGATTCAATTCGTCTGATTTAATCGCCTTCTTTTAATTGATGAACAACAGCAATTTTGTAGGAATGAAATTTCATTACTCTTAACATTTTTCGGATATTGCGATCTGAGATCTGGATTTTCAATAATTACTTTTCTGATTATCATTTAGTTGGTCTTGCAGTATTGTATTGCGAATTGGACCTTCATTTTTTCATTCACGAATAAATAATAGGATAAAGTATTATATCTGAGATTAAATTGCGCTCTAAATTGTCTTTGCATGATGGTAATTAATTTTGCATCAAGAAATTGTTCTACGAAAAACACCCACTGTAGTATTGTCCACTGCATTGTTTAACAACTGTCATAACCAGTAATAAAACTTCCAAAGCTTCCTCTTTGACATAAAAAAATTTCATCACAATAACATTTGCTTTTTGTAATTCAGCGAATAAAATGGAAACTCCTTTCTGGCGGATCCTTTATTAACAATTATTACTTTTGTTAAGTGTATAACATTATTTTAAGGGTTCCTCAAATCAATGCAGTACCTGTTTTGAGGTAGCAGTGCCGTGGAGCGGTAAAAGGTTTACATAGCGGTAAATAAAATCACTCATACTACTCAACAGTTGTAGCTTGTGGCACTTGGCGGCCCAGAGAGAGGGGGAAGATACATTGCTAGTGTGGAACAGAGACCGAACAGCTTTACAGTGAAAGGGCGGGGTTTAGACCGCTGCGCATCCAAACTCACGTACTAAGGCCAAGTTAGAATCATTGACTATATTCCATTCATTGCATATAAGCGCATAAAAAATTGTTTACTTGGACTCGCAAAGCTGCTCATTATCGACCTTCAGTCGTTCACAGTTATCTAACGTAGACTTGCTTGTATTATAAATACATAAAACGTATTTATATAATACTGCGCGCCTATGCTAGAATTGAATTTTGTATATGCATATGAGATGAATGGACTAAGTATAATACCTTTCGAGTAGGGGAAACAGTGTTTACCAAAGCGTGCTCAGTATAACATTCTTTAGGTATTATGCAAGGAAATTCCACATTTTTTATAATTTTTGACAATGTGAAACAAGAATTACTTAATTTTTATAGAAATTTATTGGAAAATTACCTCGAAGAAAATAATATTTTAAAAATATCGTTGATTATTGCTGACTTTAGGTAAATTTATCTACTAATTTATTTATCTAGTAAATTTAGCACTTATTGCCTTGGATTATATTAAAACGCTTATAGTTTTTATTTTAATTTGCATACAATTTACGCTACTGGTTTTCCAAAACGGATTTCTGATAAATACTTAAATGTCGCTTGTGTCGCTACTTATGCTGTAATAAGAGTATTTACCAATTTTAAAATAATAAAGCAAAACAAATTGTCTTTTCATTTTGAAGTACCTAAATACATTTAAAATGTTTATTTAGAATTTGGGACGTGTTTAAACATCATTATTAGGAAAGCTGTTTAAAAGGTTGTATTTACAACTAGCAGTAGCCTGAGCAAACAGAAAAAGAACCTATGTTTCTAAGGTTTTTCTGTAATGAAGCATTTATGTATATAAAATATTAAATATCTTTTGCTGTATCTACATGTTTATTGATAAAATATTGAGTTTCCTACATATGTATGTGTATATATATATATATATATATATATATATATATATATATATATATATATATATATATATATATATATATATATATATATATATATATATATATATATATATATATATATATATGTATATATATATATATATACAGGGTGTTTACGAACTTGGGAATATATTTTTAATGGGAGGTAGTACTTGGTAAAAGAAGTCGATTGCTAAAAATTTACCTTAGTAAAAGTTCCTCAGAAGTGGCAAAAAATTTTTTTAAATAATACACCAAATTGTTTGAAAACCGCTGACGAAGCTAGCTGTATGCGAAAGTTATGGCAGTGTTGCCAAATTTTATCTCAACGTCCATTACTTAGCGACAATTTTTTTCTTGTTCCAATAGAATTAGATAAATAACATCTAACTATGCTACCGATCAAAATGTACTCATTTTTTAAATTAAATATTTTCCTCGAAAATTAAACGTCTTCTAACAGCCAGAAAAGTACAACATAACCCATGGGTTGAATTGTTTTAAAGAATCTAACTACAGCTTAAAACATTTTTCTCACTATTGATTGATTGATTTACATTTTTTTTACATCATTAAATTTGTTATTTTTCATAATACCTATCTGTTTTTATGGAAATACTCGTACAAATACAAAATGGAGAATTCAAAATATTTACATCTTTGTGAGCATTGTACAATTTAAAAATGGAAATATACCCAATCTATTATAATAAATTATAGTGAAGAAATCCCTGATATTTACCTTTGCAAAAAACTTCTCTTGCAGAAAATTCCTTAAAAGACTTCCTTCACCCAACCACAAACGCACATAATTCTTTCTTTGTGTAGGCACTACATTCAAAAACTAAATAATTAACAATATTTCTATGTGTAATATATGTATGTGTATATATGTATATATATATATATATATATATATATATATATATATATATATATATATATATATATATATATATATATATATATATATATATATATATATATATATATATATATATATATATATATATATATATATATATATATATATATATATATACAAGAAAAAGTTTAAACGCGGGTTTTTATTTACATTACAGTAAAAAATAAATGAAATTAACGGGTACCGCCCGCAAAAAGAAAAATTGCACGGTGGAAAATGCAAAAATTGCAATTGGCAGAAAGATGCAAACCGTGGACACGTGTTTCTGACTAATTGGTCTTCATCAGCACGGTGTAGCTGAGTTAAAATGATGGATAAAACTCATAAAAGACACAAAAGGAAAACCACTGACAGGAAGCCAGTCGCACCTTTGTGGCTTCCACTTGGAAGGCTCCGGTATGGGAGCATCGTCCATAGCATCACACGCGGGCAACTATAGCAACCTGCGTGGGATTCCGGACCCAGGAAAATGAATAGGTACAGAGAAAGAGTTTAAACGCGGGTTTATTTACATTACAGTAAAAAATAAATGAAATTAACGGGTACCGCCCGCAAAAAGAAAAAATTGCACGGTGGAAAATGCAAAAATTGCAATTGGCAGAAAGATGCAAACCGTGGACACGTGTTTCTGACTAATTGGTCTTCATCAGCACGGTGTAGCTGAGTTAAAATGATGGATAAAACTCATAAAAGACACAAAAGGAAAACCACTGACAGGAAGCCAGTCGCACCTTTGTGGCTTCCACTTGGATGGCTTCGGTATGGGAGCATCGTCCAAGCATCGCACACGCGGGCAACTATAGCAACCTGCGTGGGATTCCGGACCCAGGAAAATGAATAGGTACACAGTAAATAAACCCGCGTTTAAACTCTTTCTCTGTACCTATTCATTTTCCTGGGTCCGGAATCCCACGCAGGTTGCTATAGTTGCGCGTGTGCGATGCTTGGACGATGCTCCCATACCGGAGCCATCCAAGTGGAAGCCACAAAGGTGCGACTGGCTTCCTGTCAGTGGTTTTCCTTTTGTGTCTTTTATGAGTTTTATCCATCATTTTAACTCAGCTACACCGTGCTGATGAAGACCAATTAGTCAGAAACACGTGTCCATGGTTTGCATCTTTCTGCCAATTGCAATTTTTGCATTTTCCACCGTGCAATTTTTTCTTTTTGCGGGCGGTACCCGTTAATTTCATTTATTTTTTACTGTAATGTAAATAAACCCGCGTTTAAACTCTTTCTCTGTACCTATTCATTTTCCTGGGTCCGGAATCCCACGCAGGTTGCTTATAGTTGCCCGCGTGTGCGATGCTTGGACGATGCTCCCATACCGGAGCCATCCAAGTGGAAGCCACAAAGGTGCGACTGGCTTCCTGTCAGTGGTTTTTCCTTTTGTGTCTTTTATGAGTTTTATCCATCATTTTAACTCAGCTACACCGTGCTGATGAAGACCAATTAGTCAGAAACACGTGTCCACGGTTTGCATCTTTCTGCCAATTGCAATTTTTGCATTTTCCACCGTGCAATTTTTTTCTTTTTGCGGGCGGTACCCGTTAATTTCATTTATTTTTTACTGTAATGTAAATAAACCCGCGTTTAAACTCTTTCTCTGTACCTATTCATTTTCCTGGGTCCGGAATCCCACGCAGGTTGCTATAGTTGCCCGCGTGTGCGATGCTTGGACGATGCTCCCATACCGGAGCCATCCAAGTGGAAGCCACAAAGGTGCGACTGGCTTCCTGTCAGTGGTTTTCCTTTTGTGTCTTTTATGAGTTTTATCCATCATTTTAACTCAGCTACACCGTGCTGATGAAGACCAATTAGTCAGAAACACGTGTCCACGGTTTGCATCTTTCTGCCAATTGCAATTTTTGCATTTTCCACCGTGCAATTTTTCTTTTTTTGCGGGCGGTACCCGTTAATTTCATTTATATATATATATATATATATATATATATATATATATATATATATATATATATATATATATATATATATATATATATATATATATATATATATATATATATATATATATATATATATATATATATATATATATATATATATATATATATATATATATATATATATATATATATATATATATATATATGTATATATATGTATATATATGTATATATATATATATATATATATATATATATATATATATATATATATATATATATATATATATATATATATATATATATATATATATATATATATATATATATATATATATATATATATATATATATATATGTGAATACCAGTTACGAGATCTAATTAATATTTTTTGAATCATTTTCATTTCCTAAAAGTGTACAGGGTGGCCAAAAATTAGTATTCAATTAACAACTTTTTAAATTGAATTTTTTAAATTTTTTCAAATGGTATATTTTTCAACGATGTGATGTAAAAATGAAAAACGAACATTTTTTGTAAGTACTTCCCTATGGCTAATTGCAACCATTTTCGTTTTATTGAGTAATAATTACAACATTCAAAAATAAACTTAAAAAAAGAGGTTTCTTCAAATAACTCAGTAGAAAAAATTATAATAAATGTTCCACATGGTGGCCATTTTGATTGACACACATCTCTATGCGCTTTTGAAATGATGTTCCCACTGTTCCTAAAACTGCCGGTGTGATAGATCTAAAGGCAGTTATTATTCTTCCTTCATATTTTGTACTGTTGTTGGTGTGTCTCTATAAACAATTTCCTTCACATATCCTCATAAAAAGAAATCCATTTTTGTAAGATCTGGGAATTTAGCAGGCCATTTAGTGGGTCCATTTCTTCCAATCCATTGATGAGGGTAGGTATTATTTAAGTGGTCTCTAACTGCATTTAAATAATGTGGTGGAGCACCATCTTGTGCCTTTTCTGTAAGAGATACGACAAAATGTTTTAAAGAAAAGTTGTTCAGAATGATAAATTATGTAGATGTGCAACATTTTAAACCCATTTGCATCTGTTTACTTTGATATTTTGCCTTATTTTTTTAGTTTCTTTTAAATTAAATAGTTACCATGTTAAGGATATTTAAAAATGTTGAAGAAAAGTTGTTCTTGAATGATAAATTATACAAATGTGTAAAATTTTAAGATTTATTTCCAAACTAAAATAATATCTGTAATATTAATTCATTCAACAAGTCCACCGCCTATACTCGCACATTTCTCTAAATTTTTTCTATAATTAATTGAAAGTTACTCTAATCTCCTCAAGGGAAATAGAATTAATAGCTTCTCTCATGCTATTTTTCAAAACTTCTATATCACTGGGAATCCTATTCGAATATACAATTTGTTTCATCCGACTCCAAAAGTAAAACTCCATTATTGTTAGATCTGGAGATCTGAACTAGAAAAATGGCACACCAGACATTAAGTTTTTTAAAATACTGCCACCTACAATTTATTACGTAATTGGGATTATTTTCAGACCAATATCGACAATTCTGTGATAAAGGTGTACACCATTAGTTGTAAAAGTCGATTTGTATAAGAAAATAATATTTTTATGGAAATTTCGATCCTCAAGAATTTTCTCACTTAAAGAAAGATAAAAATTCCAACCTTCGGGATTCATCTCTTTCTGTGTGAAGAAATCTGGCTTTAAATGGTTTTATCTTTTTTCCTTTATAAATACGTTGTAAATGTATTTTACGAATGCCCAGCTCCGTGGACCGTTTTCTCGGCTTAAGCTGTTCCCCTAATAAATCCATTGCTTACACAGTACTTACATCATATTCATTAAAGTCCTTCTTTTTTTTTTTTTTTTGTTTATTAAGTATGCTGCCGGTAGCAAGAAATTTTCTAATCAGTCTGAGGATTGTAGATTTTACCAAGAATGTATTTGGAAACTTCATATTAAAAAGTCTAACAACTGCTGGAATTTTTAATTCACCTGTACCATAACAATGAATTAAATAAATCCTTTCTGGTAAAGTAAGCATAATGCCTTTTACGGCGATATTTTCAAAATTTGAGATTAATTTCAAAGTTCAGAAAAAAATTTAATTCAAACGCATTAAATTTTTACTACAATTGTTACAGCGTTATTTTATTCCTATTTTGTTACACACATAGCACACTATGATTTTTCAGAATAGTATGGAAATAATCTTGATAAGTCGGAAAAATCTTAAAATTTTACACACTTGCATAATTTATCAGTCAGAACAACTTTTCTTAACAAAATGTTTAAACATCTTTAACATAGTAACTACGTTATTTAAAAAAACTCAAAAATAAGGCTAAATATGAAAGTAGGCAGATGGCTATGAAATTTTGCACACTAACATAATTTATCATTCTGAACAAATCTTCTTTATAATATTCTGATGTATCTCTTACCGAAAAGGCACTTTACTGGGGAGAAAAGTAACTTTTTTGTAAATTTCAAAGGCATACTTGATTCAGCAGGGGAACTCCAAATGATACAAAATTTCAACTCTAAAATTTTTTGTCTCTTTCACCTATCGTTTCGTCAATCCGGGGACACACTATATATCAATATAAAACTATAGTAGCCATTATACATATATTATAAGAAGACAAAATTGAGAAACTAAGCTTCGTCTCATTTTTTCAAACTTTTCCTCGATTCTGTTATTACAAAGTTGTGTTTCTGTTTCTTACGCTTAAAGCAAACTGTAGTTTATTGAATAGGTTATTGTTTGGTACAACTTAAAGAGTGTTTTTACTATTATTAGCAATAACTATGGCTAAGTTATTTCCTTATTGGTAAGAAAACATGAACCATTCAACTTGCGATAACACAACAAATATGAATAACGTAAATACTGCTTTAAATGTCCTTTGCGTGACTGAAATTTATAACAAATAGTTGACTGTAGTAATATAACTGAACACTAAATACATTTTTTTTCAGATGACGATTTTATTAAATAAACCATGTTCATACATAATTCCTTCAAAAAATTAATAAAAAATTTAAGAATCAATCTATACTAAACCCTTATTCTCAATTAATTCAATGCCGAAATATTTTCTCAGCAGTTTGTTAGATAGGTTTTAATTTTACATTGCTTCTGTTAGTACTATTACCTATTTTCTTTTTTTATTGAATTTATTATTATACATATAGTATCTGGCAATTAAGATTTTTAACAAAATTTTAAGTAACACATTAATTTTGGTGAATGTTGTACCACCAGAAGAGACATAATGAATGAAAAAAAGAAAATAGGTACAATTCCGGGTCAAAAAATTTAAAAAATTTTATTGCATTTCTAGATGAATTCAATGAATTATAATGGAAAAGCATAACTTTATGGAAAAAAATCTGTCTGAATTTCTGTTGTATCGCGATAGCAGCAACAGTTTTTGAGATAAAGCTTTCAAATTTGGTACACACTTTCTAGAGGTCAAGGAAGAGATTGAGTTCGTTGATGAATAAAATCGGTTCCAATATCTAAAAAAAATATTAGTGACATTCCATCAATGTGACTTTTTTGAAACGTCAAAATATGACTTTTTTGAAACGTCAAAAAATGTGACTTTTTTGAAACGTCAAAAATTACTTTTATTATAAACTTCACCACACGTCGAGTTTTTACTACGGTGAGGAAGGTCTGATCCCTAAGTAATTGGCAGCGGTATTTTTCACTTACCTCCAATTAAATTTTAAAAGCATACTATCGCGAACCACACGCACACACGGAAAATTTTGCGTATCGTCATAATTTGTCGAGATTTGTCCAGAAATGCAATAAAAATTTTCAAAATTTTTTTCACGAATACATAACTTCCTCATTTTGAGGGGTGAGGAACTAATTAAATCGAATGATTTTTTTAGATCAGGATGATATATACCGGTATAAGAAAGTTATGTGCTGGCCACATCAGATATTTTGTTGCAAATAAGTTTGAACTAAACTTTACATTCGATGGTGTTTCGACAAAAAAGGCGTAAGCGGCTTTTTACCAAATTGTACAGGAAAGCCAAAAATTGTTAAACATGTAATTGTTAAACATGCAAAATATGTTATTCCAGGTTTAATTTTTTTATACAAAATTAAAAATAGTTAAACAAAAAAATATCTTGTCCAGGGTGTTAAAATAATCGCATCTGAGAATATCAGCACGTGCCACTATGAAATTTCGGCATTTATTAATTTATAATTTCAGTTTATTCCAACTGAAATTATCGATTACGCCACTTCAACTTCAATTTCAACGATTCTCGAATTTTTTGGTGGATTCAACCGTTGCGTTGTGTTAAACGAAAGGCTCTTACGATATGTTTTCCATAATAAACTCATTTTCAGATTATTGTCGCTTACGCCTTTTTGTCGTAACACCGCCTATATTTATAATTTTTAAAATTATTTTTTAGTTTATCTGCAGAGGTCAATTAGGGCAAATTATCTCAATTTATTTCAAATACTTTTTCAGAAAATCATTTATATAACGCATTATTTAAAACATTTTTCCATTATCTTTAAAGAAATACCTAACATTTCAATAGTAGTTTGAACAGCTCGATCTGTTTTGAACATTTCGTTCTTCAGTTAACAAAATACATGTATTGACATGTATTTTGTTAACTTGAAGAGAATGTTATTTGCAACCGAAAAAGAAATTTTTCTTTTGTTGATTTGGATTCAGCATGTTTAACTGAAACTTATTTCGCCTTCAGTATTTTTATTAATCGTACCTTTGGCGAGTAAAAATTAAAAAAAGTCATCGGAATGTCGTGAGCATCGTTAGCAGCGAATCTAGGATTGTTTTGCTCTAATTCCTTAGCGATTGCAGTAACCAGTAAAAGTAAAACGGAGTTTAATATGATAAAAAATCCTGTAGTTCAGAAAAAAATAAATAGTTGTTGTCATCTTATTAAAAATCGCAACGAAATTCGGAAAAAAATTGTTTTATCAATTTACAAACGGTGTTCAAATTGTCTACCATCCGTTTCAATACAGGCTCTACACCATCTTATGAGTGACTAGCGCACCCTGGCAAAGATTCCAAACATCCGCCGGACTTCTTCAAACGCGGCGAAAATTCAATGCATTAGATCATCCCGATCAGCCACCGGGGTAGTAAAAACTTTACATTTTACATGTCTTTATAAAAAGTTATCAAAAGGCGTTAAATCTGGTGATCGTGGGGGCCAGGGATGAGTACCACCCCGTCCAATCTATCCATCTGGATATGTCTCATTCAGATGAGTTCGGACTTGAGCCATCGTGCTGAAATATCATTCGAGCTAGAATGTTCTGAGGAATACTATCCACCAAAATTGAAAGTGTTGATAAAAAATTCCAGACAGGTTTGAGGCGTTCCTATGGAAAAATGTGGGATCCGATTAGATAGTCATCAACAAGCCCAGCCCATATATTGACGGAAAGACAATGTATCATATGAGCATGACGCATGATGATTCTCATAGTCCCAGATATGGCAATTGTGCATATTGTACAGACTATATCTAGTGAAACAAGATTCATCCAAAAATAATCACACAAAATTACGACGCTGCAATAGATTGATTCACAAACCAAGTACAATATTCAACACGACGACGTACAAATTCCTGAAATTCTTGACAATATACCTTTTGGATATGGTACGGATAGTGTTGATGTTCCTTGAGTACCCTCCAAACAAAAAAATAGTAATTCTGAAAGTGTGAGTTATGGCACAGGTACTTATCGATGGATTTTTTTGCTACTTGCTCCAATATATCCTCTTCAACATTCTCGTAGGTTTATTTAGAGACCCAATTTCTCGTAAAAGGGGATGTGCCCTGAAGAAAATATGCTGAGGTTGCCGCTGATTTGGGAAATGTTCCTGGTAGAATCTAGCTGCTTCACGCCCATTACCATCAGCTGCACCATAAATTAAATGCATATCAGCTAGATCAGCATTTGAATAATCATTTATAATCGCGAAATGGTTAACAGATCGAATTAAAAAATATATTATTTAAGTTTTTTTTTTCATCACACTGTCACTTGTCAGTTGGTTTTATCGAGAAATGGCCGCCTTTGTTATTTGGGATTTTTTTTATTAAACATAATTTTTTGCTTATATGAATATTAAAAAGTTAAAAATTATCTTTTTTTACCTGAAAATTGAATTTTCATGACAAATGCTTGTCGGAATTTAGTAAAAAATCCACCCATATATTTCCGTTAATTAATATACCTAAAGAATTACTTACGTTTACAAAGACAACTTAAATCACTCAAAAACGAAATTCGCTGCTAACAGTGCTCACAACATTCTAATGATTTTTTTTAATTTTTACTCGTGAATGGTACGATACGTATGAAAAAACTGAAGGAAGGCAAAAATTTTAATTAACGATGGTGTATCCAAATCAACAAACAAAAATCCGTTCGGTTGCAACTAACTTTTTTATGTAAGATTCTATCACCTACCCGCCCCAACTCCGACGCGTACGTTACTAAGTACAATTTTCCTTGTCAAGTCTGAAGTCAGTACTTTTACTAACACTGGGTAATTATTAAAAAAGTCAATTTAATCCTACACTTTAAAAGCATCGTAGACCGCTTAGGAAGCATTTTAAGAAAAAATGTTATTCTCGTTTTTTTTTTGTTTTTTTTTATGAGAGGAATCACCCCTCAAAGTGAAACACCCTATATAATCTATATATACTTTACATTAAAATAAATTCGAAAAGTTTCCTGATCCTGAAATAAGTAATTTATTTATTGACGGACTATTTACTATTTCGTAGGTTCTACACATTTTCTTCATTTATTTTGCAAATTCAGTTTCAGCAACTATTAATAAACTCCAAAAAGAACGAGAAACAATATTATTATATTATTAAAATAAATTAACTGGGTATTCCTATTTCTTTCATTATTGCAAATCTAATAATAATACAATAACTTACCGGTGTCCATCTTTTATTACACCAAAAACAAACTTCACCAACAACACATTAAACAACAGTTCATTAGCACCACATATACTCAAAAAAGTTTATAATATCACTTTTAAGTGTAATAATTAACTGTCCATATGAAGTAAATTTAGCATTAAAATCGTTTAGTGTGCATAGAATTACGCGAGAACTTAGCGCCAGGTTAACCGAAGCATTCAGATATATCAGAAAAATGTTCATTTAATTCACTTAAGAATTATATCCAGCTGTGCTTATGACAAATATCAGTGACCATTTGAGTGGAACTTGTGAAACTTCATGGTTTTCACATAATATTGATGCTGTGGTGGAAAACCCCGCCTCGTGGCTATAAAATGGCTGATATAAGCCAACAGCCTCTTAAGAGAATACATTGAGAGGCGGAGATTAAGGCTTATTGGTGTGGAGCTGGGCATGCACGATGTAGCAATCGAATGCTGTGTGAAATTTCGTTTTGCTTAGGATGTTTTCAATAGTGGATGATTATAATTTTGTAAATTGGACGTATTTTTAAATTAAGTTACTTGGAAAACAAAAAATATGCTGAATCACAACAAATAAAAAGCATATATTTATTTTTAAAAACTTCACTGTTGAATGCTTCATTTAATTTTAGAACTTTCATCATTTACCCAAAATTTATACATGCACATAAATATCAAAGGCAGATCTAGAGCTGGTGCTAGGCACTAACTCAGTATTTAATTTAAAAAAAACTAAGTTGGTCACATCATTTACAATAAAAAAGTTTAATTTAAAAACAAATAAGCGTAATTAATAACTAATACCAAAGATTGCAGCATAGTCTTTGCTAATACTATAATACTTAGTACAGGGTTAAAGAAAAATTTTAATTACAAAATCCAATCGACAACTTTTATCATTTGTCAACCGGCTTCCCAAGCAGCATAAACATGCTATTCAGCTGAAATAAACAAGATTCGGCTATAAAAACGTTTTAATGGCTTTCCTCAAGTTGCATTTTGGCCATATTATTTTAATCGTGGTTCAACAAAAGCAGTAATGATGGCCTTTTTCAGCTATATACTGGTCATTTATAGTAACCACAACATGGCCACGGAGGTTTGGTTATAAAGTCATTTTCATGGTGTCATGTATGAGCAAGTAATTAAATGGCAACAACGTTAAGTCCTAATACTGCCATTATAGCAGCTATAAAAATGACCAGAATATGTTGGCATGGTTTTAGTTATTAATATAGTGTTGATATCCGAACTATTGCCAAGAAATTAGTCAAAACATTACTACTTTATTTGGCGATTTTCTTAGCTGTTAATTCCGCATTTAGTCATTACCAAATGTTCTTTCTTAAAGGAATTTTGTAGACATAAAAGCCTATTTTGGGACTAAACAGCAGGGTAGGTATGTAAAATTAAAACAAAGTGTTGTTGGCAGTGTTTACATACTTCACATCTAAACAAGTATATGACAGATACTGAAACTAATCCCCAAAACCATTCACTGAGTGAAATTAAAATGTAAACTCGTGTCTGTAAAATTGTGTTCTTACTTTTACTTATACTTAAACTATTTGACGTATGTAATTAATTGAAATAACATACAAGTAAAAATTTAGGTTTATATTATCTAATAACTATGGTGTTTATAAAAAAAAATAAAACAAATTTGAGAGTTAACTTTGTTTTTTCCACCTCTTTATGGTATATTTATTTCTTTTCAGTTTAGTTTAATTATATCTATTATCTCTTTATAATGTAACGAAGTGTTTTTTCCGTTCATGATTTTCTATTGTAATAAGACCTAAGTGGGTTCTTCTTTAACTTTTGTATACCATGTATACGACCTAAGTGGGTTCTTCTTTAACTTTTTGTATACCATGTATACGATAACTTGTATTAATGTTTATTTTGAAACCGCCTTGAACTAAAGGTCAATTTGTTTTATTAGGCAAATATTTGAAATAATAATTAATCCTCGAAGGTAATTGGTTCAAACCGGTATTTGTTGAATACGTTCTGAAACATCTTTAATCGTATACCTGAATCCCTCAAGGAACGGAGCTCTGTATGTACATATTTGAAGTAGTAAATAAAATGAAAATGAAATCAAAATGCACAGACAATATAATATGGATATTATGTAGTGGTAGTGAACTTGCAGATAAAATAGTAGCAATTTAGGTTATGCATAACCTAAAATTCTATTTAGTCACATATAATAGTTTGGTGTTTGATTGTAATATTTTATTATGAACGTATTCTTGTGTTTGCTGTGTCAGATAATTTGGTTTTGATCATGTAGTGTGATTATTATCACACGCCAATCATTATATTGTTTATGATTATCAAGAACTGATGGAATTCTATAAAAACTGACACGTTATTTTCACAACCCACCACAGAATAAAAACTTAGCATTTTAATTAAAAATGTAAGAAGACAAAAATTGAAAAAGTTATTTAATAAGTACAATGGTATTTTTATAATATAAAGAACTGAAGTGAGGTTATGATTTGTTATTTGTTTATCCTCCAAGCAACGACCTTGAATAACGTTACGTTACGTGCATAGGCTAAGTTAATGATAAAATAAATGCTCATGTTTTTATCAATTTAAGAATACGTCTATCAAAGGCAGATTTAGAGAGAGAGCGCAGAGGCGCGCGCCCACCCCGAGTGTCATAACCCAAGCAGCACAAAAAGTTGTAGTTTGGACATCATCATATTATAGTTGCTAGAAAGATTGATTGTATGGTTATAGTGGCTATTATAAAAACCGCATTATTTACGTTTTATTAAAATTAAAATATCTAATAAGTAAATTATAACGTTATTTTAGAGGTAAATTTAACAAAATATTGAAAATTAAACGTAATCGCCGCTGTTCGGATTGTTCTTGTTTGATAGAAAACATGGCGTTAAGTTGGCATAATTTGGAATACGTTTTCGGTAATGATGCTAGAAATAGGCCAGAATATGACTAAAATATTACTAACAAATTTTTTTAGCCGAATCGCAAATTTAACTGATAATGTTGGCTAAAGTACAACAAGAAATCCTGACGAGAAATTTGGCTAAAACGGTTAGCAAGTTTCCTCACCAAAAAATAGCAAAACTATGGTCTATAAAAAAACATAACCTGACACAGACGAGAAAATTGCTACTATTTTATCTGCAAGTTCACTACCACTACATAATATCCATATTATATTGTCTGTGCATTTTGATTTAATTTTTTATTTTATTTACTACTTCAAATATGTACATACAGAACTCCGTTCCTTGAGGGAATCAGGTATACGATTAAAGATGTTTCAGAACGTATTCAACAAATACCGGTTTGAACCAATTACCTTCGAGGATTAATTATTATTTCAAGTATTTGCCTAATAAAACAAATTGATCTTTAGTTCAAGGCGGTTTCAAAATAAACATTAATACAAGTTATCGTATACATGGTATACTAAAGTTAAAGAAGAACCCACTTAGGTCTTATTACTATAGAAAATCATTAACGGAAAAAAACACTTCGTTACATTATTTAAAGAGATAATAGGTATAATTAAACTAAACTGAAAAGAAATAAATATACTATAAAAAGGTGGAAAAAACAAAGTTAACTCTCAAATTTGTTTTATTTTTTTTTATAAACACCATAGTTATTAGATAATATAAACCTAAATTTTTACTTGTATATTATTTCAATTAATTACATACGTCAAATAGTTTAAGTATAAGTAAAGGTAAGAACACAATTTTACAGACACGAGTTTACATTTAATTTCACTCACTATTTATAACAATGCAACGACGT
Source organism: Rhamnusium bicolor (assembly GCA_029963845.1). NCBI lineage: Eukaryota > Metazoa > Arthropoda > Insecta > Coleoptera > Cerambycidae > Rhamnusium > Rhamnusium bicolor. The sequence goes on from JANEYF010001325.1 coordinate 29,012, forward strand.
TTTAATAGTTGTATATATGTGGTATCAACGTCACCTTAACGTACTATAAAGCTCTAATGCAGGGTAAGCGGGATCTTTGCCTTAACGTTGTTTCAAGAAAATAGAAACAATCTCTTGTCTGTTCCGCCAATTTAATGTTTCAATATTAAAGTTAAAATAATCTCTCAGATTGTACCTTTTGTAAACAAGATAGCACATACGCGTTAACATGATTTTCAGGCGTATTTAGTCGCGAGTGAACTCCCTGATAAATTAATTTTGTTTACTGGAATCAACACCACAGTGCTGCCTTTCTCACCCAAACTTAGAACTTAGAGCTAGGTATATACTAAGGACATTGTAGGCAGAAACAACAAGCGCCCTCAAACTGATGACTTTTTTAAAAAAATAATTTGAGGATTCAAGGATACACAAATTTGAGTGATTAACTGTCGACACACAGTGGTGTGATTAATTTAAAGGTTTTAAATTAAAAAGCATAGTTAGCAAAACGTCCTAAATTCACATTTTTTTCACAATAATTTTTGTAAAACCTTACAATGGTGGACATACTGTACGTTCGTCCACGAGTTGATCTTGAAAAAATGGCTGCGAAGTTATGTAAACGAACCTCGTTGTTATCAGTTAAACCAGCCACAATCATTTATGTTATTTTAACGGATATAGTTGAATGCCATTTAAATTGAATTAAATCCCTGTTCAAGAAACATTCTAATAAAGAAGTACAGATTAATCGTTCTATTGATTCATAATTCACATATTTTTAGATGGACTTCCTTATGAAGAAAATATTGTTATATAAACTACTTATAACATTTGTTACTAACCATTTACACATTATTTTAACGGAAATAGTAGAATGTAGTTTTAAACCGAATGAAATCCTTATTCAAATGACGTTATAATAAAGAAGTACAGATTAATCGTTCTATTGGTGTTACAATTTATATATTTTTAAATGGACTTCTTCATGAAGAAAATCTACGTTGTGTGAACGGTATGTGATGTTTCATGTTTAGTGGACATCTGCTGTTTCAATCTTAAGATTAATACATACTTACATATCAAGTTTCCGTGAACAAACTATACGAAAAACCCAGAACGTGGCCTCCAGGGCCGGATATATACATATATATATATATATATATATATATATATATATATATATATATATATATATATATATATATATATATATATATATATATATATATATATATATATATATATATATATATGTATACACCATTACATAACAAGAAGGAAGCCACAACGGAATAGGCTTTTGTTTCATAATTTGTTTCAACATTGAAAATTATATTCCTTCGCCACCATTAGTACCCAGATAGCAAAGTATGTTAAATTTAAATATATAGTGCAGTGATCCAAAAACAAATTTTTGGATCACTGCACGCAGCATTTAAAGAACTTAAAAAATATCTACAATTTGATGTACCGGATGTGGCCGTTGCTTAAAAAAAAAAAAAAAAATAAGGACCAGGGAGTTTAAAGTGGCGAGCCCTGTATATTTAAATTTAACATACCTTGCTATCTTATACTAATGGTGGCGAAGGAATTAAATTTTCAATGCTGAAACAAATGAGATTTCTTTGAAATATACAAACCTACATCACTGCAATAAAAGTAACATATCAACAAAACAGTTGATGCTCTTGTAGGTACCTATCTACTTGATATTATTTCATGAGGTATGAATGTACTCCGTATATCATTAATTTTCAATATAATTCTCTAATAACCTGGACAGTATGTGTGACCAACCTGGTGATAGTGTTGCCGGGGGAAAAAATAGAACAGTATTGATTTTCAAGACTTTTAATCCAGATCTTTTAATAGTATAATCACTTTTTTAAGCGTTCTGAACACACGTAGTGCCACTTACTGGCATTTTCCATTTTGAGAGCTTTCAGCCAACTTTGTCTTCTCGCCAGTCGGAAAATCTGAAAATAAACACATTTGTTTAATAGCAACATTTAAAATTAAAATTGAGAATACGCGCCAAAAATTCAAAACCACGAACAATGTATTGACATGGGGGTTGGCTGGCCGCTAGCCTCCTCAATTCATCCAAGCAAGCGCGAAAGCGCGATAAAAGACCGAGAAATATGCATATGTGGAGTGGACTATCCGGACTACAATGTTACATTTTTGTGGAAAGGACATGCAAAAATTTTTTTTTACACTGAAAATTAATTAATGAATTGAGAATTGAGATATGCCTAAATAGAAATTTCTACTTGTGAAAAATATTAGTTTGAAATATTCTGCTTCTCCTAAAATTGTAAAGGAGGCTTAGCCTCCCCTGCTTCCCCTGACCAGCCGCCACTGGGCATAACCAAATTTCACCAACTGCCACTGATTAAATGTATCATTTCTGATTCGTTTGGGTAATTACGGAGACTTAAATATATTGCAAGAATTAAAGAGTTTATATATTAGCCGATTTAAAACATAAAGTATATAGTATTTCTTAGAAGTAAATGTTATAATGCAATTAAATAAATGCAAACGTAGAATTGAAATTGAATGTGTGTATTCGGAATGGCGAGACGCGCAGTCTACATCATTAGCGAGTGCAATGGGGCGTCATAGGTTCGAGCATATCTCTGAGACGCCGACAGCGAGCGCCGTCTACAGATGACATCCTGACCTCTGATGCACTTTTCTGTAACATATGATCCTGCAACGACCAGCATCATCATCAACGACAGCCGGCACAGCCTCTGGAATATTAAATACATTAACTCCACATTATTAGAAAAAGCTATTGAGCGAATTATCAGTTGGAACTTGAATGCAATTCTGCATAATATTCTCATCGCAACTTCATTTAATTTTTGTATTACTTAGACTTAACAGATTATTATATTTTATTTTCACCTAAAATATAATTATTTATTTGTTTAATTTGTTTGCCAAATCTGTATTTGAATTGAATACAAACCAGTCAGGAGTGGCACTTGGTCTAACTCGCAGTCGGTAGGTTATACATTATTAAAATGCGATTTTGCACATTTTAACACTGACTCCTCCGCCATAATTTGAAATTATTTTTGCCATGCCTTTTACAATAATTAAAAAACATTGCTAATCTTTATATTAGCATACGTGTTACAATTTCGGCTACTCTAAGTGTAGGCAAACGTAAAATGAAGAAACTATTTATGTTGTTCAGCAATTATTTTCTTAAAACTTTTAGGTTTTATTCAGTTTACGTAAATAGATTTTCTATATCAGGGACGCAACATTTTACCTGCTCAAAATCTTTTCTAGTTAAAAATAGCTAATTTTAATAATGTAGTTACATATGATTCTAACTTGTAGTGTTAATTTTAGGAATAATAGAAAACACAAATAAAATAGTTAAATGAATTTCAAATAAAGGCACAAATATATTCATTTACTGGCATGGTAGCCGAGTGGGTAAAGCGCTCATGGCCATTTACTTGGTACCAAATATCGATGGTTCGAGAAATTGTATTTGTAATTTGTTTCGGATGAAGATGGGAGAGAACTGTCGATTCCCTAGATGTGGTTCGGACTCCACAATAAACATTTTAAGGTTAAGGAAACTATTTGAGATTCACTGTTCACCAATCTTACACTATAATTATCCAACAAAGTAGTTGTAAGTAAGTCGCTTATGTGTATACTTATGCACACAAATGATCTGCTGACAATTGAAACGAATAAAATTATTTATGATTTTAATTCTTCGAAGAAAATTGCAATCTTACTATAACAAAACTAACGCACTAGATAAAAAACGAAGAAGGCGCGCAGAGCAGACGTGTTTATCGTAGCATAAATCCTACAGATTTTATATCGGTTGTGTTATATGCGTGTTTAAAACAGGTTTTTTAAGATAAGCCTACAATGTTTCAAGCAATATGATAAGACCAATGAGGCTTAAAATATACTTCCACAAGAAGAAATCGACATACTTAAAGAGCAATTGGTAATTTAATAGGTATTTTAAGACAAAACATGTTTGAAGTAGAATTGTTCAAAACTAATAGGGTTTATAGGAACTGCCGTCATTAATTCTAGCGTCAAGAAATGTATAACGGTAGCCATATTGGGAATGTTCCGGATTGAACAAAAAAATATAATTTATATTTAATAGAAATGTTTTCTACAAACAATTTACTAACACTGAACCATATTATAGGCGAATGCTATGCGTCGATTTATTTTTAAGTCACCGAGAAAAAAATACCTACCCATATATTTTTTAAAATTTGTGTTTTTAAGGAGCGCATGAATTTTTTAAGAACCCATGTTTTACAGTAAACTTAGCGTCGTTGAAAATTTTAGCCCACTATGAGGGAGTCCCAGTATTTCACTATAAGTACTCCATCTATAAGCTGAATGATTCTCAGTTGTCGCCATATGTTTATTTTATAACTATGCCTGAGACCCATATACAATATCGTGCGTGGACTAAGTGAGCGTCGCACTATATTTGTTTTCATTTATGTTTACTTTATTAAATACAAAATGTCCGCTCAAAGCATTTGTGTGTGCCTTTTAAGTTTTATTATGGTACTTATCCTAAACTTAGTATGGTTTTATAATACTCTTCAGATACTCTACAAGTAAAGATTTGGACAATTCATTAAACTTGAAAGTTTTAATAGTAGTTTTAAAAAGAGGCATGTATATCCTTCTCTAGGTGGGCTCTTGTACTCTTATAAGGGTTAAATCAGTTTTATGGAGTTCTTTCAGACTATGTACGTTTATTAGTAGTCTTAAAAATAAGCTTTGAGGATATCTTATAGAGCATCTGAAAACTAAAATTGTTAATTAGGCAGCCTCCATTAAACTTCCACAAAAGAACTGAAAGAAAAGTGAAAGTACAGCATGTTAAATGAAAAATGTTTTTTCATATAAATAACTATCGTGTAAGTAATGATCGTGATTAAAAATGTTGCAATAAATAAATTTTCAATTTGTCATTTCTGATTAGTGAATACATAACAGGGATTAGATGACTCGACTTTATCTACCTTTAGTGAAATTCACTTGCAAAAATTACAATTATTACATTATTTTATGAACTCTAAAATGTGGTGGATACCGGCCGCACAGGCCACATCGATGTTCCGCCCCTGACTTGAAGAACTAGCGCTCCGGAGTCACTAGGCAACCCAACATACATCTAACCCAATTTTTACCCATAAATCTTGTAAATATAAATTTATGCAAAAACGACAGAACTTCTAGAACTTCCTACATTTTACAACTTCATTACCATATGGACAGATTATTTTACAATCAAAATTACATTTCAAAAGAACGTAATATTGTATTTGGCTGGAAATGAGGATATTGAAAATTACGTTCTTATGAAATGCAATTTTGATTTTAAAATAATCTGTCCACATGACAATGAAGTTGTCAAATGTAGGAAGTTCTGTCGTTTTTGCATAAATTTCTATTTACAAGATTTATGAGCAAAAATTGGGTTAGGTATATGGTGAGTTGCCTAGTGACTCAGGAGCGCTCTTAAACATATCAATTCAATTTACTTGAGCAATAAGAAACCCTTAAGCCCCACAGTTCGTAATGTAAAGTACTGTCACACCAAACCTTTTTATGAACGCTCTCATGCAAACACTTAAACCGCATCAATATGCTTTTTGTGATATAAACATCATCCAAGAAGAATAACTTATATTTCTTAAATCCGGCATAGAATATTTTTAAAATTCTAATTAAAATATCCTTTAATACGTTTATAATTGAACCCCGTTTGATTTTTTTGCATTCACTATTTCCAAAAAATGGAGGGGCCGAAGAAATCGATTTGCATAATTATTTTCTCAAAATTTTTCTTATGCAACCCCAGTATAATGATACATTTTTGTAACCAAGAAAATAATCTATTTCAGAAAATACCAAAAACTGCCCCTATTCCCGTTAAAAAATAATGACTTTGACAGACACCATATGTTTTGTAGATAACTGTGTTACATCCTCCCCAAATTTTATTTTTTTTTAGCAGTTTACTTTGTGTTTCACAACATACACTTTGCCACACACTATATAAAATCGTCTCGTCCCTATATCCTAGCTCCTGACAATTTCTTGTTGCTAACGCACTTTATTTATTAAATTTATAAATGCAGCCCCAAAAGTTGGGAGGCCTGGGCCTCCTCAGGTCCCCCATAGCACCGCCCCTGTTCATTAGAGTGTATAGTAAACATAAATATTCCGCCAGAAAAATTATTTATATATCTTAAATCCTACATAAAATAATTTTAAAATTTTGATAGGAATATTCCTGAATAATGTCTATAAGTGAACGCCGTTTGATTATTCTCTTGCACTCATCATTAAAGGATGTAGAAGATATAAACATCCCTCTACAAAAATAATACATATTTGTCAAAACCAACATTAAACGATTTTAAATTTTTAATAATACGTTCCTGAGTATGTTACGTTTGAATTTTTCTTGCACTCGCCATTAGAGGGTTTAGTACATACAAACATCCCCGTCCCACATAGTATTTAATATCCTGTGTAGTATGTTCAAAAGAGATACATGAAGTGAAAATAACGTCCTGTATTTGGCATGTACAACTATACAATATATATACAGTATACATAATTAACATACTATTGTAGATATTCGCACAATGTTCTTAAAACGTACAGTAGCTCTATTGTGCCCGAACGTATATTGTGGGTACATACGTTATGTAATGTTGTACAGACATCACTCTTTGTCCTACTATGTCAGTATGTACAGTATAACGTGACTGATGGATGTATATTTGTTTTACAATCATATGATATGTACATACATTTGGTTAGATATTTAAGTACTGCCAATTTTTTTATTTGTTTGTCAGATTAGACACGGAGCATTTTTTATAAAATATGTAAAAATATGAGACACGAAAATTTACGGAAACATAGTTTAATCCCTCCTGATCGCGTTATGTATTTCATTGATTTCACTGTGTTCCTTGCCCTACAATAACCGTTTTTGATTTATCGCTAATTATATCATCCTATATCGACCTAAAAGTGTAGACATAGTGGTTAGGGTTCGTGTTTCCCAAGCGGCCGATCAGGGTTGAAATCCTACTCTACGCTCATTTTTATTTGTTTTTTCTTTCACTTTTAGGTATATATTATCTCTTTATTATTTATATCATAATCAAAGAGTAAAAAGCACTCTCTTTATCATACTCATAATAACATCGCAGTCTCGTGCATGAATGGTGGGTGGGGCAGGAGCGATCTAGACGTAGACAAAATTGGTGAGGTGTCAATTTCAAATAATATATTATTATTAGTAATTATGAAAGGCAAAGTTTTTAGTTGTTGCACAATATAGCGCGGGTGGGTTCATGCAAGTAAATTAAAACATTGAAATAAATTGAAGTAGTTGCGGTTATAGATATTCTTGCCAATTTTTCAAACATAGTGAGCGATAAGTGTATCCCCCCTGGTGGTCAGTGCAACTGCACCCGTCAGACATCACTGATGTTCTAGTGACTGATAATGATAACGGCAACAGCTGCAATCTCGAACCCTGGTGGGCTAAGCTATATACTGAATAAAATTTACAGGAAACAACTACTCAATGTACAAAGGCCCCGACCTACGTTGAATTAAACCTGCAAGTCTTGTTTGGTAACTAAGATAATTTGTTAATGTCGGTCTATGTCTAGCACTGACCACCAGAGGGATGCACTTATCACTCACCATGTCTGTCTTGCTTAGTCTGCTTGAGGCTAGCCTGGTTTGTTATTATTATTTGTCTTTTTCATTACTTATGCCATACTGACGAGAACATAACAAGTTCGAAACCGGTCTATGTCTAGTGAGGAATTGACAAATGATCTTAGCCACCAAACAAGACTTGCAGGTTTAATTCAATGCAGATCGGAGTTTTTGTCTGCTGAGTAATTGTTTCCTGTAAATCTTATTCACTAATTTTTCAATTTTACTTGCAAATTATTCCCAATGCTTCGTATTATTAAGTAATTATTAATTTGTTTGGCAAGAATACTATCCATGATCTTATCATTTTTTAGGATGTTATAAAAACCTAATTTTGTTTATTTCGGTGGCATATGCGCGTCCAGTAGATTGGTATGTAGGTAGGTACCAAGTAAAAATTAAATTACATTTTTCGCATGGTGATCACAAGACAATATATGGGTGTGTTTGGGAAAATGAGATTTGTTGGTATTTTTCTAATTATATTAGAACTTTAATTGTTTTAATACTGCAGCTTCTGATACGAATTTATTGCTTATGTAACAATTTAATAAGGATCCAAACTGCTCAGTCAGTAAAGACATTCAGCTCCTACTAATCAAGGGTTCATCGGGAGGTATATATGCCGGACAGGTGTATGTAGTACTTCACGTTCATATAACATACGTGAATAAATTTTGAACATACATCAAATATCCACATGTACCTAATTATGAATAGTACATGTATGGTATATGAAAATGCAATGCTATGTGGGCAAGAAGAATTATTTATATTTCTTAAACCAGCATAAAATAGTTTTAAAATTCTGATTAAATATCCTTGAATATGTCTATAATTGAACCCTGCTTGATTTTTTCTTGCATTCACCATTAGTGGGTGTAGTAGACATAAACGTTCCCCTAGAAAATGATTTATATTTCTTAAACCCTCCTGATGGAAATATTTCTCAAAAAAAAAGTCCGAAATCTCAGAGAATATTTGACTTTTTCAGAGATGTTCAGAGTAGCTCAGACTTATTAAAACTTTTTTTAGAGTTTTTCAGAGAAAATATTCGGAAAGTCTTATTCTGTGGTAGGTATACAGACTTTTTCAGTTTTTTTTTAGATAAATATTTCCACCAGGGCCAGCACATTTTTTTTTATTTTGATAGGAATATTGCTGAATATGTCTGTAATTGAACGCCGTTTGAGTATTTCCTTACACTCATCATTAAAGAGTGTAGAAGATATGTATAAACATATCTCAGTAAAAATAAAAATAATACGTAATTCGTGTAAACTAGCATTTAACAATTTTAAAATGTTAAAGAAATCTACCTGAGTATGTCTGATTATGGACATAGGTAGGTACAACATTTTTTCTTGAAATCTCCATTAGAGGGTGTAGTAAACATAAAGCCTTCCCCAAGAAAAATAAATTATATTTCTTAAATCCAGTATTAAATAATTTTATAATTTTGATTGAAGTATTCCTTAACACGTCTATAATTGTATGCAGTTTGATTATTCTCTTGCACTGGCCATTAGAGGGTGTAGAAGATATAAACATTCTTGAACAAAAATAATATTTATTTCCAAGCCAGCATAAAACAGTATTAAAATGTTAGTGAAATATTCCTCTATACGTCTATAATTGAACTCCGTTTGAATTCTTTTTTGTACTCACCATTAGAAGGTGTAATAGACATAAACGTCCCCCAAAAAAAATAATAAGTTATATTTGTTAAACCTGGCATAAACTAATTTTAAAATTTTTATTGAAATATTCCTGAATATGTCTACAATTGAACGCCATTTGAATACTCTCTTTGCACTCTCCATTAGAGGGTGTAGAAGATATAAACATCACTCAACAAAAATACTTAATATGGAATTCTTAATGCCAGCATCAAATAGTTTTATAATTGTAAAAAAGTATTTGTGAATATGTCTATAATTGAACCCAGTTTAAATTTCAGAAGAATCTTTTATATTTCTTAAATCCAGATAAAATAATTTTAAAATTCTGTTGTTGGGTCAGCATTTCCAGTAAAAACCCGGTAAAAGAGCCCAGTAAAGGCCCATACTGTAGTGTTTACGGGGATAATTCTTGGTGAAACCGTAACCGGCATACCCCATAACGTCACTTGCTAAAGTTGGAGCTTAATTTTTCCACATTGAATGTCATTTTAGTTATATGTTTTAGACACTAAAATTCCGTTTCAATATCCAATTCATTTGTTAACTTAAAAAAAAAATGAATTTCAGAGCCTTGCAGGGGCGTGCGGTGAGTTTTGATACAGGGGAAGCAGTTTGTGATATAGAGTGATGGGTAGCGCGAGGCCCCGAGCGAAGCGAGGTAAAAATTATTTTAAGAAAAGGGGCGTGGCTTCCGTATACTCATTTTAAAGCAAATGTCGAAAGCTGCAGCTGCAAAGTTATGATACTAGAAAAAAGTACACTTGTAGGACCGCAAACATAAAACATAAAAACACCACAAAAATTAGGCAACCCCCGATTCCAAAGCCGAAGCTGCACGGGCGAGGGTTACACTTGAAAAAAACGCAGACACACAACCATATCCACCGACATTGCCAGCGCCGGTGGCGAGGATTGAACCCGCAGCGAAATAGAGAGTTTGTTCAGTCACACTAGCCATCGTGCACTCTCTAGCCAACTATAAATTGAGCCAGCTAGTTAAGTAGTTAACATGCACATACCTATCTATTTACAATGTAGTTTAATCCGCCTCTCCTTTTTTGCGATGTCGGAAATAACTTCGTCGTAAAAGTTTGAATTTTGGGAGATCTCCTTCACAAAGTCACTTTCTATTGTCAACAGGGACAATTTTGAAAGTCGCTCTTCACTGGTTGAATTTTTTTGAAAAAGTTTTTATTCTCGTGTCCGTTTTGATGATTTTGAAAAAAGGCAGCCATTCCACTAATACTTGAAAAAAATATTTTGCACTCTTTAAGACACGCTGCAGATTGAGCTAGAACTAAATTTAATCGATGCGCAAAACAATGTACAAATATTGCATTCTGAAAAGTCTCTTTTACTTTGGCCTGCAGGCCCCTCAATTCTCCAGCCCAGCGGCCCCATCATAACTTTGGGCGATAAGTTTAGTACCACACTGTAGATCATCGACTATCTGACAACTAGACTAGCTGCGGCCGTTCATGGCGTTGTTACGTCTAAAAATCCTAAAAAGCGCTCTTGGACTTTCCCATTTAGATTTATGTAGCTACGATTGACAACTGACTAATATTCGTAATATCGGTTGCTTCATCTAACATAACTGCAACAAAAGGAGCTTTTTTATTTCTTGCTTGATCTTTTCTAAAACAATATTGCTTATCGACTGAATCAAATCATTTTGAATATGACTTGATGTACCGCGAAATATCGTGGAGTGTTCCAGATGGTGGTACTTAAAATTGTATCGTATTTTGCTAATAAATCAACTAAATTGATAAAATTGCCCCTATTTAGCAACGCTCCGAGATTCCGTATGACCTCTAAAACTAAGTTTATTTTCGCCGAGAAAACAAACAATGTCAATAAAGTCTTTTTAACACTTTCTTTCAACTGCTGATCTAATGAATGCTCAATTCGTGATTTTCCAAATGTTTATTCTTTTAGCACCGCTCGCAAATGAGTTTCACACTTACCATGCCTTTTTATCACTTTGTGAATGTTGTTTAAATCTGAAAAGCCATTTTTATTCCAAACACCTTTTTCATTTGTGAACAGAGTACACATGGCCAACAAAATAATTTACACAAATTTTCACAACCCGTTAACTACTGATTAGCACCGTACACTTCAATATTAAAGTACCTATAGCATGATTTAACTTTCGTTTTTAAGAGTTTTAAAGCAGGTGTTGGTTTCCCGTTTCTAATAATATCCAGTTTATCTTGAAACGAATATGTTGAAAATCCCCTTTTCAACAAATTGCACACCACACAAACGCAAATAATATTTTCCACAGTGCTAGGAACAGCTTCCAAATTTAATAAGTAATTCTAAATCTGCTTACACGCGCACTAATATTCAACGTTTTAAAAATCACTTGTCGCCGCACCACAGGTTTAGAAACATCAAAAAGTTTTTACAAATATAGCACAAAAGCTGAGATTAATACTAGGAAGATTAATATTAAGTATAATATTAAAATCGATATTAAAATCTATAAAATAAAACGTATTACGATGCTATACAGCTTAGATATCAAGATTATGAAGTGGGGATTGGATGCATTTCAATAAGTTACCTACATCAGAGAGTTGTCTCTGCTTACATATATCGAAGTCGCGCGAGTTCGTGTTGGCTCGATTAATCGAGTGCGTCATCGTTACGGTTTTATCATGCAACATTATCTCAGCTGCTGAAAAGCAGGGCCGTGTCTATTGAAATTGGGTAAAAGTAAATTTTAATGATTAATATATGTGATAAATAATAATTACTAATTATATGTTTTTTTTTTAATAATCCCAGGGGAAGCACTGCTTCCCTTGCTTCCATGGACCGACCGCCACTGGAGCCTTGTAAGATATCTCTGAAACTGAAGGAAATACGATGTAAATTTATTGAAACTTTATTTTTTTAATGGAGTCCTCTCACTCTATCATCGAGATCTTGGTACTTAAAAGTGGGACATCCTGTATATTAACTCAATAACAAGACTGAAGATTATTCTTTTGATGTTTTTAATGTAGGGTACGTCATGACGTAATCCCTACCACTATAGAACAACTAAATTGCTATATGAAATTGAAAATGAGGCTACCTTATATAAATTACCTTGAATGTACGTTGATATAAAAAAATGAAGTTAGAAGTGAGGTTAGAGGTTATGTTTTTATCTATAGAGGACACGGTCGTGTAAATCGCAATTATTAATTAAAAACTAATTTTATGTCAATAATGTCAAAATCCAGAGGTGTGATAAAAACTGATATCACTTAGACAAAATATTATATCTTATCTTCTTTAAGGTAATCGAAATAGAAGGGGGAAACCGGCAGTGGGTGATAAGGCCAAGGAAACTTTAGAAAATATGGATGAAAACAATCCTGTTATTTTGATGTTTAAGGAGTATTCTTCAGAGTTAGATGAAAAAACATGATCGATATGAAAGGATTGTTAAGCTTAGCCGAGACATTACCATTGAGGCTAAACGCATTATATTTCTATTGCATAATACTAACACTGATATGTGAGTAGTCTGTTTTACAAAGTACTCTGTGTAAAAGTTGATGTGCTTTTAGAGAATCAAAGAAGAAAACAATTGTAGAAGAAGCTGATTCTAGGCTAAAAGCCTTAATTGAAACAAATTTCATGTCTATTGCAAAAGAACTGAAAAATCAAGATGCATACCAATACCATCGTGCTTATACGAGTGGTTTACAAGAGTTTATTGAGGCTCTGACATTTTGCCAGTTTGTAAAGAATGATAATATTGATATATGGAGTAATATTAACAATTTATTTAAATATAAAGATGAGGATCTTGGGGAATATGGATTGCTATTTCCTCAATATGATTTTATTTTAGGGTTGGCTGATTTTACAGGTGAATTAATGAGAAGATGTATTAATACACTGGGCATTGGAAATACGAATGAGTGTTTTAAATTGTGCAATTTTGTCAGATATATCAATGCTGGATTTTTAGGTGAGACAATTTAATACCTTTATCAAAATAACTAATGTAGAAGAAGTTAATATTTGTATAGATATAAAAAAAATCGATGGCTTAAACTGCAAACCGGCTAACTCCACTTTTTTACGGAATTTGAGATTTTGGTGCCATCTGCTAGTAAAAATAAAAGTCCATAGTGTGGTAAACCAAATAACTCCAAGACATTAAGGTTTTCTTTAAATTTCATGGCACATATACCGGCTATCTCCACGATATAAAATTTCAACACTGTAAAGCTTCTAACTCCTGTATCAGCAGCCATTTTCAATGTGCGAATCAACCAAAATAGTTCACAATTCTGTTATTAGCTGCCAATTTTCAGTTTGGAAGTTAAAATAATATATAAAAACATTATTATAAGTGCATAAATGTAAAAAAATTTATGTGGATGGTTTAATACAAATTTTACCTACTAATCGTCACAGGGACAGAAAAGATCCATCAGTATCGAGAAAAACTTGTTCTGTAATTTATAACTTGAGAAAAGGGGATGGATTAGTAAGAGTCTGTAAGACAATGTTTTTGAATACATTGTGTATAGGGAAATGGTGCGTACTAAATTGGAAGAAATCATTGAAACAAAATGATGTTATTGAACCAAGCGAGGAAAAAGATTCGTTGTTACCAGCTCTTAAAAAATCAAATAAAATCAATCCTTTCACGAAAGAAAACAAAGCAATCAATGATTTTCTTAATGAATTGCTGACGATGGAGTCACATTATGGTCGCAAATCAACAGAAAAAAATTATCTCTTATCTGAATGGCCATCAAAAAAAGCCCTCTACAACTTCTACGTGAAAAAATGGTGTGAAGAACTTAACATAAAATCCCTATCTGTATGTACATTTAATAACGCTATGGATATAAGAAACATCTTATATCAGCCCAAAAAGGACCAGTTTTAAATTTGTTATTCACACAAGTTGGGACACTATTCAAATGATCAACGTGCCTTACATATTGAAATGAAAAAAGATGCTACAAAAGAAAAACAAAAAGACAAGGAAAGAGAAGATTATGTGTTCACTATGGACCTTGCAAGCTGTTCTTTTATCACCACAATCCACTGTATCCAGTTTATATTACAAAACTATACTTTGCGTTCACAACTTTTGTTTATTCAACTTGGAATCTAAGGAAGAAACCTTGCTATTTATGGAATGAATCAGAGGAGGGGGGCTAAATGCAGAAGAATTTGCTGCAATTGTGGTTAAATTTTTATTGGAAAAAGTGATACCTCAGTTGAAAAAAGAGAGCGACAGCAATAAAATAATATTGTACACTGATGGCTGTACATATCAAAATCGAAATGTCACAATAAGCAACGCTTTACTTAATTTAGCCATGACAAACCATAGAACAAAAATTTTTAAAAGTTGGTCATATTCAAATGGAGGCCGACAGTATGCATGCCATGATAGAAAAACAGCTAAAAAAAGCATAAAGTGATCAATATCCCTGCTGAGTACATTGATGTATGTATCAAGACTAGAAGAAGTCCCGAGCCATATAATGTCTACTACTTGACTCATGATATTTTTAAAAAGTTTGATGTCGAATTTTTCAAGTCAGTACGGCCTGGGAAAAAAAAAAGGGTAACCCCAAAGTTACCGATGTGCGTGCTCTTCAATATAATTTTGATGGTGATATTTTTTTTAAATTACGATTTGCGGATGACTGGACCTTACTACCTCAAAGGCGAGATAGAGAAGTTAGAACAAGAACTTGGGATGAATTGGCGAAATTATACACAAACCGGTGTAAAATTAAAAAAAAGAAGTATGAGCATCTTCAAGAATTAAAAAAAGGTGATTCCTTCTGATTACCATGACTATTACGACAACATTCCGTATGAAAATTAAGTTAGATTCTATAAACTAATCTATAGATCAGTACGCAAAGTGAGATTTTGTTTTTTTCTTTATTCTTAATAAGAACCAATATTTCGTTTGTTATTTTTGATAAAAGTATTTGTTTAATGATATCTGCAAGTTACAGTAATATTGCTTAGAAATTAGAGAATAAACATCTAACTCCAAAATAACTATCTCATTATTTTATAAAAAACTTCTAACTCCTTAATTATCTAAAAAAAAGTAAAATATAATAAAATTTTAATATTTTTCATTCGAATTACCACGCCCTAATTTTAATTTTATAATAATATGGTGATTGCACCATACATTTAAAGTTCACAAAAGCTGTAAATAGTTTTTATTGTCTCCTGTAAAATTTACATTTTTGGAGTTAGCAGGTTTGCAGTTTAAGCCATCGAAATGCAAACGTTCTTGTAAAACATTTATTCTCAAAATCAATATAATTTCTATAGTAGTTGGATATTGCTGTTCTTTTTCTTAAATGCATACATATCTCTCTAAAAGGTGATGGTCGGATTTAGGTATGCCTAAGATAAGTAGATTTTTGTGTTGATTCTAATATTATTGTATTCTATGGTTACTTATAAATTGATTTAGGTGAGGATATTTATATAAAATCATCTTTAAAGAGACAAAAAGTCATGTTTAATAAGTATCTATATGTGGTTCCTTATTTTAAGATACAAAGTTTGCATTATGTTTTCATTCGTCATTTCCAGCGTCTCGCAATAGTAATAACCATATCTTGGTCATCAGGAATATTTTCCACATGCTGTACTTTCTCATTTTAAGTAATATTGTTATGTTAGGTAGCATACTACCAACTCCAATAATGGTAAAGAGCAACTGCACACAGTCGGCATGATTCATAACTAATTAATTGAGTCGATCTAGTGTGCTCACTCAACATAAAAATACCATTATGGAGATTAACTAAAAGTCGACCGTGTGCGTTTGCACTTGCATAAACACACCATTCTGGAGATCAACTAAAAATCGACTGTGTGAATTTGCTCTAACAATGATCTCAAATTTTTTTTACGTATTCTATACATCTTATACTATTTATTGCTAAATAGAAAATTTTACAATTTGGCTGTCGGGAGCATTTTCCCATTTTAAATAATATTGTTAGGCCAGGTTAAGTATGATGACAAAATCTTTTTAGGCAATTTTTACTTTTCCTACACCGTTGATCTGTGTCAGAGGTTGAGAAGCGATAGCAATGGTAGTTGCATGTTATTTCCCCTTTTATTATACCATTTCTCCCCGCTCAGCATCCCGTTTCAGTCCACAGTCCCGAAACTTCCTTATTTTTTTCTCTTAAAATTATGATTAATCCTTAATTTTTTTAATGTGTTCTAAACATCTTATACTGTTCATTGTTAAAAAGAAAATTTTACAATTCATGCATATTTATACATGACCAGACTCTCTCTAAAATTAACTTTAAAGGCATATGGGCGCCCGAAATGTATGTTAAAAACTGAATGTTTTTTTTCTCTAATTGAATACATTAATTTCCCTAACTATGTGGCCCTCAAAGCGGAAGTTAAAAATTATATAGAAATTAAGATTAAGATCGAATTATCTCAATTTTAATAGTTAAATCCATCGTACAATGATTTTCAATTGAAATTTTTTCTCATTTCAGGTTTGATGGCTCCAGGAAATAAAGAGCTTTCTAGAAAAGCCTATGTCCTTCGACAGAGTTTAACCAAAATGGAATTGGTGTGTTATAATATTCAAATCAGAGGCACAGAAATACCAAAACATATGCTTCTTAGTGTAATAGAGGCCACTGATGTAAATGCCGAAGAGGATGAAGGATTCTTTTAGTTCTTAGATGTCTTATTTTTGCATAATTATTATAAATAATAAGAAAGATATAGTAATTATGTAAACATTAATATTTTTCAGTGAGAATTTTTTTATTTTATTTTAAAGAATGTGTTAGTTATTTTATTTTTTTTACATAATTAAATGAGATATTTTGTATAGTTATTTTTTTAAATATCCATTTTAAAAACACAAAATAATAAAAATATTAATAACATCAATAATTTTAACCTAAACTATATCACAGTCTAACTATATCTCTCCTTATTCTACAATATTACTAGGCATTGGACTGGGATCAATAAGATTTAACTAACAAATAAATTTGGATAAATAAAGGCCCCATTTCATTACATGTTTGCAACAATGGTAAAGCATGTTTTTAAGTATTTTGTGACATTTATTTATAATAATGGAATGATCTCATTGTTAGTCGTCTTTATAGCATGTGAATATGTTCAAATTAATTATACATCAACATAGACAAAGTTACATTTCTCTGTAAAAATAAAACAACAAATTCGACTACCGCCATCTGTTGACGGATAGATAATCGATAATCTCAACAACTGTCAAACACATGATTTATTAAAAAAATTTGGTACACAATAAATATGTCGGCGCCACCGAAGATAATTTATCCACGCCTATGGTTCTCGATACCAGCAACGGCACTGTTGTCACAGCTAAGTTATGTTAATATAAACATTGATAGGTTTAAGTTATTGTGTTAATATAAACATTGACAAGTTTATTTGGCTTAACCAATGATTATTTAAGATGTGAAACGGAACACGCTGAGGGAATCTGAAATGAACGGATCGAGGCCAGCTAGCTCGGCAAGGGAGAGCGGGCACTGTACAAGTACCTGCGGTAAAAAGAGGGTGAATAAGGTGCGAGCTAGCGGGGTGGCGGACCGTTAGTTCCTTTGTTGAATAACTGTTATTCGGTAGTCTTATTGCTTTATTATTTTACTGTTTGGTGTAAACGGTTATTGTTTGTTTAGTTATCTAATAAAATTTGTGTGTCAACTGCAAAATACCAGTGGCGTACCTGCTAACATGTCCAAGCGGTCTAACCCTAACCGTATCGCACCCAGGCCGCCTCCGACATCAGAAGTGGGATAAGGACTGCAAGGACATTCGGACAGTGAGGACGAAGTGACGGTGCAGAAAATTCCAAGTCGAAATGAAACTCTAGAACGATTCACGACAATTGCTTTTAGCTTCGACAAGTTCGCCAACGCCGTCTATGTCGGCGAATGTAAAACTGCCTACATTCGATCCAACCTCGAAATTCGCCGATGCCGAGGGCTGGTGTACAATTGTGGATATGTGGGTGAGCAAATATAACCCTGACGGCATGAACCTAGTAATGACTCTCACAAGTCATGAAAGGTGATGCACGATGTGTTGCCGCCATAGTTGATCCCGGTGATTCCGGATGAGGCACGATGTGTTGCCGCTGAAGTTGATCCCGGTGAGTCCGAATGAGGCACGATGTGTTGCCGCCGAAGTTGATCCCGGTGAGTCCGGATGAGGCACGATGTGTTGCCGCCATAGCTGATCTCGGTGAGTCCGGATGACGCACGATGTGTTGCCGCCATAGTTGATCCCGGTGAGTCCGGATGAGGCACGATGTGTTGCCGCCGAAGTTGAGTCCGAATGAGGCACGATATGTTGCCGCCGAAGTTGAATCCTGTGAGTCCGGATGAGGCACGATGTGTTACCGCCATAGTTGATCCCGGTGAGTCCGGATGAGGCACGATGTGTTGCCGCCATGGCTGATCTCAGTGAGTCCGGATGAGGCACGATGTGTTGCCGCCATAGTTGATCCCGGTGACTCCGGATGAGGCACGATGTTTTGCCACCATAGTTGATCCCGGTGAGTCCGGATGAGGCACGATGTGTTGTCGCCATAGCTGATCCCGGTGAGTCCGGAGGAGGCACGATGTGTTGCCGCCATAGTTGATCCCGGTGAGTCCGGATGAGGCACGATGTGTTGCCACCGAAGTTGATTCCGGTGAGTCTGGATGTGGCATGATGTGTTGCCGCCAAAGTTGATCCCGGTGAGTCCGGATGAGGCTTGATGTGTTTCCGCCAAAGTTGATCCCGGTGGATCCGGATGAGACATGTTATGTCACCGCCCTTTATGTTGATTCCGGTGGGAATACCAGTAAATATTAAAGTTGCTTCGTCAGGATGAACGAGCGGTGTTGATAGAAGCGTCATTTTTGTTGTCACAGCTAAGTTTTTATGTTAATATAACCATTGATAGGTTTAAGTTATTGTGTTAATATAAACATTGACACGTTTATTTGGCTTAACCAATGATTATTTAAGATCTGAAACATATAGGAACACTCTGAGTGAACGAAACGAAGCCAGCTAGCTCGGCACGGGAGAGCGGGCACTGTACGAGTACCTGCGGTAGAAAGAGGGTGAATACGGTGCCAGCTAGCGGGGTGGCGGACCGTTAGTTCCTTTGTTGAATAACTGATATTCGGTAGTTTTATTGCTTTATTATTTTACTGTTTGGTGTAAACGGTAATTGTTTGTTTAATTATCTAATAAAATTTGTGTGTCAACTGCAAAATACCAGTGGCGTACCTGCTAACATGTCCAAGCGGTCTAACCCTAACCGTGACGCACCCAGGCCGCCTCCGATAAATACTAATAGAGATATATTAATAGTATAATATGCGTCTCTGCGCTAATAGCAGTTAAATTAAATGACATGATGTATAAACTTTTCTGTTGTCTCCAATAGTGAATACTTGATAAGTAAAATATAGAGCTTTCTTATAAATCGCAAGCATATGATATCACAGTTCTCAGATCTTAGGAAAACAAACCGATATCTGTTCATGTTTTAATGGTGAATGGTTGATTTAGATTAAATTTATTTTTCATATTGTACTTTTGTGTACAAAATGAAGACCTCAAAATGTTTACATATTTGTGAGCATTATACGTACAATTTAAATATAACCAATTTATTATAATACGTTTGTTCCAGCAGAAAATCACAAACAGTTTGGTGATTACGCATATCTAAACATCAACTAGTCGGGAATTACTTGGCAATTTATACTGCTATACGAAATTTTTGCCTCTCGCCTGCTTTTTCGCACTCAGTTCTCCCCATGACATTTAATTAAAATTTGTAAATAATGTAACCTATAACTCTGTTTTTGCAATCATTTTGAATCATTTGTGTTTAAATTTCCCAAAACAATAGTTTTAGAAGATCGAGCAAATTATTTCCACCTTTATGCAAACTATAGAATGCCTGGTTATTCACAAATACGTTTATAATTCAAACAATTTTAAACGACATTTTATATTGAACTGCGCATGACCTGGCTACATTTCTTAAAACACATATCTAAGAAAACTTTATCAAATTAATTTAAAAGGAGATGGAAAGAAGATATAGTTTTCTTGGATACAATATCAGATTCCATGGAACTTATTTATCAAATAGATTTAATGGGAGATGGAAAAACCGGTCCGAAGTCTCAAATGCTGTGTCGTCAATGCACACGTCTATAAAAAAGTGCAAAATTTTTGACGAACTGGACAAAAAATATTAACCCTTTCAGTTATCGTTTCCATTACAGTGGACATCGATTTTCTATAATTCTTTTATTTAAAACTCAATATTTTTAAACAAGTTACTTTGTCAATGTGTAAGGACATGCATAAGGAACGCATTTAAAACATGGGACGTCATCTATTATTGAAGGGGTGGACTTTGCTGCGGTTGTGTTTATTTCATTTTTCAACTCTCAAATAGGTACACCTGTTTGCATGTGCACAAGAAAATACGCAATAAAACAATTTTTATTAAAAAATAGTGTTCATTGCATTTTTATATAGATATACTGCAAATAAAAATTGACAGATTAACGTTTTTTTTTTAATCAGAATTTTTTATGGACTTTTGGCTACTCTGGTAAATCTCCAATCTCCTATGTCACAACGTCCATCAGAATGGACATGTAATGTCATTTTGAAAATTGATATATCGAGGAAAAAACTGATAAAAGCCGTATAGAAAAAAGTATATTATTTCATATAATAAATTTTAGAATTTTCTGATTGTTAAAAAAAAAGTTGTGACTGAAAGGGTTAATAAATAACATACTTGCCGGACGAACAACTTTACTAGTAGACCCGTATAGCAGACATGTTTTGTGGCTGACTTGGTTATAGTCACAGAACAGGTTATAGTTGAAGAAGAGATAACGTGTTGACTTTGACACGACATATTTGTTGTTGACGTTTCACTAATTTGGCATTTTTAGGTTATCTGTAAATTAGATTTTTTGAAAATGTCTAGAATAAAAAGTGAATTATTAAAATTAGACGTTAACAAACTTTTTGAGGAACGTAGTATTGATGAAATTATAGAAATAGAAAAATTGCTTGATGTAGAAATAGAAAGAAAGCTAAGTGAACTGAGGTCTATGGTTGGGTTAGTACTTTCTTAATTGTTATCAGGTTAGTAATAACTAGTAAATCACAATTATGTATGTTGTAGAGATCGTTATAAAGATGTTCTTGCTGCTTCGGATGCTATAATATCTATGAAAACAATTTCACAAGAAATCGTAAATAGTATCGAACTAATTACAAATATTTGTGAAGACCTAATTACTAGTCCTGTTAGTGCAGATGCAAAAGATTACTTTGAAACAGATAAGTATGTATATATGACTATTATTAAAAAGTAAATTGTCAAGAATCATATTCTAGGACAAAAATTGATGAAAGGACCCTTATAATACAAATCCGATTAGCAATTTTTATGAATGAACAAATTTGGATAGCTTTAGATGAGGAAAATAATTTAGATGCTGCCCAATATTATTTATTAGCACAGCATATACACACAGGTATTTATCTTTTTAAATTAATTTATTATCTATTAATTTTATGTTTTAAGGATTAAGTCTTTCCAAAAAAGAGTATTTAGATAAACTGCCACTTCTACATCAAATAAGATCCAATCTAGTTGTTTTAAAGTCAAAAATATTTCAGAAAATTACAGAGAAATTAGAATCCGTGGAAATTACAGCACAGGTAAAAATACTATGTCACTATTGTAATATGATATTATATTAAGAATAAAATCTATGTAGTTATGTAACTGTTATTCTTTATAGGAAACAAGTTCTAATCTAAATGCATTAATGTTATTGGAAAATCAAAGTTGTGATGATTTATTGAGTATTTTTATTGAACATCGTAAAACAGCTTTGAATACAGTCATTAATACTCCATATTCTAGTGTTCGTGTTCAGATTAGTGCCATGGTCAGATGTCTGATCACAACAGTCCACCTTATACATGATTGTTTTATATGTAAGTTTTTATGAAGAAATATCTATACTGTTTTTAAAATGAACATATTACCTCAATTTTTTATCAGTAGTACATATTTCGTATTTTTATGAGAAATGATTACACAGTTTACATTATTTATGTAGGCACAGATAATGGAGAGAAGGGTTTGATTTGGCAACAATTGAATGAAATTATTATTGATTCCTCACCGACAACATTATCAAAGTTGGAACTGCCTGTAACTCCTCTAATTTTATATATTCCTGAAATTATTAGGCAATTTAGGTAAGACTTTTTACTTTAGATAATTCAGGTACCTACTACAAATACAATAAGCAAGTTGCGGGAATTTTTTTATGTGATTTGCCAATCCTTGTTCTATTTTTCTGTTTAAAATGAAGCCTTGTCTTTATAGACAGTGACCCTTGAGCATTTGTTGATATTTTGGCTAATGCTTGAAAAGATCCAGCCTTTATATTACTTTATGTCATTCACACATTATGTTTCTTTCTAGGCCTAAATGTAAGTCGTCAAATAATCTTGAAACATCCCTGAAAGATGCCAAAAATGTCCTAGAAAAATGGTTACGATCATCTCAAGATACTGTAGAAAGAGGGCTAGACAAATTTTTACAATTAGTTACTAATATAAAAGGATTGCATTTGATAAGAGAAGAATCACTTAAAATAGGTTAATATTATTCCTTTTTGTAATCAACAAATAAGTATATTCGGGAAACTGTTACTTTAAATTTATGGTCATTTATAATTACTTATGATAATAGTAATAATAAATAGGTTTTATTGAAATACATTTCAAAGGGCAATTGACATACCTAAGATAATTTCAATAAAATTTGTTTTTGCCTATTAAACTAAAAAAACTAAAAAAAATGTTTAATGTTCTGACATAAGTTGTATTGCATTAAACTTTTAAAATTAAAGGCTTTTGTCAAAAAAGAAGATATGTACTAAATTTTTACATAACTGCATCACATACTAAAGTAAAACGCTACGGTTAAATGTTATACCACCCATCATATTCTGAATGTGGCTTTTTTTTTAGCATATTCAGAGCTGTCACAGTAGTCTTAGAAAGTACTTGAAGTATCAAGTACAGTTTTTCTTAAAACATACTTCAATTTATCAATACAAGTCCTCTTGAAAATTACTTGATTTAGCACCAAGTAATTTACTTGAAGTAAAACAACAGTACTTGAGGTATGTTTCGTAATTTAAGTATATAGAATACTTAAAGTGCATAAAATTACTTGTAGTATTACAAAAAATTCATAAAATAATAAGTAAAAGTCAGTAACTTTCGATTTGAATACAATTTGTATTTTTGGAATGGAAAATGGTTTAATGGTTTTAAATTCAAATTAGAGTTGTATAAAAAATATAATTTGACATATTTAGTTATATGCTAAGCTTATGCATGTAAATCACACAGTGAAACTTAGTGAGTATAAAAATAAATTTATTAAATGTAGGTATCACGTTTTAAAAATGTTACTTTGTTTTGTCTCCCTGCAAAGGACCTGGTATATCTGAAATCAGTTTTAAATTAGCAAAGTCTACACCAAAAAATCTTTTTCTAAACCTTTAAAATGAATATCATTTTAATTGTTTCGGAGGAAAAGGATGCAACATGTAACCTTATTGTTATAACAATAATTACGTAATGATAATATTATGTTTTTCTTAATTTCTTTTCTTTCTTATTTTCTACTATTAATTTACAAAAATAAGTAAAAAAAAAAATGTATAATAATTGAAGAGCTTAGTGGATGAACATGTTATGTTACAAATTGCTAAAATTGAGATTTTAGTGTGGAAGAACATATTAGGCACCCATTTGTTCATACCTATTTCTTTCGTTTCAATAAACCTTCCACAGAGGCTGTTTGTAGAGGATGAACATGTTATGAACAGAGTTCAGTATTGCTGCAAATAAACTTTAAAGTGCTTTTTCTCAATTTTAGCAATTTGTAACATAACATGTTCATCCACTAAGCTCTTCAATTATAGTTACTTCGGAAACTGGCTTAATATTCTTGGCACTCTAATGCACAAGAACCCTAACCACTTGCCTAACCATATATTATGAATATTATGATTACGACAATGTCGATTACCAAAATGGCAAAGAATGTGAGAAAACAAAAGAGCGTAAACTGTAAGTATATTAAACACACCGATATAACATAACATAGTCATCTTGAATTTAAAAAAACATAAATTTTTTTGTCAAAGCGGCTACCACACGTAGTTCCTACTGCGAAAAAAAAAAAAGTGTATAAAGCGTGCTAGCATAAACAGTTAAAACAACGCCGAAAACACAAGTTATTCTCTGCCAGAAGGGTGGCGATATTTCTTTGTGGTTTTTAGTAGCAAAGATAGTTATGGTATATCTATGTGTTGAACTAACCGAACTAGAAACAAGAGGATAAATCATCTGTTAGCAGTTCTATAGCCATTCTATTTCTGAAAAAATTTATTCCGGTTGCCATCAGTAAGACGCGCCTCTGCCGATACAATACTTCCACTCACGTGATGTGATGTGAAAGTAATATTTGATATAAATAGTTTACTAATTTACGTGCAAATATACCTTAATTTACCCAGTGATCTTTAACGTAGATATATATGCTATCTACCTACCTTTTTAATTTTGTAAATCACTAATCACTGAATGCACTGTACTACTAATTGTACACTATACACAAGATAAAATTTTAGAAATATCTTTTTAGAAGCACCTTACCTCAAGGCGTTGCAGCATCGAACTAAATTAAATAAACCTTAAGTGATTCTAGTAAGTCCGAAGCATTTCTTGTATGGTCATGTTTATGCAAGTTTTAACAAACAAAATATAATTGAAAAAGGAATTTTATTTCAAGTAATTGTTTCAGAGTGCAAGTATTACACAAATATTTACTTGAAGTAGCCCAAGAATACTTCAAGTACAATTTATTACTTGTAGTTTTGACGCAATACTTCAAGTATTGTTAAGAATACTTAAAGTAACTTACTTGACAAAATCAAGTAAAAATTCAAGTTGTTTTATGTGAATAATTGAAATACAAGTACAAATATCTGCTCAGATAAGTACTTAAAGTAGAGTACTTCAAGTACTAATAAATACTTGAAGTATAATTTCAAGTATTTTACTTTAAGTATTGACAGCTCTGAGCATAATGCAATGCAATGTGTTGTTTAAAACTAAATTTTGACAGTTTAAAGTAATTCGAAAGCAAAACTGTATTTTGGTGAGAATTTTCTGGGTGAAATTTATTGATTTATTTTTTTATAAAGGCACATTTTCCACATCTTTATCAATCGCATATTATGAATTTATAAACATGTATGTATTTTTTAGATCTTCCTAGTAATTGGGAACAAATCTGTTCAGAATCACATTTACCAGAAAATTTCAATGTCTGGTACCATTTTTTTTCAAAATTTGATCACTCATAGATGTCGATCTTTAATCTCTCTAAAAGTTTCAACAAATATTCAGGAAGTCAAAAATTATATCATAGATACATTAAATATTGCTGTTAAATCTGGTAAATCAGAAGCTGACTTAAGATGGTATTTTTGGACTGAAGAAAATAGTGATGTTAGTATAACAGAAAATAAACATAAAGGTAAATTTGTGTTTGTTTTTATTTTAGTTTAATTTTATGGTGCTCGCAGTGGTGGCGGCTGGTGAAATTTAGGCTATGTCATATTTTAGTATTGGAGCATGGGATTAAAGCGATACTTTAAGGCATAACTATATCAACATTAAAGTTTTGCAGAGAAAAAATTGCGACTGAAATTTGCGAAAAAAATTGGAAACATTGCGAGCCTCCAAGGCTATTTTTTAAAGATTTGTAAAATATTTGCTAAACATTTTTTTCCAGAATCAGGTGGAGAATATAACGATAGATTTCAAATTTCATAAAAAAATATTGATTTTTTACAAAGTTGCACCTTTTTGAAATTTGCACAGTAAAAATAAATCTAAAAGAAAATTTCAAAACAGTGTAAGTTTATAGAAAACCAATATTTTTTGATGAAATTTGAAATGTATCGTTATATTCTTCACCTGATTCTGGAAAAAATGTTTCGCAAATATTTTACAAATCTTTTAAAAAATAGCCTTAAGGCTCGCAATGTTTTCAACTTTTTTCGCAAATTTCAATCGCAATTCTTTTTCTGCAAAACTTCTTCATTTAGTCTTGATAGTTACGCCTTAAAGTTTCACTTGGGTCATATGCTCCAGTACTAAGATATGACAGCCTAAATTTCACCAGCCGCTACTGGCTCACAGACATCATCTTTTGAAAGGAATGTTTGTATCTGTGCATGTTAAGCATCCCTACCCCTTGACTTTAAATAAAAAAAGTGGTTAGGTTAGGTTATTGTGAGTGGGTCCTTGTGGACCCTCCACTGCGGCCATTAGCAGGCCTATTGTGGCTCACTCCTAATTATATTTCACCCAATAAGTTCAGTCTCTTAATGAAATAGACAACTTTATTGAGTGAGAATGTGTCCAGATCCTCTGGCAGCAGTTGCCCTTTGCCAAATATTGAGAATCGGACCCTCTCCATTGAGAGACAGCTGCATAAGACGTGGCCTGCCTTCTCGTCATCATCCAAGCATAGACGACACTCAGTGTTTTCCACTAGGCCGAGTTTATGCAGATGATAGTGTAGTCGGCAGTGCCCGGTATATAGGCCTGTTAGAGTTTTCAGGTTTATCCTGTTTAACTAAGTTTCTTAGTGCTTGATTTCAAGGGGTATTTTATAAATACCTTCGAATAAACTAATCCTGGTAACTCTTGCCAATACTGGAAAGTTTTCCTTTCAGCCCAGGTTGAGATAGCCATCTTAGCAGTACTTGAAGATATGCCAAGTACCGGTTCTAGTCCGATGATTCATGATTCCGCTCCTTCTCTGGCCAATGAGTCGGTTATTTCGTTACCTTTCATACCAGAGTGGCCGGGTATCCAGACCAGAGTTACTTTGTTGTTTTTGCTCAAATGATATAGAGCCTTCTGACAGTTCCATATCATTTTGGAGTTATAGCGGTAGGAACCAAGAGCTTTCATAGCTGCTTAGCTATCAGAAAAAATTTTAATTGATCTGCGTGTAAGATGCATATATTCCAGCCTTCGTACACACAGTTCAATGGCATGAACCTCAGCCTAAAAAATAGTTGCATTAGTATCTAGGTTTGAGGATATCCTCACCCTTGGCCTGTAGCTATGTACTCTGGCTCCTGTTCCCTCAGGAGTTTTGGAGCCGTCTGTAAACCAGCAACTGTCTGCCCTCAGGAGGTCGGTTTTATTCTGATCCCACTCATCTCTTTCTGGAAAAAGAATGTTGAAGGTCAGCTCGTAGTTGGTTATGGTAGGCATATTATCCGAGGGCATTCCCAGGATGCTGTGACTCTCAGTATCATCCAGCAACCTGTTCCGCTCCATGATACTTGTCTGCGGCATAGTAATGGTCACTTGTTGCAGTCTATATGTTGTCCATCTGGCCTCTCTCCAAATATATATGAAGAGGGGGTAAGTCTAGGAGGATTTCCATTGCAGCTGACGGTGTGGTGCTAATTGCCCCCATTACGGTCAAGTATGCTAATCTCTGTAATCCAGAGAGTTTGGCTTTGGCCATCCGTTGTGATCCTTTCGGCCACCAAACGATGGATCCGTATGTTATCATTGGTCTGATGACCGTGACATAGATCCAGTAAATTTGTTGAGGACCCATGCCCCAAGATTTACCACAAATACGACGACATGTCCATAAGGACAGTTTTGCTTTGTGGATTACCTTTTCCAGATGGGAGTTCCAATTAAGTGTTTTATCTAGAGTGATTCCTAGATATTTCACCTCCTCCGCAAATGGAATAGCTTCACCCATTAAGGAAGGCGGTCTTAAGTCCTCCAGCTTCTTTTTCCGAGTGAATGGTACTATTACTTTTTTTGAGGGTTCACAGACATCTGTTCCCTGTCAAAAAAAGATAGTCTGTAATAAATTTTAACAATATGTGGATTTTTAATCAAATACAATTTTAAAATTTTTAGGGTTGTCTATGAAAACCAAGGGTTATTCTCAAAATGTGGTAGAATTATGTGAAAAAATGGACAGCAAATATTTGGATTTGCTAGAAGATGTGTCTCAATATTTATATGGTAAAGAATATACTTCCGATATTAACTTCTCAGTAGTTTTGAAAGATTTTAAATTTAAAAGGAAATATATTGATAAAATTGAATTGGAAGACCATCTTAGATCAGAGTGTACAAACAATTCGACACAGTAAGAGACATTTCAAAAATATTTTTATATATTTGTAAGTTTTTTTTATAGGATTGCACATTTTATAAAAAAATCTGCTAGAAAATGATCAATCAAATCAGTTGGTAACAAAATCTATAATTTGTGCAAGATTTCTTCAAGCAATTTCACTGTTGTGTCCAAATTTCAACAAATGCTGTACTTTCAATAATTCGACTGATGATTGGTTGAAAATCTGTGATATATTTAGCAAAACTAGTTATGTGCTGTGGCAAAACTGGGTCAGTGATTCTGTAAATCAAACGAAAAATGATGTGGAAAAGTTAAATGATATTACACCTAGTAATATGATTAAATTATTATCGGTATGTATTTTTTCTTTAATTTCCTTAAATGTTATGTAATATGTTGTGTTACATAATTATATCACATGATGAAGGTAAACAGGAAAATACAAAAAATGAACAAATTTAAATAAACTGGTTAACAATGGAGTGATTTCCATCTTCATGTTAACGGTCCAAAAGTTCAAATTATATGATAAAAACGATTGCCCTAACATTTTCTCAGTATTACAATAGTTTAGAAATTCTTAATTCGAAAAATAACATGGATATTTTATTTGAACATGTATTAAGATTTGTAAAATATTTTTTCTTTAATTTCAACTGACATTTCGAATATAATATACAGGGTGATTCTTAATTATTTTAAGAAAAACCATATCTAAAGGAACGAAAAATAAGGGACCCGTATTTTTTTTGTTTTGATTTTTTTTGTTTATTTAAGTGGTACAAAGGAAACATCGGAAACAGTTTTTTGACAATATTTTCAAAAACGTTTAACTGAGTTTTTTTCAATTTGGTGAATATAACATTACAAATGACATTTATATTTGGTTCAATTGAATATTTAGTTGCCATAAGGCGCCACCAAATGCACTCTGAATAAATTTGGCGTTTTTTTTATTGTCCAAAAAAATTTTGTTGCACTGGGTTAAGAGATGCTTGAACTAAAAAATTGGGCACAGATGTGGTTTTCCACAAAATACCAAAACATCATACACTGCACTCGACGCGCGTCTCGCTCATCAAGTTGCCATCATCTGGAGATCATTAAAATTAACCTTATGCTAACAATGTATCCTATTTATATCTAAACTATTGTCACGGTTCGGTGAACTGTGTTTCTTAATAAATTTAATGTTAATTGATACAAACATGTTCCTCTGAAAGTCACACCATTGTTCATGTTCTAAATGATTTAACTTATAGGCAAGCTTTTTATTAAGTCCATACTTGTAATTCAAGTATACCTCGTTTACTGTACAGATATTTAATTTCTAAATACAGCCATGTCTGCTTTGCAAACATTGTAACTTTATCTGAAATATATGAGGGTTGTGGAATTTTAATTCGAAAAAAATTTAGAAAAGCTAAACGATATTTATAGATTTTTAGAAACCAAATATCTGACCCTATTAATCTAAATTTAGCACTAACCTCATGATACAGAATCAGTTCCATTGACCTTGAATCCATCTTGTCCTGAAGTGGGTTTGATGCGAAGCTAGCACGCTGACGTGGTTTTCCACAAAACACCATATACTGCACTCGAAACAACTTAAAAACTGGAAAAAAGTTAAAACGAAGAAATACGGGTTCCTAATTTTTTTTTCTCTACATTCAGTTAAATTTGCTTACCATAATTAAGAATCAGCCTTTATGTAAATATAATTATTAAAATTTCTGTTAGGTATTGAATTTAAAAGTTTATCATATCTAACATTTATTAACAACCAAAAAGTTCTTAGTATAAATAAAAAATTGTGTCAAACATTTTGCTGATTCGTTGTTTGTCTTTTAAACGATTCTGCTTTTAGTTTCTCCCTAATTGTCTTATTAATTTGTTGAAATATATATATTTTTAGAGATGGGATGAAATTGAAATTCAAGAACAAACTGAAGAAAAAGTGTTCAAGTCTCAAATTAAAGTGCCGTTAAAACCCAACTTAGCTCTTGACAATATTCTACTAAACTTAAACAACAGTTTAAATTGCATTTTGCCTCATACTTTACCTAAACAGATTCATCTTCAGTTTATCGAACTAAATATTGGTGTTATTTTAAATCAATACAAGAAATTATTGGACAAAGAGTTAAATCAAATACAGGCATTGCAGTTTTTGTTTGATGTTAAATTTCTGACTACTTTGTGCATTCCCAGAGAAAATGTTCAACTCGTCAGTAGGTCTCAAGAAATCTGTGATAAACTTAGGAGTAGGATAGACCCTTTTGATTTGGATGTGTTTTATTCCTACTTACAGAATAATGTGAAAAGATCCATTATCCAATCTCAGGTATGTGACAATGTAAATATGTTTTTTCCCCTTAAACTCTAGTGTACATTGAGTACAGTTGCGGACAATAAAAATGAGACAACTCTTATTACAGATTTTTGCAAAAATTTAGTTGTGTATTGGAATTATGAATATTAATTGGCTACATAGTATTAATACGTCAAGATTGACATACATTTAAAAAATTATTTTTACACTACACAAGAAAAGCCGTCCTATTTTTCATTGACCGCAACTGTATATCAACTTATTATTCAGGTATATTTTATGGCTAATATATGGTGTTTTCATTTTTTCCACACTATATAGGGAAGCAGCATCGTTCAAACTTGTACATTCGGAGTAGAGGGGAGAGCATGGACTGCATGCACTGTGGCAAATTCCAGTCATTTTGTATCCATGGGACTGCACGAACTTGACTGAACGCTTCCCTATGTAGTGTTTTCAGATGAAAGAATGTTTGAAACCGGCGACAGTTTTTTTCGATCGTGTGTGAAATAGTTCGCTGTGTGCAAAAATCGAAAGGGGCACAAAATTTGCCTTAGATTAGACTTTGGATTTTTTTGGTGATAGGTTTAAATAACTTTAGGACAGGGCCTAAAGAAGCAAACATTTTCGAATGCAACTATTGCATATTGCTTCATTTTGGGTGATTGTTGTTATACCCAAGGTTAGGTTGAGAAAACCGTTTGTAGATAATGATGAGAGTTCTAACTAGAGTTGGCAAAAATGCGACAGGACATAGGCGTACGTACCATAATAAGTGTAAGATAAGAAATTAACTAGTAATAAAAGCAATAAACTTACAATTTATAACAATGCATGCACAACTTGCCCTCTTAACTAGCTTTGATATCACAAACTGGAAAAGATGTGTAAAAACTTTGCAGCATCATGTATGTTTCTATGGTTGTCTCCGAGAGTAATGTTCGACGTGGTAAAAAAATATGTATATAATTTTAGAACGACCGTTTGACATCTATTGATGTAATACAAGCATACTTAAAATAGTCTTTGAACTCACTTAACAGATCTGCAGATGCACCATCAGTACCATCACAAATTTGTCTTAATCTGGTAAAACCGGTGTCTTGCTTTAACACATGTGCAAACTTTTCTTCAACGGGCTCATTTTCTGGCTTTCCTTAATAGCTGTAGCTTTGTCTGGATTGAATTGTAGTATCAGCTTTTATTTGTTGTAAATATTCAGCATAATAAAGTGCTGCCTCCAACCATGTTCCCCAACATGTAAGAATCGGCCGTGGTGGTTAGGGAATATCGGGACACTTGCTATGAATTGCCCAAAGACGTTTAGGAGATTTAAGAAACACTTTTTTAGTACTTGCATTAATGCATCTACCTCTGGAAAACCTTGTCGAATAGTTTTTGCCACAAGGTGTAAAACATGCACTTTACACGTAACATATACTAACCTACAACCATGTTCTTAAAGATAACGGCCTAAACGCATTGTTGCGGCACCATCGGTCACAAACATCAACACTTGACTTTTTGACAGGTTAAATTTTTCTAAGTCTCCAACACCACCCACGTAATTGTTTGACCAGTACGCTCATTTAGGCTTTTGCTAGCTAGTAACAGTGGAAATGTTGGTTTAAGAGGTCCAGTAAACGTACTATAACATTTACAATAGAATTTTTTTACAATCATTCATCTACATATAACCACAACCGTGTATTTTTTAGTACACATTTGATCTCATTTACAACGTCTTTGCTTACAGTTGGTACATAGTTACGCAACTTTGTGCGACATGGTAATGTCACCTTGGAATTGTATTTATTCCAGAACTCCTGAAATAGTTGTTTATCGAGTATGTGCAGCGGAACATCACAGGCAATGAGCATTAAGAGTAAATCGAACATAAATTGTGTTGTTGAAGGCACGCCATTTGTTTTAGTTTTATGTTGCACAGAATTTACGTGATGTTTACAATCACGTTTGTCCCAGCACATCAGGTCAGTCTCCCACACCTTACAAATTATTATAGCACCATTGTAGGATAAATCCAGGAATTCATTGATAAATTTATTCACTTTGTCAGCGTATGGCCGTTTTTTACCCTTGGGCAGGTCTGACATACTTTATTATTAAATTAATATCAAGAATAAAATACAAAAAATAAAATTATCAACAATACAATGGAGAGAAGTAAATTACGTTATTGACACCTCGACGCATAACAGTAGACTAAAATAGTAAACACGTCTCTCTTACGTACTTGGGTATTTCTCTACCTGGCACCGCCCATAATATGCGTATCGAAATGCCAACTCTAGTTATAACCTTCGGTGTAACACTAATACTGAAATAGTTTCCCACATCTTATCGCTGTAAATAGGCTCTTTTTTTGCATAATCTGAAAGTTTGCTCTGTATTTAGCAACGCCTTCATATGTAAAAAAATTGTTAGCAACGAACTGAGTAACGCTCCGTTGTCGAACGGTAACGTCATGAGCTCCCGCGTACCCTACAACTGCTAGCCGTTGCAAAAAATTATAAATACTATGTAGTTCCCAAATGCAAAAAAACTACTGACAATGCCTGATAAAATATTTATTTATTTTTAAATTAGTAAGGGTCGGCAGAAAGGAAAAAAAACAGGTTTCAATTAGTTGAAGCTATTTAAGGTTTTTCTTGTAAAGGTGTATATTTTCTAAACACTTAAATATACACATGAACAATTAATAAATATAACCAAGAACAATAATAAGAACAAACACCATTGACTAGAAATGAAACGTTTCATTCATAAGTAGGGTTGTCAAGTATTCTAATTTTTAAAGGAGGACATTTCTAAGGTTGAGTTAAAACAAGTTTGTATAAATTAGATGAAAAATTAAAATATGTATATGTATATTTCAAACAAAAAATCGGTCTCGGCCAAGTGCTCCTCGGCAGTACTTTCTTATCATTTTCAGATGGGACAAATGAGACTAGTGAGACAAATGAGGTAAATGAGACAATTGAAACAAATGAGATTAATGAGACAGACGAGACAAACGAAATATAATAATTTAATTTTCATTCATTTCAAATTAGATATGATAAGAAAGTACTGTCGAGATCAACTTTATTTTTTAATTGAATGAAATTATTTAAACCTTTGTTCTCAGTAATGGCTCAACTTACAAGAAATGTTCAAGTTATTTTCGGCACATTTCTTTATTATGAATTGAATCTTTGAAAAACTTGTATTTGAAACTTTTGATGATGCAAAAAAATGTTGCCCCCTTGAGACGTACCCTTCCTGGTGCACCAATTTCACGGATATTCAATAGGGTTCATCCCTGGACGTTGCAGATATTATATATAAAATTTCATATTTGAGACGTATTTAAGATAATGTGATCACAACAAATGATCTGCGGCACACAGACGGCATGCCAATTTGGAAAAATTTTCTATTTTCTGGTCTCAAAACGTTTATTTTCATCATAATCTGGATTGAAATTTGGTTTTTTTTCATGACGCCAATACTTTCTCTATTAGTATAGATAGATGAGAAAGTAAAAACAAACATAGTATTGGAAAAGCAAAAACAAGCATAGAATTGGAAAGACAAAAAATAAACAGTATAATTTTATAAAGAAAAACATGGGTGAACATTTTGTCTTAGCCCGCGAGGAATTCAATTGCCCAAGCTCTAGTAATTTTTCCTGTCTGTTGTTTTTTAACTGCAAGCTGCACAGTTTTTAATATTGAAGAATAAATTAATGTAAAAGTAGAACAACGGATAAAATTTATGAAAGTAGGACTGTCCTCAACATTAAAGGAAAATAACTGGCAACCATATTCATAAGTACAAAATTTTAATTTCACAGATGAAGGTTTTTTATCAGCAGACTTTAAATTAGGATTAAGGTATGGTACAGTAAGTAAAGTACAAAGTATTATATTTATATTCCTAAAGCTACAATACTTTTGTACCATAACTGGGTTCATTAGTAGTGGACAAGCCACAAAAACCGAAATTCGATAAAAATGGATTTAGACTAGTTCTGCCCCAAAGACACAATAATTCATTACTTTACCTAAGCATAAAAATCAATGACATTGTGACAAAAAACTATGCGTAGTGTCGATCTTCTAGGCAGCAAAACGACTAAATATTGTTATGAGCATCATTTTAATGTTTTTTTGAATTTTAAATAAGAAAGATTTTTAAATTATTTTTAGCTTGAAGAAGACATGAAAAATTACATGTATTTGAAGTTAATGACAAATGTGGCAATTGAATTACGACCTAGTGTTATTCCACATACCTTTGATTATCAGGAAAACCGAAAACGGTTACCTAGTGCTGGAGCAGCATTTTTAAAAAGGCAAAATCAAACGGTATTAGATGAACCTTCCAATAAATTAGAAGAATCTGCTTTTATATAATTAATATCACATATTGTTAATGGCACAAAATAGCGTAATACGCTTAGTAAAATAATTAAAAATAGTTGATCACCTTAAATATGTCAGCCATATATTAATACTGTGCATTTTTTTTAATAGAGCTGCTGATATCACTGGCGCGCTCCGCCAGCAAAGCATTTTATGATTCAAATGCAAATATCTCTCTCAATTTTTGTTCAGTTGACTTTTTTGAGGAAGTTTATACCAGAAAAGTTTATAAAAATTGAAAAAAGTGGAATAATACTTTTGCACTAAATGAGTTTATTACATAAAATCGTGAATCGCCAACCAAGTTAGCATAATCAGGAAATGATGCTTGACTGTTGATTTGATATTTTGGATAACAATAATATATGGGGTTTAGGACATTAATAAAGTTTTTTTTATATTAAATTTAATTTACTTATATACATGTACAGGGTGGGCCAGATTTTAATGGGGAAACTTAAGAGAATCGATAAAATACGCCAAAATAATATGGATTTGTCATGTAAACTTATAGCTAAAAATGCTTCGTTTACGAAATAGGGGGCGCATTTCTCAGAAAATAATGGAGATATGATAACTGTGGTGAGAAGTGTACCGATGTACGCAATGTTCACATTTCTAATTTCATAACAATATCACAATTATTTATGAAATATGAGAAAAACTGAAAATAAATTAAAACTTTAATGTCCTCCTCCATCTCGAAAACTAAGAATTTTTAGCTATAAATTTATATGACAAATTATTTTGTAGTATTCTATCGATTCTGTTAGTTTCCCGATTGAAATCAGGTCCACCCTGTATGTAAAGTATATTCATCGAGTTCTCAGAGCGCATCCAAAACAAACAAATTTACGTGTCGTCTCGTGACTGACGTAGCGCGGTCCTCATTGGTTGCATTTCACACGCGGTTGCAAACAATATCGCTGCCTTCAGCCGTATACAATTCGCGTAAAAGCTTATTTGAATTTGTTCTGTATTATGTATTATTATGTATATTATGTATTATTTATTGAGTATTGCTTGGGCTGAAATTAATTACTGTCAAGCAGTTCGAAAGTGAAGACATATTGTAATTATATTTCATCATTAATATATTGTTTTTATGTTAATACAGTTTTAGAATTAAGGCAAATAAATAATTTTTTTTTCCAATTTTCCTAATGCATGCTTTATGGAAATTTTGGCTATTGGGTTTCTCACATAAGCTATTCAGTTAACAACAATTTGTGTCATAACGTTAAAAAACAATTTTAATTATGGCAGATGATTTTGGGCTGCCTTATTCCATCATCTGGTCAATTAGCCAGTATTGGTGTTTCTGAGAAAAATAAAGAACAGGAAAAAGCACCATCGATTTTAGCTCTAAGTACACCATCGTCTTCTTCGTGGTTCCCTCTGTTACCAATAACAGTACCATCACAAAAAACATCTGGAATGTCAACCTCAAAAAAAAGTACAAAGGTATGTTGTTTTCAAAAGTTTACTGGAATTTTTCTATTACTATAATTATTCTCATTTTCTTTTCTAGTATATTATTCAAGATTCTTTCTCTATAATGTAAAATGGTAAATAAAATGTAAAATGTTGTCGTTCAATGCAAGCTTTTAACTAAACATTAAAATTTTTTTACCAATAATCAACTTGAAATAATAAAATGTTAACTTTATTAAGGTCAAAATCCATAGAAATCCATTTAGTGTAAGTCGACAACAGATGCTCTCCAAATAAAATTTTTTTGCAATAAATAAATTATAGAATAAAAATATGTATTTTTTAACGTAGTTAGGTTGATCCCATATGAGTAATTATTCATGATAAAGCAAAAAGAAAAATTCTCATAAAATTCCTTTTATTAATGTGACCGGTTTTCGTGAACAAGTAATTACTTCCTGTGTCTGATGATGTGAAGTAATTACTTGTTCACGAAACCGGTCACATTCATAAAAGGAATTTTATGAGAATTTTTCTTTTTCTTTTTGCTTTATCATATGTATTTTTTGTTTATCTGTAATTAAAATTTATATCTCCTAAAGGTGTCTTAAAACTTGTCCTCAATATTTGGGTACGTTTATAGCAAAGTAGATTTGGATGCATTTGTCCAGCTATAACCTTTAATATTTTACATTTGTTATATACTTTTAACCAGTTTCTGGTAAATGTTATTTACTATAGAAATATACTAGTTTACCAGTAAAATTTCAAAAAAAACCTTATTTTTAATTTATTATTGCCATATTTTGTAATTTTCAAAATGTCCATAACCAGTAGGCCATTTTTTCATGCTGAATATTAGATTTAGCAATAAGACTAATATTATTATTATCTTGTTAATATCGACTTCTTTTTTTATTAAATAAGTAATATCCATTAATGCGTTGATTATTGGTAGGATTTTAAGATGTTCTTAGTTTTAAAACAGGGTGATTTCTTAAAAGTTTTACTAATGTTTGTAGTTATAAAATTAATACAAACATACATATTTTATATACTAATTAAAAATCAGTTAACCCTAACAATATTTTATTTTAATGTCATTTCATTATTTTTCCCCATGAAAAAAATGTGTTAATTAATTCAGACACCCTTCAAATATATTTCTTCTCATTAAAGATGAAAAAAAGATAAATAGTCATTTATTTGATTTTGATTGGTAATGAACAAAAACCATTATTTTATTTAATAATTTAAACTTAAACGAAAGAGTTATAGATAGAGACCGCAACTCAGGTAGTCATTTTCGATTATCAAGGGCAAAATCAGCTCATTAATATTCTCATGTGCAAAAATGATATAAATAAAAACTTAAGTTATGCTTTTGACGGGTGATTTTTGTAATGTATGTCCAAAATTAGATGAAAGCTGAAAGTTTGCGAAAGTGTATTGCACTATAAAAATTATTTTGTAGAATAAAAGTATATTATTAATAGTTTTTAATAATCTGGAGTTAGATTCCAGCGCCTGTTATTAAAAATCTATTTGAAGTCTGATAACGACCGTTGCACGTCTACAGACATAACTAGAGTGTTTTTAAAATACCGAAAGGTTTTCAAAGAAGCCACATTTACATAAGGATCATAAAAGTCCACTTTTTTGCCGGTAAAAAGCATATGATACATAGTATCAAATCCTGTATTATTCGAAACTCTTTGAAATTATAAATATTAATAAATGTATAATAATGACTTTTATAGATAAATAGTGAATAGTATAAAATACTTTATTTCATGTGCTTTAATATTTTAAAATTTACAATTTTATAAAACAGCATTGTTGATGTTATTAATATCTGCAAGGTACAGGGATCGTATTGAATTACTTTTACACAGTAAGAAATATTAAATCATTTTAACACTCGCCAGTGTATATATAGTTCACACTGCTGGTTTTGTAATATTACTAAATAAGGAAAGATAATTTAGCACTGTAAATTTTACATATTAACATATGTAATCCAATTCATGAGAATTACAAGAAATTTATGCTACAATGAAGTTACCATGTAATGTTAATTTAGGGCGAAAGATCCTACCTGTTTTATCACTTATTTTAGTGTACATTTTTAACACCATGATTTGTAAATTGACACCAAATTATGCGTATAATATTTTTTCAAATAATTTTGTAAATGTTACCACATATTGTGTTACAAATAACAATGTAGACATTTACTATGGGCATTTAGTAATTTTATCATTTATTTTTTTTACTGTGTAAGTATTAAGTAAAACAGTTACTTTTTTTTCAGAAGTTACTAAAGGTTACTATTTTTAAGAATTTGTTACTTTCAGTTACTTTTTTTTTATAAATTTTAAACATTTTTATTAATTAAATAGCACATTTTTAATTATACATTTTGAGTAAGATTTTTTGTATACCGTCGTTTTTTGTCTTAAATATATGGACCTGTCGTGTTTAGGAAATTTCATGTTCATACAAGTTGAATTGATAGTCCTGTTATGTATACACCATGCGATTAAGCCTGCTACAAAGTTCTCCTTACCCAAGACTCTACCTCATGATTTTGACAGAGAAATAAATGCTATTGATTATGAGTTCTTCCCATAGCGACAAATTTTATTCTAACAACAGATCAGATTTGCTTGTTTTCAACAAACCGCTAATAGAACTTGGAAGAAATTCTTCAAAATTGTATAACGTATATTTAAAAATTCTAACAGAAGAAGTTGGAAAAAAGGAAGAAGAGAAAGAATGAGGAAAAGTAAAAGAATTGAAGAACTGCAAAATCTTCTGTATAAACAGAATCTAATAAGTATTGAAAAAATTAAAGTTAAAGTTACTTTTCGGTTACTTATTTCCTATTTAACAAAAAAAAAAAATCAATCCAAACCCTATAAGCGTCAAAAAATTATATTTCTTGAGAATATTCACAGAAAATTTTTAGGAGTATTCCGGGAAAAGCTTTCAAGTTTGTTTATTTGCATTAGCAAAAATGTTATCTTTATTTTTTTATTTTATATCTCTGATATATCTTGTAAAAAAAGATGTTTT
Organism: Rhamnusium bicolor; assembly: GCA_029963845.1. Taxonomy (NCBI): domain Eukaryota; kingdom Metazoa; phylum Arthropoda; class Insecta; order Coleoptera; family Cerambycidae; genus Rhamnusium; species Rhamnusium bicolor. Next base: position 69,110 of record JANEYF010001325.1, read on the forward strand.
TTAAAGATATTTCATAATGTTGACTGGCAAATGTTTAATGAATGTAGTATTCATATCACATTTTCCTTTTGCAATGAGAGACAGACATCTCCATAAAAACTAAAATCATCAAGAGAAAAAGTTTAAAAGGGTTTTACAAATTTATGTTGGCCATCGATTGAAACGTCGCCTTATGTACTTAAAGGTTCTTCTCTTTATTTTTATGAAATAATCCTATAATATAAACATAAAAACAAGAAACAAAATGGGTGGGTATATTTGAACAATTTCGTTAAGAGAAGACCAAGGAAATAATAATACTTTAGATAGTATAGTATGTCTAGAAAGTATGGAATTTTTTTTCTCTTTTTTTTATTTTGGGGGTGTATGGTTCGCCTTATGATTTTTTAAAATCAAATATATAGATAGCTATGACTGACAGTTACCTGACATGATTTAAAAAATCAAATTCGGTGTTGTCATTGTGATGATTTTAAGGCACCAGAAAAACAAGACAATGGCACAGGCAGCAAAAAGATGTGTACTTCAACAATTGCATGAAAATGGCAATCGAGAAGTGCCGGAATTAGTGAAGCTGACAGGAATATGTTAGTCAGCAGTATATAATGTGTTAAAACAGATAAGAAATGGTACTGGGATTGAGCATAGAGGGGGGTTTCTAGAAGACTACACAAGATAGGACTGTTGCAGCTGGGACGGAGAAATCCTCGTATAGGTTTCCAAAAACTAGCAAAAAGATTCACTAGACAATGGGGAATACTTGTTGCTTGAGAAACCATTTGCCGAATGTTTATGAGGTGTGAATACAGAACAAGAGCACCCAGGAAGATACCAGATACCTATTAAACCGGAGAAAATTCAGAGAAGAATTAGATTTTGCGGTGACTTTCGAGACGGCAATTTTGAAAATATCTTTAATACCGATATAGCTTGCATCCGATTGGACGATAATCATCTACGGATGCTAAGCAGAGAGAGGCCTACAGTACAAAAATCAAAATTTTCCATAAAAAAATTGATTTGAGGAGGAATTTCACAATGTGGTGCCAATGAGCTGTGCATTATCCACAGTAGAGTAGATAATGCATGCTACTGTACTATTCTAAACGGATATCTTTTTCAAACAGCCAATTTTTTGTATCCCGAAGGTTGGTGATTACAATAAGACAAAGCCCGATGCCATACCTCCAGGCATACCAGAATTTGAGAACAGGAGAGAAGAAAATAGGATCACAACAATTCCATGGTCAGCAGTTTCTTCTGACCTGAGCCCCATTGAAAATGTATGGGGGCTCATGAAAAGAGGTAGAATGCGTGGCACCTGGCACTAAACCTCAGTTAGTGGTAGCAGTTTTAGAATCATGGCAAGTTATCACTGAGAAATACGCATCTGACTTAATTGCCGATATCCCAATCGAATTAATAAATGTTTGCAGTTAAATGCATTAGCAAGTAAGATAAGTTTTTCATATAAAATGTTAAGATTTGTTCGACAAAAATAATTTAATTATCGAGATTTTTCTAACTCCACATACTTTCTAGATGTACTATATATGATCGTAAAAACTTAATTATTTTAAAACACCCAAAAGAAACACTAACGTGTTAGATTACATATACAATATTTTCGATGTTTATAATTTTACGTAGACTTCTACGAAACTGGCTGTTAACTTACCTTTGCAGTGTGTTCTCTTTAAAATGTTAATTTTTTTGTTGTATTTAAAATTAAACATTGCTATTAATGTAGCTCAAATAACTAGTTTTAAACATTTAATTTACTAATAAGTTCTAATAGCTTCCTTTGACTACAATTCTATTAAGTATTTATTAAATTAATAATAAATATTTTTAACTTTCTAGGATTCCAATCAGAAATCAGCAAAGGCAACTCCAAAAAGATCACAAGATCCAACAACTGTGATGAAACAAAGTGCTGCGTCGTTATTTGGTGGTTTAACAACGGATTGGTTTTCTTAACATTATCTTGTTTTGTGTTGTGTATATTTATAGTTTGTTTTATTTAAATATCCAAAGTGATGCTGTATATAATAATGTTATATATAAATTTATCGTATGCCTTTTTACGTGTACAGTCTGTTTATAAAGCATAATTAAAAATTATTTTTAAAAAAATATTTTTTTAAAACTACTATAGGAAGTAAATTAAAAGATATGTTATGTATAAATAATTCTTTAATTAAAACATTATATATTATCACAGGCTTAGTCAGATAAATACTAAAATATTTTGAAAAATTACAATTTTACGTTACATATTGACAAATGCTACTTAAACACTATATAAACTTTAGGTATTGCATTCATGACAAAAATATACAGAGATGTTTATATAAAATAGACATCGGAGGTTAAGAATTACAATTACATTTTATGTTTACACACCTCACAACCTAAATATAACATTAAATTTACATTTATGTGATGTTATGGTTGCTAAAATTGAAAACACGTCTATTATTAAGAGTTGTTTACTCTAAAATCTTTCAAATGGAGTGGTCTGCAAAAACAGTTGCATTTTTGCTACCGCCCTTTGGATTATTTCTAATACTATAATAAACGAAATTATAGCTGGCTACATTAAGAAACCTCTAGGTATTTAATCTATGTAATCCACTAAAATCAGGGTGCTCAAATATTTTTAACTCGACATGATTTTTTCTGCACCACAAAATACATAATTCTTGATGTATAAACACCTTACAATTTCAAAATTTGTCTGTCATTGAGAAATAAATAAGTTATCGTTGAAATCCTAAGAAGTCAGTTAAACGATCGTCCCAACTGTGTAACCAATTATAAAGAGGGCCGTGGGAGCTCTGCGTCTTTGAACTTGATTGAATGGGCATATATTCTTCACCTCTGATACAAAAGTAACTTCTTATAGGTCCTCTGCACATTGGACATCGATCAAGTTTATCAAAACAGCTCGCACAGATACAGGTGTGCCTAAAAGAATTCACTTTATCTTTATTAGAATAAAAACAATATTTACCACATTCAGGGCAGGTTTATCCACCTCCTGATAAAGCACTGGTTAATTAACCTTCTGATATGGCAAATAAAGATCTTTTCATCTCTAGATAATTTTAACAGCAGCATAAAATTGACTTATTTTGAGGTTGTGAACAAATTACTTGTCACAGATTTACATGTCCCTGAAACATGTAACTACTACTTGCGTCAAAAAATATTCGATTTGTGTAAAACCCTTAACAAAATTTCTGAATAGTTACAAACCGCTTAAAATTTGTTGAAGACATCATCAGTTTATCACTCAGATTTATCAACCAGGCAGTTTTCAGGATGTTTGTCAGGAAATGATAAGCTGGCCTTTACACTGAATGATAAGTAGAAAATGCAAACTACATTTAAAGTATTAGAAGTGCTTAGTTCAAACAAATAACTTTTTTGGTGCTATACTTTATCCAGAAAAAGAACAGTGTGACACTATATAGTGGCAAATCATGGCATTGGTTGTATCAGTTGTAGGTGGTGTCGCTGAAAGACTGATAAACTAATGATAGGTAAAGCCGGCTCATCTGATGCAGTCTAACAAGTGGCGATAGAGGGCGAAGCTACGACATGTGCCAAGAACTATGCAAATCAAAAGGTATCAGTCAAACATAGATGCTATTGAGATACATATGTGCCGACGGAGATTATAATATTTTTGCGAGCATATACAATGTCAAAAGTGAGACGTTCTTTACTCTGCTCCCCAAATATACAAATTTATTTCCCAATTTCCGAACCTGAAATATACCGGATCGGTATACCAGGTGTAACTGAAACCTGGCTCACCCCCTCTATTTTCATTGTATAGAAATATATTGATGACATTATGATATGATATGTTGTTATAATCATCATAGATTCCAAAAATGTAAAAATATACAGGTTGACTGCCGACTACTCCGATCGGAGTGTACCGGCATCAATCTATACAAGAATAGGTAGAAATGGCACAATTAATTGGTCTCCACATAGCCAAGATTTTATGCCAATGGACTTATTTGTGGGAACACTTAAAGAATGTATATAAGGAAAGACAGTCTAATGAATTTCAAGATACAAGAAATTCAATATATAAAAAAAATACATTTTAGATAAAATGACAAATTGTGTAAATGAGATATAAGAGAATGGTCAACACATCCAGCAATTTTACAAAAAAAAAAAACTAAACTATATTATGTTTGGTCGATTAGGATATTGAGGGCATCAATTTAATTATTTATTACTAGTTTTTGTTTTCACCGCTAACTGTTATTATTTATCTACCTGTTGCGTGAGCTGGTATCTATTAATTGAATAAAAACATGACATACGTTATACAGCTGTATTCTCCTCAAAGAGTTCTCTCAATATTTGCACAAATATTGTTCTATTTTAAAAAATAATTTGTTGACGTCCCTCGTACATTTATGAAAGTTTTTTAACACAACATATTCTCGAAAAAATCATATAAAATCCATTTTCACATTTTTTATATGCCCTAAACTGACCCCGTGCTGGAGCCCAATAAAAGACTTCAAGGACACCCTGTACATCATAGTGTTGCGAGACTAGCTACAAGTAATTAACCAATAGCATTATTACATATTTTTATTAATAATTAATAATTAGCAAAACAATTTTTTGGTAACGTTAATTTAATGCAATATTTAAAAAAAATATGTTTTACCTGCATGGAAGGAGTGCCCTTGATAAGGGAAAATACTGACACACAACGCAGAGCTGTTCACCCGAAGTATTCCATAACGTAGAATCCTCATTTGTTGGACAAACCAAGGTACGACCCATGGGACCAGGTCCCCCTCTACTGGTTCAGCAACAGCTAGTGGTATTTGTCCCTCTTCATATCCCCCAGGATTGCCAGTTGCTAAATAGAGTTGCTGAAAATGGTGATTTTAATATTCGTTCAGATATATATTTTTAATTTTTTTTTTGTTTCTAAAATACCATTAATGAGAAAATGTTTGAAAATATAATTCCCTTTTATTGTTACGTATTGCGTAGTTTTTAACATTTTGACTGTCAAATTTATCATTTTATCATGCTTGTCTTCATTAAAAAAATATTATATACGTATCATCTACAAACACTTTATTAAAGGAGTAATTAATTTTTTTAATAATATGACATCATCACATGTATCTATTGCATCTGGCAACAGCACACTTAATTATATTTGAAATGAGGACGAAGAAGAAGTAAACAAAACATAACATAATGTATTGGTCGTTTTTATTTCTCGTTGAAGCTATATTATAAACCAAACCAAAATGAGCAGAAAAAAATCTTTTATACCATGTTATAAAAATAATGAAAGCATTGGTCCCAACAAAAATGTTCTTACCAGAAAGTATGAAATCAGGAAGTTATGGTGTAATGCTGTCCTGATGTCTTTGACTGTATTAAAGACAGTGGCGACAAGCGATATATCAATTGATTGGTCGGTGCCTTGTTTAGTTAAAACTTTCACGTTCAATTAGGTGGTTCTGAATAGAAATAATATAAACTAGTAAAAAGAAATATTAAACTTATTGATTTGCTAGTACTACCATGGCTTTTATAATTAATATTATTTACCTTATTTTTGTAGTAATTGTTTATTTTTGTTTTCAAATTTCAAAACTAGTGAATTATATAAACTGCATGCAGCCATCACTTGACTGGCTGCCGTTGTTGCTACTGCTTTAAATATTGTTACTGTACATTCTACTATGTCCATTTCACTCAGTTTCATTATAAAATTATGTGCGCTGTTGTCATATCTATATAAAGTACACGTGTCTTCACATACATATTAAATGCCTAAATTCTCCCTTAATTTTACTCTTAACACATAATTGGAAAATAGTGTTATAATATTTTTTTAAGTTCTTTTATTTCGTTTATTTTCCTTATCAAAACCTGATACTTTTTAGTTAAGTATCATTGATTAAGAGATATACCCATACTCCATTCATTCATACAAACACATAAAAAATTTTTACCTGGGCTCTGTTGATCTTCAGTCATGCATAGTTCTGGAACATAGGCGCACGCGGTGCATTAAAAATATACAAAATGTATTATATAATACCGCGCACTTATGCTAGAATTTTTTATGTGCTTATATGAGATGAATGGACTATACCTAAATATGTTTATTAACAAAAAAGTTAATGTTCTGAACGTAGTTTCACAACAAGTATAAAAAATGTATATTTATATTAACAAACATTACATATATTCGAATATAATATGCATATTTTACTCTCATAAAAGTATAATAATGTCAACAACTTGTAATTAGATATTTTTATTCAAGTCAGCTTTAAGTAGTTAAGACAGTAAAAAAACATGACATTAAATTACTAAAATTTACATTTCCTGGACTCGATTAAATAATTATAACTTACTTTAAGACAAGACAACTGTCCATTAGCCTGTTTCAGATACTGTGCTAAAATATTAGTGGGCAGTGTGCAGACAGTGTCCTTGATGTGAACAACATTTATTAAGGCAACCTGAAATAATTATTTATAATTAAGACAATATGAAATTGCTAGCCATTTTGCTTACTGTTTCATCCGGATGAACACTATCCTCAATATCATTCCTGTACAGGAGTATTACTAGAGGATAACACAATCTCGGTGGTGTGCCCAAATCTAATGCTGGTCCTTCAAGTTTTAAAGTTATAGTTTGGTCTGAATGTGATGTTCGCCTGCAAATTAAAAATAATATTTCAAACGTTTTAGACAGAAAATATTAACCAACTGGAATATTTATGTACAGCTGCCGCAACGAAACATAAAGGTTTCCAGGTCATTTGTGATTTAAAAGAGAACACGTAAGATAGGCAATATTTTACTTGTCCCATCATAACACAAGGTCCGTAAAGGAGTAGGTTACCTCTTAACTTGGGTGAAGAGACGGAAGGGGAATGTAACGCGTCACAGTGTATGCCGTGGTTGTGAATCATACGATTATAAAATAATTATAATTGTTTTGTGTGGTTATTTGCTATTATTTTGATATTTTGCATATAGTTATTATTAGCTGTTATATTGTTTTGGACCTCTTTTTATAGTTTTTACGTGTTTTTTTTTGACATTTTCAGTGACATTTGGATTTTTATATAAAGGACAATCTTTGGTTTAAATTACATTTATTTTGAGAAAGTATGTACAATAAGATGAAGTATATTTATTTTGAAGAGAAAAAAATATCCAGTTATTAATAAATAATCGTTTTAAGATGACAGGAACTATATGCAATGTTGCTATTTGTAAAAGTAATGCTGAGAGGGCAAAGAAGAATGGAGAAAAAGTATCGTTTTTCTTGTTTCTTACTGACATTTTAATTAGGAAATTAGAAGATATTAAAGAAAAGGAAAATTTAACCTTGATAATAAAAGACTTTGCAATAAACATGTTACAATTGATGATTTTGAAGATGGAATGAAATCAAAATTGATGAACGTGTTGCCAAAAAAAACTAAAAAAAACGTAGGCAATATAAAATTTATCTACTGAAAAATAATTTGTGACTAATTTTATTATGTTTTAACTAATCCATCACTTAATTTGTTGCCTGAAACTTTGACAAAAATGTCCAGGCCAACTGCAAAAGGTGAATGTGTTAAAACCAGAGATAACAAAGAGATCGTTATACAAATTTTAACTCCATTATTCTCTATAGGAAATATGGAAAACATTCCGTCTTCTATCCACAAATAAAGGAAATCCCCAAGAAGGTGCATATGAAGAATTACTATGTAATTATGATATCCTCTTGCTAGAGAATGAAGAATTTAAGAAAAAAATCAAAGAAAACGAAAAACAACTTGCTTTTGTAAATAAAGGAAAATTCGAGAAGCAAAAACTTGTTGATCAATATGAAGGACAATCAAATTCAAGAGTAAAAGAAATATAGGTAAAAGTATGCCAGACCGCGTAGCTGGCGTCAATATCTCGAATACGTGACTCGGTCTAATAGACCAAGATGGTGGTACTGTACAAATATGACACTTGGTCTTACAAACCGAGTTATGGCAGTAAATGTATTGAAGAGATTGAATTCTTTATATATTTGTTTTTTATTTGTCTTAATGTAAAATACCTTACTGTTAATAAAATTTCCGCATAGAAAGAAAGAAATAATAAATAATATAATCTCAGTAACCACCAAAGTATATATGGGCTTTTATTCAGCTAACATCTCCAGTAAAGGCCCAATAAACAATCAGCGTTTGCTGTTTACTGGGATATACTTAACTAAAATCATTTATTTAACTGCTAAATAAACTACTTATTAAAATTTGTTACTAGTCAATTAGAAGAAGAAGGATAAGTGTAATATGTTATGGTTAATAATTAAATTAGATTGATTTCTAAACTATTTAACTATTTTATATATAGGTCTATTCAGTTTTCCCCTTTCCTTGTTTTACATAATATTTATAAAGGACCATGGGTTGGTTATTTACAAAACTGAAATCAGTGCTTGGTTACAGGACAAGGTGACCTTATAAGTACATCGAGAAAATTCAGGAAATGATTCCTAAACCTGTATATTTTGAGATATTGTCTATAGTAGTGTATATTTGTGGCATAATATAACGTTTTTTTTCTCACCTTTGCCTATTAAGCCACTGTCCTATTTTTAGATAAAAAGCTAAATGAAGTTTTGCCCATAACTGCTTCGTTTCGGAAATAGTGTAGTGTGTAGATTAAAAAAAAACTTCTGAAGATCTCTGAAATGCTTGAAGATTTTTTATTAAATTTGCTGTGCATAATAAGTACTTTTAGAGACTTCTTTGTTGTAAATATTTAGAGAATTTTTTTTAAACCAACTCACTGTATATCCGAAATAAATTTATTGACAAATCATTTGAGCTTTTCATCTTAATATAGGTTTGCGGAATTATTTCCTGAATTTTCTCGATGCATGCATACTTAAGGATCATCCCGTGTATATTAGCTATAACATGTGAAAATCTCCGTTTTATCGGAAATCATAATTAATGAACTGGAACATGCCAGAAATATTATAAATTATAACATTTTCGAATTGGTTGGTCGGCATTCTTAAACCACCTTTTATAAACGTAATTTTGTATTTTCGTCTTCGCTCAAAAATATATGCAAAATTTCATTAAAATCGCTTTGGTCTTTCCAGAGATCAAGTGGGAAGTAAATAATCATCAAATAACAGACAAACATATGTATTTTAAAAACCATGCAAAACATTATATGTTGTAACCTATGAAGATTTGTTAAAGAAAATGGTTATATTTGGCGATAATATATAATCGACAATATAAAATTTAATGAGAGTCATTGTTTTATTTTGATCATACACAAAACATGTAACGCCAAGAAAATAAATGTACGCAAGTTTATTCAATAATTATTACTATTTCTATTCCTCAGTTATTTTCATTATGAGTCAATTATAGTGTTCATATAATTATTGAAACACATGTTAAATTAAATAATAAACATAAGTATATAAAATTAATATAATTCATAATTAAAGTTCTAAACGAAAGCTTACCAAGGTACGCTATTTCAAATAGGCATACAGATGACGTATTCCCGCCATTAATTCTATTGGTCAAAAGTTAAGAGATAACCTACTCCTTTACGGACCTCGAGAATAACCCCTGTGATCATTCAAGTAAACATATAAGTATACTCCAGTAGCCACACTGCGAAAAAAATTAATTAAAATTTTAGATTGGAAACCTTTATGTTGCGGCAACTGTATATACAGTGCCGTAACTGCGCTCCGTGCAACATAAAAACTTTGCGCCCCAAAAGTTATTCACACGGGCCGCAAGCTACGGGTTGGAAATTTTTGCCACGTTCAAGGTCACCGAGAGTTAGTACAAGTAGATGTAAATAATTCATCATCATCAATTTAATTTAATTTAATTTGATATGAACTTACTCCAATTTGATATCAGGATATTGATAGTATCCCCTCAAAAAATCTCCTCGCAAACATGCGTCTCTAAGATCAGACCAAGGCCTCCAAAGGAATATGTGTAATTCTCTTATGTTCACGCCCCAGTAGGCATGCACGCGATATTTCACCTGACTGGACATACTGCATTGTAATTCTGAAAAAAAAAAAAAAATTGATTACTAAGAGATCGCATGCACGCAAAATACACTTAAAACCCCACTTTTAGCACATAAACGGAGACGTGCCTGAGAGACTATTTTTTTTTCGGGGGAATATCAATAAAGCTACTGAATTTTTGCAATGTATTTTTTTATTAAATAAACCTCTTATAGTATGACTCCAACGTAACAAATTGATCAGTCATAATGGTTAAAAAGAATAAGAGATGTATAAACTATTTTCAAATAATAATACAAGTCCATAAATATACATATTTTTGTATTTTATAAAGAAACTATAGACAATGTTGGCAACAAACAACATCTCGTGGTAATATTATTAATACAACTCCCGGCAAAAAATTCTGCCACCTTAAAATGTTGGCCAAGTTTTATTCTTTATAACTTTTCATTTGGTAGATAAAATAGAGATTATACTTGTTAGGACCATTTATTATAAAGATACATATTGGCGGTTCTTATGGCGAAATTGTTAATCACCGATTTACCGCAACCAATAGATGGCGGCACAGCCCAATCTTAGTTCTTTACCGCAACCAACAGAGGGCATACTGGTCTACAGTCAATTTAAGTGTGTAGGAATGGTACTACTGGCCATTTATATTGCGCCTAATTTAACTTTTAACTCTAGGGCTTTTCGGGTGTAAAAATAGTATTAACCAGGTACTACCACATTGTTTCTGATTGGATGATATCAAAATTAAGATTACTTTTATCCAATGAAAACCGATTGGTCAAAAAACCACTGGTTATAACTCCGTGTTACCCGAAAAGTCTTTCTGTATCCGCCATTGAAACTGGTTGGGTTAGTGCGTTTTTAGCTGTTTGTTTATTTTGCCGAGATATTTCTTTAAGACTTTGGTGTATTGTAGTTGTATTATTTACTTTCTCTAGTTAGTTGTTATTCGTTTCATTGGTGTATTGTGTTTTTAATTTTCTGTTACAATGCCAAACGCCTGTTTATATTTCGCGAGTATTGAAATAACGCAGACTTTTGTTATGAGGACTATTTCTAGCAATTTCATTGGCCGTTTCAAGGCCACGGCATGGCGTGCTCATCAGATATCATTTTTAAAGGGGAATTCGGCACCGTGAAAATAAACAAACTATAATAAAGGGCAAGGAAAATCTTACTAACGAACTAAAAAATACTTAAAAAAGAAAAAATAACAAGTTTCTGATTCGAACCCTGGACCTACCGCGTGCTGAGCGAGTATCTTCTCTATCGTCTCACGAGTTCCCTGTTGACAAACGATTCCAAAAAGGATTTAATACACTTTGACATGTCATGTAAGTGCGCATGCCCTGCGGCTATCTTAAAACGGCCAATGAAATTGCTAGAAATAGTCCTCATAACAGAAGTCTGCGATATTTCAATACTCGCTTATATTTCATGTCCAGGAAGGACAAGAGAAAAGAAAATACTGAATTCATATTACATCGGTTTCCGGCAGATCCAGAGATGGCAAAAAAATGGATTATAAATTGTATGGTTTATTACCATTTTGAGTTTAATAGCCTAATTTATTTCTACATAAGTAATTTATTTCAATCATGTATGGTTATTTTTAAAATAAAATATTTTATATGTGAATTTGTTTTATTTTATTTCGCTATTTAATATTTTGTAATTTAAAATAGGGTTTAGTTTACATGGACGTCCGCTGGGTTTAAATTTAATGTGTAATGACATTTGAGTATAGTTGCCAAACTTTAGAGACGAGACAAGACGTAAACATAATATGGGTGGTGGAATACTGTATTTTTAAAAAACTAATAATTGTTTCAAATTTGACTCTCACCCAGGAATCCCGGGTTCGATTCCCAGCCGAGGCACTGGGATTTTTTTCAGAAGATGAAATTAATCCTAGTATACTTGGATATTGAGTGTGTGTCCCTCGTCTCTAAAATGTGCAGCCCTGTCCAACACACGGCACTTCGGAGTTTTCAGGCCGACTTAGTTGTGGTGTTTATTATTATTATTATCATCATGGATCTTTCGAATGTATAATAGGTCATACACACAATTCATATGAAGACAGTTTTATACCCTACTTCAATTCAAGTAAAAAAGCGAGATATTCTGTGAAATTAAATAAAATTACATTTATATAAGCATCTTATTGTTTGTGCCTTAAAAATTTAAATACAAATAAATTTTTAACATATTATAAATATAACTTGTAATAATTACAAATAACTAACCTAGAACGTTGAGTGAGAAGTGGCTGGTTGGCTTTTCAGTCAACGCCTGGAATACAATATACACTATTTTGAATGTAAAAATAATTCCCGCCTTTTAACACGCGAGAATTTAGTAATGAAATAATCAAGTTGAATATTTATGTATTTATTTATGCAACTAGATGACTAACAAATACCAAGGTCAAAGTATATTTCTCAAATGCAGACTATGGAGCCATCTATGGGGCAAACATTAACTAAAAACTCGATTAACAATTTCGCCAATAGAACCGCCAATATGTATCTTTATAATAAATGTTAGGACACACTATTTGCTTTAGTTTTTCTGTTTGAATTTCGCGGTTTAGCGGTTTCGCGTTATAAAGTTGCATACACTGGGAATGACAGTTACTTTTTTATTATTATGACATATGATGTTATGGCGGCAAGTCGCTGGTAATGTTTGGAGTGTTCTGGAATCATCCACAAAAGGGAGAACAAAATCCGTATCAAATTTGTGAAGAACTTAAGTTAAAGGTGCCCGACATCTACAGAAATTTGCGTATCCATAATCGATGGAGGGTAAATGATGTGTATTTAAATCTTCGATGGACGGGGCCCCCATGTGCAGTTAAAGAAATCCATAAGGTAAATGCAACTTTCGTTTTCCGATTACATTTAAGAATTGTATCCCTCTATTGAGGTGGTCCTTCACTGTATCATTTAGTGTGTCGTATCAACTGGCTACTTTCATTTAGAAGTGTATCAAAACAGTGGCTTTGGTAGCCAAACCATTTGTCCTTCCAGCGGACATTAACAATACTACGTTTTAATAATGAACATTTCTTTGTTTAGATGGTGTTATACCGGAGTAAATTAAAATGTTATTTTTTGTCAAGTTCAAAACAACCTGTGGAAAATTTTAGGCACTGAATTTGTTTAAAAATTATTTGCTATAAAGTTGCATGTATTACTAACATTTTGTTTTTTGAATTATCCCATTATCATTGTAAGAGCTGCACATTTTTAAATAAAACGATAATTTTAAAGATTTTTTTTATTGAAACCTTAACAACTAATGAAATGTTTTCTTTAAATGTTTTCTTAGCCGCTTCTCAAGTCACCGAAGTAACTCCCAAATAATTCTAGGATCTTGTGTTGAGCAAAGAGAGACGAGGCCCTACAGTTTATTGTGGAGTCCGAATCACATCTAGGGCATCGACAGTTCTCTCCCATCTTAATCCGAAACAAATTACAAATAAAATTTCTAACTTACTATAGCGTTTTATCCACTCGACTACCAACGAATTAATAATTTTTTTTTTTTAGAACTTTTAGTAGCGTGTATGTCCTCTAGCAGCAATAAAAACGCGCAGAGTCCGTGGCATCGAATGAATAAAATTTGTTATTTTTTCTTGAGGAATTGCCTGGTAGGCATTTTACACTTCAATTTTCAGTAGAGATGACAATAAGGCTCGTATGCATAGTCGTTCTCCGGCGACTCTCCAGTTATCGTTCAGCAGTGAATGAGTTTAATGTATGAAATCATTACCACCTAAAGCTGCGTATAGACTTGGCGAACCGAGCCTGTAATGTAACGCATTCGTCTAAGGGTGCATTTATGTTGGAGCTGCGATAAACGATAAGAGCGACGTTACACGCGATAAATCAAGATGCTTCCATATAAAGTATATTTTGATTTTCTTCACTTCGCTAGTAACGCAGCTCTTATCGTTTATCACAGCTCCAATATAAAGGCACCCTAATTGGGACGACCTTGATACGAGCGGCTTGTTCGGCGCTCGCTGCGATCCAGCTCATGTTGGTTTTTGCAACGATCACAAAATGATTCGTTGCGCTAGTTGGGACGTCGTTCGAGGTTCGAGGTGCCAGTGGTTCGCGGCGAGAATGAAATAAAGTCACAGCTAACCTGGAATATATTTATATTAACAATACGCAATAATAAGCATCAAATAAATAATATAAAAATTTAAATTATTAAAAGTTAGGTATACTAATAACAGTTATATTATTATTTTTTTTTCAGTATCGAATTAATAATACTAGTAGTTGTGAATACTATAACCTGTCCTAAATTGAGTTGAAAACGTGTTTCCTGCTTGGAGATTATTGGTCCAATTGTATTGAATAAATTTGCGAAATATGTCGGAGACGTCCTTGTGAAATTTTTATATTGGCCGCTAATATGCCGGAACTTCAAAATTCCCAGTGGGTTCGAACCGGTCCGATTATTGAATAGTTCTCTACGCCACCAACGTCGAAGCCTTCGTTGGTTTTTTTTAAGAATATTTGCAATAATTATAAACCAACGCTTTGGTTTTCTCGTCGAAATGTTTGGATTGTCACCGTCGGAAAGAATAAACACACCTAAAGAACTTTTGGTAATCGTTATAACCAAAATATTAGATCATATTGTTATTTTCTTCCGACATCTTAAAACTATAGTCTGCGAAACCGATATTATGACGTGACATAGGAGTAAGACGCAGCATGAAGTCGGGAGATGTTTAACACATGACATCTTCCGTCTTTTACACCGCTTATATTAAAGCGAGAACAATGATTGTTGTTTTTGTTGGCACGCGACCGAGGCGGAGTTTAGCTTACACGCTGGGACACTTCAGGGCCGCACTTAATTTTGTTACGGATTATTCGTTCTAGCAGTGCGTTATATGATATATTGTAAGTATAATATTATAAGATAAATAATAATTATTATTTAATATCTGTTTATTTGCTGGCGCGTTTTTGAAAATAATTTAAAAAAGTTATCATGTTGCAGTGAGTTGTGTAATAGTGTAATATAAGTGATAATGATTTTATAACTGTTAATTTGATGGTGTTTTTGAAAATAATTTAAGGAGATTAGTGTGTTTCAGTGAATTGTGTAATACTGTAATATAAGTAATAACTATTTTATATCTGTTTATTTGCTGGTGTGTTTTTGAAAATAATTTAAGAAGGTTATCGTATTACAGTGAGTTGTGTAATAGTGTAATATAAGTAATAATTATTTTATATCTGTTTATTTGCTGGCGTGTTTTTGAAAATACTTTAACAAGGTATTTGATGTAAAAATGTTTCGACCGTGGGAGACCTTTACGTCTACATCTTATTGTGTTTATGAAAATGAAAGTGATAGTGATTACAGTGATAAAGAAAATCAAAGTTCATTAGTGTTTTCAGGAAGAAAAAATCGGCTACATTTGAACGAACAAGCGAAACAAATTTGACTTAATGTTTACAGTAATTTTTGAAACGACGAACTATTGACTCTAATTTGTATGATTTAGATGTATTAGGTGAAACAGCATTTTTGACTAACGTTCCCCGTCCCACAAGACACAAACTGGTGAAAGAAGGTGCCCTCCCAAGAAAACAACGATCCGACGACGGTCAATCGAAAACTCTGGACCCATCGTTAGCAAAACTTTTAAGAACTTTAGTTTACGACGCGTATCAGAAAAAATGAAATCCCAACTATTAAAGGTAGTAGACAGAAAATTAAAAGAAATGGATTATCATCTAAAATATACCAAAAGAACTTTAGAAACTTGGCTGAGAAAAAATTGGATTTAAATATCAAACTATTAATAAACGCATGGCGAAATTCATATCTAAAAGAGATAAAAGAATTCAGAAGGGAAAATATACCAATTTATTATCTAGATGAAACTTGGTATGATACTCATGACACCGTTAAAAAAAGGATGGACTGATGGATCTAGGAAATGTCAACCAATCTCATTGCCCCCTAATAAAGGGATTCGGTTAATTATATTACAGTCGATCAGTTGTTGGATGGGTTGATAATGCATTAAAACTGTGCGGAAAAAACATGGAAGACTGTAACGTGGATTACTACAAGAACATGAGGGGAGTAATATTTAAGGAATGGTTTGAAAATACCTTAATTCCAAAATTAAGACCGAATAGCATTAATTTTCTTGACAATGCGAAATATCATTCGAGACAATTGTATAAAATTCCTAATAAGATTTGTACTAAGCTTAAGTGTGGAAATTAAGTAATGCATAAATTCAGTAATTCCGTTGATATTAATTTTTTTGGAAAATATCTCGAAGGGGTATAGCGATTTGAACTTCAGCAAATATTTTCAGTCTATTTTCAGTTTCTTATGTCATTTATTTTTTAAGTTATGACGTCATCGACATTTTTTTTTAAATGACAATCTGTATTTTTTATTATTGATTTTGGTAGTAGTTTTTATTTCGATTCCGACCGTATAAAATTTTCAGTTGTTATTATTTGAAAAAAAATCGAGAAAAACAGTCTTAAAGTTCAAATAACAAAAATTCATTAAATTGGGAAAATTTATCTAGTTGCCTAAGTTTGACGGAAAGTTATCGACGGCACATTCGTTTTTATTTTGAAATTATACAAATAGTTGAAAAATCGAATGTGATACACCGGCAACTAGATAAATTTTCCCAATTTAATGAATTTTTATTATTTGAACTTTTGTAATGCATAAATTTAGTAATTCCGTTGATATTAATTTTTTTGGAAAAAAATCTCGAAGGGTATAGCGATTTTAACTTCAGCAAATATTTTCAGTCTATTTTCAGTTTCTTATATCATTTATTTTTTTAAATTATTACGTCATCGACTTTTTTTTAAAATAACCTATATTTTTTATTATTGATTTTGGTAGTAGTTTTTATTCCGGTTCCGACCGTATAAAATTTTCAATATGTTATTATTTGAAAAAAATCGAGAAAAACAGTCTTAAAGTTCAAATAACAAAAATTCATTAAATTGGAAAAATGTATCTAGTTGCCGGTGTATCACATTAGTTCGATTTTTTCAACTATTTGTATAATTTCAAAATAAAAACGAATGCGCCGTCGATAACTTTCCGTCAAACTTAGGCAACTAGATAAATTTTCCCAATTTAATGAATTTTTGTTATTTGAACTTTAAGACTGTTTTTCTCGATTTTTTTCAAATATAACATATTGAAAATTGTATACGGTCAGAACCGGAATAAAAACTACTACCAAAATCAATAATAAAAAATATAGGTTGTCATTTAAAAAAAAAAGTCGATGACGTCATAACTTAAAAATAAATGACATAAGAAACTGAAAATAGACTGAAAATATTTGCTGATGTTAAAATCGCTATACCCCTTCGAGATTTTTTCCAAAAAATTTATATCAACGGAATCACTGAATTTATGCGTTACTTAATTTCCACACTGTATAACAGAACAATCAACTAATAAAATTCGTTGTTTTTTAAGTATATTTGCAATAATTTTAAAACACTACTGCCTAACACCAAAGGGGATTCCGTTTCACCATTCGAATCGAGTCGGCCATCTTAAGTCGATAATTTGAATTCCGTTTATCGAAATACGACTAGAAACTCGATGAAAGTCCTCGATTGCATCTAAAGAGTCGAGTTATGCTTGTGTCTTTGTCATCAATATACCCGTCTTTGTTCTTTGGTATATTTGGATCATCTCTGTCAATCTCTGTGACTGTGGATAACCTAAATGTTTTGTTTTTGGTTTTGTTTAAAGATATAAAGTTGTGTTTTATTTATAATGGCCTTTAAAATAAAAGATGACCACTCGGAAATAATATTGACATTTTTGAAGAGCATCCAGAAATGACTCTCCATAGTTTCAAGGGTCCAAACGGCCGTGAAAGACGGAAAAAATTATGAAGCGATTAACTATGCAGTTAAACACTAAAATTCTTTTGCGAACTATTGGTATCATGTTTTACTTACAATAAAATATCAGAACGTCTATTATCTTAAATGAGATTCTAACAAATTGGGTTATATTTCATTTCCATTACATTAAAAAATGTTTTCATTTATTCAAAAAGGCGACGATTTCCGATGATTTATTCGATCGAGAAATAGAATTTCTAAAAGTTTTTCGATCAACTTTATCCTCGCCTCGACTCGGTCGACATCAAACGGAATCCCGCTGCAGTGCTGCGGCGTGACGTAATAAGTTCTAGTCCAGCCGAGCCGGCGTAATTTGCTGTGGGTACTGTAGAAACAGTTAATAAATAGCGTTAAATTATTTTTACCGTTTACTAAGAAGTTCCTGTAAAAACGGGGTTGTCAGTCGTGAAATGAGCCCTTACATCGCACCCTATTAATTCCTTTTGCGCGTGTTAAACTATTGTGAAAATGATTATATGAATAATTTTTAGATTTAAATGTCCAAGAAAGGTACGATGTAATAAAATATATTTAATGGAAAATTTTTAACACAATTTATCAGGCAATAAGTCAATAAATAAGTTATTTATGGTAGGGTTAACAAACAAGTTGACACTTGTATTTTGGAGTTAACAAAGTAAAATGTGTTTTATTATATCGCATCGTAATGATTAATATTCAGTTTTCAGTATCACCAAGTAACGGCTTATGCAATTTAATTTTTTCGAAAATCTATACCTACATACAGGGGTTCACCACAGGGGACAGTAGTGGGGCCCATACTATTTTATATTTATATAAACAATCTTAAATTACCAATAAGTGCAGAAATGATATCCTATGGTGATGACACTGCTGTTCTGTTTATGGGTGACTCCTGGACCGATGTATATTTCAAAGCAGCAAGTTCCATAAAAAATATAAAAATTGGCTAAATATTAATCGCCTAAGTCTTAATATAGATAAAACTAAGTTTCTAACTTTTTCCATCACAGAGGATAGTCAACCTATTCAAGACGCCTTTATTATTCATAAAATTTCTTGTGGTGCACAATATTGTGATTGCCTATTTATAAAAAAAGCAAACAATATAAAGTACCTTGGAGTCGTGGTTGACCATCACCTAAAGTGGAAAGACCATGTGGAGTATTTAAATAAAAGGCTTAGATTATTTCACAAATTGTGTGATATACTAAATAAAAAAAATCTATTAATTCTATATAACGCTTTGGCAGAGTCAATTATAAATTATTGCATAGTAATATGGGGCGGCATGTATGATAACTCTTTAAAGATTCTGAATGTAACTCAAAAAACAATAATTTTTTTTTTAAAAGAGAGTCGTTATTCCTCAAATTTGCTATTTTCAGAATAAAAATTATTTACTGCTAGATAATTATTTTCTTGCCTTCTTTGGATGTATAAAAATCCCTCATTCCATACAGAAATATGTTACAAGCATGATACCAGAGAATAAAAAAAGGCAAATCAATTATGTTACCTTTCTATACTAAAATACCTACACAACGGTTTGTATTTATTAAGGCCCAGTTATTTAACCTCTTACTTTTGGCAATAACACCACAATGACATTAATTTTAAAAAATAATAAAAAAGGTAATGAACATGTTTTATGTTTTAATCTCCCATCTTTCTCAACCACTTTTTAATATTCACATATAATGTATATTTCTTTACATTAATTAGTAAAAATTAATGAAGTTGCACACAGGCAGTTATTGTTTAGGCAGCTCAAAAACTAAAATATTTTATATAAATATAAATAGAATATAATGTAATGAAATATTAAAATAAATGTATTGCATTATATCAATTTGGAATAATAAATTGAATTGAATTGAAAATTAAATATGTAACCTTATTTTTATTTATATCTATTTACCTAACAAAATATTTTTAAAACTACTAAAATGTTATTACTACCAAAATACTGAATTATTGCAAACATTAATAGACTGTTTTGAATAATTTTGTCTGTTAATGTATTCAACTTTCGTTTTTTAATTTTAATTAAACGGTCAGTAGTTTTGCCACAACAGTTTTTAAGTAAAGTATTTGTGGTGCAAGTTAATATACTGTTCCCGGCTATGAATTTCGCAATCACTAAAATTCATATACATACTGAAGTAATTTAAAACAAAATAAGTGACAAAATCTCTCTTATAAATAATTAAAAATTCTTCCTCATAGTCTTGTAATAATTTATTAAATATAATGTAAATAGATGAGACCATTTCTACTACTTTTGGTGAGGAAATAACAGACCTCGTCAATTTAAATTTATAATGAGACAATTTTATTATTATTATAAATTATGACAACGGCATAAGTTATAGCTGGTCCTGGAGTATGTTAATTTAAATATTGTGTTTTTTTCCTAATTATGAATATTATACTTACTTTCCAAAATTGGCAATGTGTTTAGAATACTGAAAAATTCTCTGTAATTTTTATAGCTGATAGATTTTGGAGACATAAATATTCGTTTTCACTTTCCTGAAGGGCTTGAACAAATTCAGCTTGTTCTTTTACAAAAAGTTTAGCATCCTTACTTTGACGAATAGAAAAAGGTTTTGAAAAATATTCTGGACAGTCAGAAAATTTAGTAGATATTATATGTGACAGCAAGTGAGGGTACATTAATTTTATGGTTGCTGCTAACATGACCTGTCCGGGAATCTTGTTCAGATTTCTGTAACGAATTTTTTTAATAAAGTCAAGCCCACACATTTTACTGCACTTTACGAATGTGTGCGAATTTCTAAACTGACCATTTAATTAAAAAAATAATAATAATAATAATACAAAGAAGGTTTAGTGCCATATCCCAAAAAAAAAACAACTATGCAGCTACGGACACGTGTTTCGGAGTTATTGCCCCTCATCAGCGTAGCGTAGCTAAGGAATTGGATCTACGATGAGATAGATCAGGAACAAGAACTAAAATAAGGCTGGAAAGTACAGTACACAGTACTCAATTAGTGCCTTCATGTTCCCATGTGCCACATATGGGGCCTCGATGAGCACAGTCAACACACAGAGCTCTATGTGTACTGCTCATTTCCACCTGGCACATACAAACAAAACAAGATAGATTTATTGGGGTTCAAAATAAAACAAAGAAGGTTTAGTGCCATATCCCAAAAAAAAAAAACAACTATGCAGCTACGGACACGTGTTTCGGAGTTATTTTTTGGGATATGGCACTAAACCTTCTTTTGTTTTATTTTGAACCCCAATAAATCTATCTTGTTTTGTTTGTATGTGCCAGGTGGAAATGAGCAGTACACATAGAGCTCTGTGTGTCGACTGTGCTCATCGAGGCCCCATATGTGGCACATGGGAACATGAAGGCACTAATTGAGTACTGTGTACTGTACTTTCCAGCCTTATTTTAGTTCTTGTTCCTGATCTATCTCATCGTAGATCCAATTCCTTAGCTACGCTACGCTGATGAGGGGCAATAACTCCGAAACACGTGTCCGTAGCTGCATAGTTGTTTTTTTTTTGGGATATGGCACTAAACCTTCTTTGTTTTATTTTGAACCCCAATAAATTTATCTTGTTTATTTTTTTTTTTTTTTATAATAATAATGATGAAATATATGACTCATTCATTGCTGAGTGGTCGCTGGCAAGTCCCAGGAGAACGACTATGCATACCAGCTTAAGTACCAGACGGCCATGGAATAACATCAGTCGTAATTGGTCTGTGAAAACAGGGTGTCTTTACGTCTTGTTTACTGAGTTTGATTTTTCACAAATTCTACAAAACGTCTGGTAGAATAAAATACGATTTACCAATGTTAGTTAGGTACATGAAACAATTAAAAATAGAATGATATTAGTTAATTTTATTGGTTTTAAATTTAATTCACGAACCGTGGTGAAACGTTCTCTTTTGCCAAATATTCTAAAGGGAATTAGTCTGAAAAAATGAAACACCATTATTTAATAGCAAAATTACCAGTGTAATTTCACCCAAGGGAACCCATCAAGCAAAAAATGTCCACTAATTTTTATGGTTACCATAGTAACGATACAAAATTAAAGACAGATTGACTGTAACATATAGATGTGAAATTTTCATGTTAATATATTTTTTTAAGTGCGAGACATTTTTTGGATAGGCTAAAACAAAAAAAAACCTCCGACAATTCCTTTTGGAGCAGAGGTTTATTTAATGATTATTTTGAATAATTTATAGAAAGTAGAAAGATGGAGAAAAAGACAGATAGTATTCATAATGAAAAACTGATAGTTAAAGATAAAAATATATGAAGAGAAACTAGTGGATAACCTCCAAGTGATCTAGGATTTTTAAATCATTGTCACGCAAGTCTTTTATGTAGGTAAATACCATCAATTTGCTAAAAATGGTATTTGCACCAAGGTTACAAAACCTCGTGCTAACAATAAAATAATTTTAGTGACAGAAAAATATTAATATATAATAAAATAATTATTATGCAATTACTTATATACAATATAAATAGCTTTTATGTTACATTAACAATTACAGATAATATCAGTAATTAAAATCATTAAATAAATACATCAATTAGAAAATCACATTAGAGACCCGGAATAATTCTAAATTATTTATTCTAAGATGTTTAATAGTTTAAAAACATCCATTAAAACTTTTCTATGATCACAACAAAAAGTAGGCCATTTTAAAACAGTCTTGAGTGCGCGAACTAAACCTTTTTTGAATACTGTAAAATAAAGAAATATTGTTGCACACGATGCGATAAAATTTGATTATTACAGACTAATGAAAAAGTAAAAACTCAATATTTTGATATTTTTATTGAAAAGTCGCAACAATTTGGTATATCAGACGTCTTTATCATTATCACTATTTACCTAATAAATTTATGTGTAACGTACTGTTATAATAACATTATTATTATTAATATTTATACTAGCAGAAATAGAGGGTAGAGATGGCATGCCATTATAATCTAATGTATTTGAAATACATATTATTGATTTTAATCTGTGGAGATTCTTCTTTCAGATTAGATGGCGAGTGGGTTATTACAAAAGATCTTTTTAGGCCGCAGTGAAGGGAGGCCCCTAGGGCCTTAAGGACCCCTTTTCAGTGCACAATGACCTGTGAGAAAGCCTGTTAGTATCCTTAACTCTGGTTTGCTGAGTTCGAACAGCTGTTTTTTTGCGAATAGCTTGTAAACTTCTTCGCTTGTCTTTGACCTGAAGTTCACTTCCAGTAGGGGGATTTATGTTCTTTTTTCCCATTTTCTGACCACGTATGTTGTGTGGCTTTTATATAGATATTCCACAAAACGATACTGGTCCGACGAATGATGATCCTACCTTCCTTCACAAGGCTATCAGCGATCTCATTCCTTTCTATTCCTTCATGTCCTGGCACCCACATCAAGGTAATATTGTTGTTCCTTGCCAGTTGCTTTACTGTTTGTAGAAATTTCTTGACTGACTATGTAACAAGTAAAGAAATTTAAAGCTTTAAGTGTCGCCTGTCTGTCTGAGAGGATAGATCTTGCTCCTCGTGTGCCTTTTTAAATACATTCTTGAGCGCAGATTCCTATGGCGTGAATTTCCACCTGAACTAAGGTGGGAGTTTGGCCTAAGGCTTTTGATAGCGCTAGATTTGGGCTCATATACTACTACCCTTATTCCTTCATCCATCTTTGATCCATCTGTATACCAGATAAGGGATCCATTTTCAAATTTAGGTCCTCCAGAGTTCCAAATTTGGCGATCAATTATTATCCGCTCAAATTCGAGCCTCAGTGGCATTGTTTCAGTGGGTTTGGTCATTAAGACTAACTAAAATTCATTCAGAATACTTAGCTGTCCAATCAAATCCCCTGGTTTTTCTTTATGGATTGCAGTCTTTGAGCGTTGTGCTTCCTTCTTCACATGCATATGTAAAGGGGGCACATCAAGCAAGGCTTCTATTTCTGCAGGTTCTCATTGCTTCTACGATTTCCAGAAACGATAACCGTTGCACGTTTAGCAACTTGGTTTGTGCTATATATCTTTTGTTTTGTGCCACCATACTACTGATGTATAGCTGACAATGGGTCTGACAAATGTTAAGTATATGCATATTTTTACGCCACGAACGCATGGAAACGTGTTTAAGATTTTATTTGCTGTCGTTTCTCACTGTGACGTCAGGTATTTAAGTCGCGAAAACGGTTGTTTACGTTTTGTGTCTGTTTGACATTCGCAGTATATGTATTTTTCTAAACTGACACCTGAAATGATATAAGCAATCATGAGCTGAGGATTTGCCTTATTTCTGAAATTTTTTATATTGACCCAACATGAACTTATAATATATGAGACTTCACTTGTACATAGAGTGTAAAAAAATATATTGCTTCCATAGATTAATAGACCTACAAAATATAAGTGCCTATATTATCATTATGTTTATATATTACTTCATAAAATAAACATATTATTCTACAGTTCGCATCGAGAAATCATTTTCGGTTTTAGCCCCAAATTGTATCGAAAAGCCTGCCTACATCCAGAGGACCGCTGTTGCTTCTTTCAGCAACATTTGCCAGGTGTTTGTTCCACGTGAGTTTCGTTCTAGGATTACACCTAGATAATTTACCTCAGCAGAGAAGTCAATTTGTACACATACGTAATAAACAATTACTTTTACACAGCAACCTATTAAAAATCGTTCAATCGTTTTATTAGTATTCAGTATTTTTGGTATGTATATTGTAGAAAATAATGGTAGCATGTTTGGACCACTGAAATAGTACATATAAAGCAAGTTTTATTTGTTGAAATATTTTGTGTTTAAAGAATATAAGTACTAGTTTATTTCAAACTTATTTGTAACATAAAAACTTCTGCTTCTTTGATCCCTTTACCGGCATCAAATAATCCGACGCTTTCTACGTAGTAAATAAATTTAAAATAAACTATACTAGTGCCTCCTAAATTGAACTTTCTAGCTTCTAGTGTTGGGTTATTTTAAACATATAGTTTTGGGTAAAGACACAGCCACATTAACGCAAGGTAAAAGTAAATGTAAAGGTAAATGAACTGAAGAGTGGTAGCTACCACGTGCTATATTTAAATAATATAATATCATAACTTGCAAACAAATCCATGACCTCGGCTATCTGTTTACAATATAGGTCAATCACCACACTGAACAAATTACTATTAATAATTATATAAGTAACGCAATAGTTTATAAAATTACGACTAAACAGAAATTAAATAAAAATTTCTTGTTTGCATAGTTGAGGTAAAGATTCCACTTACAGCACTGACTATGGTCTTATTTGTATATTGGCGGAAATACATACTAAACACAAATCCCTTTTCAAAATGAAACATTTTGATGTCCTAGTGTTGCCACATAATAGCCAAAATAAATAAAACCAAAAAATGCTACATCTGAGAGCAACTGCAGTTCCATGCCACTTACTACTGAAAAGGTTAATAAGTTCAACTCGGCGTGAAGTGTTATAGACCGCGTTTTTCTACAACTACAACTACGGTATGGGCGCAATATCTAGATAATATTCACTTACAGCTGTTTGCAATTTCATTGGAAACGTAATAATAATATTTTAAAAACAAATTAAGCTCCTCTTCTTGGTAAAAGTTAAAATATAGAGTGGAATGAAAAATAATATTAACTGAAAATTTTTTGCTAATTGTTATTTACTAACTTTTACAAATCTTATCACAGATAAGTATAACATCTTTTTAAACAATTATTTTCCCGGCTACTTGCCAAAACGCTGAAACTTGGATTACAAAAAGGATAATATGCACATTATGTTCAGTACAACTGACTCAATAATGTTATTTTTAATTTCAACTATTCTGTCTAGTAAAACCAAAAATAAATAAAACACAAGGTACTCATCAGTTGACACTCACTTTAAAAAACTTTAAAATATCTACCGACACGTGTTTCTGCTTGCATTGCGTCATAAGGGTAGCCAGCACATTTAAAGAATCCAAAGTAAGGAAACTTGTAAACCTTAATGTAATAAACATTAATGGCTTCAGAAAACAGAATAATTGAAATCATATAGTGGAAATAGGTACCCCTTAGGGTCGAATAAAATAATTTAAAAACAAATTAAGCTCCTCTTCTTGGTAAAAGTTAAAATATAGAGTGGAATGAAAAATAATATTAACTGAAAATTTTTTGCTAATTATTATTTACTAACTTTTACAAATCTTATCACAGATATCACAGATAGACAGAATAGTTGAAATTAAAAATAACATTATTGAGTCAGTTGTACTGAACATAATGTGCATATTATCTTTTTTGTAATCCAAGTTTCAGCGTTTTGGCAAATAGCCGGGAAAATAATTGTTTAAAAAGATATATGTTATACTTATCTGTGATAAGATTTGTAAAAGTTAGTAAATAATAATTAGCAAATAATATTTTTATGCGATGGCTTTAATGTCTCTGGCGATGTTTTTCTTTAATCGTTACAACAGTTGTTTCCTTGGATATTATCTATTATTTAATAATAATTATAGATCACTACTGAATGAAATGTGTTGATGTGTATTTTATTGATTTAATTTGTATGATATAATAATTAAACGAATCTGAATTTGGTTTATCGAACAGTTTTCTCTTTTTTATTAATCATTTATTTAACTTCTGTCTATTTCCGCTACCACGGCCAATCACTGACGCCAGGAGACGTGCTACATTCAACCTGGAAATGTTTGTCGAACCTCCTCTCTACCTGCTTTACATCCCCTCCGAAGGAAGGTATATCACATACACAACCGTAGCCAAAAAGTGCATAGTTCTGCGTATACTCTGATATGCAAGCCGCTAGAAGACGGGACGAGGTTACTGAGTTTCAATTGAGTTACCATCAAATTACAGTGACTACCGTTGCTTAACTTTTCGTATCGAAATACGCCATCATAGATTTGCCATTTTTAATATTTTGTGTCGTTCTTTGTTATATTTATTCAGAAATGTCAATGATGGAACATTAAGATCAATACCAAATAAATCATGATGAGTTTTTTTTTCAACCGATATTCATAATTAGAGCTGGGAATAACGTTGCTAATTCAGGCAGTCAGTTTTGCAACACATGCGTAGTAACAATGCTTAGTGTACAATAATTTTTTGTGAAAAGCCTGGAATCTCACATACTTTTTTACACAATAATTTAATATGGACCACGAACTGCTTATATTATTATTATTTACTTGAGATGAACCGTTTTCATGTTAAAAAAAGGTGCTTTTGTACAATAATGAACTTTCAAAATATAATTTTGCCCAACAATGGATATCTGCCCTTTCAATTCTAAGCAAAAATTTATAATTCTTGAGTTACTGATTGTAGGTATTTCTTCTTTTGAAGGCATCACGGTTACTTTCATTATGTCTATAATAC
Source organism: Rhamnusium bicolor (assembly GCA_029963845.1). Taxonomy (NCBI): domain Eukaryota; kingdom Metazoa; phylum Arthropoda; class Insecta; order Coleoptera; family Cerambycidae; genus Rhamnusium; species Rhamnusium bicolor. The sequence goes on from JANEYF010001325.1 coordinate 96,629, forward strand.
TGCTAAAAAGGTGTTGATTTTCGTGACCAAATGTATTCAGCACTGAATGGCATGAAAAGGAATAATAAACTATCTATACTAGCACGTCATAAATATTTGATATATGTATATCTGGTGAGAAACACAGGTGAAGAAAATTTAAACACTGGACAACAATCCTGACAAAAGAAACTATACTATTACTAGACAGAGAGAAAATAATCGTACAGGCAAAAGCTTTGGAACCAGTTGAGTGACTCCCTTATCAGGCGCGTCTCCAGGTAGCGGATAAGAGGATGGCTAGGTCGCCAAGGCAACTTGGTTAGTGATGGTTACAAGGGAGCCCACCCTGCCTAAAAACTAGGTAGACATCGAGGGCCGCCACAGCGAACCAACTTTCCACGCCCGATTGTAAGCAATCGTGACCTATTCTGCATGACACTGAGGGAGCAGTGTCGTGAACGATGTCTTTGGGATATCTGGCAACCTCCCATTGTATATAGCCTTGCCTTCATAACGGGCTCCGTAGAGGTTGATTTTATTTCCTAGTTACACGTGGGACATCGTATGGATAAAAAAAATCCAGGAGAGGTTCTAAAGAGGAAATTTTAAATAACTGGAATGGAGGAGGATCCTTCTTCTGAAGATAAACCCCCCAATTTCGGAAACGGGACATACAACACGAGTCTAAACTCTGCAATTGCAATTACGTTTCCAAAGGGAGAGAACGCCAACGGCGCCGGCGCAGAGAAACATCGAAGGACTAGGAAGATCTCGGACTCAAATGAAAACTTCTGACGTAGAAGCAGCGAAGACAGGTACTCTTCCAATAGACGGTATAAAACGCAGCAGGTAGGATGCGAACATACCTTCAAGTTCAAAGACGGAGGTGAAAAAACAGAAATGACCGTTGAAGCCTTCAACCTCCAGTCAGGCGGTGAACAGCGCTTTGTGAATTGCGGCCGCTGTGAAAAACTTCCCAGAGGCAGCTGGGTATAGCGCAGGTCAGCCCTGATTCAGTGCTCCTTGGAAGAAATTACTGATAATCTCCCAAACGGGATACCGCAATCATACTGCACTGCTCGAATGGAAATTCCAAAGCGTTGAAAACCACAATTTGAAAATCACACCTTGGTAGGGTTCGGATCTCCAGCTCTTGGAGAACGAGCTTATCCAAGGTTGAAGAAAATGATTGTTTGGATACCAGAGCCTCCCTAAGACCAAGACGTCATTTTCAAAAGACGCGAACGACATGGAAAGTTCATGAGTGGAGAATCATCTCGTACCTCCGTTGGTTCGACTGATTCTGGCTACTACGGGGTCTTCAAATTTAGAAATTTCCAAGCCTACGCAGGAATGGTGAAGGTATCTTTTACAGAAACCAAACCAGCCCAAGCAGTAGGCACATCAAAAGCTAGTTCTTCGGGGATTCATCTCGAAAACCTAGAACCAGTAAACACTGAAGAGGCAGTGAAGAGAATAACGTATTAAGTTATGCCCAGTCTACATTTTTTACAGATTAACTTGCATCGCATCCTTGCGGCAATCGCTTTAACCAGTTGTCAACCGTCTGTGATGCAAACACATTTTATTCTCGTTCAGAAATAATGGGCTCATCAAGGAGCCATCGGAGAACTGGATAGAAGAAAAGGGAATGTTTTCTATTTCAGAAGACAGACCCAGAACATGTGTTAACGCAAGCTATGGCTCCGTGGTCTAGATATGGCTCCGTGGTCTAGAGGTAACGTACTTGCCTCGAAACCTCGGGGTCCCGGGTTCGATTCCCGGTCGAGGAACTGGGATTTTTCTGTGAGAGAGATTAATCGTAGTATACTCGGATATTGGGTGTGTGTCCATTGTCTCTAAATGTGTAGCCCTCTCCCACACAAAGTCATTTCAGACCTTCAGGGATAAAGGGGGTTGTAATTTCATGTGGTGTTATTATTATTATTATAAGTAAATATGTACAAGCATGTACATATAATGCCTAATTTCTGTTCTAGGGATTTGGTAGCCGTTAAAGTGAGGCTGGTAAAAGAGGGAACTTGGGAAAACTTCATCGTCTGCTCAGCAATCCTACCATACGATTCACCTAGCCCACCCCCATCAGAGGAGTTTAGGAAACTTGTGAAGTTTTCTAATTAGTTGCCGCTGATCCTAGCGTGTGATACCAATGCCCACCACACAGTATGGAACAGTGCGGATGTCAATCAAGAGGGATTGCACTCATGAAATTTCTATATGCTTCAGGCGTAGAGATCATAAATAGGGGCAACGTCCCTACTTTTGTAATTCAAGAAAGACAGAAGTTATCGAGCTACACTGGGCTCTACATCAGTGGCGAACGGGGTAAGGGAAAGGAGGGTTATGTTGGAACTCTCAATAGATATCTAAAGTTCGTCTTGGAGGGGAACCAAACAGAACCCATTACACACAGAAATCCTAGTTTCACTGATTGGATTTCTTACAAAATAGACCTACAGGATGACCTGAGGGAAATATTCTACAAATCTAAGAATGCGTGAGAAGTAGAAACCACTGCTTTACAGCTGCAGGGTGCTATTAACTCCGAGTTCGAGAGAAATTGCCCTTTATGAACAACCAAACGACAAAATGGCGTCCTATAATAAGTCACACTAATGTGATCCATTGCCAAAATACGTGCCTGAAGTAAGATTATTCGATTATAACAACACACTGAACTGATTCTGCAGTTGGCTCCTTCTGAAACATTAAATATTTTAAATATATGAGGGAAATTTGCTTTTTAATGTTTTATTAGAAACTCTACACGTGTTTTGGCTATTTAGGCCATTGTCAAGAGTACAGGGAATACTGAACAGAAACATTTATGTTCATTGCTTATATAACCTCATCTGGTACCTACTATAAAACTATTGTAAAATATGCTTTTATAAGTTTGACATTACTTTATTCTTTAAATCTAAATTATTTTATCTAAAATACGCTGACCGGTAAAAATTGGTTTTTCATTCGTTAAATTTTTATTATTTTTAAGCCTTATTTATTTCTAATTGTTCTAACAAATCAAGTTTCTTTCCTTTCTTTTCCGAATGGAGTAATTTAACATTATTTAAATCAATAAAATGATTGTTTTCTATGCAATGTGTTTATAAGTTATTAGACGGATTACCAATGGGTTCACCCATTTCTGCTTTACTAGCTGAAATTTCCGATTTTGAAAATGTACTCTTTAATACAAAAAACGTTTTAGCTGAAAACATATTTTTCTGGACCCGTTATGTAGACGATGTGTTTTGCATTTGGAAAGGTACAGAAAGGCAGTTAAATAAATTCTCAGGTCTTCTAAATTTACTTACTCGAAAATGACGAGGTTTAAACTTTTTAGACATTAATATAAAAAATATCAACAATAGCTTAGAGTTTGACATGTAACGTAAACCTACTTGCACAGATACAGTAATTCATAGTAAATTTAAACAATCATTGCAAAAACATTCCACAGCTACATACATCGTCTATTACCATTTCCATTAAGCAAAGGGAATTTGAACAAAGAATTTAATGTAATTAAAGAAATTGCAAAAAACTATGGCTATAATGAAAGCCTAATAATCTAATAAAAGTCAAACAAAAGAAATTTACGTAGAGTTTTATGCCTGTTCGTCATAGGAATGCAATAAGAGATATAAATGTATTAATTATAGGCATAAGATCAGCAATAGAGTTAGTAATAAACTTAATAAACTGGGATATAGAACAATTTCAGTAAATAAAAATAATTTAGGTAAAATGTTAATTAATAATAAAATAATTTAGGTAAAATGTTATTTAATAATAAAGAAAAAACTGAAAAGTTAAAAAAAACAGGAATAGTATGAATTAAAATGTACATATATACATATACTATATACATTGGACAAACTGGACGAAATGTAAAAAAGCGATTCGAGGAACACATAGAATCTGTAAAAATGTATATAGCACGGGCATGTCAACACATGACAAAGGAAAATCGTCATTTTATAGATTTAAATAACGTTAAATTACTCCATTCGGGAAAGAAATGAAAGAAACTTGATCTATTAGAACAATCAGAAATAAGTAAGGCTGTTAAAAATATTAAAAATTTAACAAATGAACAGCAAATTTTTTCCGGTTACCATATTTTAGATAAAATAATTTAGATTTAAAGAATAAAGTAATTTCCAACTTATAAATGCATATTTTACAATAGTTTCATAGTAAGAGTAGGTACCAGATGTGGTTATATAAGCAATGAACACAAATTTTACTGTTCAGTATGTCCTGTACGCTTGACAAAGGCCTAAAATGCCAAAACACGTCGTTTCTAATAAAAAAAAAAAAAAAAATTAACCAATAAAAAGCAAATTTCCTTCATATATTTAAAAGATTATTATAAGATTATTCAGATTATTAGGTAAATTTGTGCATGTTTTTGAATGAACTACACAAAATATAGAATATCTTCAATTAACAAAAAACGTTTCCAAATTGATTAGCCATTCCATGACTAATCAAGAATGGTTATTCTTGATTAGTCATGTCGCTTAATTAGTACAAAAATGATTGAGGAGTTTAATGGGTAGATGGGCTCGAAATCTAAGAGACCCAGTATATCTGAATTATTAAAATATTTACTGCATATTTTTTATAATCTGTCCAGTGTACTAAGTTTTATATCGATATCTTAATTTGTTTGAGAGAAAATATAATATAAAACAAAAAAAAAAACAAATTTCACCGCTCTGTATCTCTGAAACCGAACGAAATACGATGTATGTATATTGAATCTGTTTTTCTTAAAATGAACTCCCTCGATTGTCGATTCTTGGTACTTTAAACTAGGACACCCTGTACATATATAACAAGAAGTCAAAATGGTACATAATAAATTAATAATAATCATGAATAATAAATCTAAACAAAAATCTGCTATAAAATTCGTATCCAAGTGCAGCTCGAAGATAGATGGCGAATTATTTAGTAAGTGCATAAGGGATAAAAAGATCCGTTGTCGTAAAAAGGGGAAAAATCAAGGTCCTTTAAGCACTTGATAGCAACCAGGGAATGTCCTTAATTTGGCCAACGTAAATCTGACTATAAACGAATTTATACAAAAAAATGCCTATACCTAATTTCACTTATTAAATGTACATTTGGTTAAAAATAATTTTGTTTTTAGCGATAGATTGAACAAAAAGTTTAAGAGTAACTTACATATATGTTGATATCACACGATAAAGCTCAACTTTGAAAATAGTCAAAACAGGACAAAATTCATTATTTCTGATAATTTTACAAATCATTTAATTGCAACACAAATAAACAAATATTATTTAACTCATTATGATTAGTGTCAGCAATTTATTATGAATGCAACTTGAATGAAGAAAAATTACGCGGTAAATAATAACAAATAAGGTGCCGTCAATGAACTTAAATGTGACCTATCAATAATAGAAAAACTAATATAGGTGATTTGATTACTATAAATTAAAAATCGGACTAAACAAAACAAGTTAGAAAGCGGATCATACATATACCGGGTGTCACTGAGATATGATTCATCCCCATTTTATTGTTTGATTTTTAATGTAGAAAAATGATGATATATATAGGCAATATACAAATAAAGACAAAGACATTATTTGACATAAAAAATATGTATCACTTCCGGTTTCAACAGGAATGACAGCACCTTTCTAATTTTTATCATGACCCCCTGTAAATTTTTACCGTTTTGGATAGAGCATTGAATTCTGAGTTTGGCTTTTGTTTTTCGTTATTATTAGCGATACATTATTAAATGCAGAAAACACAATAGGCTTATAAAACTTTGAAATGCACGTTTCAAATGAAGTTCTTTGTTTCTTTAATGACTATATTATTGTATTATGTACAATGGCTTGAAATTTGTTATTTTTCTCTATTTCTATAAAGTAACTTTTTTTAAAGGTTCTGTTCTATTTACTACAGTGTGTCAACATTTTATGAAATTAGGTGTTACAGTTTTTGAAATATTGAATTATAATGTAAAAGATGTACCGAATTCGGCATCATTTTCGATATAACGGTATTTGCGAATTAATTTCTCAAAAACTAACTGACAAAACTATTTGAAATTTTCATGAGTTATGAAATGGATCTGTCTGTACACTTGTGGTTCTTTGCAAAGAGAAACGACTTTTAGTTGTTCAGTTATTAAAAAAAATGTTGTTAATTGAAATTTTTCCTTATTAATAATAATGGAATTAACGGAGTAGGACAAACTCGATCGTTTTTGCTTATTTATTAATTTCGTTACGATTTTTCATACACTGATTCCCCAAATATCGAAACATATTTGTTGCAAAAAAAATATTTATAATTTAATTTTTCTTTTTTTATTTTTTTTTACGCAGTGTGAAAATAGACATGTTTCTATCTACACCCCAAATTTCGTTCGAATATTGTACGAGTTTCAAATAATAATAATTTTCTTTATGCTTAAAAATCAGCGGAAGGAAAATGGACCATATGTGTAACCTTGGGATTTTTCGCGAAAGAATATGAAAGACTAATTAAACGGATTTATCTGAGTATGCCTTTCAAACAGACGACTCATCTTTCTTCCTTCGCGCGTCTTCCTGGGAGTTCTCTTTGTTCTGGATGTTGCGAGTTATGGTAGAGACAAAAGCCACGTACAAGTCACTAGCAGTTTGTCAGGAAGATTTGAAAACACAATAAAGGTCTAATAGTTTAAAGAAGCGCAAACAATATGATCCATAATTAATTATTAACAGAAAAGCGTTTAAGGTGAAAAAGATAATATAGCGATACATGTATAGGTTTAAACTAATGCGCAAATTAAAGGCAAATTTAAATTCTAATTAGTACCTTAAAATTAATTAAATCTAAAATAAAAATTAAATTTAGCGATAACTCAACATTTCGGCCCACCAAAATGCTATGCATTTTCGAAAGCAGAAACATCAGAAGTGGGTAAAGGACATAATTTGGTTAAAGATCGATTTAGAAGACCGTTCGAAGTTTGAACATCCCCACTCGAACTACGCCATCGGAACCTAGATATAAGGCGGCTATGCGTCCGCGGCGCCACTGGAGTGGATGCTTAGGTTCATCTTTAATAATAACAAGTATTGCTAGGTCTGGAGGTGAAGTGGCCTCCAGCCACCGACCACGGTTTTGTAAGGTGCAAAGATAGTCTCGATGCCAACGATTCCAAAAATCTTCGTGAAGTGATTGGAGCAGTTGCCAGCGGTCCAAGCGATTAACATTAAGTGGAGTTAAATTTTCATTTGGCACAGCGGTTAAAGGCTCAAGAGTTAGAAAATTGCCAGGTGTAAGTGCGCAAAAATCATTTGCATCTAAACTTAGGGGAGTAATAGGGCGCGAATTAACAATTGTTTCGATTTGGCATAATATAGTGTTTAGTTCTTCATAGGTTAAAATTCGTTGACCTATAATCCGAACTAAATAGCTTTTCAGAGATTTAATGCCAGCCTCGCAAATTCCCCCAACGGGAGGCGATGACGGTGGTATAAAATGCCACTCTACGGATTCTGAGACGCGGTGAGTTGGGCCAAATTGATTAAAGTAGTTTGTTGGCTTTAATAAACGTTGTTGCGTTATCACTATATAAATGAATGACACGATCATGACGAAAAATAAAGCGGCGGAAAGCAGTTACAAATGTTTCTGCTGTCAAATCGGAACATAATTCTACACGAACACATTTTGTGGACAAACAAATAAATAGGCAAATCTAAGCTTTATAGGTTTTTTCCCCAACGTTAAAGTCAGAAACCCAGCATGATCCAGACCAGAATGACTGAAAGGTTTAGTTTGTGATATTCGCGGTTTAGGTAAGTTGCCCATTATCGGTTGAAAAATGTCCTGGGACAGAGTTGTAAAGTTGCCAGGTTCTGAAGATACACGTATTCCAATATGATTCATGTAACTTGTCTGGCCCATGCCTTGCAATCTATACTAATGCCTTGAATACAATATCGGAGGTTTAATGATATGTTAAGACACTTAAGGTATATGTATTTTAATTTGTAACGGTGTCTGTTCGGTCGCTCAAAATATGTACGAAAGTATATTTGGGCGTCGGAATATGTAACGGATATCTGGTTTGGAGAATTAATCCAGGATTCCTGTAAGTTGTAAATAAGAAAGCCCAAAGTATACACAACAGAGTTTATTTCATTAAAGCAACATTTATCCAAAACATGAGGACAAATAAACATAAAATCAGATTCTTTAACAATTAAATCAAGTCAAGTACAAAGTTAATACATCCTTTTTACATATATACATCGGTGAAATTACTTTACGGAAAGAAGTGTAAATTCGGTGATTAAACGGTACGATGGTAGGCTTCAGCTCCACGTGCTGAAAGAAACATCCAGGACTCGATGCGACGGTAAGTTCGATAATTATTTAACGGCGGCGGGTCCAGCTCAACGCGCTAAAGGCCCACGGCAATAAACAATCACAGGACTAGTAACAACGGTTGGTTTAACAATTATTTACTAACGGCGGGTCCATCTCAACGCGCTGAAAACTTACGGCAATAAATAATCACTAGTCTGGCGACGGTGGTGCAGAACAATAAAATAACTATCAACACCAGAAGATCTGGCTCAGCGCGATAAAAACCCCAAGATACTACCAGACATTCGGCCGGGCGGCGTCGTCGTCGGATTCTGAATTCTAACCAAATGAGACCAGGCTCAACGTGCTTCAGACTCCTCAACTACCCAGTCAACGCGCTGAAAGTAGTTGTCAGTAGAAAACTAAATTGCTTCTCTTGGCTACGGCGATTCTATTTATATTAAAATTATGGCCTTGGTAACGTCTCATATTTCATGGCGGCAGGAAGTGTGTGGCAGCACATGCCAAACGGTAATTGCAGAAACTATGAAAATGAACATATGCATGATTCATCACATAGTGGCAGGAAGTGCGCCGTAGCACAAGACTAATGAAAATTTCCTAAACTATAGTAATGAACATATGTATGATTCATTACATATTGTTCCGTAATTGATTGATATTGTCTGTTACTCAATGTGCCGGCCCTGCATGCACGGAAATTGTCCGGTGTCTAGTTATCACTAGACCCAAAAACGAAATAATATTTAAACTGAACTAAGATGAATAAGGTTCATTAAACCAGATCCATGTTTAAATTAAACAATGCATTTTAAAAGCAATTCAATGTCAAATTGTTATTATCATAAAAGTACGTGTTTTCTGAGAGAAAATGTGTGGCTTAAGAAAGAAAACCACTGTCGAATTTAAATTCGAAAAACGTGATACCGGCGAAAATTTATAAACAAACCACGTTTCCTAATAAAAATTTCAAGGTTAATTTGCATTATGTTATCTTTTATGTTGTGTGTAGTCAATTCTGACTCATAAATTGTATTTTTTTTGTTGTTTAAAACAATTAACTATGAAATACAATAACTACTGCTCTTCGTAACTAAACAAGTGTCATATATGATACATTTCAGTGTAAATTGGAAATAATTTATGGCCATTATTGTTTTCTGGTAAATCTTGCGAACCGAACACCATCGTTGATATACATACATACTTAATTATTTTATTTGCCTTTTAAAACGTTTTAAAAATATTTTAAAAAACAGGACAACTCCATTACGGTTTTGGTTTTATCAGTCATCATTAGTGTCAAAGTAGTCCACTATCCTGTTTTCTTGTAAACCGTGAAAATACGAATTATAATTATTTTTGTCTAACCGTCGCATTCGCCAAAATCACACTCATATTTCGTAACGCACAAATTTGGATGCTCTCATTAATTCAGTCAAATGAAGACAAAATTCCTTACATTTTTTGTATGTACATTTTTTGTAAGTCTACTCGTCAAATTCGAATCATCTTCAGGCGAGCACCTTATGTTACATGCCTTTTCACTTTATTTTTGGCCCAATTTCAGAAAAAAAATGTTTTTTGTTCAGCAAACAAATTGTTTTATAATTTTATTATTAATAGTAAAATAAGGATTATAAACTAAAATATGGATAAAACCATCATGGAGTGCTCGCCTGAAGATGATCCGAATTTGATGAAACTTGGTGATAAGTCGTTTTATGGGATGCTGAATAAGAATAAATTTCACGTATGAATCATCATTTTCGAATATCTGCAGCGCCAATCGACGCAATTTTCACCATTACGCTGATCAAAACTCAGGTTATTGCGAGAGGAAGATCATCGCCCCATTTTATAGTGAACGTGTGAGCTGGATTTTTTTATTTTTTTATTCATACACTGACCAACTGGCGAACCCATTTACTGAACAGAGAAAAAATACAATAATAATTACATTAAATGAAATACAATACAATATGAGAATACTGATTAGTTAAATGACATGACATTAAGAATCTTATTTCTTATATCGCAAATATTACAATTAATGATATCAATTACATTATGCATAGTTTGGTAATTTTACATGTAAAAGTGAGAAACTGAGTACATCGTTCTAGGTGTTGGCAAATAGAATAAAGCAGTGTTGCGTGTGAAAATGGATGGTACACTTGATTTAAAAAAAAACTGGTACAACTCTTGTAATCGAAAATCTTAATAGTTTAGTTGTGTGCATATGTCTGTAAATAGGGCTGGCCAGGCATGTCGAGAGGGGGGTGGAGAAGAGGTGATTTACCCCGGACCTAGGTTTTTGGAGGAGATCGGTTTTCTTTGTGTTTTTAAACTTATTAAACCTTTCTCTTTTATTTTATTCAAATGGAATTTTAAAAAATAATTAGAAAATAACTTTTTCAAAACATTTTCAAGCCTGCCATATTATTGTTTAAAAAAAATAATATTTGTTACGGATAATTCTACTAATGGTTGTAATTAAAATACTAACTGAATAATGATAATTCTATTTTTAAAATAAGAACAACAAAAATACCACTTGAGATTAAAAAAAATGTAAACAATGCAAACTGAACATAAAAATACAATAAAAAAATAAAATAAATGAACTTCAATTACGTAATACAGAATTAACTAATATTTTGTCATTGCTCCATTAGCGTCTAAAACTGCCTGAAGTCTTGCAGGCATGGACAAAATCAGATTTCTTGCAAGGTCAACTTGCGGTCAACTTGCGACAAGTTCTCCCAAGCGTCTTCAATTATCCCTTCCAATTCTTGGGCATTATTTGGATGGTTATTTAATTTTCTTATATGTTTCACCATTAGTCCCCATACATTTTCAATTGGATTTAAATCCGGACTTTTAGATGTCCACGGTAACAACTCTATGTTTCTATTAAGAAACCATTGCCTGACACGATGGGCCGTATGTATGGAGCAGTTGTCTTGTTGGAAAATAAAATTATTTTCCGGAAACACCTCTATTACTGACGGCAACATAATATTGTCTAATATTTCAATATATTTAATGGAATTGAGATGACCACCACTGTTCCAACACACACCTAACCCATTTAGGCTCATCCAAGCCCAGACATTGACTGAAAACCTTCCTGATGTTTGTGGATCGAAAGTATATTTTTCGTCGTATCTAGTGGAAGGAGGTCTATATACGCGAACATGTCCATCGTTACAGGATTTAAAAACCTTTTCGTCAGAAAAGACAACTTGTCCCCAGAAGTTTTCATCATTGATTATATAGTTGAGTGCAAAAATAATCCTACCCTGCTTCTTTTCTTCTGAAAGTTTGTATTTTTTAGCCGCTGAACAACTTTTCAAGTCGCCTTGTAATTTTATTCTTCTGCAAGCAGTAGATACCGAAGCAGGGAAATTTGTCTCTGAAATTGTATTTACTGCAGTCTGAAAAGGGTTTTCTATTAGGTAATTTATAAGATTTTCATCTTCTTGATTATTGCTCTTTCTGGGCCTACCGCAACCAACTTTACGGGATACCGCTTGGTTGGTTTCCCATTGTTTTTTAACACTCATTATCGTGGTTTTACTCACATTGTATTCAGCAGCAAGTCTTCTTATGGACCAACCATCTTCAATTTTAGAAACAATTCGAAATTTTTGAATATCTGTTAGATGTCAAACCATTTTTAATAATGACGCCACTGATTAACGTCAAAGTGACATTTGTAAGATTATTAATATCAATCAAAGAACGATTGATTTACATAGCTAAAAGAAAGTGTACCAGTTTTTTTGAAATCAAGTGTACGTGAAAATTGATCATACCGAGAATTTCAGAGCAAACAATTTTATTACAGAGAATTTTACATAAAAAAAAAGTACTGAATGGTAATTACGTCTAGTACATAAATCATTTCCGTGAAATCGCTGAAACAAACCATTATGAGAGGTCCCTATTTCAGGATATACGAATGTCTATAAGCTATATACTTTAGGAACTTGCCCTGAATATTTTCAAAATTATTAACATGAACATCATACCCAGGATGCCATATAATATCAGAATATTCTAATTTTGAACGTACAAATGCATGAAAAGAGGAGAAATGAAGTGGCATCATCTTAAAAGTTTTTTGTTTCTGAGAAGGAAACCAAATTTTTATAAGCCGCCCTGATAACAGAGGGAATGTAATGAACAAAAGTTAACGTGCATTTAAATATTACACCAAGATCTTTTAACTAATTACGTCTTCTCACGACCTGATCATTGAGTAGAGAATTGTTAATTATCGAGAAACTTTTTTTAGTATTATACATAATTCAGCATTTTCTGACATTCAACAGCAACTTGTTTTTTTCACATCACGATTTAAGTGTAAGCAAATCATTTATTGTTTTTATGGATCTATATGTTTTCAAATCTTTTGTATACAAAAGAGACATGCGTTGGCGGTCAGACACGATATCGTTTATAAACATTATGAACAATAAGAGTCCAAGGTTGGAACCTTGGGGAACACCAGATTTAGCTAATATTTCTCTAGATTTGTAACCATGGTACACTACAAACTGTTTTATATTGTACAAATAGGAAGAAAAAAACCTAGTGAAAGAATCAAAAAAACCGAATAAACTTAGTTTGCTAAATAGTATGCCATGGTCTAGACGATCAAAGGCTTTGGAAAAGTCTGTATAAACGACATCGATCTGGCTTCCAGTATCAATGCCTTCTGCTAGGTGTTGTGTAATCCAGAATAAGTTGCTGGTGGTGGATTTACTAGCCATAAATCCATGTTAATTAGGGCAAATGAGAGGCTTGAAAAGAGGAAAAATAATATCATATAATACAATTTCAAAGGCTTTACAGAAATTGGTCAATATTACTATAGGTCTATACTTTCCCATTTCATGTCTGTTATTACTCTTGAAAATAGGACATATTCTTGAATGTTTCCATATGCCAGGAAATATTTTAGAGCGTATACGTTAAAAATGACTATTAACGGGAGTATTACTGCGCAGTCCTTTAAACGAAAAGCTGGAATACCTTCAGAATCAGCAGTACATTTGGGCTTAAATTTTTTTAGGGCTTTAAAACATCATCGTTTAGTAGCAAATGAGGAATATCATGATAATTATTATCTAATGGCGTATTTGTATTTGAATGTATGGTATAATATTCAACAAATTTATAAATAATTATGGTGGGATCATCAAAGGACCCATCTCATGTTATTGGGACTACTAGATGAGTTTCTTTCTCGTGAATATAAGACCAGAAACGGTTGGGATTAGATTTTATTTAATTTTCTATGTCACTAATATGCTTTTTATATGCTAAGTCTATATCTAATTTCAGTTTTGCTCTAATAGGCGTTCTGGTTTTTGCCTCTTTTGTATTTCCTCCGCAGTAATTCCTTATGTTCTGTATAATATTTTTATTAAACCAAGGGGGTATTTGGACATTCTAAGTTTTTGGAACATATTCTACGAAAATTGAATTTCAAATAGAATATAATTTGTCATATAAGTTATTTAATCTGTATTTAAAATTTGTTCATAAAGTAGGTGAAAAATCAGCTTTCTGGTAATTAAAATTAAGCCTCTGTTAAATCCTGTAAGGGTAAAATTTTATATGGTCTGTAGCTGTTATTTTTTGTCGTACGGTGGATTTTGGAATAACTTTTTCCTAATTGATCGATTGCATTATTTATACTACATTCAGAATTTTCTAAAAAATAATACAATGTTTCAAATAAGTCTATTCGCGAATAAATATGGATGGGCTTATCTTCGAAATAAAGTATTATATCTAGCTATTCTTCCTGGCTTGCTCGAACTACTTGCTTTTTTCTACTAAAACTGGAGGTATTATTCACATTTCGGTAAATATTTTTGGACGTATTTTCTGAGGGTGTTGGACGATTTGGATACAACACCCTATATGCTGTTTTTGCTGCACGTTTATTTTTGTTATTTTGTATATAACAAGTAAATATTTGGACATTTTCTTCCTCAGTATAAGCCATTTTGATTATTTCATTAAAGAAATGTCTCTTATCAAACATAATAGTTGTCATTTTGATAGCTCACTTTAATAATGTTAACTTTTCCATATTTACAGTAACTAGTTTAACTAAGATAGTTGACGTTTAATATCTCAAAAACGGTATATGGTAGGGGTAACATATTGTATATTTTTGACATCAGGAACAAAGGATCATTTCAAAAATTTAATAACATATAGGGTATATTAAAAGAATACGGAATTCTTTGAGAATTTTGACGTTGAAAAACTTGAGGATAAATAAATATCTAGTGGGGGGTGGTGTAGGGTAAAACTGGTTCATCACTCTCATTTACTAAAACATTCTTATTAGTGAAAACTAAATCTAAAAGACGATTATTTATATTTCTTGTTAAACTTATTATTTTCCAAATAATTTACATAATCAGGAATGTTAAAATCCCACACAATTATGATATCGTCACCATTGCACACACATTCCATACTAAAAAAATGTCAAAAAATGTTTCATATAAATCTGCACTTAAATTAGGTGGTATATACAGAACGAATATAAAAATATGATGAAATTGGAGAAAGATTTTAATACATACAATATCTATATTGAAAACGGCATTGAAATTGGTTAGATTTACGGACAAAACAGAGAAATTGTTGTCCATGAACTCCACCTCCTCTAGTAAGATTTGTACTTTCAAAATTACGATCTGATCTGAAAACATTATATTTTTTACTAAATAATTATCAAGAACACTTGAATCTAACCATGTTTCAGTAAAAGCGAATAAATGACCCTGATTTGTGACGCACCTCATATTATACAAGCATTGAGTCTTAGATTTTAAACCTCGAACATTCTGATAACATATCCTAATCTTTATTATTGTCACGAGACAACGTATTTATAGAATTATTTGTTAGATTTTCAATAACTTCTGTGTTAAAATGTAATTACTACTTAAGAGTGAAAAGTGTGAATTTATGTTTAAGTTTTTGCTTATATACAGGACATATCTCAGGATTCATGAGTTAAATCGATATGACCAAGTTTACTACAGTTATGCGGAGAACATACTGTTGGACCATACTTTTTAAGACAATGCAACTGGAAACATGTATTTAGAATTCTTGCAAAGGCATATTCCACCCCATGTTTTAACTAAGTGTCAGCTATTAACAATTTTATTATTTTAGTGCCATCTTCATACCAGTAATCTGGAACTAATCCTTGATATCTACTTGCATGTAGAAAATGAACAAAAAATTTAATGTTATTCTATTAGTTTGATGTAATAAAACTGTTTCGATGTCATGACATGTAGACAAAAAGATTTTGAAAAAACTTTTACGTTTTATCAAGAACTGTTATGAAACTTATGAAAGTTATGTCAATATTTAGGTTAGATTTCAACTGGATTTTATTACATACAAGTACTCGAGTAAATTTTTGCACTTTTTTACTTTATTTTTGATAAGTATTATAATTTTACTATTGGATCTATTTCACTATACAAAGAAATTATTGAATATGTTATTAAAATTTTTATACCCTTCGCTGCCGTACGGTTTCTATTTCCATTAAATATGATTTGAAGGAAACAACTACTCAGCGGGCAAATACCCCGACCTGCATTGAATTACACCTTCAAATCATGATAGATGGAAAGCCAATATCATTTGTCAATTCCTAACCAGACATAGATCGATTTCGAACTTATTTGTTCTCTTCAGTATGCATTAGGTTATGAAACACACAAATGATAGTGGCCAACCTGCTAGTTATATACTAACTAAGGTGAAGTGAATAGTGGTGAGAGGTATGAAACTTCTCATATGGTCTGAATGCTACTATCCGACCGACATCCTAGATGTCTCTGTGGCGGATGGCTTTCCATCTATCATGATTTGAAGGTGTAATTCAATGCAGGTCGGGGTATTTGCCCGCTGAGTAGTTGTTTCCTTCAAATCATATTTAATAACATTAGTTTAGTCCACCTGGGCTAGGGGTCGCCGCTCTCGGTACTTGCTGTGATGCAAGTCGCTATCCGTCACAGAGACATCTAGGATGTCGGTCGGATAGTAGCATTCAGACCATATGAGAAGTTTCATACCTCTCACCACTATTCGTTTCTATTTCCATTTCGATTATTTTATTTCTAGATACTTTTCTTCCAACAACAGGATGCTAAATAATACCAAAAATTTCAAAATTAAAACACATCTTCACAATTCGGTGAGAAGCTTAGGGCATCACTAAAAATAGTAAATTGTTTATAACTGTTTTACGTTTCTATTACATACGTACAGGAAGTTAATAGAATATTATTGAAACATTTCGCACCTCTGTTTTTTACATATTCAGAGGGTGTTAAATGGGTGCTAAATGATGGTATAAGTTTCACACTTATCACCGATGGTTGTGTTGCTGGGGTGAAGTTTCCATTAAAATTATAACATGGTTATAACTTTGTTTAAATAATTAGCGCCTCTTGGTTTTTTTACATATCCAGAGTGCTAAATGGGTGCCATGTGATGGTATAAGTTTCGTAATTAGCACCCAAGGGTGTAAGGTGGCACCAAAATTAGAAAATTTTTAATAACTTTGTTAAAACAATTATTAGTACCTCCGTTTTTTACATATTCGGAGGGTGCTAAATGATGGCACAGGTTTCGCAATTAGTACCGATGGCCAAGTTCACAACATTTTATTTGCATATATATGAAACAATAGTATTATAGACTGTGTATCTAGTAGTAAAAGCAATACATTCCCGGACGACGATGTAAATTGTTGACCGAGGCGTTAAGCCGAGGCCAACAAGCATTGAAGGCCGGGAATGTGCTTTTACTACGAGGTACACATACTATTTTTTTTTTAAATCGCAATCAATATTATTATAAATTAAGGAATTTTTATTAATGCATAATATTTTTTCATCACAATCTAATTGCTTCTGAAATCGTCTCCTTGATGATCACTGTTTATTTATTGTTATGATAAAAGTCAGATTCAGTGCTCATTTCGCTTTAATACTTGTAAGTGCTAAAAAAACATTAAAAAATATTTAAACTGACAGTCACGATGATGTCCAGGTGTTTGGGACACCACTAGAGTTAGTAACAACTGCAAAAAATGTGACTTTAAATTTAATGTTGTATTTTTTACTAAAAAATGCATTTTTATTGTGAGTTGGTTTGTCTGCGTGTATTTATTTACTGTCTAATTCTAAGTAATTGATTATCTTGAATTTTTATGCTTGTCACTAGAAAAATATTACTTGGCATAATTATTATTGTTTCAATAATATACCAATTGTAAGCCAAGAACAGATATATTTTTGAGTTTCATTATCGCAAGTCTTTAAGTCAATATAAGTTGATTTTTTCGAAGTATAAATATGTATTAAATATACTCTTACTTACTTCTTTCGAATACTGTTAACCGTGAGAGTAAGTATAAGGACATCTTGAAGTAAATTCTTATTTAAATGTTTTTCTTGACATAAGAATACTA
This sequence comes from Rhamnusium bicolor, assembly GCA_029963845.1. Classification (NCBI taxonomy): domain Eukaryota; kingdom Metazoa; phylum Arthropoda; class Insecta; order Coleoptera; family Cerambycidae; genus Rhamnusium; species Rhamnusium bicolor. The sequence continues at coordinate 114,552 of JANEYF010001325.1, forward strand.
CTCTTGGAATACAATTACAAACAACTTTGCTGGAAGAATTATACATATTATTAATCCAATAACTGTTATCCTTGATTGAATACTTGCTAATTTCAATGTGAAGTGTTCTAATATTGGAACATGTGAATCGCGCAGTGGTGGGAGGTAGAAAGCTACGCCTTTGACAAACATAGACAACATACCTTACCTACTACGCGTCAAATTGTGTGTGTTGTACTTTGTTTATAAATGTTGATTATTATGAAATAATTTATATTTGTAAAGTTACACTTGAAAAAGAAGTATATGAACATTATGATCTGTGAAATAGAAGTTACTGAGTATACGATAGCAAGTTGGGAATTGGAGTCCTTAATTTCAATATTAGAAGGTAAATTTAATAATTCTGGTTTTACTGAATGCAAGCTATTTTAATTACGTTATACTTTACAAGAAATGAATACACAGCGTCACTATATTCTAGGTGAAAAGGTATTCATCTGAAGTTTAATGGTTGTGTATAGATTTCCCAAGTTATTTTCCTTTTTGATAATTTTTGCTTGTGTATTATATACTATCTATAGTCAAGATCTCCATTTTTATTGTAGTGGCGTTTTATTATACAATACACATACAGGGTGACTGGTAAGTCGGCTTATTCCTTTGAGGGTGGGTTAGTAGAACTCATTTGCAATTGATTTAGAGATCTAATAGTTCTTGAGATATTCTATTTTTAAAATAAAAAAATAATAAAACCTTCTTTAATATTTCAGTTTCCTGCGTTAGTTTACATAGTTATGTAACAAAAATTAGGTTAAATACTTCAATAAGATAAAAACACGAGCTAAAGAAATACATTTGTGAAAAAATTTCAATCAATCGTACATTCATAGGAATTTATTTTTAAAACTTGATAATGCATTAAACGTGCAAATTATTTAAAAACTTCTGTACTTTATATATTATTTTTGGAATGAGGTTTACATGAAGTTCTAAAAACTATATTTTACTTGCATAAATAATACAAAAATACTAGGTAGATAGTCTATCGTTTTCAAATTAAAGAGATACAGGATGTCTCGAAAAACAGGTGCCATCGCTTAAACGGAGAATCTACACTCAAAAATAAGACAAATATACCTAATTATTATCAACATGGGTTCATTTTTGCTTCGTTTCTGAGATACTGAAATATTATTTTTCTTTGCGTTAACTAAAAAATATATATGCCACTAATTTTTTTTAGATTTTGATGGCCCAATTATGTAGAAAAGATGTCACCTTTTGACGTTTTTTATATATCGGCATCGTGTAGAAGATAAATGCAATTTTTAAAGTCTTTTTAAGTCTATTAAAAAATAAATAAAATAATGCTATTAAGTAACCTACATAAAAAAAATTGCATTTATCTCCTACACGAAACCTAAATCTAACAAAAATCAAGAGGTGACTTTTTTCAGCAATTAACTGTCTACATAACTGTGCTATCTAAAACTAAAGAAGTCAGTGGTGTATATATTTTCTTTACAAAATTAACCGAAATAATAAAACTTCAACATTCTGCATTTCAAGTACGAAACAGCAATGTACCCATGTTGATAGTAACTATTTGTCATATTTTTTGAGTGAGAAATCTCCGCTTAGGCGATGACACATGCTTTTTGATACACAAGGGAAGTTTTTAAATAATAATAATAATAATAAAATATCTCAAAAACTGTTAGATTTTGCATTATGCATATTATAGTTAAATCAGTTACAAATAAGCTCTACTAACATCCCTTGAAGGGAATACGGCGACTTACTATTCATGCACCCTGATGTGTACCTATATATAACATTATTAATCAATGACTTTCTGAAGTCATTAATATTAGTTTATTATCAATGTAGGATTAAAGTTCTTTGTTCTTGCCGAAAATGCTAAGCTAACATATTAATTATTATGTATTTTAGCTGCCTATTTACAGTTTGTATATGTATGGAAATTTTGTGAATATTCAAATGGGCTTAAAATTTTCGGTTTCATATGTACAAAACTTGTTATGCCATACCTGTTTGAAAGTTCGAGCATACTTTTCTATTGTATCATTAGCTATAATGATCTGTTTCAATTATTTATACTTTAATAATATAAATAATTGTTTTCTAGGTCAAAAAAATTAACTAACGTTGGACAATTTACTGGAAATTTCAGAAGAACAGATTATGGCACTTATTCCTCAAATCGGAAAGAGAATAAAATTCATAAAACACTTAAAAAAAGAAATAATGTGCCTTCCTGTGGTAAATTTGAAGTCTCATACAGTGTGTTCACGAATGGACTTATATTTGTAAAATTTTTTGTTTTTGGTTTCTTAATAAAACGTCAGTCTTCTAATTCTGAAAAGTCCTTAGCCAATCCCAGAAATCAAATTTGATTCAAATAATTTATCAGTTTTATTTAAATATTGTCTGAACGTTATTTGTGGCATTCTCTGTATTTTTCCTTTTCTTTTTTGGGATTTACTACTACATGAATAATTCTACGTTATTTAAAAAATACAGTACGTTACTGGAAAAATAAACCTCTGCGCTTGTGACTTTACGTCAAAAGACTAGTTAGAGGGTATTTTTTGACAACTAATATGAGACAAAAAAAATAATATAATTCCTTAACGTTTCAAAAAACACCCTCTGACTAATCTTTAAATGTAGTCATAAGCGCAGAGGTTTATTTTTCCAGTACCTAACATACTGGGTAACTAACTATATTTTTTAAATAACGAAGAATTATTCATGTGGTAGTTAAGTTCGAAACTTCCTCTTAGCTGAAGTAGAACCATTATTCTAAAGTTAAAAGGAGACTAAGTTAATGACAAGAACGTTTTCCTTGATGGAAAAATATCTATGCTTGCAAATATATGAGTACAATATTGCCTTAATTTAAGAATAGTAATCTTAAAAATAGTTTAGATTTTTTTTTCCGTGTAGAATAGCGTATTTTGGGATCTGAAATTGCGCCGAGAAGTAGGCATTCTTGAGCGATTTACCAGAAAAAGAATTATTTTAATTAAATATATTTTATTTTATACAAAATATTTTTTCTATGTAGTAAACTTAAAATATTTTGCATTCTATCTGCCTAAGCATTACCTGTTCTTGTCGATATATCGAAGAGTAGATTAAAGAAGGAAATTGAAATTCAAATTATCATAAAATCGATACGTCCTTGCATAATAAAGAAAAGCTAAAACGGGCATGTATCCTATTTATAGACTATTACCATTCTTTCAGTGTGAACGAAGCTAATATCACTATTACAAATAGGCTTATTATGATAAGTAAAACAAAAAATATATGAATGACGTGGTAACTAACCGCCAAAGAAATGTCTTACATATTTGTAATATTCTATAGGAGTAAAAATTTAAAATTCGTTCATCGGAAAAATATATAAAAACTACAAGATGTTTTTACTTCTCTAAAATAAAAACAAATCAATAAACGCAAAACATACAGCATCCCATTAACTTTTCTCAAAAATGACAACAGAAATTGTGCATTTTCATGTATGCACATAAATGGCGTTTATACCTGGTGTATTTATCTATTTTTAAAAAAATATATAAATACATTTTACTTGTTTCGTATTTATATCTTTCTAGAAAAAAAATTATTGGGTATTACATAAGCATGCTTTCAAACCTAACATAGGCAACAATAATAAATACCTAGTTTTTGATATTTTATACTGTCATTCGTATCTGAATGCGCTAGTATAATATAAGTCTTAGGTAGATAATAAATCAAACATACCACTTCAAATAAACGTAGAAACTATTAAAACAACTACTCAATCTAGAAGCAAGATTGCATTGGATTAAATAAGAGTATTCTTAGTATTAGAAGCAAAAAAAATATTGACACCAGAAAGAAAAAATTACTATAGGTATTTATTATTGTTATCATATTAAGTTTGAAAGGATGTTGGTGTATTTATGATTCAAACAATTCCTATGGAACATGCAACATTTTTTTGATAATTCAATATCGAAATCACATAAACTTCAGTTCAAACTTATTTGCACCACAAAATACATCGACGACTTTGATCTCTTTACCGCTGTCAAAGGTGCTGACGTTTTTTATGTTTTAAATAAGTTTGAAATAAACTATACTATGTGAGTTAGTAAAGTGCATAATATATCCATAATACATATCAGCCGAGTACGTTATTTAAATATAACGACCGCAGGGGAGGCCTGCGATTGGCTTACAAATTAAAAAAGGAAGTAAGCAGTGAGCATGCCACAGAGCATTTCGAAAATCAATCATTTTTTGTGAAAAGATTACTGATTAAACTACGTTTCATTAAAATATTTTAGTGTTACTTTACTGAATAGTAAGTTGAGAGGTCTTTGGCAGCAGCACGCACAAACTCTTTTGCAAAACTGCGCTTCCGTGCCTCCTCCGAGCTGCACAGTTCATTCTTCCTATCGAGCCGCCTGATCCAGCAGACAGTCCTAATAACCAAAACACCACTAAAACACAGTGACAACATCTGCCGCTCCGCACAAGCGACAAAGGTCGTCCCGGAAGACGAAGACAGAATTACTCTAAAAGAGCCGACCCGGCCGGCAGGGTCCATCAGTCAGGGCCGGAGGAGGCCTACCGTTCCATTTACAGATGCGGGTAGGCAGTTTTTTAAATCACTGAATTTGTTACACATTTAGTGACCATTCAGATGGCAGGCACTAAAGTTATTTTGCAGTTTAACAGAATTTTTGTCTTATATAGTTGCTTTTATATCTTGACCTGGGGGTGACATCTGTTGTAAAGAAGTCCCCTGATCGTTGAGAAGAGTTCTATTCCTTCCTTGTTTGGAAATCCGAGTTATAGTAGTCTCTTCGTTCAGGAGAGGCATAGTAAGAGTCTCTATGTTCATGAGAGGCAGAGGGTCTCTACATTCAGGATAAGCAGAGCAAGAGTCTCTTCTCTGGGCAGAAGCTGGATAATTATTTCCTTGTTGTCGATAGTCACTGAATTTGTTTTTCCATTGATATTCAGCTCTTTTTCCTCTGAAAGCAGGTGTGACTGACACTTCTTCGAGGCGGATAGTTTTGGTTAGGTCGTGGAGAGTAGTTTCCGTTAGGTCTGGAGAGTAGTTTCTGTTAGGTCTTGGGGAGTAATGTCTGGTAAATCGTGAATTACTGTTTCTCCTTGGCTGATAAGTGCGATTATTCCTGGTTTCACGAGCGGAATCATTTTGGAACTGGGAGGCAACATGCCCTGTAGTTCGAAATTTTTTTTTAAACGAAGTTATTTTGCCAATCCATATTGTTACACCACTGGGCTGTGTAGACTGGTTAGATGAGACTGAAGTTGTACGAGAACGGCCGGGAATGTTCTGGAATGTTCTAGACCGTGTGAATGGATGTATAAATAACACACACGGTGGCCGAGACTCAGTCTTAAGTTGAAAGTGAACGAGTAAAGAAAATAAGAAAGAGACTTATAAGTGTTTAATTGTGATTATAGTTAAGACAGTCATTAATCTATTGTTAATTATTGATTAGTAAATAAAGTAGTGAGTAAGTGTTACCTGGACTTTCAATCAACGAGTCTACGAGTATAGGTGTTTGTGGGAATAGCAAACACGTAACAATATATTAGGATTCAAAAGCTGCTCTTCATGTTCAAGACGACAATCTACAAGAAAGGCATTACTCGCCTGAAATTTTATAACGTACTTCTCATTACTAAAAGCACCTTTTAAATATCCTGTAAAATACTTTTTCAGATACAGTAACTAACCAATTTCCAACATATTATATTGAAGTATGTTTCTGAATTAGTGCAGCTGTAATAGTTAAATTTTCCAATTTTTTGTTACCCATAAGGGTATTTTTTTAAATTGAGGGGTATTTATTTGTACATTAAGCTTATTCACTGGAGATTTTAGGCATTAGAGTATTAGATGTTGATGCATCATTTTCAGTAGTTATAGTTATGGTTTGTTTATTGTTATCGATTAATTGTATAGGTAACTGATCTTTTTTCTTTATTTGATAGTATTTTAATCCTATCGATGTTACCATCTTTCAAATTGTCAATTTATGGACAGTAAATCAAATTTTTCATTCATATTGGTGGTTTTGTACAGGCAATTATTTAACATTTTGCATGAGATGAGAAGAATAGTTTCGCCTGTATAAGATTCAGTTTGAATTTGCCATTCCGAGGATAAAATTGAGTTTCACTGTCCAATGTTTTGAAGCTCAATTTGGATTTTTTTAATTTTGGAAGGGGGAATTAGGGTGTGTTGGGGAAACCACATGGTAAAATTTTTTCATTTTCGGCTTCAGCGGAAAATTTTACTAAAGATAGGTAGGTTCTTTCGCTCAGTTTGCATTTTTTAATTTTTGGGGAGAATTGGGGTGTGTAAGGGGGAACCCACACGATATTTTTTTTTTAATTTTCGGCTTCAGCGGAAAATTTTACTAAAGAATAGTAGGGTCAGGTCTATACAACGAATTTTTTTTTTTTTTGTAGACCTGTGTTAACTTTCGTTGCACTACGTATTCAGTCAGGCGGCAACTCGTTTTCCCTAATTTTTATCATGTTTATAATGGTACGGTTTTTACTGTATTTGCTAATTAATTGTTTGTTTTTTATTGGTTGTTATTATTATGTATGTAATATGTAGATCTTACAATGGAAATGTATTTTTGCATTGCATTCGGTATATTGTTACACCGAATACAACTTTTTTCAATTTAGATAGATGAAAATATCGTGAATGGTTTTGAATATTCTGTTTGAGCAGTAATCTAATTAATTTTTGGAAAACATGATTAACCGAATAATTAAAAACTAATTCTCCGTATCACTTTCTTAATTACATTTAATACAGACCCAAGTCACGTAGAGTGTTCTATAAGATAAGTATATCGATTTGTTTATCTACAAATCAGTTTTACTTGCGTCAGTGCATAATAATTATTATTATAATTTAAGGACTAGTTGACATCGACTTGATACGTGGTCTATATTTACCACACAGTATTTACTGTTTATACTAACTTTAATACAGTGCATCCGTAAAGTAACGTATAAATATACAGGATGGGGTAATAGTGCGCTCGACTTCGATATCCCGAAACTAGACAAAAAAAGTCTACAACCGGAAATTATTTTCGAATATACAGGGTGAGCCAATACGATTCTAGCAGGGCCAACTAACATTTTTTTTAAATGGAATGCCATGCACATCTGAACATTTTTTGAATCCTCTCTGTGGCCTCCTTCCACACCTGTATTATTATTTTCTCTCTTAACCACTTGGATGTAATGATTTTTGTTGTTGAAATTACGCTATTTATAAGTGTATATTTAAAAAAATCACTAGTCACAATTATCAATTTTAAGAAAAAACTATGTTAGTAACAGTTATGAGACATCTATGATGACACTCAGCCATTTTTACTTCCTAAAAGTATACAGGGTGGCCAAAAATAATGTTTAAATTTACTTGAAATTATTTAATGACCCTTATTTTAAATGTTTTGAGTAAATTGTTGGGGTGTGGTCAATTAAAGAAGAAAACAAGTTTCAAAAATATGTCGACGTTTCGTCTTTATTTAACGACATCCACAGGACTCTGCAGATGAGATACAGTATAGGTAGTTCTATATTGGTAAACAACCCATAATTATGTATATATGTATGTTCGAATGCAATAACATTAATAATGGAGAATGTTAAATTTTTTGGTAATATGCATCTGTGTGCATATACACATGAAATAATAAATGTAAGAGTTATTGCATTCAATAAAACTTAATACCTAATTAAAAAAATATACTTAAAAACTGTAACAGATTAAAAATTAAAAACATTGAATAGGTATTCACATTTTGTATAGGTCTTCCTTGTAAAACAGCTGAACATATGAACAATTAGCTATACGACAATAATAATAATTAAGGTAACAGTACAATGTATGAACATCGTAGTTCTGCAGTGGGTTGGAACCTTTGATGTGAAGATAACACTGACGTAGTTTTCCACGAAACACCAGAACACTATATACTGTACTCGACGCGCGTTTCTCCAACCAAGTTGCCATCATCTGGAAATAATTAAAACTGAGTTTTAATCATCTGTAGATGATGCCAACTTGGTTGGCAAAACGGGCGTCGAGTGCAGTATATAGTGTTTTGGTGTTTCGTGGAAAACTACGTCAGTGTTAATGAATGAACAACCATGACTAGATTTGTGATGTATAAACATCTAATAGTAGGGTGAAAAAACTTATCTCCATCTTTTTGTTACGAATGGTTCTATTTTATTTCTATTATTAAATTAAAATAAGACGAGTTTAAGTTTTCTACGTCAGACCTTTTGTTGGCACATTTGTTCTGTTTTTGAATTTCAACCATTTCATGTAGAAGTTTTTTTTTTAATTTGTTAGGTATTTGTATTCTCGGTGAACAAACAAATTAAAAAAAAAGACTTCTACATGAAATGGTTGAAAATGGCAGAGAATCATCACACAAATGTCTCATAACTGGTACTAACATATTTTTTTTAATCGATAGTTGTGATTGTAGTGATATTTTTAATATACACGTGTAAATGGCATAAATTCAACAAAAAAAAAAATCATTACATCCACGTGGTTGGGGGAAAGTCAATAATAATACAGGAGTGAAAGGAGGCCACAACGAGGTGTCAAAAATGTTCTGATATGCATGGCATTTCATTTTAAAAAATGTTACTTGACTCTGTAGGGTCGTCTTGGCTTACCATGTATATTCAATTTCCGGTTATAGACTTTTTTGTTTAGTTTACTTATTTTTTTAATCAAGTTTCTAGCTATCATAGAACTCGAGATATCGAAGTAGAACGCATTATCGCCCCACCCTGTATATATACCGAATTTAAAAATATATTTATTTTAATATTTGATTTTTGTTTTGGATTTATGCCTTTTTACAAAACCAGAACGTGGATTTATTTCATTATGCCCAATCGGTATGGAATTTATTCTTATCTTATAAATCAAAAAGTAGCTTTATTACCTCTTACTAAAAACACTTTATTCTCTATTATTTACAAAAGTTGAAAGGAATAAAAAAATATTGTAGCTTTAAGTCAAAAGTATTTTTATTAGTAAGCCTGTCATGCCTTTTATTGTTGGATTTTCATCGAACTGGGCATTTTAAATCATAGATTGTGTCAACGACAGTAACTTTTTATGTTTATCTGAAAACTAGAAAAAAAAATGGATTTATTCTATTTTGCACAGTTGCTCCCCATATGTACATCTATACTTATTTGATTTCTACTTATAATAATTTAACATTTTCAGTTTGTTTTCAATTATTTAATATATTTTTTTTTCAATTGTGTAACCTCTGGAAGAAGTATTAATTTTTAAGCGGTAGGTATTTTAGTAACAATTTACTTCATATTTTAAGAAGCAAATAAACGCATCTTTGCATAGCAACCACCTTGGTAACAGTGATCTTTCCCGATAAGACTCACTTGGAATTCTTCAAACGCAAATTTGTGCGAAAAAAAGAACAAACACAATTCTCTAGCCAACGCTAAAAATATCGTATCATCTAATTTTATGCAGTTACAATGCTATAAATTTATTAAAAACATGTTGACGTCTTTTCTAGAAAAAATAAATTATACATTATATCGTTACTACATAAGCAACTTATTGTGATAACAATAAACTACCTATAGCTTCCTATGATACTTTAAACGATTTTAGTGGTTACCTATCTGTAAAAGCACTTTAAGGTTGCCTTTTCACCAGGATATAACTTAAATTTATAAATCGCTATTAAAATTTTTCTGTTAAGCTGCAAATCCTTTCTGTGTATCATGGTCGTAGAGTACATATGTACTTACTGTCGCCGACATTCACCTTGACCGCGAAACTCTTTCTCCAGTCCAGTCTATTATTAGCTTTCGAGTTGTGTACACGTTAAGTCGTTTGGGAGTATTGCATATTGTTTTTGTGTTTTTATTTTATTTGTTGTACTGTATTGTTGATATTAATTTAATAATAAAGCATGGCAGACGTACGCAGGGGTAGAAAACGGCCATTTGCTGACAAAGTGAATAAATTCATAAGTGAATTCCCGGATTTATTCTATGATGGTGTTAAAATAACTTGTAGTGTGCGAGAAAGATTTGATGTGCTGGGATAAGCGTGAGTGTGGACTTCATGTAAATAGTGTACACCATAAAAATAAAAAAAAATGGCGTGCCTTCGACAACACAGTTTATGTTTGATTTATTATTAATGCTGATTGCCTGTGATGTTCCGCTGCACATACTCGATAAACAACCATTTCGAGAGTTCTGGAATAAATACAATGCCCAGGTGAAGTTACCAAGTCGCACAACGTTATGTAACTATCTACCAACTGTACACGTAGACATGGTAAATAAGATGAAATGTGAATTATAAAATGCACGGCTGTGGTTATCTGTTGATGAGACAACAGATTGTAAAAAAAAATCTATTTTAAATATTATAGTACAAATACTGGACCCTCTTAAACTGACAGTTCCACTGTTACTAGCTAGCAAAAGACTAAGTCAGTGTACTAGCGAAACAATTACCAGGGTGGTGCTGGAGACCTTAGAAAAATTTGAACTGTCAAAAAGTCAAGTGTTGGTTTGTGACTGATGGCGCCGTGACAATTCGTTCGGTAGGCCGCTCTTTGCAAGAACAAGGTTGTACGTTTATACATGTTCTGTGTAAAGTGCATGCTTTACATCTTGTGGCAGAAACTAATCGAAAAGGTTTTCCAGAGGTGGATGCATTAATAGCAAATACAAAAAAAGTGTTTCTTAAATCTCCTAAACGTCTCCATGCATTTCATAGCAAGTGTCCCGGTATTCCTGAACCACTACAGCCGATTCTTACACGTTGGGGAAGATGGTTGCAGGCGGCTTTTTATTATGCTGAATATTTCCACCAAATAAAAGCTGTGATACTACAATTGAATCCAGATGAGGCTGCAGCTATTAAGGAAAGCCAGACAAAATTCGAAGATATTTCCGTTGAAACAGCTTTAAAAAAATATTGCGAAGAACTATAAACCATTACATGAAAGCATAAAAAAAATAGAAAATAGTGCGTTGTCGTTAGCGGAGTCACTGCAAATAGTGGATGAAGTAAATCTACTGCTACACGCTATATGTGACGAAACAAATGAGCGCGTTAAAGAAAAGTTCACAAGCGTGTTAAATAAAGACACCGGTTTTGCCAAATTAAGACAAATATGTGATGGTGCAGCCCCAGATCCGTTAAGTGCGTTCAAAGACTATTTTACGTATGCGTGTATTACATCAGTAGATGTCGAACGGTCGTTTTCAAAATATAAGAATATATTTTCACCAAAGCGAACATCACTCATGGATACAATCATAGAAACATACCTGATGCTGCAAAATGGCTACACATCTTCTCCAGTTTGTGAAAAGCAAGCTAGTTCATCAAACTAGTTAAGAGGGTAAGTTTTACATACATTGTTATAAATTGTAACAGTTTATTGTTTCTCGTATTAGTTAATTTCGCGTACGCCACTGTCCCACGGAGCATTTTTGACAGACCTACTTATTATAATACCATTTCTGGAATTACTTGAAAAAAATCCTCATTTTTAATTTTTATTACTGAATTTTGCATTTATTGTTTAATGAATTGAAAATGGTCACAAATAGCCATAGGAATATACGTACAAAAAAATGTTCGTTTTTCGATCTTACATCATATAAATCGCTTATTATAATACCTTCTCCTGAATTATTTGAAAAAAAAACTCATTTTTAATTTTTATTACTAAATATTGCAGTTATTGTTCAATAAAGTGAAAATGGTCACAAATAACCATAGGAATGTACGTACAAAAAATTTTCGTTTTTTAATCCTGAGTCGCGCATCTTCCAAAAATATTTGAAAAAATTAAGAAGATTCAGTTCAAAAACTCGTAAATTTAAAAATTCTTTTTGACCACCCTGTATACTTTTAGAAAGTGAATATGGCCGAGTGTCATCACAAAGATGTCTTATAACTGGTATTAACATATTTTTTTCTTCAAGTCGATAGTTCTGATTGTAGTGATATTTTTAATATACACGTGTAAATGGTATAATTTCAACAAAAAAAATCATTACATCCAAGTGGTTGAGAGAGTCAATAATAATACAGCAGTGGAAGGAGGCCACAAAGAGATTCCAAAAAATGTCCTGATATACATGGCATTCCATTTAAAAAAATGTTACTTGACCTTGTAGAATCGTCTTGGCTCACCCTGTATATCCGAAAACAATTTCCGGTAACAAGACTATTTTTTCTAGTTTACTTATGTCTTTAAATCAAGTTTCTAGCTATCATAGAACTCGAGACATCGAAGTCGGACGCACTATTACCCCACCCTGTATATGTATACGTTACTTTACGGATGCACTGTATTAAAGTTAGTATACATAGTAAATACTGTGTAGTAAATATAGACCACGATTATCAAGTCGATGTCAACTAGTTCTTAAATTATAATAATAATTATTATGCACTGACGCAAGTAAAACTGATTTGTAGATAAACAAATCGATATACTTATCTTATAGAACACTCTACGTGACTTGGGTCTGTATTAAATGTAATTAAGAAAGTGATACGGAGAATTAGTTTTTAATTATTCGGTTAATCATGTTTTCCAAAAAATTAATTAGATTACTGCGCAAACAGAATATTTAAAACCATTCACACTTCACGATATTTACATGTATCTAAATTGGAAAAAATTGTATTCGGTGTAACAATATACCGAATGCAAAGCAAAAATACATTTCCATTGTAAGATCTACATATTACATACATAATAATAACCAATAAAAAAACAAACAATTAATTAGCAAATACAGTAAAAAAACGTACCATTATAAACATGATAAGAATTAGGGAAAACTACGAGTTGAAGATTGGCTGAATATGGAGTCCAACGAAGGTTCACGATTACCTATTAGAGTCAGGAACAGAAGAGACAAAAAAAATTCAGCATCGCATCAATAATCGCGCTGCGCTCGCCAAATCGTGCTGGCAACAAACGGGCGACTGTAAACTGTGCATTCCGCTAGTTGTGTATCTAGAGGTCTGGCTCAATTTGTACAATTCCATCCTACAGAAAATTTACAATGTATAAGGATAGCTTATAGTGAAGTTTCGTTCAGACAAACTACTCGTCTTGTGCACATTGTGCCCATAAAAATTACTTAAATTATATAGAAGAGAAGCTGTATTATGTACGCAAATCTCCTAGAAACTTCATTAATGATACAGATATGGCACTGACACCAATCTCTTCACAAAGAAATGTATATTACGAATTGACGTGGTGATAGCTGGAAATCGTGTGGGAAAATGATGTCGAGGAATTAGATAACTGGATTTATTTGTTTAAGACAGCAACATTTTTGATAGATATTTATTACACTTCTAAGTCTCCTTACAAGTTTCAGCCAGAAGTAGGGAGACTGGGCGCGGTTACTCCCTGAAAAGTTCAAATTTAAATGTAAATTTAAGAATAGTGTATTTTTATCTATCTGGTCTATTTGTTTGGTATATTCCATCTCTTCACCAATCTCCACCCGCCCCATATAATGGTTACGCCGCAAAATCCACCGGTGGACAAACCAGAAGAAAGGTCAGCAGTAGTTTTGGATGATTTTGATGAAAAGTAAATTTTTTTATTGAAGATAGCAATGTGGACGGTATAGCCGAACTACATTGCATTAGTAAGCCAGCTACAATTAAAAATTGTAGCGGGCGTTCTTTTGCCACCAGATGAGTGAAAGATATAATCAAGTACACTTGGTATTTGATATCTATAAGAGTGATTCTTTAAAAACGAATAGGTCGACAAAATGGGTACCGATCCTGTCTAGTACAAGATACTGCCTGCAACGAATATAAGTAACATCACCATGTCGAAATTGTTAGCGCACGACAAAATCAAAGACGAACAGAATTCCCTGGAATCTGCTCCACAGAATAAAAATAATTATGCTCCAGTATACCTATGTGGCACATTCTGGTGCGAAAACGTTGCATATTTATTCAACTGACATACATAGATGTCATGATTAGAGTTGGTAAGTCGTGCGGCTATTCTGTGGTGCAACAGCAGGTAGATAGATATCTGGTGAAGCAATGACCCGCTGGCGGACAAATTGAAGCTAGCCGCGAGACTAGTCTATTATTGTGTGTCGTAGTGTTTATACGCTAATTTATTCCTCTCCGTTGTATTTTATGTTGTTATATTGTTGATAATTTTATTTGTTGTATTTTATTGTTGATACTAATTTAATAATAAAATATGTCAGACGTGTGCAATGGTAAAAAAACGGTCATACGTTGACAAAGTGAATAAATTTATCAGTGAATTCCTGGATTTATTCTATAATAGTGCTACAATAATTTGTAAGGTGTGCGAGACAGACCTGATATGCTGGGATAAATATGATTGTAGACGTCACGTAAATACTGTTCAGCATAAAACTAAAAAAAATTGCGTGCCTTCGAAAACAGTTTATGTTCGATTTACTGTTAATGCTGATTGCCTGTGATGTTCCGCTGCACATACTCGATAAACAACCATTTCGGAAGTTCTGGAATAAATACAATCCCCAGGTGACATTACCAAGTCGCGCAATGTTGCTCATCTATGTACCAACTGTACGCGAAGACATTGTAAATAAGATCAAATGTGTATTAAAAAATGCACGGCTGTGGTTATTTCTCACGAGACGACAAATCGTAAAAAAAGATCTATTGTAATTTGTAAATGTTATAGTACGTGTACTGGACCCTCTTAAACCGACATTTCCACTATTACTAGCTAGCAAAAGACTAACTGAGTATACTGGCAAAACAATTACGCGGGTGGTGCTGGAGACGTTCAAAAAATTTGATCTGTAGACAAGTCGTGTTGATGTTTGTGACCGATGGTGCTGCAACAATGTGTTTGGTAGACCGTTCTCTTCAAGAACATGGTTGTAGGTTGGTACATGTTACGTGTAAAGTGCATGCTTTACATCTTGTGGCAGAAACTATCCGACAAGGTTTTCCAAGGATAGATGCATTTATAGCAAGTACAAAAAAAATTGTTCCTTAAATCTCCTAAAAGTGTTCGCGCATTTCACAACAAGTGTCTCGGTATTCCGGTATAGAATAAACTAACCACACTTATCAGAAAAACAAAGCAGAATTATTATAAAGAATTAATACACATTAATAAAAATAATACAAAAAATTTATGGAAAGTAGTTCAAGACTTAACGAAAGCAAAAAAATAAAAAAACGAAGGTAATGTCGCTAAATAGTGAGGATGATAAACTGCTGGTGGATTTAAAAGATATTGCAAATGAATATAATAAAACCTTTTCAAACATGGGCAAAAAACTTGCCGAAAAAAATTAAAAGAAATAAAAAATTATAAAATTAAAAGATTCTCTACCGTAAATTCATTAGTTTTATTACCTACAGATACCCATGAAGTCAAACTTATAATAAATGAATTAAAGAATAATAAAACTCCAGGATCAGACCATTTAAAGACCGAGACGATAAAATCAATTTCAGAATTTCTGTTGGAGCCTCTAGTCTTTCTCATAAATAAATGTATGGACTCGGGCTATTGGCCTGAATGTTTTAAAGATTCTCTAATAATACCCATATATAAGAAAGGAGACACTAAAATTACAAGTAACTATAGGCCTATTTCTTTAATAACGAACTTCAGTAAAATATTCGAAAAAAATAATAAAAGTTAGGTTAGTATCATATCTCAACAAATATAATTTACTGTCCAAAAAACAATTTGGATTTAAAGAAAACGTTTCGACTCAGGACGCAATATTGGCCCTCACATCCAGTATCTATTCTGCATTAGACAAAAAGTATACCCTGTCTTTGCATATTTATAGATCTTGCCAAAGCATTTGACACTGTAAGCCACCCTTTACTCTTGCAATCACTCCAAGATATTGGAATATGGCAAGAATGTTTGAAACTGTTTCAAAATTACATAACAAATAGACAGCAGTGTGTAAAAGTGGGGGGTGTTTACAGTGACAAATTGACAGTTGAATACGGTATACCGCAAGGTACGGTGTTAGGGCCAATATTATTCTCCATCTATATTAATGATTTGTTTAGTTTCACTGACAGAGGAGATATTATTGGATTCGCAGATGACACTGCTATTTTTTATAAAGCCAATACGTGGGAGGAATTAAAAACATTAGTGGAAAATGATTTATGTAATATTAAAAACTGGTTTGATCACAAGTTATTAACAGTTAATATAGACAAAACTAACTACATCCCTTTTAGTTGTAACAAGATAAGTCAACCATCATTTGAATCAATATATATTGAATTTGAGGGAAACACCTATAGTATATTGCCTGAAACGAAAGTAAAATACCTAGGGTTGTTTATCGATAAACATCTAAAATGGGATCTACATATAACATATGTTATAAAAAAACTGCAAACGGTATTACATAAATTCAGATACTTATGTGACATATTAGACAAAAATAATCTAAAAACAATATACCATGCTTTAGTAGAAAGTCACTTAAATTATGGTATTTTAGCTTGGGGAGCTACCACAAATAACCATATCAAAGCTCTTAAAATCCTACAAAAAAGGTTTATCAAGTTAATGCTTAAGGAACAAAAAACTTATCCAACAGAACTAGTCTACAGAGATGCAAAAGTATTTGATATAAGAACTTTTTTACTATAATAGTAACATTAACTATCATAAGAAAAAAACAATATATAATAAATCCTCATGTATGTATAGGTATGTATTATTAAACTATATACCCCTGAATTACATGTATGCATGCACAAGTATACTAACATAATATGTATTATGTATGTATACATGTTTCTTTTTCTCGTAACAAGTGTCCTCGGTCACTTATCGAGTATCTAATTATTTATTTACATACTTTGTTTTGTATATTATATGTAATTTATCACTACTGTTTACTAGTATTCTAAACATTAGAGAAATGTATAATGTAAAAATATTATTATTGTATCTAATTATCATTATGTAAATAAACATTATTATTATTATTATTATTATTATTATTCCCGAACCACCACAGCCGATTCTTACACGTTGGGAAACATGGTTGAAGGCAGCTGTTTACTATACTGAATATTTACAACAAATAAAAACTGTGATACTACAATTCAATCCTGACGAGGCTGCAGTTATTAAGGAGAGCCAGGCAAAATTCGAAGATATTTTCGTTGAAACAGCTTCAAAAATTATTCACAAGAACTATAAAAGACTACATGACGCCATACAAAACTTACAAAATAGTGCATTGTCGTTAGGGAGTCACTGCAAATAGTGAACGAAGTAAATCGACTACTACACTCTATAGGTGATGCAAAAAAATGAGCCCGTTAGAGAAAAGTTTGCACGTGTATTAAAGCAAGACACCGGTTTTACTAGATTAAATCAAATTTGTGGTGGTACTGATGGTGCAACTCCAGATCCGATAAGTGCGTTCAAAGACTATTTTAAGTATGCCTGTATTACATCAATAGATGTTGAACTGTCGTTCTCAAAATAAAGCATATTTTTCACCACAGTGAACATCACTCACAGAGACAACCATAGAAACATACCTAATGGTGCAAAGTCTTTACAGATCTTCTCCAGTCTGTGATAACCAAGCTAGTTCATTAAGCTAGTTAAGAGGGTAAGTTGTGCATAAATGGTTATAAATTGTAACAGTTTATTGTTTTTGTTACTAGTTAATTTCTTTTATTACGATTATTATGATGCGTACGCCTATATCCCGCCGCACATATCTGCCAACTCTAGTCATGATTTTGGCTCAGAGAAGATATTTAATGCTTTCGTTAAATTGAGAAATGTATGTTGGACATGGTACGTAAAAATGATACGTAAATTTTACCGTAATACACAAGGCACTTAGTCCCCCGAGATCTTCTGCCTTGCCAGGGCTTCATGCATTATCAGAAGGATCCTTTGCCCATAAGGGCAAGCTGTCGTGGTGGAAGGTATTTAGTTCGGTAAATGCCGACATTCTAAGAGCACTAAGCGAATTAGGCCTTTCAACTGCTTTATCTAATGAAAGTTTGACCACTTTTGCGAATTAAATTTAAATTTCAAATTACCCGCGAGAAAACTGTCACTTTCACCCCACTCCTAGCCAAAGACAATAACGCGGGAAAGTGAGTAGTTGGTGTGCTGTTGTAGAGGATGAAGCCGCCATAACATTTTGTCTCGTTAAAATCTTTTTCCGTTGATGATTATTGTGAACAATTGTATTGTTGCTCTTATTGTTGTTTGTATAACTGTCACCTGCGCCCGTCTTGCTGGTGCCAGAAGACCACTGAAAAGTTGGAAGCAATTTCTGCAGGTGAGTGGATTTGTTTCGGGAGACAGATCGAATTTTGAATTAGGTATTTAGAATTTGCAATGGAATGCTTGAAATAGCAACAACTACATTAGAGAAGTTTATCAAGTATTATGTTACAAACACAAAAATGACAGATATTGGCGAGGTGAGGTCGTGGCTGCTTACAAACAAGCAAACTCAGGATGAAAGCCTTCCTCCAAGAGGTTCCTTGTATTCTGCCACATAAAGAGAAAATTTACAGAAAATTCAGTGGCAGCATGATTTAAACCAGTATTTTTATATACCATCAACTAGAGATCTACTACCGACCAATTTGGTACCATTTGTATTCTATTCACCAGCGGCGTACAGCGTGGTAAACGGAGACCTTTGTTTAACAAGAATTTCGAACGCCAATGCATTTATGTTAAATTCTCCAATATTTTTCAATTTCCTAGTCAATTTTACATAAAAGGGCATCCTGTGCTCTAATTCATTGACGCCATTCTATTTATAAGCCATACCATTTTCTCACGCGATTTACAGCTTATCATCATGTCAATTTGAAATCTATGTTTCTTTACAAAGAGATTGATACCAAGCTCATACTTGTATCATTAAAAATCCCACGAAATTGCCTTTGCTAAACAAGTTTCTTTTTCCTTACGCGTTGCGGTTTTGACTACCTGCTGTCCTGAAGCTTAAGCTTATTGTACCTCATAGTCTCATTACTCCATAAGACCCGTTCTATTCCAGAAGGCGAGTATACAGTTTATGGGAGCTCTCTTCCGGGGTTAAAAGTTGTCCCTCGAAGTGTGTTAGTCTCATTGCCGTTAGGGCTGGGCATTCGCATAAGATGTGGTGGGGAGTTTCTTCCTCTTCACCACACATCCTGCAATCTGGATAGCCTTTCACCTTTATATTGGTTAGGTGTTTGTTTAGTGTGCAGTGTCCTGTTAATATTCCCACTGCACACCTCAGCTGTTTTCTGCTCAGATTTAGCATTTCGCTGGTCCTTGCTCTAGATATTTTTCCGATGAACAAGCGTGACTGCCTCATTCCCGGTATCTCTATCCAGTGCGAGTAGTGTTTCTGTCTTAATAGTTCCTTTACCGATCCTTTCACAGTGCTGTAAGATACCCCGCAGGTCGGTTCGGGACCTGTTAGAATTGATTTAGCGCCTTTTCTGGCTAGCATGTCTGCTTTTTCGTTTCCCGTATTTCCCTGGTGTCCTCGTGTCCACTCCAGTTGTACACTGTTGTGTTCTGTAAGTTTCTCCAGGGACTCCAGGCAGTCTTTTACTATTTTAGATCGTATTTCTACTGCTTCCAGAGCTCTGAGGGCTGCTTGGCTGGCAGTGATGATGCGGATTCTCTTATTTTTGTATTCCCTCCGTATCATTTTTTGTGCACAGAACAAGTTTTGGTGGCATACATATTTATAAATTCAAAATCTAATTCTACAAATATATTGTCCACTATGAGCAATAATGAATATGACAAATATCTAAGTTTTGAGATACAGAAAATTTTAATATGCACCAAAAAGTAGTATTTAAACTCCCTTTAATTCAAAAAAAAAAATTCAAGTAGTACAAAAATAACGTCATAAATCACAGACAACGATGCTGCTGGGCGGCGTCTTTGTCGGTAATATTACGGTGTTTCTATATTTCTTATATCTTGGCAATGAACTATACAAAAATTGTATTTTCAATTATTAATTGTTGTTGGACGAGCGCATTGATTATAATATAGTACAATAAATTTCATTCTAGACATTAAGAGCTGCTATTTATTTTATAGAGATGGTCAAGAAGAACAACACAAGGAAGCTTCTCGGTATCTGGACTTTTTTGTTATTGTTATTGTTTATTTAAAGTTTAATTTTTCTGTTGTTGTTTTAGACATGAAACGTATTTATTTTACTAGTTTTCTAATTAATTCAGATGTTTATTTGAGGTAAAATATGCATATTTTTTAAGATTTATATTATTCTATATTACTAGGTAATACAATAATATAATCTGTCAAATAAATTAATTGAAAATTGTGTTATAATTTTTCCCCTTGTTCATATAAGGTAAGCTCCAAACAATAAATTCTCTATAAATTCAACATCCTGTATATATATTTATACAACCCCACATTTTATTATTCATTAAAATATATGTTTCATCCCTTTTATACAGGGTGGTTCTAAACAAGTGTTCCAAACTTCTACAGCATGTTGTACTCGTCAAGATAAGTCGAAAAGTTCTTATAAATACGTGGCATTAAACGCACCCCTCGGGAGTTAAAGATCCTCAAAGGGGTTCGGAAGAAATTTGTTTTTTTTATTTGAAGAACGGTAAATAATAAATACACATTTTTTGGCATTCACTTAGTTTTACATGCTGAATCAGATTATTTCATTTTTGGTTATTAAAATCAATGGTGACCCCTTTTAGGGTGTTTCACCCTGCAACTTTTTGTTCAACTTTCTTTCAATTTTTACCATAAATTAAAAATTTGTTAACATTTTTACTTCAAGAAAGCCTTTTTGTTTGTCGATTTCAGGGAACTGTTATCGAGTAAATTGAATTTGAAAATAATCATGACTCATGGCAGTAAAACAAAATTAAGAAGCGAATGAGAAACGTTAGTATTAATTCGACGAAAAAAGTATGCAGCTATCAACGAACAGAACGGCCAATCAATGTAAAACAAGAAATTAGGACTAGTATAGTCAGCGAAACCTATATTGTGACGGAACGTGCAGAGCAAGACGCGACATGCGGGTGAGAAATGTATAACACATGACATCTTCCGACTTTTACACCGCTTACATTAAAGCTAAAACGATGATTGTTGTTTTTGCTGGCACGCGACCGAGGCGGAATTTCACTTACATTATGTGATACTTCAAAGCAGCACTTAATTTTGTTATCGAATCATTCTAGCAGTGCTGATATATTGTAAGTATAAATTATAAGATAAATAATAATTATTTAATATCTGTTTATTTGCTGGCGTTTTTTTGAAAATATTTTAAGAAGTTTATCGTGTTGAAGTGAGTTGTGTAATAGTGCAATATGAGTAATAATTATTTTTTATCTGTTAATTTGCTAGTGTGTTTTTGAAAATAATTTAAGAAGGTTATGGTGTTGCAGTGAGTTGTGTAAGTGTTATATAAGTAATAACTATTTCATATCTGTTTATTTGCTGGTGTGATTTTGAAAATAATTTAAGAAGGTATTTGATGTAAAAATGTTTCCACCGTGGGAGGCCTCTACGTCTTACGCATCTTATTGTGTTTGTGAAAATGAAAGTGATAGTGATTACAGTGATAAAGAAAATCAATGTTCATTAGTGTTTTCAGGAAGAAAAAAATTGGTTACATTTGAACGAGCAAGCGAAACAAATTTGACTTAATATTTACAATAATCTTTTGAAGCGACGAGTCAATAACCCTAATTTGTATGATTTAGATGTACTAGGTGAAACAGCATCTCTGACTAACGTTCCCCATCCCACAATACACAAACTGGTGAAAAAAGGTGCCCTCCCAAGAAAACAAAGATTCGACGCCGGTCAATTGAAAACTCTGGACCCATCGTTAGCAAAACTTTTAAGAACTTTAGTTTACGACGCGTATCAGAAAAATGAAATCCCAACTATTGACGTGGTAGACAGAAAATTAAACGAAATAGATTATCATCTAAAATATACCAAATGAACTTTAGGAACTTGGCTGAGAAAAATTGGATTTAAATATCACTATTAATAAACGCATGGTGATTATGAAAAGTAGACGAATAGTAGATTGGCGAAATTCATATCTAGAAGAGGTAAAAGAATTCAGAAGGGAAAATAGACCAATTTATTACCTAGATGAAACTTGGCATGATACTCATGGCACTGTAAAAAAAGGATGAACTGATGGATCTAGGAAATGTCAACCAATCTCATTGCCCCTAATAAAGGGACTCGGTTGATTATATTACACTGTGGATCAGTTGATGAATGGGTTGAAAATGCATTGAAACTGTGTGGAGAAACATGAAAGACTGTAACGTGGATTACCACAAGAACATGGAGGGCGAAATATTTGCGAAATAGTTTGAAAATACACTAATTCCAAAAACTAAAACTGAATAGCATTATTGTTTTTAACAATACGAAGTACCATTCGAGACAACTGTATAAAATTCCTAACAAGAGTTCTACTAAGCTGGAGTTACAATTTTTTTTAATGGAACATGATCTCTATTACGGGGAAAATTATAATAAAGCACAACTATTGGAAGTCCTGCAAATGAAAAATTATAAGAAGTATGGGGTTATCATAAAGTAAGGGGTCTATTTTAAATTCTTATATAGTTTTAAGAAATTATGCTAGTAGCAGAAAGTAAACAGAATCTAATTGCCTCAATAATTGGATTTTAGTGTATCTATGGAAAACAAAAGAATTGTCGTGACAACTATTGGTACAAGTGTCAAACGAAATAATCGTAATTTAGAGAATTGTTCTCAAAATAAAACTCGCGTAACGTAAATTGTAACAATTACAATATGGATCTGCAAACAAGAATTGATTTAGTACAATGTTATTATGAAGGCGGTAAAAATTACATTACTGGATTACGAAGATTTCGTACGAAAATGGGTTTGAGAGCAGGGCCGTGCAAAATGAAGGAGTATCGTAATTTGATTAGCAAATTTCAAAGAACAGGGTCTGTAAAAGACCTTCCGAGGTCAGGAAGACCTAGGATTAGTGATGTCCAAGTTGCAGAAGTTCTTCAGGAAAATCAAAACGTAACCAATACTAATCCGCTGGCAATCAGTAGTGTGAATGCCATATCAAAACGATTACAAATGTCATACACCACGGTTACTGCTGTTTAAATTAAAGGACGCAGATTTTGCTCTCAGGTACGATTTTTTATTGCACGTATTGGCTCAGATGGAAATTGAACCCGAATGGTTATCCCGTATTTTATGGACAGATGAGGTCCATTTCTCTCTTAATGGTGGAATTAATACTCAAAACTGTCGAATATGGTCAACAGAAAATCCACATGAAATCGTTCAGCAAGGCCTTCATGACAAAAAAGTCACCGTTTGGTGCGGTTTCACAGCTAATTTCATCATTGGTCCATACTTTTTCGAGGAAATACAGAATGGAGAGGCCGCAACTGTTACTGGTGAACGATACCTGCAAATGTTAAGGGATTATGCAATTCCACAGTTGCAAAACGAGCACGAAGGAATTGAAAACATGATTTTTATGCAGGATGGAGCACCTCCGTACATTTACCGACCAGTTAAAGAATTGTTAACTGCGGTTTTTCAAGATCGTGTTATAAGCAGACATTTTGCAAATTCATGGCCACCAAGATCGCCTGATATTAACCCAGCGGATTACTGGCTGTGGGGTTATTTAAAAAATTGGTGTTTAGAACACGGCCAACAACACTGGAGAAATTAAAGGACAGTATTAGAGAGCAAATTCGTGCAATTCAACCAGAAATGTTGAATAATGCTGTATACAATTTGGAGGAACGGTTCGTAATTTTACAACAACAAAATGGAGGTCATATCGAGCATTTGCGGTAACTAGTGTTTGACATCAGAAATCCCATTATGTAGATTCCATTTACTTTTTGTTATTAATTTGATTTGTTAAGAATATATAATAAGTTGAAATATATCCCTTACTTTATAACCACCCGTTATATTATAAATAATGTAGCTGAGAGATATGCTCACAAAGTATTGAGATTACCGCCATATTCTGTATTTTCAACCCGATTGAATTAATTTGGTGTAAATTGAAGAAAATCGTCAGAAAAGAAAATATTTTTCCGAAATTCGGTAAAAAAAGTCGTAGAGTTAATTCAAAATGAAGTGTCGAAAATTAACAAGGAAGATTGGGAAAAAAGAATTAGAAAAGTAATTACAATTAAGGATGATTATTTAGAAATTGCCAAATTTCATATAATTAGTGGAAATAAATTTACTATAAATTTGAACGAGGATAGTTCATCTCAAAATGAAGAAGAGGGTGAGAAGGACGAGGATTCAGAGGAAAAAACAATTGTGACGTGAGGTAAAGTGAAGTAATGTGAAGTGAAGAAGTGAATTTTGTGATATTAACTGCATTATTTAATTCCGTTTTTATGCTTTCGTGATTCAGTGCTTGAGAAACAATCTTTTTCGGGATGTTATTATTTTTTTTCATTTTGACAAAAATATGTATTTCTGTTTTTATTATAGTAATAACTTTAATATTAGAATTTATTTTTAGTTCATTTATTGAGAAAAATATTTGTTTCTGTTACTATTTTGAGAGTATATTTTTTGTTCTTATTTTGTTTTTAAAGCTTTCTTGTTACTTTTTAAATAATCTCTTTATTCTATACTAATATTCCATACCCATCCTTCCTTGGCAGAAATGCTCATACCTCCTCGCGGTAGTAACAATTTATATTAAGCAAACTTGAATATTGTAACTGCTGTATGTGTAGTCAATACGTTAAATTCAATACTTCTATTTCAAGTTAATACTTTTTTGTACAATTGTTAAATTGTTGCTAGCTAAACTGAGCACAAAAACCTTCATTGAAAAGGTAAACGAGCGAACAATACAGTTAAATCCGGCTCTGTGTTCCGTATCGTCTTACCCCGGACGTCCCGTCACAATATAGGTTTCGCTGACTATAACACGTTTGTAAATTAACATTTAAAATATTGGTGACACTGTAATAATACAACTGTATGTGGCTTTATAACCCTATTTTAGAAACACCCTATGTATAATTAACAGATATCTTAATTTAATAATTTATTCAGTTTATTTATATTTTATTCAGTTTATATTCAATTTTTAATAAGTTAATAAACTCGATTATTACTATTATTATTACTGTTACATTTTATTTATAACCCCCTATTTTTCCATTCAAATACTAATAGGTGAATTTGAAGCTGAAATTTTGGGCAATTTTCCAACATTCAACTGAAAATTGCCATTTTTAAGAAACTTCATATACGGACTCTAGAAAAGTATCAACCCCGCCTAATTTTCTCTATTTAACTGGCATTTGAAGCGTCCTACCTTCGACTAAGTCGAATCCTCCTACAGTTAAAGTTACAGAATGTACCATTCGATAGAAAATTGTATTGTTTATAATTTTTGAGAAAAATAAAAAAACTAAAACAATTTAACTGTAAGGTGGTGTTTCAACCCCCCCCCCAACACACGCACGTTTGCGAAATGCCTAACAAGTATATTCTGAACTTTCGAGATTTTGTTTATGATATACCTGTAGGGTTTGTTTGCTTTTAACACGCAATGCCCCTCAACGGAATCCTCTATAAGGAACTTTAAGTGACTATATTTTTGAACAAGTATTGGAACAATCATAATAATCTCTTTTCCTAAACAATTGTTGGAACAGATAATAGAAATGCTAGCTTGCCCACGTTTCGTTTATTCGGCTAAGTATAAACTTCACCAAGGCTTAACAACATTAATTAATGAAAGCTACAAATAAGAAGAGAAAATTTACGATGATTGTAGGTTTTTAGTATTTTAAAACATTATTAATAGTAATAATCAAAAAAACTTATACTTAAAATAAAATAAGGTTTTTAGTCAAATGTTTCATTTTCTGTAAATTATCTAATACCTTTATACTATTAACAATGTTTTGAAATACTAAATATATCTAATCACTGTAATTTTTTTTCTTCATATTTGTAGCTTACATTAATAATAAATATTCGTAAGCCCTGAGGATTTATAGCTGAATAAAGGAAACGTAGACGACGTAGCATTTTTCTGGTCTTTGGTCCTGTGTTGATAATTGTTCAGGAAAAATTAAATTTGTTTCAAGGGCGTAAATTTCAAATGTCAGGCACAATAATGCATATGAATGTAAGTTATCAATGCAATTTGTTTAAATATTCCAACCTGTTTTTAATTTAATATGTGTAAATAATTGTTATAAAATCAAGAATCCAGTCATGAAAAACTTTTAATAATTCCAAGGTTTACTAGATTAAATCGGAAAAATAATACTTGAAAACGCTGTTTTAGACTTAATTAAAGCAGTTAGTACGATTACTATGCACATTTACAATATACCGGATGGGCCAGATTTTAATCGGAAAACTTCGTAGAGAATCGACAGAATACGCCAAAATAATATGGATGTCATAAACTATAGCTAAAAATGCTTAGTTTTCGAGATAGAGTGCGCATTTCTCCGAAAATAACTGCGATATTGTTATGAAATTCAAAAGGTGCAAGTTGCGCACGGCCATAGTTTTCGTCTCTACATCCAAAACTATATTAATGAAAAAATTGAAAACCATGTAATTTCTTTAAACGATATTCAATTAACAGCTAGTTGATAGTAGGGGATGAATAACTCTGAAATGAGTTTAACTCAAAGACGTTGCATTCTATCAAAAATTATAAGAACATTTTTGTGTGCATTAATGATAGCAAATATCGAAAAAGAAAGAAAAAATAGCTTAGGTCAATTAGGGCCGAAGAATATTTTTGACAACCCTTCACCGTCACGCCTATGGTTTTAATGGAGAGATGAGAACTATCAGAAGTGTACTGATATAAGTAATGTTCACCCTCCGAATTTCATAACAATAGCTCAATTAATTCTGGAGAAATATAGGTAAAACTGAAAAAAAAATTTTAACTTCACCATCTATCTCGAAAACTAAACATTTTCAACTCAAGTTTACATGACAAATTCATATTATTTTGGTGTGTTCTATCGATTCTTTACGTTTCGCGCAAAGCTGGCTCACCTTGTATATATAGAGGTGCAACTGTAACTTACGAAGATTATTGACATTTTTTGTTACAATACTAACTTTTATTTTATCTTTTATTACTAGAGCGTAGACATTTTAACTATACATTCACAAATATACATGCAGAATTATAATTTACTATTTAAAACATCAATTCGCTAAATAAAAATTATGATCTGGACTATATTTAGCAGATAGTTGGCTGGTCTAGTCCCGGATTTGGTAAACTGTACTATTAAAAAGTTATATTTAAGTGCATAATGCACATTCTGAAACAAAGTGCTTGTATTATTGATAGTGGATATTCTGATGATGCCTTCCACCGTACAACGACAACAAATCCCTCCCATAAAAGCTGTGAGCCATGGAAAGTTAATACAAATGCCATCTGTTAAGAGGAAATTCATGACTTTCGGAAACTAAATTTCTTATTTTTGAAAATTAAGAAATTATATTTCATTCAATTATTAATATATTATCAACTTCGGCACGTTTTTATTTTTCGTAGAATTAAATTGTTCGACTTTTTTATCACAATTGCAAGTAGCATAAAAAACTAAAAACATAACGAAGCAGAATATATATTTCAATAAACATATGCAAAATCTCAAGTCTTAATCTTAAACAATAAACCAACTAAACTGTTTCTCGTATGTACATTACCCTCTTAAGTAAACAACTTCTAATGCAGATCTAAGTAAACATCATGGACGTTTCAAATATATCAAACTGTATAACCACAAACTCACACTTGTAATTAACTTTCAATTGCAGAACTAGGGGTTACGGTTTCGCCAGCTGTCCAACATATTTTAAATCGTTGTTAAATTCTTTCTGCTGTTTTTAAACCAAAATAAAAATCAGGCTCACTAGGTAGAAATGACCCAAATGTTTTAATCTGTTAATAAAATGTAGTTAAAGAAATCTAATTGCGGCAACACTGTTTTTAACCAATAAACCACTAGTAGATACGTAGAGATGTTTCAAGTAACAAGCAGTTCCAAAACATTTTCATTGTGTTTTTTGAAGATCAAAAATACCGTACCTAGGAAACACCCCGTATAATAGGACAAGAAAAACTTTGTATAGATCAAAGCATCCTAAATCCAAACTAAATTTGCGATGAAAACAGTTTATAAAAAAATCTAGAAAAATTCGATAAAAGCAGAACTAATTATAGCTTCCAAATAATTAAGAATATACGGGTTTAAAATATGAAAATTGAAGTAATTTCTACAAAACCGAAAGTGCAAAATGTTTTAGTTATTGTTATACCTATTATTATGAAATTTTATGTGTAAAAACATATTAAATGTCTAACGCTTTTCTTCGATGAATAAGGAAAATATAGGGGGTTTCATCTACACCCCGTATTTACTCGCAATTTTCAAATACGCGAAGCACGAATATTTATTAAAAAAATCCTTTGTCAGTGTCATCAGTTCCGATTTGGAGAACAAATATTGCTCAACAAATTATTTCCCTTGCAAAACACGTAATCGAGATAGTAACAACCAAATAATCTCCACATTTGGGGCAAGGACCCCTGACCTCACCGGCTAAACTGTATATCAGTGATAAATAAAGTATTGACATTGTATGCCTATTAATTAAATAATTATTTTATGAGGGATATGGTAATGAAACCTAACCTTCCCTAATATCAATTGTAATTCAGATTGTAAATACTTATTATAAATTCAGCCAGTGTATGGAAATGATAGTGAAAATAAAACACTAATAATTATTGTTAATTATTGTTCGTTAAAGCATAGGCAGCTAAATCTAGTTTATTAGGTAATACTAGTTTATCGAATCAAGAAATTAAATGTGTGACAGGATTCTGCAATTTCTACTTGGTTGCCATGGTGAATGGCGCCACTATTGATAATTTGGGAACAATAGTTGGTTTTTATACCACTGAACTGTTATGAAAATATATGCAGAATTTGTTAAAATTAAAAATTTAACTCTTTTTGTTATATGTAAATATTAAATTACATTTTCAACGTACAGGGTGACCATTTTAAGTACCTCACTCGAATTCATGGCTTGATTTTTCACCTAGCAAAAAAAATCCAAAACTATACATATGTATTTTTTTTCTGGCGAATTCGAAATTCGAAAACAAAAAAAAGAAACATTGAGTCAAATTAAAAATTTATGGTCGAAAAATCCAAAAACACAAAAACTGACGCTATATATTATTGTGAAAATGGACATGTGATATTTTACAGATTGTAAATAACTATAACATTCATATTTTTCACATTCGGTTTAACCAGAAATTACTTAAACTTTTTTATTTTAAGTGATACACTCTGTATTTTGCTCAGTTTAAAGACAATTTCTTTCAGAATTTAGCAATACTACAATATATTATCATTATCTTGCATATTTATTAAGATATTGGGATTATAATTAAAATGACACCAATATACAGGGTGTCCACAATTTTTTTCTAGGATGTCTATAATTTTATGTCAAACTTGAAGATTTAAAAACTTCAATAACTTTGTTATTTCTAATGGAACACCCTGAATATTTTTTTCATATTCGATTAGAGAATTCCAAGAGTTTTCCGACAATCTACCATACTTGAAATTCATTTTCAATGGTTTTGAGGATATGATCATTTATGTCCAAATTTTGAGAAACAAAAGTTCCCTATTTTTGATAAATTTTATACGTCTTAAATAACTAAGGAATAAAGAGGTTCGTAGTTCGACGCTGTTTTTATAAAATGGATCGAACAGCAATCTATCAATAGGTGCATTACCTTAAAATTAAGCATTAGATATCTTAATTATGTATTTCGCTGATATGTTGCGCAAAACAAATAATGGTGTTTCTCTAGAAAATAAAATTCTACCAATTCAGGAATAAGAAAAATTTACTGATTTTCCTAATTAGAAATGTTTAAAATAAATATGTATTAATTGCTCGGTAGCGCAGTTGGCTAGGGCGTTGAGTGACAAACGTAGCTAGTAGACCAATCAAATTAAGTAAAAATCAGGCCCATTTTCACGATAATTTCCAACCATTCCCGACCAATACCATTCGATTCAGTTTTTTTTTGAATTCTCATGGTCAATTTTGCCGTAAGTTATATGAGCAAGAATTTAATTTATAAACAATTAAAGTTGTGAAAATGATGAAAATCGATGTTTCTAAATATTCAACTTCAAACGCTGCGAAAACGGCAACAGATAGAGAAAAATTGCTCACAACATTTTTTATAGAGCGTTAAATTATCTTCAAAAAATTCCACGACGGCATATCTCTACGATGAATAGTTAAGGCGTTACAATGAGTTAAATGTTTATTATTTTTCTACTGCGTACTGGTCAGCTGTATACGTTGTAAAAATAAGAAAATTATGAAAGATTTACAACAAGTCTACTTTAAAATGTTCTGTGCAGGCGTACGAGTCTGTTGATCGCGCATGCGAATTACTT
Source organism: Rhamnusium bicolor (assembly GCA_029963845.1). Classification (NCBI taxonomy): domain Eukaryota; kingdom Metazoa; phylum Arthropoda; class Insecta; order Coleoptera; family Cerambycidae; genus Rhamnusium; species Rhamnusium bicolor. The sequence goes on from JANEYF010001325.1 coordinate 145,285, forward strand.
GTACAGCAGAAAAATAATAAATATTTAACTCATTGTAACGCCTTAACTATTCATCGTAGGGATATGCCGTCGCGGACTTTTTTGAAGGGAATTTAACGCTCTATAAAAAATGTTCTGAACAAATTTTCTCTATCTGTTGCCGTTTTCGCAACGTTTGAAGTTGAATATTCAGAAACATCGATTTTCATCATTTTCATAAATTAAATTCTTGCTCATATAACGTACGGCAAAATTGACCATGAGAATTTTGACTGGTCTATAGTTTCGACTCTGACAAAGTCGAAGGGATTGGTTTTGTGTCTGCGTTTTTTTAGTGTGTAATCCCCGCCCACTAACCTCATGAAATCTTGAATACTTTTTATATTTAATAATTCTCCCCACATATAATGCATATCAACTAAATCGTTATTGTGAAAATTGTTTTATAATTATTCTAGTTGAATTATATGCATAGACATATGTACTTATGTGCAATGAAAAAAAAACAACTAATAATATTGTCACAACTCACATTCAATTATGACTTATGGAAGTATATTAAGCGAATGAACAAGAAAATATCTTAGATTTGTTGTTTTGTTCAATTCAATAAAAACTTTGGAAATAATTCCGGTTTTTTTTATTTATTTTGTTACTCCTGGTTTTTGCTAATTTCGTATATATACATAAATTTTGACATTAATTTTTTTATTTTATGTATAAAAGGAAAGTTGCTCATTTATTATTTATTAACGAACGAGTTATTTTATAAAAATTTTAAAATAGTCACACTATTAACCTCGTTATTTAAAATGAGCATAAAATATATCAAAAATAGGGAACTTATCTTTTCTATTTGTCAAAATTTTGTCATGAATGACCACATTCTCAAAACCATTGAAAATAAATATAAGGTATGGTAGATCGTCGGAAAGCTCTCAGAATTCACTAGCCGAATATGAAATAACATATAGGGTGTTCCATTTGAAATAACAAAGTTATTGAGGTTTTTAAATTCTTAGGTTTGACATAAAATTATAGACATTCTGTAGAAAAAAATCTAAAACTGAATACATGGTTTGAAAGCCCTTTTCTTTTGTAATTCATTAAAGCATCGAAACATTTGAAAGTATTTCAAATTAGAAGAATACAACGTTTCTTGTAAAGGTGTACAGCCGTCAAAATGTCCATATAATTTCAAGTAATTCCTGAATTACTCAAAGGAAATACATAATATGGTAGTTCATTGAGAAGCAAAGCAATTTCCGGTTAAACCGGAAGTGAAATATATGAATGTGATACTCACTTATAATCACTGAAATATCATATGTCTATTTCCGCAATAATATACAAAGTGTCAATTTTTATATTTTTTAGTCTTTTGGCCATAACTTTTTTATTTGACGTTTAATTGTTGTTTTCTCTTTGATTTTGAATTCCTCGAAAAAAATTCATAAGCATGATTTTAGAATTAAGAAATATCAAGCAATAAATTCGAGTGAGACACTTAAAATGATCACCGTATAAATTAATAGATTCTATTAGCTTTGTTTTACATGTAATATGTTAAGATTGTTTAAATTTGGAAAGCTGTGACCTGATTCCAAAATATGATTTGAAACAATGGAAGCCGTTTTTTGGAGTCTAAAAGAACGTTGGTATTCTTTATATCTAATTTTGAACGAAGACTAGTTTGACCCACATAAGAGGCATTACGTTTATAAACTCCTGTTTTTATTTCTAGTTTTGTCTTTAACATTATACAAATTGTCTGAAAGTTTTGACTGATTTAAAACTAACTTTTAGATTATGTTGTGACAGAATATCAGCAATTTTTTCTGAAATTATGTTAAAGATACAATTTATTAGTGTCGTGGAATTTAATGTAGGCTAAATACTATAACATGACTCGTAGACCCAAACTTTATGGACTTATTAAAAACCACAAAAGAGAATGCTCCCAGCCAGTTGTATCACATATGCATATATCAATAGTCCAACACACAAATTGAGAACAAAATGAATTCCATTCTAAAAATATAACAAAATTCCAGCCTAAACTTACAATAAAAAATTTCTTCGAACACCAAATTTTTCTGTAAAAAAAGAAATTCCAGGAAATAGTTTTTTGGTATCATTTGATATTTCAAATATGTTTTCAAATTTCCTACTGAATAATGTAAGTTAATTATATGCTGGACCATTTAGATATATAAATTACATGTAAACGCTGTAATAAAAAAACGAAATAACATTAGCCTTACATCTACGCTCGAGTCAAAATTATTGCTAATATAATAAAATAATACATTACACAGACTATTTCCCTCACATTATAAGAACCAATGAAATGGCAAGATTTTGAAAATTTTGACCAATAAGAACAAACATTCAGAGAAAATTTTACATAAAATTACAGCGGCGAAAATTGCACTGGGCTTGACAACTTAAAATGTCAGTTGAATCAAAATAAAATTCGAAGATTTTTTTCTTCTTTTTTATTTTCCTGGAAAGATAGCAGGCTTATAGAAGCAAAAGGAACATAACTAATTACCTATTTTTTAAATATTTTGGGTTTTTCTATAAAAAATAATAATTTTAAAATTCGATTTTTAATAAATTCGCTTAAAAATTGTGACACGGGAATAAACGTATACTCAGCCGTGACTTTAATAATTTAAATTATTAATTCAGTTAATAATAAAAAATATTTATTGTTCTATGTTTTGCTCGAGAAATAGTCTAATAAATATATTTCATGCATTAAAAACAATCTGAAAATTCAGCATTCAAAGCGTGTTGCCTTCAAGAAACCGCATTCGTTCATTTTGATGTGATTTGACTGAATAAGTATCAATGACTTCAGAATCTGAAGTCATTGATAAGTACCCTCGACTGCGTCTCGAGCATCACATCAAAATGAACTCAAGCAGTTTTTAGGCAACACGTTTTCATGCGCTGAATTTTCGATAAATTTTAATGCAGTTAATATATTACTACAGAATATTTTTTTATTTTTTATTTAGTAATGGGGTCTCCACTAAGCCCTCTTTAAGCGGATATTTTTATGTCATATTTAGAGGAAAAAATAAATTCCCAAATATTTACAATTCAAACTGGAAATAATTTATAAAATCTTTCATGGCTCTTTATGCTTTTTGTAAGTTTGCGACGTGTATGTAGTTCACTTCATATAGTAAAATATCATACTTTTACTGTTCCGTGCTGTTATTAATGTTATTATACCATTTAAAGCTCTGTTTGAAAATATACTGTTACGCCACTGGACTGTATAGACTGGTTAGATGAGACTGGAATTGTACGTGAACGGCCGGGAATATTCTAGAATGCTCTAGACCGAGTGAATGGTATACATCCATTCACACGCACGGCATGCGGCGGCTACCGCACGCCGGAGATGTGGAAACTTAGCATTAAGCTACTGGACGATGTTTGGAGGACTATTTCTGGACTGAATAGTGACTTTAAAGTAGATTTTCGAGAAGTTTCTAGAACATTCGATTTAGAAATAGCTGCAAATACGCGAGTGCCGCTAGTAATAACGTGTTGTAGACTGAGAAAAAGGGCTACTAGTGCATTTTCGGAAAAATTCTAGAACATTATATTTGGAAACTACAGGAAAAACGAGAATTGCGTCGACAGGAACGTGCTGTAGACTTAAAAACAAGACTATAAGTGACTTTTAGTGACAATTCTAGTACATTCGATTTGGAAACCACAGAAGATATGTAAACTATGTTAACGGGAACGTGCTATAAACTCAAAACAAGACTAATTAGTGATATTTCGTGAAGGTTCTCGAACATTCCGTTACAAAATTAGTGGAGATAAGTGAATTTTGTCAACACAAAAGAAGTATAGACTCTAAATAAGATTTTCTAGTGCTATTTCGACATTTTTCTAGAACATTCCATTATTGAAATAGACGTGATATCAACATTTTATGGACTTTATAGTGTAATAAACTTTATTCTAAAATTGATTTACGTGTCGTGAGTTAATGCCAACAACAAGAAGTATGGCGGAGAAGCAAACACAGGACATGCTTGCAGCATTGTTACAACGGATGGACGAACGGAGAAAAATTATGGAAGATAAAGAAAGAAAGCGACAAGAAAAGAAAGATGAACAAAGGAAGATTATGATAGATCAAGAAACAAAACTACAAGAAGAAAGAGAAGAACAAGAGAGAAAACGCCAGGACGAAAAAGAAGACTTAAGAAAAATGATGGAGCGCCTGGAAATAAGACGACTGGAGGAAAACGAAGATATAAAAAGAAGCCTAGAGGAACAGCAGGCAGGCATTTTCTCTCTCACTGAAAAATTTAAAGTCGATGTTATAGAAAAAGTCGGTGAAGTGGAAGAATAAGTCAGTGCAGTTAAAGAAAAAGTCGATCAAGTTGAGGGAAAAGTCAGTATTGTTGAAGGAGAAGAGAGAGGAGAGGCCAATTGGTACTGTTGTCTGGTGCTAGCTTACAACCGCCTTCCTTTGACGGTCAAGGACCATGGTCAACTTATAAGAGACAGTTTGAGGCAGCTGCACATTCAAACAACTGGAACGATGAGGAAAAAGCAACAGCATTGGTATTTAGCACTAAGGGGCCAAGCATTACACCTGCTCCAAACAATTCCTGTTGCACAGCAACAAAACTTTAAGATTTTAGGGGCAGCGTTAGAACTAAAATATGGCGACCAAAATCTCGCCCAAGTATATCAGGCTCAGCTCAAATCACGCAGACAACAAGGTGGAAAAAGTCTCCAGGAGTTCGAGGCTGCTGTAGAGAGATTAGCCCATCTAGCCTACACTGATGCACCAATGGAATTTCAGCAACAGTTGGCAGTTGGAGCGTTTATTGATGGAGTAAGGGACCAGGAGGTTAGAAGAATCCTTAAATTTGCCAGGCACAAGCGAAGTATTAAGGCCCTAGTACATGCACTTGAGATTGAGGCTGCCTATGAAGATACCACACAATCACACCAGAGAGTGCGAGCCATGGCTGTGGAAGAGACCCCGACAGATAAAACCATGCAAGTCGTATTAACCAAGTTACAAAAGTTGATCGCACAACTATTGACAAACGAGACGAGAGCAACAAAATAACAGTAGCCCGAAAGGAGATATCCGCTGTTATAAGTGTGGCAAATTGGGCCATATTAAGAAGAACTGTTATGAGCGCAACATTCAAGATGTAATGTCCGAAGTACAAAAGACCATGCAACTACGGATAAACTCGAATCTCCAGCCGAGACAAAACCAACAGCAAAGTAGTGGAGAAGGCATGCGCTGTTATACGTGTGGCAGAGTGTGCCATTTTCAGAGTAACTGTCGTCAGCGCAGCCCTAAGAGGGCAAATGTCGCAGTAATGAGAAGCCGCAGGAAAACTGGCTAACTGGTACTTCGGGGAATATGGCGGATGGTCTTTTCAACTGACCGTGCCAGAAAGACTGCAAGCCTTGCCACCGTGGGGAAAAACGGCGAACTGTACAAATAATGAATACCGTTGATTGATGTTCCAGATTATTAGACAAAAGAGTCGTTAAGGGAAGCACACTTAAACGATAAAGAAACTGGTCCTATTCTGAAATGGAAAGAAAGAGGAACACGACCCGATTGGAGACATTTCAAATAAATCAGTGGGGGCTGAAGGTTTTATGGGCAGAATGGGACTCCCTTAGAGTAGAGGATGGACTGCTGAAGAGAACGTGGGAAAGTCCAGATGGGAGAGCAAGTGCATAATGGAACGTCTGGCGGACATTTTGGCAGCAACAAATCCCTGACAAAAGTAAGAGAACGTTTCTACTGGGCAAACAGTCAAGATGTGGAGACTTGGTGCCGCCAATGTAAGATTTGCGCGGCAAGAATGGCGCTACAAATAAGATTTAAGCAATATAACACCCGGGCTCCTTTTGAGCGAACTGCAATAACAACTGACCCTATGAAGGCTCGTTATGGTCTTAAGGCTAATTCAGGAGAGTTGGTTTGGCTATATAATCCAGAACGAAAGAAAGGCAGGTTCACGCGTCCTGGGAAGGGCCATACACTGTCGTCACCAGACTAAACAACGTTGTATACCGAATTCAGCAAAGTCCAAAGTCAAAGATTAAGGTGGTGCATATAGAGAGACTAGCCAAGTATGCAGAGAACAATGAATTGCCTGATCGGGACGTTCAGGCTTAACTAGGGGGCAGTGTTACGCCACTGGACTGTGTAGACTGGTTAGATGAGACTAGAATTGTACGAGAACGGCCGGGAATATTCTGGAATATTCTAGACCGTGTGAATGGATGTATAAATAAGACGCACGGTGGGCCGAGACTCAGTCTTAAGTTGAACGTGAACGAGTAAAGAAGAGATAAGGAAGATACTTATAAGTGTTCAAGTGTGATTATAATTAAGACAAAAATTAAGCTATTGTTGTTAATTGTTATTGGTAAATAAAGTAGTGAGTAAGTGTTACCTGGACTTTCAATCAACGAATCTACGAGTATAGGTGTTTGTGTGGATAGCAAACACATAACAATACATTATGAAATTCCAACAAAAAACTGCGTTTTTAAACATGTTATTACGTCTGAGATTTTGTTTGTAATAAATAATGAATGGTGTAATCTTAAAACACATTTACAAAAAAAAAATATATCATTTTGTTTTATTCTGTGCCAGTTCCGTCAAAACTTATTTATTTTTAAAATACCTACCGACTATAACAAACTTTAAAAACAGATAAATGTAATTACTGTCTATTTTAAAATAAGTATTGGCCTAGAAAACACTCCTTCATGATCGTTTTTAATATTTGTCAACAATTAACAGTTTAATGATTACAGCGAGACTAAAAGCATTGCATAAAAAAATAGTTATATTACATAAACAATACTGATAAACTAAACCAAACAATATTGTCTAGAATTAAGTAGGTCTGGCGAAGTAAAATAAAAGATAAAGTAGTGCTTTCCACAGTCGAGGTACCTGCAAAATGCGGTCAGCAGGCGGCAATGCCTAGATATTATGTAATATGCCGTAATACCTACCAGTGAAAGTGAAATTACATCCAACACGTACTTTATCTCCCATAGACATACAGGGTTAATCAACACTTAATGTGTTTGGATGTTTCTCTAAAAAAAATTGTTCAATTTATATTTAATATTTATTATGTGATACTTAGGACAAGAAATATAAATTATATCCATATGACACTTTTACATAAATAAAAAATTCGAATGGTCCACTCTTGAACTTCCCGCTCAGAGTTTATTGGGTTAATTTAAGAAAAGGATAACAGTAAAATAGTATAGCAGAATAATAGTGATTGATTAGTAAATAGTGGACGGAATTGATTTAATTCGACCGGCTGTGAACAGTAAGGGCGAAAACACAACACAGCGGTGCGACGTCGCATCGCAGAAATCAACAACGTCGTAGAAATTTGCGATGCGACGTCGCTTAGTACAAATCCTGGGCGAAACCACAACACTGCGGTGCGACGACGCATCTCAAATTTCCACGACGTCGTGGATTTCTGTGATGCGACATCGCACCACAGTGTTGTTTTTACTTATGAGATCGGGAATGATTCTCTCAAGCAACGCACGCGCAAATCACGGAAGTCTGGTGGTCTTTTATACGCGACTTAGTCTGCTGTGCCAACAGGTTGCGTGTGTACAAGATTTGGTACATTATTTGGTTTCTATATTTAATTATAACACGCCATACATACATCAAACGTGTCACTTCTGGTATAGGTCTTCTGTGGCCGTGCAATGAACGTTCATCGCATCGCATTGGGGTGCGATTTCGTTTTTGCGATGCGTCGTCGCACCGCAGTGTTGTGGCCTGCAACAGCCGTAGGACACGTATTGTGCGGTCCACATCTCACTAGAAGCGTCTTCTCTGCGATGCCGTGGCGATGAAGTTTTAACGTTGCGTCATCGCATCGCATCGCCGTGCGACGTCGTTTTTGCGATGCGACGTCGCACCGCTGTGTTGTGTTTTCGCCGTAAAGCAAATGATATCCATGTAGATTACTTATGTGATATGGAGGACTGGTGTGCGTCGGCGCTATACGCGATCCATAGGCCACAGACTGTGCATAGGCATTATCAATCACGTCATTAACTACTTGCTTTCCTTTTCACGTTTGTTCGAGTTAATCAATTCAGTCTATATTTTATAGTCCGGTAAAGGGAAATTTTAAATCTCCATTCGTACTCCAAGTCTGTCTTTTTTACCAAAAATTAGTTATAAGATGAACATCAAGTATCAATGAACGAAAATTAAAAATTGATAGGGGCTGTAAAAAAAGTAAAAACCACCCCAAAAACGACTTTTCTGCAAATTTCTCGGAAAATGTAAAAATTAGAGAAAAATATTTTAAATAAAATCGAGAGATACTGAAATTATCTATAAAATTGTCTTGAATCTTGTTTCACGTATTTGCAATAGATAATTTCAATATATTTCGATTTTATTTAAAACATTTTTCTGTAATTTTTACATTTTTCCAGATATTTGCAGAAAAGTCGTTTTTGGGGTGGTTTTTTTTATGTTACAAATATCTATATTTGTAATCATGCGATTTTATGAAATTACTTTTCAAGTTTTCAACTGTATCAAAGTAAATGTGTTATTTTTGTCACCTTATACGAAACCTACAATAATTAAAACTAGAAACAGAGATTTATGAGAAAAACTGATATCTCAGAACATAAAGAAAATAATGTAGTATAGTAAACCAAATGAGCGTGAAATATATTTTATTAGATTCTCTAGAGTAGTGAATATACATATGTCACAACTTTTTGTTATAAATAGGATAATTTTAAATTGTACCAGTTTATAAGTTTTCGTACATAAATGTTTTCCAGTTTAAAATACATATAGATGTATGAATTAGAAAGGCAAATTCATTTAAGTTTTTTTTATGTATCTTTTCATTTCTATCAAGTATTACCTAATAACATAGAAGCAGATAAACTTTCTCAAATTGTTTATATTTAAAACTAAAAATTTATTTAAATCTGACCCTGTTCCTTTATGCCGTTAATGACATCAATCAAATAAATTATTATAGATAGATATTTATTGGTGCTTTATATAATGTAGTATTTACACAAGTCAATTATACAATAATAAAGAAAAATATGTAAAAAATACATAAAAAATTTGTAAACAGTATAAAAATGTAAAAAATATATAACAAACACATAAACAAATTTATAACAGATACAACGATAATAATAAAAAAAAGTACAAACTAATATGACTAGATAAATAATAACAGTTGAGAGAGCATTAAAACTGTAGACAGTAGACACATTAAAATTTATAAAATTGGAAAACAAAAACACTGATAGTTAATTTAATTAACAATTAACAATCATTAAAATCGGTATTCAAGAATTCCTCAAATGAATAAAATGCAATTGTGAGTAAAAATTTCTTTACTGATGTTTTAAATTATTGATATTCATTTGCTTTACATGTTAAGGCAAGACGTTATAAAATATTATGCTATAATAATTATTATTGGTACCATTTTGTGTTTTCCCAAGTCAAAACAAATTTATGTTTATTTTATCCCGGTTTCTTGTGGCATAAGTGTGCATTTGACTGTGGGTTGTGTAATGCTCTTCATTTTCTTTTTTATATACCGGGTGATTTTTTTGAAAACAATCCACCCTTAATAACTTGAGAACCGTTTAAGATTTTTTTATGCCGTAAACGGCATTTTCTTTTAATGTTAAGGGGGGCACATTTTAATGGTAAGAGGTGTGATCCAAAACCCAGCCTCTCATCCCAAGCCACCCCAACTTTATAATTTCAAATAGCACCCCTAATTTTTTTTATAGATTTCTAATAGTAGAATTTTTTGGGAATACAATCGTCAAGAAAAAGTGTGGCCTTGAAGAGGAAAATTTTTGAGATAAATGCAAAAAACTAAATCTTTATAAAAAAGTGATGGCCGTAGAAATCTAGGTAATGTGATGTTATTGTTTACATTTTGAAGACGCACACTGGTTTTAATGCGAAGAGGTGTGATTCAAAACCCAACATCTCACCCCCAGCCACCCCAAGTTTATAATTTTAATTGGCAGCCCTAATTTTCTTCGTCGATACCAGACCTTTTTTGGAATGCAATCGTAAAAAGTGTATCATTTTTTTATCGATTCAGTTTTTTGCATTCATCACAAAAATTTTTCTCTTCAAGGTCACATTTTTTTTACGATTGTATTAAAAAAATATTCGGTCATTTTTTAGAACACGCACTTCTAAGATACCACAAAACCAATTATACCGACACACTCTACACATCATCAGATGTTCGTAGCACAGTGTCATATCTTGTGCAAACAACCCTAACTACCCTTAAATAAAACAATAAGATTACAACACTTGACATAATCCACCCTGTATTCATTCATACGGCTGTCTGGGAGTGTTGTAAAACGCCGTTATATGACTCCTTATGGGTTGACAGCGCAGGTACAAAGTAACTATTAACATCTACGTATTTCCCTTGCCCTAAAACATGGTACAAAAATACGATATTGCAAATATCTTTCCCTTGCCCTTTAATTTATTCTATTCAAGTCGAACGTTGTGCGACATCTGACGGCATTTTTATACAACACACCCAGACAGCCCTATGAATGAATACAGGGTGGATTATGTCAAGTGTTGTAATCTTATTGTTTTATTTAAGGGTAGTTAGGGTTGTTTGCACAAGATATGACAATGTGCTACGAACATCTGATGATGTGTAGAGTGTGTCGGTATAATTGGTTTTGTGGTATCTTAGAAGTGCGTGTTCTAAAAAATTACCAAATATTCTACTATTAGAAACCGATTGAAAAAATGAGGTGCCACTTGAAATTATAAAGTTGGAGTGGCTAGGGATGAGAGGGTGGGTTTGAGATCACACCTCTTCCCATTCACATGCCGTTTACTGCATAAAAAATTTTGAACGGTTCTCGAATTATTAAGGGCGGCTCGTTTTCAAAAATCACCCGGTATAATAAACACTGCAAAGTAAAAGCACACGGTAATGTAAGAATATTTAACCTAATAAATTCAGCTCGACAGTCATCTCTGTAATTAAGGCCACAAATTATTCTAATTGCCTTTCTTTGTATAGCAAAAACCATGCTACTGGCAGATGAATGCCCCCAAAACAAAATAGTATAGGATATTACGGATTGAATTAAACCATAACTTGCATTTAATACAGTTTTTTCTGTAACATTATAAGGGAGATTACGTAATAAACATATACTTTTTGAAACTTTTTTACAAATATAAGTTGTATGTGGTTCCCAAGATAACTTTCTGTCAAGGTATACTCCCAGAAATTTTACCTCATTTCTAAGGTTTACGTTATTACCATCAATATTGTTACGTGTTTGCTATCCACACAAACACCTCTACTCGTAGATTCGTTGATTGAAAGTCCAGGTAACAGTTACTCACTACTTTATTTACTAATTAACAATTAACAACAATATATTAATTACTGCCTTAACTATAATCACACTTGAACACATATAAGTCTCTTTCTTATTTCTTCTTTACTTGTTCACGTTCAACTTAAGATTAAGACTCGGCACACCGTGTCTCTTATTTATACATCCATTCACACGATCTAGAGGAGTCCAGAATATTCCCGGCTGTTAGCGTACAATTCCAGTCTCATCTAACCAGTCTACACAGTCCAGTGGCGTAACAATATTTCTTAAAATAAAAACCAAATTCTCAGTTTAGCTTTCGTTTTGAGACAGTCGATTAGCAATGAACCAATTTTCAACAGGTCTCTGCGATGTATTTATTTCAGGAATTAACTATTTTATGTTTAAAAGATTTTGTTACTGTTGTGTCGACGGCAAATAGTACAAAGTTAGAATTTAAAGTAACACTTGGTAAGTCATTTATATAGATTAAGAAAAGTGTCGGACCTAACACTGATCCTTGAGGAACTCCATATTTTATAGTAAGGAGATTTGATTGTGTATTTTGATAAGAGGCGAACTGTAAACGATCTGGTAAATAAGAATTTAGCAGGTCGGTGCTGTTGTTATTAACACCGTAAAAATTTAATTTATTAATTAAAATTTCATGTGATACACAGTCAAAAGCTTTTGTTAGATCCAAAAATTGTGAGAACGTGAACAAACCATCTTCAGAGCCGTGATTGATGAGCTTAATTAAAGAATTAATAGCTACAGTTTTAGACTGTTCAGCCCTAAAACCGAATTGATGTGGGTTAAATAAATTATTTTGTTTAAAATGGTTAGTAATTTGGTCCTTTAACATTACTTCCAAAATTTTTGCAAAAAAAGAAAATAATGACAATTGGGCGATAGTTTGATGGATTATCCTTAGAATTATTTTTATAAATTGGTATAACTTTTGAGATTTTCAAAACATCTGGAAAACATTATCTCTTTTACATAGATTAATAAGATTTGTTAGAGGAACTAAAATTATGTATTTAATTGTTGTTAAAATTTTCATATTAATACTATTTGTCTTCTTAAGTCTGTTTATTATGTTGACTACTTCGTTATAAGTTACCTCTGAAAAAGTTAAACTTTTCTCTGGGAATGTCCGTTTTCATATTGTTTAAAAAATCGCTATATTTTAGTTCACATGGAGGTAGAATGATTATTATGTTATTAGCAACGTATTCATTCTGATGATTACGGGGTATACTGATTTCAGAATTTTGTTTTTTTTGAATTATTATTATTTATTATTCTCCACATTGCACTTTGTGGGTTATTAGAATTTGAGATGAAATTATCATGAGCCAATTTCTTTGCGTTTAGTAACTCATTATGGTAAGTATATGTATGCTGTTTAATAATATTACGTAAATTTTCAGTTGGACAGAAGTCATACCAGTCTTGTAATAAATGTAGCGTACTCCGTTTTTGTCTGAGATCATCTGTAAACCAATTTAATTTAAATTGTGATTTTGTATTTATCAGTTTTGATTTATGTTTCCAACTTAATAACGTAAAAATTTACCTTACAGAAAGTGAATGAACTTTATCATCTGAGTCATAAAATTAATCACCTACAGTGTTATTTTAAACTGTTTTTCTAAACCCAATGAGTGCTAGATGAATTTAGAGATATTCAAAAAATTTAATTTTTACAAGTATAGGTATCTGGTAAACAATATAGTTTTAAAAAAATGGGGTTCACAAAACTATAAATGTTTATTTATGTAGTTTCCGAGAATCATGCAGTAAACATAAAAAAACTCGCTTTGTTAGGAAAAATTCAATAAATTCATTATTTATTCCATGAATTAACTATCTAATTCTTTTCCACAGCCCTAATTAATATTTAATTATTTTTAAGCATTTGCTAAAAAAATATGATAAAATAAATCAAAATGGTATAAAAAAACAAATGTTTTTATTTTCACACAACTTGATATTTAAGGATAAACTGCATGTTCTGTGATTTAAAAAGTTCTAAACAACGTTGCCAAATATGTGCTTTGAAATTACTGTACCTACTGCCAAATTTATAAAAATTAAAGTTTTCGCAATAAGGTCATAAACTGATATTCATACATCAGATATATGTATACAAGAGTTCTCTGAAAATGTCGTAAATTGGATTTTCTATGCTTTAATGCGTGACAGTAAGTTTGTTCCAACAATGTAACATACTAGTTTTGATTTTATTGCACATGCGCACAAGCAACAATGTGTTCCAGCATTTAATTTTCCGAACTATTAGTTCTAAGGATTTCATGTCCTGCGGTCCATCAGTTTAAGAACGGCTCAATTAGTTCTTGCTCAGAAGCACGTATTTTAAATCCGGAGTATGCGCATTTATTTCGTTGTTGTCCTTATGATGCAGCCATATTAAAGTTATATGACGGTTGTGAATATTCATACGATATTTTGAAAAATTCCTAATTTACAGGTTAGTAGCAGTTGTTTTAATTTTATAATTATCTGTATTAACCATAATCTGAATACGCCGAAAAGAATTGCAGAGTAAAGAAATTTGTTAATTAATATATATTTATTTTATGCTTATTAATAACTCTTTATAAAGTAAGACTTTCTTTTTCTACAAAAGGGTACTTACTTAATATAAGAATAATTGTATTTTAGAATATTTTATTACCAGTAATGTTTTGTTTTAGAACGGTTTACACTTCAAGTTTGTGTAGTGATGACATATCTTCCAGTGACGACGAAATTATTAATTTAATCTGGATGAAAGTCAATCCACGGCCAAAAAATATTATTTATGTAGATGAAACTGTTCCCTCATATGATAACAATGAGTTTTTCAAACACTTCATGGTTTCCAGAAATGTATGTGACGAGTTGATGCAAAGATTTAGTGACAATCCATTTTTTGATTAAAGTGCTAATGATGGAAATGGAAAATTAACATCAGATCAACATATACTGGTTTTCTTGTGATTTGTTGGTTACCAAACTGCTTCGTTTCGCGATGTAGCTGATCGTTTTAATATTAGGATAAGTTTGTTATTTAGAATAATAAAGAGAACTTCCCAATTTTTAAGTGATATGGCCAAATGAACAGGAAAAGGAAGAAATAGGAAAATATTTTGGAAGAAAAGGTTTTCCAGGGCTAATAGGAGTCACTGACTGTTTCCATATAAGAATAGATAAGCCCAGTGAAGATCCTGACTCATAACTGAATAGGAAAAATTTTCATTCTATTCAAATTCAAGTTGTGTGTGACCACCGGAAAAGAATAAGGGATGTTTTTATTGGCTACTCTGGGTCAGTCCATAACAGTAGAGTGTTTCGTGTGTCAATATTAGCGGATACATTAGCAGAGAAATGTGGTCCTAATAAATATATCCCAAGAGATAGTGGATATCCTTCCAATCGATATTTGCTCTGCCCGTACCGTGATACAGGCCAGTTGAATGAAATTCAAACATATTATAACACGATGTTGTCAAAAGTTAGATATGTTATAGAACACTACTTTGGAATCTAAAACAAAAATTTCGTCAACTTTTCCACCTCAAGCTGAAATCAGTTCGCAGAATGTGTCATTTCATAAGAGCTTGCTGTGTGGTGCACAATTTAGCCATAAATGATACATTTCAAAGGGATTTTCATGAAGGCGAGGGGAGCCAGAAAATTTTAATGTTGGTGAAGCGAGAGACAGATTGGAAGTGTGGGACCATGTAGCAAGATTAGTTTTTAATTAAAGATAGTATTATTAGTATTATTTTTTTTAATAGATAAAATAGTTTATTTTCAGAACAGAAATATATTTTTGTAAATAAAATTTGGAAAATAAATAAAATAACAATCATTTTCTTTTCAGTCGCATTAAAATCCTATATTATAAAAAATATAAATCATAAACAAAAAAAAAAAAAAACAAAACCGCTTAAATTAGACCGATACTTATTTCGTACCTCAATTAGCAATGATTAATTAAATCTGCTATAATAATATTATCTGTTTCAATTGTAAAAGTGCAAATCAGATTAATTCTAATTTAACTACTATTAAAGAAAATAAACTGAAAATTTTTCTCTTTGAATAAGGATGCTATGAAAAAAATGAAAAAAATTTATTTTAAACTTATCGAAATATCAGCCAGTCGCATGTTTATTTCATTTAGTACCACATCTTTTCTTCTTGTAATTTTAAATTTTCATCATAAAATTTTTGTTTTTGGTTTAATCGTTGTTGCATTAATAATTTTTTTTATGGTATTCAACCATTTCATTTTTTATATCTCGTAATGTTTCAGTTTTCTGCAGTTTTGTTGTAGTTTTTACTATTACTTTTAAAGTTTTTTATTGGGAGAAATTACATATGCTATATAAGCAAGTACATTTTACATTAACTATCTCAAGTCCCATCGGTGACACATACTAATTATTTCTGACGTACGCCCCCATGCTACCACTACTCTAAATCACACAACTACACAACACCTTCAAAATCTCATTAGTGGTCGTTTGTTTTTTTTGTAATCTTTGTCGCGTGCACAACTCCATCTGTTTTACCAACCCATGCGTCTCTGTCTCTTGATCTGCATTCCCCTACTCTTAATCTTCTTCTGTATGCTGATCTTCTGACATTTCATTTTCAGTTCCTTCTGTAGCTAGCCACAGCTGATCAGCGTGTCTCGTCATTTCACCATTCTGCGTGCTTATTTCAAACGTTGTCTCCTTTCACATCTTGCACTGCTCTTCTTAACCAGGGTACATCCCCGCCTTTGTAGTTTTTAACTAATACCTCATCACCCACCTTTAATTCGGGAAATGTTCTTCCCTTATAACCTAAAATCTGCTGTTCCTGCTTCTTTTCCACTGTATTTGTCAAATCTGGCAACAAAAGGTCCAAATTTTTCCTTTGATCTCTTCCTATCATCAGCTTTGCTGGTGTCTAATTTGTCCCAGTATGGGGTGTATTTCGATAATTCATCAGAAAACTCTGCAACATTTGAGGAATACTTGACGGATCTGCCAACCGTTTCTTAAGGAAATGTTTCAAACGTTTTACTCCACTTTCTGTGAAGCCATTTGATTCCGGGTGATAAGGAGCTCCTGTCAAGTGTTTTATTCCTAATGTTCACGTATCACTTGACAGACCGAGGCAAGAGCGCGATGGACCGACTCCGCTGAAACAAGATTCTATTATTCAATACTTTCAAGTAATCGAATTTCTGAGATCGAATCATTCACGAATGACACATCTCTAATGTTATGAGTGTTGTTTCCTATAATTGTAGTAAGTAAACAATACTATAAAATGTTCAGCATTTTATTTGAAAATTTGTGTCTCCTACAAGAGACATATTAGAATAATTAAAAAAAGTGAATGTTGAGAATAGATGTGGCTTAGATATGAAGCATGTTGGAATACGACCATGCCGCCTAAATACTCTATAAGGTGTTTTTAAATTAGTGGAAAAAAACAGCATGTTCCTCCGTGTATATTATGACCAGACATAAAGAATTGGTTTGTCATGAGTAACTAACACTAATTTCTAATAATTTTGCATGTACTTACACATTTGTAAGAGCACTGTCAGAAATTACAATTTACTTGTTTCTATTATATCGCGCATTTTTCGAAACATAATACTAGGATTAAATTTCGTCTCTGGGATGACATCCAAATTCCCTATGTCTGTTTATGATACAAGTAATGTTTTTTTTTTTGAAAATTAAAAAAGCACGTGATAATCTCTATGAATTTATTTACAACTTGTTAAAAAAAAAATCATTCAAATCGGTCCAAGGGTGAAAAAGTTATCAACAGCAAATTTCATCAACATTTTGAATGGATCGAATTTTTTTGTCGGTAAGTGTATTTGAGAAAAACAAAATAATATAATTTTAATAACGGTAATAACTGGGTTTTCGATATGTTTTACATAGAAAATTTTGAGGTAAACTTCGGGCCACCCTGTATACTAATATTCGTTTATGCAGGCGACACATACATATATCGCCTCATTAATTTTCCTGTCTAACTATAGATAGTTAAAAGAAAAAATAAAATCTGTCGAAGTTCTGTAAATTGTAAAAATTCACATCACTTTTGTTTTGCTTTTAATTTTCAATATTTCAGTTTATTTGACTGCATTTTATTTATTTATTTATTTATTTGTTCTATAAACATAATTAAAATCTAAAGAAAACTTATTAACATAACATCATGTCCTAATACAATTCCAATAGAAACCAAACTTAATTCGTTAAATTATGCAATTCTTGGCCATGATATTTTGATTAGTTAATAAATCAGACAAATATTACAGTATTTTTCGAACATCACTAATAAGTTGTCATTTTGCTTATTATAATATTAATGTAGATATATTTTGTCGCTCAATTTTCAGGTCAGTGGCGGCAAAGGAGTTATGGCACAACCAAACAAAATAATTACATTAATAAAAATAATCAGTAATCAATCACTTTATTTAATATTAAAATATACTATACTAGACGTATATACAGTGTGATAGATGTAGAGTGTCGACTGGCGACATATTGAACTAAAGGTAACAAAAAAAGTCTTAACAATAGGTGTCGAAAATTGAACTGTTTTGCCACAAAAAAATTATTTAGTTTTGATCTTCTTTTTTGATTTTAGTTAATTACTCGAAAAATACAGAAAACATTTTCCAAAATTTAAAAATGTTTATATATTTATTTATTTATTTATTTATTTATAGTTACAAATACCCAACATATGAATCCAGTTACCGGGCAGGAAATTACAGCACATAATCGATACTATTTACCAACAAAAATAACTTAAATATTAACATAGTTCAGAGAAAGAACATGATTTTTTATAACCCTATAATACAATTAAAAATATCAATGTTTTCTTGAACCGACGCACAGTGGGGCAGGAGGCCCTCAAAGTTGGCAATAAATCACAGACTCTACGAATGAATAACTATCTTAAATATTGCTTTGTAGAGGTGTTAGTAGTCCAAAAGAAAAGACATAGATAGCTTCTTAAGTGTTTCTTTACTTAAAAAAATATAATACAAAGTTATAAAAAATATAATATTATAATATTTTAATTTAGGAAGGCTATTATAACTTTTAAAGAATTTCATCATTTTCAGAATGTGAAGAGACATTTTCACCATCGTCTTCACTGTCATCCTCACTATCTTCGTCATCATCAGCGTCATCAATATCATCATGGTCAAGAAGCTGGACAGTTGGAGATTTTAACAAATCTACTGCTTCTTTAGGAGTGTGTCGTAGTTTCTTCTTTTGTAACTTTCACTTGCTCGTGATTACAGGATCGGAACTAAGTAGAAATGAATTAAAGATGTTCTCATTAGTTTTCTTACGACTACATTTCCTCGAGTAATGCTCTCGATATTTTTTAAAGTCCTTGTTGCGCGCTTCTTGTGCTTCCTCCGTTAATTGACCTATAGGCAACAAAGCAGAAGATATTATTTCGGCCCATGTATAAAATATTTATGTAATGTAGGAGGCATATTGTACCAGGGGTACTGTTCAACAAAGTATCTAGCGGTGTTGTGGGCAAATTTTCTGAATTTTTTCGACATCAATTTCATGTCCACTAGAAACTACTATCATTATAATATGCATCTTTTTGATTAATTCGATGTCTATTTTAGTAATTTCAGCTGATAGTTCTGCATTCTTGAAGAAACGTCTTGCCGTGTTCCCGTCATTTGAATTGCCAAATCCGGGTTTAGGTTTATCTACGATTAACCCACATCGTTCTCTAAATTCTTTTTGAATACGAGCTTTGCTTTCTGAAACAACCTCTTTGTCACTTTCTCGAGCTTGCCACTTCTTGAGAGGCAATTTGTACGATAGATGTAGAAGGCATTCAAACATACGTATCCATCCATGTAAAACGGACAACCCGTATTCCAAGTTTTCAGTCTTTCGGTTTCGTTCAATCATTTCTTCAATGCGATTAAAATTTTTGGGTGTTGCGCTACATATATAGCATTTTTTGGGTCGATGTCGTGTCAGTAAGCGCATTGCATACTTTGCCATCGACCATGGCAAAGATTAAATTGTGACTTATATCCATAGATTTTTCTTGAATTATCGAGGGACTTTTCTGTAAGTTTTTTATTTGGTCGTCTATTCTATTTTTCTCCGTTATTGAAGTTTCAGTAGATTCTTTAACAAATTCAATTTTTATGGGCCTGCAATATCTGGTAGAGGCTGCACGTGGATTTTGCCAGACAAATTTTTCACCAGAAACAAGGCGAAGTGGAACATTGCAAGTAATAAAAACGGCCGAATCACTGGCCTCATGACCATGAAACACTTGCTTGTAAGAACTATGACCCGAACTGCCATCAAAGCCCCATTTTGAAAACAAACACAGCCTTTTCAGTTCTTCGTCCTTAAGTGACTCAATCACAGGTTCTAGTGTTAATAGTAAACGTTCTACAGTTCCAAAGCTTGCAAAGTAACTTCTGCATAAGTGGAGGTCACTTTTATATATTCTCGCTTCGGATAGCAATGTTTCTTCGCAGCTTGAACTATTTTGTATGAGGGAAATTTCTCTGGGGCACTCATCCTGATTATATGATATTGAGGTCGGGATAATTTTGCGTCCACCAAAACCGCTAGAGCATCTTCACCTGAAATAGCTTGTTTCTCGAGTGACTTTACGTATGCTTTTCTATACCTACTCGCACGTTTCGGACTTGTGCTTGTAATTTCATGCAACACTTTTGAGGCCTGTGCTTGTCCTGCTGCCCTTAAGCCCATTTGAGTGGCATAATTCAATATATTCACCGGTGTAGAATCCCTCAACTGCTTTGTTTTTAATCGCTTAGTTCGCCAGAACTCGATTCAAAAGAAATTTTTGGACGACCGCGTCTCTTCTCTGGTGTTTGCGGTTCAGCATTATTTTTGCGAAACCTTTCTTCTATCCTAAATGCCTTTTTCCAACGAGATTTGTACTCTGATTTGAAATATGATAATTTTTTATCCAAACCCTTAAGATACTCTTCATCACATTTTGTTCGTTTCTTGATCTCTTCTCTTAAAAAATTAAATTGCTCATCAATTTCGCAGTTTCCAGAACTTCTCATAATATCAAGAAGTTCCCTTTTCATTATAAACATAGTGTTCGACCTCGTTCCTGAAATAAAATAAAAATAAATTAAATAATATGGAAGAAACATTGTAATTTTTTATTTGCTAGCCTCGAAAAAACTCGAATAATGACAAAAAGTGCAAATAAGTGCAAAAAAATAAAATGATTCTGAAAAGCACAATCAATATGCATTATAAAAAAATCTAAAACTAAAACTCGGACTGTCTTGGAACACACTATTTTTACACTATTGTTATAAAATTACAAAACTTTTCTGCAACTCTATATTTATTTAAATGTTAATACATACCTGAACTTGAAGGTTCCATAACGAAAGATTGAAATAATTTTCAAAATATAGCTCAAACAGCACAAAAACAGGATAAAATCTACGCAATACAATGCACATCTAGCCTCCGCAAGTAACTAACTTGGACTGAGGGCTGTGGCGAGGATAGGGGTGGGACTGACGACCGTACTCGTTCGTTTTATTATGTACGGGGTAGTGGTGCATCGATAAATAAGAGGGAGTAAGGTGTACATGCTATTTAATTTTTTGATTTATTGCCAACTTTGAGGGACTGTTGCCCCACTGTGCGACGTATAGTTTGAACACATGGTGTATAAAGGTAAGAATTGTTACAGATTTGTTCTGAGAACTGGCGAATAAAATAAACTACTAGAACGAGTGTGAAAAGCTGGAACATGAAGCGACAAACAACTAAGTAATTCTGGACAGTCAATTTGCTTATTTAAGATTTTATATAAGGTTACTATTGAATATTGAATATTTCCGTCGAGTATTCAAGTCATTCATGTGAAATCTTTGTAATAACATATTGTTAAAAGTGCCTTGAGGGGGATAAGCACCATCCGACTTATACCATAGAAACTTTTCCTCTGTATTTTCTCAATATAAAATTTATGAATTTCGTATCCCGGATTCCAGACTAGGCAAGCATATTCCAATTCGTATTATAAAACCAAGATTTCTATACGCACCCGCTACCATATGTGGTGTTGTGGTCAGTAAAAGATAATCTACAGTCAAAGATTACTCCCAAATATTTAAACTTATAACATCTAGTTACATTAGCCTCGTTAATTGAATATGTGAATTCAATTGGCTGCAGTTTCCTCGTAAAACTCTTGCAATTGCACTTACTAATATTGAGAGGCAATAAATTTCTTTCGCTCCAAAGATTTAATTTATTTCAATCTTCCTACAAACTAATACAGTCCTTAAAGTTGGAAATCGACGAATATACAGGATGTTTGGTAACTGGACAGCCAAAATTAAATGTCGTATGTAAAATAAATTCTAGGCATAAAACAAAGAATAACTTTTTTTTCAGAATCAGGCTTCGTTTGGGAAATATTTCAAAAAATGTAAAAACTAAGATAGCTATGAAAATAAAAGTGTTTATTATTTGACAGCTTGTGATCAACTAATTATTTTTCTCTATGTTGCATTACTTTTTGTTAGTGTTTTATAAAGTGTGTTAAAATTACATATGGGTACTATGATGGTATATAACACGAGAGCTGCGTGTAGGGAATACAATGTAAGATATCCAAATAGACGGCAACCTTATCGTAAAGTTTCTTCTAATGCATTTCGAAGGCTTTGTGAATTTGGAATTAACGAACGTCGTAGTGAAGGTCCACATCTTCAGCACACTGTTGCTCAAGAAATTGCCGTTATTGATGCAGTACTTGATGATCCAACGACCAGTACTAGAAGAATTTCCACAGTTACAATTACCGCATTTTGTTTGGAGAACTATCAATCGAGAAGTCTTACATTACCACTACCAAAGAGTTCATCACTTGCAGCCAGGCGACGAGGTACAGCGGTTAGCATTTTGTCATTGGCTACTTGAACAGAATGAACAAAATCCTAACTTTATTAGGGAGACGGTCTGGACAGATTAATCAATGTTTACGAGGAATGGAATTAACAATAGTTACAACGAGCATACGTGGTCTTTACAAAATCCACATGCAGTTAGAATTAGAAGTTTTCAACAAAGATTTTTGATGAACACTTGGTGAGGTATTTTGAATGGACAACTGCTCCCTATTAAAATGTTGCCTAATCGTTTAAGTGCTGCCACATACCTAGCATTTTTAGAAAATGACGCAAGATTTATTAGATGATATTCCTATTGGCCTGCACAATAGAATGTAGTATCAGCATGACGGTGCACCACCGCATGCTGGAAGAAATGGGGTAGAGTGGCTCCAAAATAATTTCAATGAGAGATGGATAAGAAGGCGCGGTCCCGTTCATTGGCCTGTAAGGTACCCGGACCTAAATCCTCTAGACTTTTACTTATGGGGTCACTTAAAACAATTAGTTTATGCTGAGCCAATTAATACCATTGAGCAATTAGAAAATATAATTTAAATTCAGTACATACTATTCAAAACACTGTAAATTTTTGCAGATGTATACAATTCCCTTGTTTTGCGTGGTCGGGCGTGTATCAATGTAAATGGTGGCATTTTTAAAAATCTCCTCTAGTTTTTTACGTTGTAATAACTTTTGTTAAAATTTGTTTCCTTTATTGTTGTCATTACAAAGTGTTGATAAAATTAATAGTTTTTTTTACCTGATTATTCTTTGTTTTATGCTTAGAATTCGATTTTACATATGACATTTAATTTGGGCTGTCCAGTTACCAAACATGCTGTAGTTTTAGATCATCTGCATATAATCGAGCATTATAACCAAGTTTACAGACGATGTCATTTATGAAAACAATGAACAACGGAGGCCCTAGAACGGATCCTTACGGAACTCCTGCAGTTGCTATAATTTCAAGAGACTTAAAACCCTGGTGCTGCACGTATAGGCTTCTGTTGTTTAAATAGGAATATAAAAACTTTCCATCACTAAGTCCTAACATCGCTTAGTTTATTCAGCAATAATCCATGGTCCAGACTGTCGAATGCCTTTGAAAAGTTTATATATGATATCCCTTGCCCTCCCCGATCGAAACTCTCAGTGAGAAACTGGCGTCACTTATTAAATTGGTGGTAGTGGACCTACCGTGCTGGTTAGAGCAAATTTGAATTTTTAAATGACTACTATATCAATGTTGTGGACTGTAGTTCGAACAAGCAAATAAAAAAGTTTAATACGAATTTTTTGTCCGCAGAAGGGTTTTGGAGAAAAAATGGTGTGTGTTTCAAGGGCATGATAGCCGAGTGGATAAAGCGCATATAGCTATTTATTCGGTATCGAAGGTCGATTATTCGGTTCAATCTTAGATGCGGCCGGAGGACGCCGCATTGAACATCTGCGAACATGTTATTGAAAACTTCTTGTAACTTAATTTATTTTGTTTATTTGAAACAAAAATGCCTTTTATTATTTGAGTAAATACAGCACTTTCAAATAGAATGAAGACTTTAGAAACACCCTGTACATAGAGGTAATACATTGAAATAAAGTTATACAAAGGTAATACATTCGAGCAGACACTATAGAAGTATTTACTTTTTTTAAACCACTGGTTCAAAAACATTGTTTATCAATTAATTCATCAGCTATTGGCATGATATTAAGATGCCTTATCTATTTTTAATCTCGGTAACGGTACGACCCAGCAAAAAATTATTAAGAATTTTTTGTTTCTTTTAGCCCAATATATCATCTGTTAAAATATTGGCACTCATACTTCTAACACCCTGTATACTTCAAAGCATTGTAGGGCGCGTAGGAAGCATTTTAGGGAAAAAATTATACGTTTTTTTTTTCCTTTTTCTGACGTGAGGATTCACCCCGGTATATGGCGTTGCTAAAATTTCAAAGTGCTTGAAAAACACCACTGGCCACTCTCATTAACAGCCACCAACCGCCACTGGTTCAACCGATTTAATTTAATTACGCAATCAGCAAAAGTACTCTCTGGTTAATTTACACAGTCACGTTGGCCCACTTAGTTTATTTACCCACAACGGTAATGTTAATACATATGTATATAAAAAAAGTATTAATATGTCCAATGAGCTACATTCACCAGTATCTACGCTCACTTGATCATTACCAGTCCTTGGTCTCGTGATTATCACACGTACTATTAATAATGATATACAGGATGGCCCACCGAAAACAGTCCACCTGAGTTTATGTCATTTTAACTCGACTTTAGACAAAACACTTAAACAGGTCGTTCATATTTGGAAGGGGGGCACTTAAATTCACTATTTTCATTGGTACCACCTAAACCCCTAAATTGGGGTGATATTTACCTCCAAAATTTCAAATGTGATCAAGTGACTCTCATTTTAAAGTCTGTGTTGGAAACTATAATGTCCTTACGCTGGTGCCGGCCCTGGCGTATTTCCTGGTTTTACAACTTGTGAAAGCAACAGCGTATGGGGGGTTTTTGGTAGTGTCAGCATTCCGTAGAGAGAGGTCCACCAAGGGATACATAATTTGGGGGTGGTACCATACAGTACTATGTTCTTATTATTATGAGTATTTTCAATATATTACAGTTCACATTTGTTTTACACCTTGTGACTATTTTCTCCACCTTACATCTGTTAAATTCTCTTTACAATGTCACTTCGGTTTTTAAAACTGAGCCACTAGTTTCCGAAATTTTTCGTTCGAAAGATTTAGTAGTAATAAAGTAGATTAATTACGTGTCAGTTGCAACAAAACCCATTATTTAAGTATTTTCCTCAGGTTGGGTTGACTGGTGCAATAAATGAGAAACGTGCGGCCAACCAAATGTTCATTTGAACTCGTAGTTTTACAAATCTAGGGAATAAATACAAAAAAAATATATGTGACGTGAACTAAAAAAATACATAACGTTAACATTAAGATAAACAACAAACAAAAATGGTGTAATATGTACCTAACATCCAAAATAAGGCTAAAACAGTAAGGGCCAGAATAGGCCGGAAAGTACATAGGACAACAGGCATATACCGTATGGGGACTGTAAGCATGGTAAATTGGAAAACCCAAATGTGTAGAACAAGGACAGATTGCTCTCATTATCATACGTTGGAAAAGGACAGAGACCAGAGGTTAATAAGTAAATAGGCATTTTTACAATTCTTATTATTAACGAACGCAAGATTACAGCTTCACTGAACGTCGAAGCATGAACAAACACGGTGGGTAAGAATATCGCCAGCTTTTGTTTATGGATTCCTGTTACCACTAATTCAAATTTCGTTATTTACTATCAGCCTCTGTACTTTTCTAACATGCGTATGAGATGAGAGCAATCTGTCCTTGTTCTACACATCTGGTTTTCGCCATTTACCATTCTTAAGATCCCCATACGGTATATCGGATACCTAATTGAAATGCTTGTTAAACTACTTTTAAAAGAAACTGTTACAAATTAAACTTACCTAGACCAAGGCAAGATACCAAACATTATTTTAAGCTGCTTTGCTTTAACCTCCAAAGATTCCAAAATATGTAAAATTCTGAAACACTGTCTTGGCCAGAAGCGTGGGTCAAAAGAAAATGCACGGCGTTTTCATTGTACAAAGTTACAAAGAAACGACACCATTTACCGAGCCCTGTGTTGACCTTCAAAAACCCAAATATAAATGTAGGCCACCCCAACCACAATAACATGAATCAGCTTCCATACAACAATAAAGTCTTTTGATCAAAATGTTGTCGGACATTCTGCAGCATTTCTGGAGTAATTTGATGGCATTCGTGTGTGATACGTTGCCGTAAATCTTCTAGAGAATTGCCTAAATGTTACTCTTCAAATGACCCCAAAAAAAGAAAAGGGGGATAAAAAAATCTGATGATATTGCAGGCATGTCAAGAGGGCTTCTCTTTCTAATTCAGTGACCAGGGAATCTCATTCGAATATTGTCTCACGGGGAATGCATTATGACAAGGAGCGTCATCTTGAAATGTCAAATTATCTTCAAGGTAATGCTCGTCGTTTTCGATAATATCGGTCAACATTGTTTTCCAACAAATCCAGGTACATCTCTCCAATCAAATTACCAGGCAAGAAGAAAGGTTCGACAACACAATCACCAAAAATAATTGCATAAACATTTAATTTCTCATTTAATATGTTCGGTATGTACTTCGTGGAATATCCGCGGATTGATATCTTCCCACCAAAAATTATTGCGATCGACTGTATCATTTACGAAAAATTAGCATTTGTTGAAAAAAAAAAACGTTACAAATAAAGTTTGGATTAATTATTTGTTCAGTTATAATCAGCTCACAAAATTACAAACGCTGATCATTTTCATCATTTGAGTTATTGGAACAAATAAATTTTATAAGGATGGAAATTGTAATGCTTTATAATAATTCTTTGGACAGTATACCGTGAACACGAATTTCGGATCTCTAATTTATAGTGAGAATAATCTAATTATATTATCCTACTGAGAATATTTTGTAGTAATTTGTTTTTGTACATTGACTTATTTTCTGGTTTTGACATCTGTCATCAGTGTTGTCTCAAATTTAAAAAAATGAACCAAAAACGATTTAGTTCAGCATCAGTGGAAGAAATTATCATACAAACTAAAGAAAATGGATGTAAAAATATTATGCTAAGTAATAATTCGATACGGAAACATTTCTCAATCATTTTGTGACGAAAGGGGTTACAAACTAGATGAAAATATTCCAGTCACGGACGAAACATTTTACAATAATTGTGTTTTCATGTTCAAAACTTTAGCACAATTTTATTTTGAAGTACTATAAAGTTACTTTATTTAGTTTAAATTGAGACAATTGTTGAAAAAGAAATGTTAAAAAGTTATATTTCGTTTTTCTTTCACTTTATTGGGACTACAACCACATGAATAATTCTTTCGTTATCTAAAAAAATATAGTTAGTTATCCAATATGTTACTGGAATAATAAACCTCTGCGCTTGTGACTTTACGTCAAAAGTTTAGTTAAAGGATGTTTTTTAACAACTAATATGAGACACAAAAATAATAATATAATTCCCTAACGTTTCAGAAAACGAATCTGTTTCCTTTTTCAAAGTTATCTATTTATGTAAGGTTAGGTGAGCATACAAGTTATATTAGAAAGGGTGAAATTGAAAAATCGAAAATTTGCGAACATGCTTGGGAAAAGGGACATAAAATAAACTGGGACTCGGCAAAAATTTTAATGAAAGAAGCGGACAACAAAAAAAGAAAAATAAAGGAATCGGCAATAATATTATTGAATGAAGAAAAATGTTTATCCCATTGCTCAGTAAATTTTGATACAACGTGGTTACCGACGTTAAAGGAAGAATTGAACAAAATTAATATTGTATAATTTTTAAGTATCAACAGTTCTATGTAAGTATCTATGGATACATAAACAAATAATATGTGTCAAGTTTCACGCTTGAAATATTCTAAAAAAAAAAAAAAGATAAATAACTTTAAAATATCTGATGTGGCCAGCACATAACTTTTTTTATACCAGTATATATTATCATGACAAAAAATCATTCTATTTAATTCCTTACTTACCTCAATTAAATTTTATTAGTGTACCTTGAAATGATTCGTTAAAATTTTTAAATAATTAATTGTCAGCGTCATTCGATACTGCAATAATAATTCATGTCATATATTTTAATAATTTCTTCTTATTGACATTGACATTTTTGTCACTAAATTAGGCATTTCAAGTATCAAACTGTTAAATTTATCCTAACCCTATTTTATGAAGTCAAATGTATAAAAAATTTAAGTTTGCTTCAGCTTTATTTAAGTAATTGGAAAATATATTTTATTGGCTTGATATACCTACTAGATATGATTTATAATCTTTCATCAAGAATATACAAATACAAAAAAGTTTGGGTCCCGTGGACCTCCTTTCAGCTGACTAATTTTGCTCATCATCGAATTTACCGTTGTCTTTGGCCTTTAGAACATGTATACCAAATTTGAAAGCTTTAACTCAAAAACTGTGGCTGCTATCGCGATACTACAGACATGCAGGCAGATTCTTTTTTATAAACTTATGTTTTTTCATTACAATTCGTCCAGAAATTCAATAAAAAAATTTTTTTCCTGAAATTGTACCTTTTTTTTCTTTCATTCATTGTCTTCTCTGGTGGTACCACATTCACCAAATTTAATGTGTCACCTAAAATGTCGACAATCTTAACTGCCAAATTTGGGAAGTCTCCCATTAGTATTTTTTGAGTTATCGCGGATACACACATATACCATACACACACACACATACACACACACACGCGCACCGACTGACATCAATCGGAAAATAGTCAGAATGGATTCAGTAGGGTTCAAAACGTATAAATCAAACAAAATCTCGAGTTCGAAAAAAATCACGATTACTATACTTCCTTATACTTATCAGGTATAAAAAGGTAAAAATGAAACAGATTCATTTTCCGAAACGTTCGGGAATTATATTATTATTTTTGTGTCTCATATTAGTTGTCAAAAAGCACCCTCTGACTAATCTTTTGATGTAAAGTCAAAAGCGCAGAGGTTTATTTTTCCAATAACATACTGGATAACTAACCATATTTTTTAGAAAACGGAAGAATTATTCATGTGCTAGTAAGTCCCAAAAAAAGAGAAAGAAAAACTTAGAGAATGCCACAAATAACGTTCAGACAATATTTATATTTTGTATTTGAACATTAAAAAAATAATCTTTCGAATACCATTCGAGAGTGAGAATAAATTAGAAAATAATTCTCCGGTTCCTTTCTCAAACTTGTTGCCATTCGGCAATAGCCACTTGAGCCCTACGGGCTCTCGTGTCTATTGCTAAGCAACATATTTTCGAAAAACTGTCGAATTATTTTCAATTTATTCTCTCTCTCTTGTGATATTACTACTGATTATTGGCCACTAGCAGATAACTTGTGTTATTATCACAGTCGTGTATTACAAATTAGTTAAACACTATTTGAGGAAATGAGAAAAACAACTCGATTTAAAAATATTTTATTATAAAAAAAAAAAAATTACAAAAAACTATCCAACTTTTAAAGAAAACCTATTGGTGTTTGAATACTACTAGACTTATGAATGAACGTTACAACTTTTTTCTTTTCTTTTTTTTTTCTGGTGGAACTTCCGCAACCAGGAACCAAACAATGTATTTTTAATTAGGCGCACAGAGAAGTTCTACACTAAACAATAACCACAGAATGCCACTCAAAATCTAATAAATACAGAACAAATCTAATAAAACTGACAAATCACGCAACAATTACAATAATTAATACATCCAGTCACAGCACATCACATAAACCCAAAGATGACAATTGACAAATCGAAATCCAGTGTGGCAACGCGAAATCACTAATGTTTACCAATAATAAATTGAAATGTAACTAGACTGTCCACAGTATGGCGGCCCCTTATACAGGGACATTTTCTCAAGGTCGAGCAATCACAATTGGAGATCCAGATTATAGAAATTCGTGACCGTGAAACACCGACCACATCAGACAATTTTCTTGTAATCAGTGTATAATCCATAGCAAAATGGCCCAGAACCGTCTATTCCACTAATTTCTTATAGGATTTTCGGCATTTCGCTTTTTATTTGCTATGGACGCTGTGTGATGAAATTTTGCCACTAATTCCAAAACATAAGGATGATGGACATGTTTATATATCTACATGTATCTCGATAAACAAACTGTCGTTTTTGCACGTTCATTGTTTTTAAACTAAAGTGAAATTATTTCAATAAATCATTTTTGAGTTTTCAAAAAATAAAACGAATAAAAACGTGTTAATAGACCGCCAGTCATTTACAGTGAGTGATAGAAATAATACAGATGCTGTACTGAAATAGTCACTGTTACTCTGTAAACATCGTTAAAATATTGTTGCCAGAGGCGTTTTTCTAACATGTTTAAATTCTAAAAAGTAAAATACTATTGTAAATGGAATTGAACATTCTTTAGAAGATTTAGATAACTTATCGCGTACGATAGCGGTCAAATTACTCCAGAAATGCTGCAGAATGTCCGACATTTTGATCAAAGGTTCTCTTATTGTATGGAAGTTGATGCACGAGGACCAAGAATCTGTATACACTCAGACAGCACTTAAAGCTTTAAGATCCTTTACTTGTAAATCTAACAGTCTATGGATGTCTACAAACAGTAAAGATACTGGCAAGGAATAACAAGTTACTTTAATGTGGGTGCTAGGGCATGAAGAAATAGAACGGAATGAGATTTCCGATAACCCTATAAAGTACGTCTCAAGATCATCATTGATAGGACCAGAACTGTTTTGTGGAAGATCTAAAAGTCACCCAACAGGCGAGGTCAGAAAATGGAAAAGGAACATAAATCCTCCTACAGAGAAAGTTAACTCCACGTCAAAGACAAGTGAGGAAGTTTACAAACTATTCGCAAAAAGAGCGACTCTGCAAACCAAAGTTAAGGATACTAACAAGCCTTCCCACAGGTCACTACCAACTGAGATATCATCCCAAAAAAAATGGGCAAGCCGAAAGACACATATGTCGCTTCTGTACGGGTGAAACAGAAACCGCGGAATATATACAAAATCCTAATCTGAAGAGGCTACAATATTTGGAGCAGGCATCCACAACATTTGACGAAGTAGGAACCGCAGCCCGCGGAACATTTTAGGCTTTTTAAAAAGCCTAAAAAATGATGGATTGATAGATGTGTTATCACAAAAGATCTTTTTAGGTCGCAGTGAAGGAAGCCCACGAGGGCCTTTTAACAACTCACTAGCTATCTAATATAGTCTAATTTAATCTAATAGAAGTTGATGGGGGACATTTCGAACATTTATTTATTCAACTAACATCTAAGTAATCTATTTATTAGGTACCTACTAAATGTTTTGAATGCAATTTGTCGGAAAATGATGGCTCAATTTTAAAAAGTAAAATGTCATTGCAAAGAGAATTTAACAGGCTTTAAAATGGTTGAGGAGTTACCAATGAGAATAATGGATTTAAGTGTCACCTTGAAGATAAAATCGGCCTTGTTTTGTTTTGTTTAAAGTTAAGTCAAAACAACATAAACACATGTTGATTGATTTCGGTGGACTAACCTGTATAAATAGACATATACTACCTTCAGTTGTTTTTAACTTTAGGATTATCAGTATGGTGGTCCCGTTCAAGAAATTTTTATCATATAGGTAGGTACATACATAATGCATAATGTAATAAATATCCATGAAGTTATATCTTATGTAAATATTTTACAACTCAAAAATCTGGACTTACATTTTTTTATATCGGTGTGAGAAGTGCCTATTTAGGATTTTGTTAGTCTTGAAATTGTGAATGCATTAATTATAAGCATTTACTATTTCAAAATTAATAATATCCGAAACATTCGTTACTCGTGTCGATATAAAAATGTTTGCTTCCAGATTTTTGAGTAATAAAACTATCTATGCCTATTATGTAATCTTTGCATAATGGCATGGGGAGAAGAGATATAGGACAGTCTGGACAGCCATTTATAATTCAACGTGTAATTTTCCATTGTTATTATAAATTAGCATCTTAAGATGTTAACAATAACTTCTTCTCGTACCCCCCTTACAAGATAACTGAGAAGGATTATTCTTGTAAAAAATAACGAATGATGTTTCACTTATTGTACTCTACTCGCGTTGAGGAACAAAATTTGAAAAAACAACTGCTATTTGCAAAGATGGGCGCCGGTTTTAGGGATACTATTGATGTAATTAGTCTGCAATTTTTTGTGTTGAAAATGTTCTACTACAGTTTTTTTGACATCGAAGCTATCATTTCTTTATTTTTCCTAGCCAATAATCTCTTTTGTAAAATTATTCTGCGAAATGATCATACGTTTTTATTCTAAAAACTATAATAAGATAAATGTTTAGTTGTTAATTTTAATTGCAATTAAATTTGTGACCTGACTTTCTGACATTGAAAATACTTACTTCTTTATTACATCATAATTTTCTTTGAAAAAAAAAAAAATTCTTAAAAGTTCTTCTATATCTCTTGGATGGTTCTGACAATTAAAAAAAAATATGGTCCAGATCGCCCAAAGTACCGCATGTACTACAGGTATCCGACTCAAATACTCCAATCCTTTTCAAATGTTTGAGAAAGCAAGCATGACCAAGTCTTATTCTACAATTTATAATTATGAACATCCAAGAACATTTAAATTCTCAAACCATGGTGATTTAGGGAGATATTCTACTACTTGAGAACAGTGGTCAATTTGGTTACCTACTCGATACTGTTCATATGATTTTGAAAGCTTAAATTTAAATCAGATATAGCACTCTCTTGCAAGATTGTCAACATGCTCATTATGGAAGATACCTATGTTAACTTTAACCCAAACAAAATGGACAAGAAACCCATCCTTATGTAATTTACAGAGTAAAAGGTGGAATTATAATTTGAGGTTCAAAGAATAGGTCAAAATAGTCCAAATCCCAATATGATACATCAGGGATTTTAGGCAAATTAGTAATATCCTCACTTAGTTGACGAAATCCAGAACATAGGTGGGGCGATTTCTTTTAGCCCAATACTTACTAGCTAAAGTACAGAATCCAGTTGGTTAATTTTTTAAACGGTTGGTAAGTGCTTGTATTCGGCTTGTAGGCCGTATTGTTCACCAAGAAGTTGTCGACGATATTGTAAAGGTGACTCCTGGGTTTCTGCTTGTAAGAGAAGTAGAGTGGTATCCATAGCTCCGCAAATACGTAAAGTTTTATTTTGTACAGTATTTAATCTCTTTAAAATTGAGCTGATTCACATAAAATGGACCCATAATCAATTATGGACCGTATAATGATTAATCAAAAGTGTACCTACTTGGATGGTCTCCTCACCAAGTTTTAGCAATAATTTTTCACATTTAAATACTATACTGTCGACAAAGCGTCCCCAGTTAAGTTTCTTATCAAGAATAATTCTTAAGTAGGTAATACGGTTTTTATATGCGTAGGTATGATTACCTAATTTTAACTGGCATAAAGTTTATTTCATACTTATTTGCAACATAAAATATCTGATGTGGCGAGCACATAACTTTCTTATACCAGTATATATCATCCAGATCTAAAAAAATCATTCTGTTTAATTATTCACTTACCTCAGTTAAATTTTAATATCGTACCTTGAAATGTTTCATTAAAATTTTTAAATAATTAATTAATAGCATCATTCGATACTGTCAATAATAATTCATATTTTAATAATTTTCTGTTGTTGATATTGACACATTTGTAACTAAATTAGACCTTTCAAACATCAAACTGTTAAATTTATCCTAACCCCATTTTATGAGACCAAATGTGTAAAATATTTTAGTTTACATCAGGTAAAATATTTTATTCACTTGATATAGTAGATATGATTTATAATGCGGACAGATTTTTTTTTCATAAAGTTATGTTTTTTCAATATAATTCGTCGAGATTCGTCCAAAAATGCAATAAAATTTTTTAAAGTTTTTTCCCGAAATTGTATCTTTTTTCTTCTTTCGTTCATTATATCTCTTCTGGTAGTACCACATTCACCAAATTTAATGTGTCACCTAAAATGTTGTTGACAATCTTAACTGCCAAATTTGGAAAGTCTCCCATTAGTATTTTTTTGAGTTATCGTGGATACACACATACACACATCCACACACACATTCACACACAGACATCATTCGAAAAATAGTCAGAATGGATTCAGAAGGGTTCAAAACGTATATATCAATCAAAATCTCGAGGTCAAAAAAAATCATGATTTCTATACTTCCTTATATTACGTATAAGTAAAAAACATCGGTTTCTTTCACGGCGATAAAGTGATCAAAGACGCCGACGTTTTTATGTTGCAAATAAGTTTGAAATAAACTTTACATTTGGTGTGTTATGTCACAAGAATAAGTAACAATCTTATTCTTGTGGGTTATGTCACAGATTAGTGTAGGTAATCTGTGGTTATGTCTTGTAAATATTGTGCTTATTGAGTTTTCTATTGAAACGTAATCAAAGAACCAAATTTTTAACTGTTATTTAGATTTTAATAAATTCTATTAAAACAGTGTTGTCTACATACTCATAGTTCTGTATATTTAACAAGAATTTTTACATTTATATTTAAATTGTTTAGGACTTAAAACAGTTAAATCGGTAGGTAAAGTTATACAACTTCATTGAATTATATATACCGTGTGGTGATAATGAATGGAACAAATTTAATAAAACTTACCAGGAAGGTTTTTGTAAAAATCCCTTGGACAGGTCAATTTTGTTTTTCAAAAAGGCATCTTTTCTTATAAATGGCACTTTTAGACTGTTTGTGTTCGAGCTATGACGTCATGGCATTTTTTTTAAATGGCAACCTATATACATATCTTTTAAGGATTGGTATCTCGTAAAGGACGCTTTTCTGTATACTTACGCTGGTATGGCATGTAGAAGATGAAAGTTCTCGAGATAATTGACTTTTGAGAGTTTTAATTGGAAAAAATAGGCTTGGACAATGATATCCATATCGCTATATCTAAAATTTAAACCTCAATCAAATCCATCGAAAAAAATATGAGCTGACAGTTGAGAAAATGACAGCACCTTCACAACTTAAAAAAAAATTTAAATCAAGAAACAAAAGATTTAATTCATTCTAATAAAATAAAATTATCATGAAAGAAAAAAATTACTGAATAATCTATTAAAATATTTACATAATTAACTGTAGTTAATAATTATTACACTAAAGACTTAAACTTATAATAAATGTTCAAAATGTTGATCACGATTGAAATTTTGAGGTCAAATATTTCTAAAACTTTCCTCTTCAACATGCTACTTTTTTATACCAGCGTATGCAGAAAAGCGTCCTCTTTAGGAATAAAAAAAGTGCTGATGACGTCATAGCTCGAAAACAAAACTGAATCAAAGAATACCATTTATCAGAAAAAATGTCTTTTGAAAAAACAAAATTCGAGGATTTCTGCAAAAAATCTTCCTTGAAAGTTTTATTGAATTTGTTCCATACATTATCACCACACTATACAAAGGAATTCTTAAACATAAGGGGTGTATGGCATTGTAAATTTATTTTTGTGTCTAATATTTACAGGATCAACATTGGTACGAGGAATTAATTAATTTTTTAAGATCAGATGACTGACGACGAGGCGTGATGACTGATGAATTAAAGACGTAATTAAATTACCAAGACGATGTGTTCTACGATCAACCAATTTAATTCGTTTAATTTATGTGAGACATGATGATCGAATTATTGTGCTCGGCGCTCAAATATACGCATTAAAGTGAGTTCTGTGGGGGATTAGGTAGTTACAAGCTGAATTTTATATAAAATGAATGCTTAGATACTGATGTTTCAAAACCTGAAGGCTGTCAAAAATTGTCATGTGCAAAAGAGGAGTAAAGTTAAAAAGTGAGTTACGCAGATAGTGGCAGACATAAATTGCGATTTGTTGATATACTTTTCAGAAAAGGTTTTGTTGTGCAAATTTGTTACAATTTTCAAATATTATATATTATACATTAGAGCGTACGAGAGAAAAAACGGCAATATCTCGGTTTGAAATGCTTTCAAATCTAATTCAATTTAGACAATTTTTGTGGGTCCCTCTAATTATCCCTGAAACGAAAGCCAAAATCAAAATGTTGTATTCCTTAAGAAAAGTTTATTTACCCTTTCTGAACATACTAACGTAGGATTTATAATTTTGTGATTAATAATAAATAAGTTATACAACTAAATTTAGTGCGATCCAAATTTTCTGTAATCATTTGAAGTCGCGTATTACACGTCCCCACTACAATAATTCATCTTGCATTTTTTTCACGTCACACAAATAGCATATTGATGCACTCTACTATTATATTTGAACCCTTTTTAAACCTAAATAACTTTTGAACTAGTTGAGATAATGAAATGCGGTTTTTGCCAGTCTTCTAATTTTGATAAGTTTTTTCCTGAGTATCCGTCTTATTATGTTCACTTCCGGTTTAACCGGAAATGTTATATCGTATTTTTGGGGATAGGGCAACTTTGTTATTTCAAATGGAACACCCTGTATATTTTTTCACAGTTGAAAAGACGATTGTTTTCCATTTCCGAAAATTCCGCATTTGTCATGGCAATTATACAGAGTGATGGTTTTATAAGTTTTTTAAAGTGAATACTGCGTTTTATCGAAATGCTATGAAAAAGATAATGATTCACAAAGTAGACTATGAAAAATAAAAGACATCATTTGTAAACGTCAAATTAGTTTATTAACAACTCGGGTACTTGAGTTACAAAAAAAATGTTTAGTTTAAGTGAAAAAGCTAAGTGTGTAATCTTTTTTGCGGACACTAAATCTTACAAAACAACACAAAAAAGATTTAGAACTATGTTTAACAAAAATCCTCCAACAAAAAATTCAATTAAAAAATGGTTCCAAAAGTTTCTACTTGGAATTCAGTTGTATTGACCGTAAAAAAAACTCCAAATAATGAAAATAGGCTTAATAATGCAGTTGTAATTTTGAAAATTTACACAAAAATGATCCTTCTACAACAAAAAATTCTTCTGCAACAGGTGATTCCGAAAACTAATGTTCATACTGTTATGAAAAATGTTCTAAAATTCAGATTTATCAAAAATGAAATGAAACTGTTTTTCCAAAACGAGTACAATTTTGTAGAAAAATTTACGTAGAAGAGATAGGCGTTTTCTTAATAAGTTAATCATGTCAGACGAAGTATCATTTCACTTAAATGGCAAGGTGAATAAGAATAATAATTGTAGAGTTTGGGCAAAAAAAATCCCAGAAATTTCCATTAGTATGTCAGATCCTCTCCAAAAGTTACAGTTTGGTGTGCGGTATCAAAACAAAAAATTTACGGTCCTTTTTTTTAACAATCCAATTGTCAATGCCCCATCATCCTTGGACACGGTAGAAAATTTCTTTATCCGCAATATGAACAGAATAATTTGTTGAGAATAGTCTATTTCCAACAAGACGGTGCTACGCCTCATTATGCTATGATAACTAGAGATTCCCTGAATGCCACCTTTGGAAATCGTTGGATAGTGAGGGGAGGTCCTACAGCATGTCCCCCTCGATCCCCAGAACTCACAATTCCAGATCATATGGGAGTATGTGAAAGACAGGTGTTCTAGCCCTATACCACAAAATTTAGAACAACTTAAAGAAAAATTCCAAATGTCTTTAATGTTACCCCCGAACAGTTAAGTGGAAGCTATGACAACTTTGTAAAGCGAATAAATAAATGTATCCAAGATGATGGGCAGCATTTTGAGAATCTTTTATAACTAATGTGTATTATTTTGTTTTTTTCTTATTTGTTTAATAAATATACTGTTACCTTTTCAATATTAGCAATTGAAGTAACATGCAATTGTTAATAAACTAATTTGACGTTTACAAATGATGTCTTTTATTCCCATAGTCTACTTTGTGAAACATTATTTTGTCGTAGCATTTCGATAAAACGAATTAATCACTTTAAATCATCACTCCGGAAAGGGGAAACAATGGGCTTTCCAACTGGGAAAAAAATACAGGGTATTCCATTTGAAATAACAAAGTTACCCTATCCCCGAAAATACGGTATGTCATTTCCTGTTAAACCAGAAGTGAGAAAAGGACGGATACTCAGGAAAAACTCAGCAAAATGAGAAGAATACTGGCAAAAACCACATTTCATTATCTCAACTAGTTCAAAAGTTATACAGGTTTAAAAAGGGTCAAAATATAATGAGGCACCGGGTATTAAACGAACGCTCGAATTTTGCACTTTTTGGATCTGATTTTTTGTCAAAAACATCTAAATAATGACCACAAAGAAAAGTTAAAGTATATAGGTACCCGAGAATCACATTTTTTCCCAAGCTGAATGTTTAGAAATCTACGATTTATAGTAATTTCAAAAGATGAAAAATACTTTTGCAGTAATTTCTTCACATGATTTCTAAATCTAAAATCAGTGTCAAAAATCACCCTAAAATTTTTCATAGAATTTACAATGGACAGTGGAGTGATCCATATGCAGTAATTTCTTCACGATTTCTAAATCTAAAATCAGTGTCAAAAATCACCTCAAAATTTTTCATAGAATTTACAATGGGCACTGGAGTGATCTATATTTATGTGTAAATTTTCCTTAAGAGTATCAATGATTTTTATTATCTAGCAGCAAGACAGGATTTAGATGGATTTAATTTTCATTCATGGTCAAAGCGAGGTTGAAAGGAAAATTTCTTGATCAATTCGATATCATTGTTGATGAGGTTAGCTGCAAGGGTAGTCATTATGATTAAAGTGCAAATAAAATTGCGTGTCATCATAAGCTTGGATTTTACAGCTTTCTAGAGATTTCAATACATCTAAATTGTAAATTAAAAATAATAAAGGTCCTAAAACCGAACCTTGTGGCACTCCCGAATAAATTTCAATATTTGAAGAAAATTTATTATTGTAGCAAAATTATCCAGATTATCCAGATAGATATGAACTAGTTGACAGATGAAGTATTAAAACCATAAAATAAGCTGATGATTAATAATACCAAATACCTCTGTTTTAAAGATCATACCATGTTCGATTTTTTAAATGTTTATAATAAACCAAAAATAAT
This sequence comes from Rhamnusium bicolor, assembly GCA_029963845.1. NCBI lineage: Eukaryota > Metazoa > Arthropoda > Insecta > Coleoptera > Cerambycidae > Rhamnusium > Rhamnusium bicolor. The sequence continues at coordinate 184,528 of JANEYF010001325.1, forward strand.
TACTACTTCCTCACTCTGCGAAATTTCTGCTTTAATACAGTTGTTAACAATCTGTGTTTAAAATTAACTTACCATTGTATGAAGATTTAGATGTTTCTAATAATTTAAATGTGAATGGTATATGGACTTTCATCATGTTCATTTGTGGTACTCTGGGTGGCACTTGATGTAGTGAGGAGGGAAATACAAATTCTTCCCCATGTACACGCAGTACCATCATATTCCTGAAAGGAAAAATAATATATGTATACTGTCACAATATTCATGGTTCATTAAAAATAAGTTGTTTAAAAATTAAAAATAAGAAATGAGCTAAATTGACAATTACTTTGAGCAGTAATATCATGAAATGTAATTTAGTAATAATACTGTGGTCAAATTTGAAAATTGTTGTTTGATATAACCATAAAATATTTTATAGTAAAGAAATAACAAAATGTGTTGAGAGCCATGAGGCAAGAAATAAAAAAAATATTAAATGAACATAGTTATTAGAATTTAAGTTAGATTGTTATAATATAGAAGTACATACCATACAGATAATTAACAAAACATTGTAATTAAAATAAAAGTGAAAGTGATAAATTTGAGGAAGCATGCAATTATCATAAGTTACTTGAAGTCAGTTTGGAAACCATGAAATATAAATTTCAGCTAGTATAGCACAATTGATTTAGTCATCCAGGGTAACTAGGAAAAACAAAAAATTTGTTGAGAGGAACAAACATTTTTGTGGAAGGGGATGGTTTTTTGGTAGAGAGAAAAAAAAAGGACAAGAGATTAAGAACGGGTAAAAATACAAGTATAGTAAAGAAATAAAGCGTTTATAAATAAAGTGCAGTATAAGAAGTTAAAGCAGAATAAATAACTAAACAGAAGATAATTAATAATATTGGAAGAAGATTGAAAATAATAATAATTGAATGCAAAATTGATAAGTAAATCAAAATATTTATTGTCCAGTAATAAAAGGTTAGTCTCCGGCTATTTAATTATTGTTTTAGAAAACCTTTAGAAAATCTTTGGTTTGTGAAGAAATTAAATATTGGAAAAGTGAATGTCAAAATTAATGTCAGATGGGGAGAATTTAAATTTAAGAAAATAATAAGAAGTTTGGAGAGTGCGAGAAGAGGAAAACTTCAAGGGTAAACGAAGGAGACGGAGTTAATGTTGTTTGCGTATGAGTGTTAGAAATATAAGGAACTTGGTATGTGATAAACTCTATTTAAAATCAATATCAGAACATAAGTAAATTTAAGGAATCAGTTTGTTAATTATTATTATAAAAGTTAAAATCATTATATGATCATTTGGTATATGATAAACTCTATTTAAAACCAATGTCAGAACATTATTAAATTTAAGGAGACAGATTGTTAATTATTTTGTAAAAGTTGGAAATCATTATATGATCATTTGGTATTAATCTTGGCCTCAATTTAATTTATAATGCCCTAGAACCTGCTCTTTTGAGATAAGTGTTTCATGTTCAAAGTACTTCAATCTAAAATCCAAGTTAATGTATTAATTTGGTTGGCGCTCAGCATACTTAAATTGTGAAATTGAGTAAATTAAAAGTAAAATAAATTATAGGAATAAAATAGCACAATACATATGCATATAAGGTAACAAAAAGTGCCTATCAATTCTTTTTTTTAATTAAACAAATAACAATTTTCTTAAATTTTCTTATCATAGATAAATATAACATAAAAAGACTACTTTCCCGGCTATTACCAAACGCTGTATATTGGATTATATAAAATATGCACATTATATTCAGTACGACTGATGCGATAATGTTATTTTTAATCCAACTATTCTGTTCAGCAAAACTTAAATAAATAAAATAAAAGTACTCACAAAAATCACTTAAAAAAAAAATTAAAAAAAAAATAGAAACTTGCTTTTCTTAGTCGTACTAAAAAGTAAAAAATAATTTTTGTCAAAAAAAAAACAAGAAAGCGAGGCGTGGGCACTTTGTATGTACGCATATTATTTTCTACTTTGTATTATTTAGTCATATTTTAATTAAATTATTATCATATATTAAATTATGTTTTATTATCATACTTTTGCAGATTTTTCAATTTTCACCCCCGCGCCCCCTACGTGGGGATATTTGCAAAAGTAACGGTGGAATATTGTATTGTCATCCGACCGTAATCGTGAAAAATTTCATCAATTGGTTATGTCAGGAAGTAGGTGTGTTAAATGAAGGATGCAAGATTTGAAGACAATCATTCTGGAAAAAATACATTGTGAGTTAGAGAAAGGCAAGTCCCAGAAACGTGTTTCTGCATCTTTGTGTGTCAGTGGGCTCTATATGTATATACAAAAAAAAAAAATTTCTACGCGGGATCATTACATTACAGTAAAGAAAAGTTGTATAATTGGGTATGCCCGCGTAAGGTGTGAATAACTGTAAACACGTGTTTCGGACTAACGGGCCTTCTCAGAACGGTGAAGAAAAGTTGAAAATATAAGCTCTACTTCATAGAAGACACAAATGGAAAAACCACTGACAGCTGAGGTGGCCAAGGCACATTTGTGGCTTCGATTGGAAGACGCTGGATCTTCAGGGAATGACCAACTATGCCACGGAGGCAATTATAGCTGCCTCGGTGGAATTTACTACCCAGAAATGTAAACAATGCAAAAGAAAATTTCATCGTGAGATCATTGCGTTACAGTATGTGACTGACAAGTTTCTTTGTAAAAGTTAGAAAATAGATAATAATTAGCAAACATTTTTGTCGTTATTTCATTCCTTATTTGTCGTTATTTCATTCGTTATTTGATTAGAACTTTTTGTTTTAAATTATTCTAACACTACGGCGATTTTTTCGTTATACAATTTTAAGTGTCCTATTCTCTGAAGCCATTGATATTTATTATAATAGAATTACTAAAATTTCCAGTTACTCTCAGTGCTTTGAAAAAGTCACACTGACGACGCAAAGATGCAGAAGCACGTGTCTGTGAAGTTTTGAAGCGATTGTTGTATTGGTAAGTACTTTTATTTCATTCATTTTTGGTTTTACTACACAGAAAAAAAATTGCATTATTGAGTCAGTCGTACTGAAAATAATGCTCATATTATCCGAGGTATTATCTTTCTCATAATCCAATATTCAGCGATGTTTGGCAAATAGCCGGGAAAGTTTAAAAAGATATATATTATATTATATAAGTGTAATGTACCAAATTTGATATCAAATAAATTCATGAATTTCTTTGTGAACTTATTGATGGATTAGAACATGTTCTATTTTTCGTCAATTTTTACATGAATTCCGGGCGTACCAACTGGTGAAAAGTGACAAGTGAGGTTATGGTGTGTCTATTGTCTCTAAATGAATACCATTTCAAGCACAACGTTAGTTTCGGGATAGAGGGGGTTGTACTCGGGGTTGTACTATATGTGGTGTGTTATTATTATCTATGATAAGTTTTTTGTAAAAGATAATAATAATTACCCGAATAATTAGCAAAAATTTGTATCGTTATTATATTTCCATTTCATTTCTTATTTAATAACTTTATCTTCCAAAAACTAAGTAAGATCTATTAAATTAATGATATTTTTAGCATATCATTCATTGTTAACAAAATGATAACTTACGCACTGACGCAGTCCTCAAGAATATATAAACAATAAAAAAAAAATAATTTTTAACATATTTAAATACAAAAACCGCAAATTTGACCATGAGGCCTTTCCATTAGCATTAACTACATATTATACATTATACGGGGTAATCTTTAAGTAGGTACATGGAGAAAATGCAGAAAATCATTTCTGAACCAATTTTGAGAAAAAGCTTAAATTAAATTTTGTCCTTGACTGATTCGTTTCAGATGCAGTGTGTCGATTTAAAAAAAAAGATTTTCAGAATTTAAAAATGTTTAAAAAGTGCAGTTAAACGCTTTGAACCTCTGATGACAATGTTGCTTTGATTACTGGTCTTCCTTTTTGGAATTATTATGATTAAGTTTACACGTTAAATGAAGGAATTATATAAAGAGGCGCAAGCGAAGATTTAAGTGACAGACACCTCGAGGTATTCTGTAGATGGCTGATCCAACGTGTGAACGTCGAGGTAAATCACTGCAAGATTTCAACATAGATTTCATAGATTGCAGGTTGCAGATATGATTTCGCAGATTTTACCAAAATTTCAAAAGATATTTCAGGGAACTCAATGAGATTTCAACAAAACTTCATTGTGATTTCAAAGATTTCATTGATTGCAACGGTCTATATAATCTTTGCTGCAACTAATTTATTTGATTTCAAAAAGGACTAAGTGTCAGTTTTCCATCTCCCATTAATTTTTTTTTCTGGATAACTACCTTGGATACAATTGTATCAACAATTGTTTCCATGGAATTTATGTACCACATAAATTTAATAGGATATGGAAAAACAGGCCCTAAGGGTCGATATTTCCATCTCCCATTACATCTATTTGATAAATAAGTTCTATGGAAACAATTATTGATACAATTGTATCCAAGGACACTATCTACCATCTTCTTTCCATATCCTGTTAAATTGATTTGGTAAACAGTTTCCTTGGATACATACAGTTTGTATCAATATCAATAATTGTTTATAATAGTAAAAACTTATTTGTCAAATAGATTTAATGGGAGATAAAAAAACCGGCCCTAAGTAAGATTTCAATTCAAACGTAGGAAGATTTCACCAGCGAACCGCCCCTCGTCCCGAATTGACCAAAGGAGAAAAAATGTGCCAATTTGTATATTACTCAAAATTTTATAAATGGCATGTAAAATTGTAAATTTGCGAATATTTTCTGCTGGAATTGGGCCACATCTGTAGATTTGTTTCGCTAAATTTCGACGACCATTGTTCGCAAGTAGGTATATTTTTTAGTTAACTTCCACTTTAAACTTGGTATTCAATGACAAAATAAATTTCTTGGGTTTATTCTCGGGTTTATTTAAGTAAAGCATTAACAATTTATTAATGACTAATAATAACAGTTGGTGGGAAGGTGGGCCCCTCGATCGGCCCTTATGGGCCAATATTTCCATCTATATTAAATTTATTCGGTAAGTAGATAGCTAGCTAGTTTCTTTGATTGTATCAATAACTGGAACTTATTAATGAAATATATTTAATAGGATATGGAAAGATCGGCCCTAAATGACCCAGTAAATATTATGAAAATAAACTACCCACATAAATAAGTATTTTCATTTCACCTTTCTTGAATAAGTACAAAATTTAGGTGGGTTATTATGGCGTAATTTTGAATGTACGCAAAAAATTATATTATTGTATTTTTATCATATCAACCTAAATATAGATTAGAGACTACCAGAGTAACAAACCTGGTTATGAAGAGTATCATAGCACAAAAACATAATAACACTGCAAGCACTGAGAATATATTCGACAACTCAGCAGCTGACACTAGTAAAGTAGTCATTGTTTTGGTCACCATTATTTAATAATATCCACTGTCAATAAACGTAGCACGCTGTCATCACCACCGCACGACAACAAAACACAACTAACTCGATTGATGCTGATTGCCAATCAAGACAAGCTGACCAGCCCCCATTTACTTCTTCGTCAGTTCACATCATTGACATTTGACGTCACTTGGATTTGCTACTTGACATTTGACAATTGAATAATTCAAGAGTTGCGTTCGTCTTTCACTTTCATGTCTATTTTAAAATTAAAACACCACAAGAAATTGCTACGAAGGCATTGTTCTAAATGGTAAATTTTGTTCAATTATGCTATACTTAATAGGATGGAAAGGTATATTTAATTTTTATAAATAAATTCATTTCGCGAAAACGAACGCACTGAGATCACGCCACCATCATTAAAACTAGTTAACTACCTATTTGCTCTATTTTCCTATCGATCAAACAGGCCACTGAGCTGTCAGAATGTTTGTTTACATCGTTTATCAGCTGTTTCGAGTAACCGAGTTTTTATACATTTTTGCTGTATTTACAATATTATCCTGGGTGTTTCTCACATTTGATATCGCAGAAATGACTTCTAATGAAAAACTAGTTTCTGTAGATTTTGAGGTATTCGGCAAAGTACAAGGTGAGAAAATTTCGTACATAAAATCCATTATACATAATAATTTAACTGTTTGTTTCTAGGGGTGTTTTTCCGGAAGGTAGGATAACTTTATCTATACTTTAATTGAATAGAGGTATGTTAACCTATTTACGTGATTAATAATATTTTAGTATACCGAACAACAAGCAAATCGTTTGGGATTAAAGGGATGGTGCATGAATACTCATCAAGATACTGTCAAAGGAGTTGTTGAGGGAACTCCTTCTAAAGTTAATGAAATGTTAGTTCAGATTATGTTACTCATTTAAAAACTAGACGCCCTGAATTCCTTTGATATGATTTAGTTATCGAGGGGAATTTAAAATAATAAATGAATAAACGCAATGGAAAGTATTATTTGCACTCCTGGACATAAAATGCTACATTTTAGACTTAGATAGAGCGTAAAGTGCATCTTGTTTGCCCTAAGGTGTAAGTGCACCCTAGAGAAAAAAGGTCAATGTTTTTGTCATTTTGATATTTCTCAACAATGCAATTGTCATTTGCAAATTTAAAACAATTAAAACTAACTAATGTGATAAATAAAAAGCTACCATTGTATTTGCTGTGATATTTGCTTTAAGGCTCCTCTACACGTTGGCCAATGCGTGTGCCAATATCGCTGGCCAATGCGTATGGCCATCGTGTAGAGGGGACTATTGGTCGTATTGGCGGCATTGGCAGAGCTGGTCCAAGCGTTGGCGACCGATCCGTCGTGTTGTCGGTTTTTCAAGACACATCAAAGGGTGTTGGCCTTGGCGCTGGCGGACGCTGGTAGCCACGTCCACACGTTGGCTGCACTGGCCTAGTATGTGAAGTGCTCCCGCAGGAATTGTAGGTTAAGATTTTGTGCTGTGCTGTGCATATAAATTTGTATTTTATGGTACATAATGGCAGCGATGACTAACGAAGAAACTTTTAAGTTCATAGAACTTTACCAAGCCGAAAATTGTATTTGGAATCCTCAAAACAAATATCACAAAAACATAGTAAGTAAAAATATAATAAGCACTAAATAAATAAATCGCAGCAGCAGCTACCCTCATGACATTCATTGTTGATGTTGATATTGGCCTGCGTCGAAACAAACTGAATGTCCTTCCAACGTGTGGACAGATTACCAATTTCCTTGCAAATAACGCCCAATACGTGCGCCAGCGTGTTGGCCAACGCATTGGCTAACGTGTAGAGGAGCCTTTAGACTGAAAGATATTCAGGATGACTAGTTTTAAAATGAAAGTACTGTATACCTATTATTATATTTTAATTAATTTCCAAAACATATTTCAGAAAGCAGTGGTTAGAAAAGACAGGAAGTCCTCAGTCAAGAATTGATAAGGCTATTTTTACAAACACAAAAGATATTGCCAAGTACAGCTATGATTCATTTAAAATGAAACGCTGAACTATTTTTATGTTAAAGTTGTTAAATTTGAGTTTTTAGTATTACAATGTAAAAGTATGTAATCTAAATTGTAATTTGTGTATTTATTGAATTTGAATATAGTGTGCTTATTAACGGAGTATTTTACTCATGTTCTAAAAACATAGATCTAATGAAATTCATGAAAACGGTATTAGAATGCATGTATAATCTAAAAAATTAATTAATGCTCAAATAAGGTATGCAACCACATAAACAGATATTATGGTCGATAATTGTATACATGGTTGTCTATGAAGAGGTAAAAATTTAACAGGTGTTTGTTTAGTGCATTATATCGTTTTATTGTTTGTTGTGTCCTAATAGATATACAGGGTGTCTCACCAGGAACTGCATCGGTCGATATAGTGAAAAGTACGCACCAGAAAATTTTTAAAATTTAGGGAGCTACTAATGGCAGCGTGGCCAATCTAAATAAAATAATTTCAAGCATTTGGCACTTCCGGTTATACCGGAAGTCGATACCAACTTGCTAATTATAAATGGAACACCCTATATATTTTAGGGTTTTCAAAAAGAGCATAAAATTCTGAGTCAAAAACGTGCAGAACTAAACCCAGCCGTTTCAGATATTTGACATTTTAAAAAAATTTTGACAGGTGTAATGGTTTACAATAACTTTTATAACTTTCTTCGTGTAAAAGATACTCATTTGCTTTTTGACATGCAGAAAGACCATAAGGTGAGCTACGCTCTACAGTTTAAAGAAATTCAATAATAGTCTACATATATAACTCGCGTACAGCATGAGGTGAACATGTCATTTGATGCAGTGTGTATTTTATTTGAAATTTATATCAGTGCAAAGTTAGACCAAGAGGCTTTCTGTAAAGGTCAGTGCATTTACATAAGTCAAAGTTTTCATTGCGTAATCCTGAATAATATACAAAGTAAACAAACATCCTGTAGAGACATCTATGAGTTAGTAATCATAAATACACTAAATTAAAACGAGTAAATTAAGGTTTCTAACTAGATTATGGCAACTGGTGAGAAACAGATTTCTATCGAAGACGTTTATAGACTCCTAAATAATTTTAGTAACAACGTCACTAAGTCACTAGAGGGCGTTGAAACAAAACTAAGTGACAACAAAAAGAATAGATTCTGAACTTATTGATATAAAAAAATCTGTAAATAAACTTGAGGCAGAAAATATTTTATTAAACGAAAGGCAGAAGGGAATAGAAAGAAAACTAAAAAGCAAAAATTTGATATTCTTTGGAATAAAAGAGGAAGAAAAGGAAACAGATCGTTATTTGTCAGAGGTAATAAGGAAACTTATTGTAGAAAAATTAAATATAGTAGATTTCCAGAATTACGAAATTACAAACACATACCGCATTGGGAAAAAAACTGATTCCCCTAGACCAATATTAGTAGAATTCTATTCTAGTTATACAAGAAAAGAAGTTATTAGCAAAAGAACACAATTGAAAGGTACACAGATCTTTATAAACGAAGATTTGATTGCTGAAGACAGAAAAGAAAGAAAAGTTTTACTTTAGGCATTAAAAGAAGCAGAGGAATAATAAAAAGTCATACTTAAAAGGCCACACACTAACAGTTGAAGGCATCTCGTACACCTACGAGGATATACAAAAAGAGAAAGAACTTCTATTAACACATTTGTATTCCCCGCCACCGCCACGTAATGTGGTTAGTGAACCAAATTCCCCGGCACTCACATATGAAGAATTCATAGCCCCTGAAAAGGATGCAGCTAACTTAGTTCATCAAAACAAAAGTATACTTTTAAAAAGTGCAGAAAAAACAGAGGCAGACAATATTCAAAAAGAAAAAGTACCAATAGAAGAAAAAGAGGAAGAAAGGAAACGAAAACTAGTGGAAACACCTGGGAAATCTACCGGAGGGAAGTTGAAGAAACTTAACAGCAATTTTGTACAGGAGCAAAGACCTGTTACTAGAAACCGTGGGCCGAATAATTTTAATTAAATTTATAATTTAATCATATATATATTTTTTTATATTTTACTTTTTGTTTGTTTTGCTATTTTTTATCTATCTTTACTTTTATTATATGTATGTATCTGTGCCAATTTGATTATTTTATTATGAACTGAAATAAAATTCTCTATTGAATAGTAGTTACGCAGAATCCATTTACTTTTTTTTTTTTCTTTCTTTCTTTTTTCTCTTGTCCTCCTCGTGTTTTATCGTATCCATATAGTCCAGTGATATTATAGTAAAGTACAGTAAAAGGCTTAGAGGGAGAGAAGGGAAGAGGAAGAGAGAGAAAGGAAGGGAAAATGACTCATTATTATTTTTCACATGTAAATATTAGACCTCTTACCTCGTGTTTTGATCAGTTTAAGGATTTTGTAGGTGAACATGAATACGACGTCATTGGCCTAAGTGAAAAATGGCTTAATAGTGATATATCTGATGAATTATTGTCAATAAATGGATATAGATTAATACGAAAAGATAGGGCAACTAGAGGTGGTGGGGTTGCTTTGTATATAAAATCGAATGTGAATCTTTCGCGGTAGGTGTATTATACAAACCTCCTAATTATAATTTAATATCTTCTTTAGACCAATTAGATAATATGTTATCTGTAATTGTACCTCAATATAGTAGTACAATTTGGCTTGGTGACCTAAATATCAATTTGTTAAACACACAGGCAAATAATGTGTTGAAATTGAAAGAAATCCTAAGTACATATGAATTGTTACAACATATATCAAAACCTACACGAATAACACAATATTCTGAAACACTTATAGATCTCATAGTAACTAGTAAAAATGTAAAGACTATAGAAGCCGGATGTATACCCATGCACAACATGACAGATCATAACTTAGTTTATTGTAAGTTGGCTAAATGTAAAAATAAAATTCATAAGTATCACACGTACCGGGATTTCTCTAAATTCAATAACGACATTTTCCTACAAGATCTAGAAAATATAAACTGGCATATATATTATCAGTCAAAATCAGTCGATTTCAAGGTAGATTTTTTAAATACAAGTCTTACCACACTATTCAATACGCATGCACCTTTTGTTACAGCTAGAATTACCAAAAAACCTGCGCCTTGGTTAACAGATATTATAAAATTGTTAATGAAGACCCGTGATCTTGCACATACACGCTATATAAAAAGCGGTAGTCCTACTGATTGGGAATATTATAAAACAGTAAAAAACTATACCAATAGTGCCATAAAAAGGGAAAAATATGCATTTGCTCAATATAAATCTGCGGGTATTAATTCTAAATACAACTGGGACACCATTAAACAGTTGGGCATAATAATAAAAAACAACGCTGATATTCCAAACCAACTCAGTGATACAGATGAAATTAATGATTATTTTGTAAACAAAAGTGTAACCGATATATCTGACTGTCAGCAAAATATTAACAAATACTCAGGTCAAGCGATGTTTGAAAATGATATTTTCCAATTTAAAATAGCTACAAATGAAGAAGTCCAAAATAATTTAAACGCCATAAAAAGTAACGCACAAGGTTGTGATGGTCTTAACGTTAGAATGTTACGATTATGTCTTCCAAATTTGTTGCCCCAAATTATCCATATAATAAATCTTTGTATTGAGCGGTGTGTATTTCCTAATAAATGGAAAGAAGCATATGTCATTCCAATTCCTAAAAATAATAATCCCAAAGAGTTCTCCGACCTAAGACCAGTCAGCATATTACCAGTTCTTTCAAAGATTTTAGAAAAAATACTGAACCAGCAGATCCTAGAATATATTACAAAAAAAAATATACTGCCAGAATGTCAATCAGGATTTATCAAAAGTAGATCCACCACAACAGCTCTAACTAAAATTACTGATGATATAATAAGAGCCACTGATAAAGGTGAGGTAACTGCATTAGTTTTACTTGACTTCAGTAAAGCGTTCGACACTATAAATCATGATCTCCTGTACGCCAAGTTGAAATTTATCGGATTTAGTGAAAAAGCATTGGCTATGATGAACGACTATTTATCAGGTAGAACGCAAAGGGTAAAGTTGAACAACGTAGTATCAAATAGTTTACACATAAGGAAGGGTGTCCCGCAAGGATCTATACTTGGACCTCTACTCTATAATATATACACACACGACCTTAAGAACCCAACTACTGATACTAAAATTCATTATTATGCAGATGACTCCTAGTTATATAAGTCTTTTCCTGTTTCCTCATCAGTGGAGTCTGTCTCCATAATAAATAGAGATCTAAATCAACTAGTTGATTCAGCTAGAGATCATAATCTTAAAATCAATATCTCTAAGTCCTCAATAATGTTTTTTTGGTAGCAAAACTAATATAATAAGAGTACAAAACTTGGGAATACCAATAGAAATTAACAATGTTCCCTTAGAAATAAAGCAATCATGTAAAAATCTCGGTTTAATACTTGATAACAAATTAAAATACGACTCTCATATTAACAATTTAATTCGATGTTCCTATGCCAGGCTAAAATTGTTTTACAGTTACAGAGACACCCTTCCAGTAAAACTAAAAACAATAATTTGTGACTCACTAATTCAAAGTAGGTTTAACTATGCTGACACTGTTTATGGCCCTGGACTGAATAAGACCGTACAAAACAAAATTGAAAAGGTTCAAAGATCATGCGTACGCTTTATTTTTGGACTTAGGAAGTATGACCCCGCTTCAAATAAGATCAAGGAGTTAGGTTGGCTTACTATGGAACAAAGGCGATATTCACACCTAGCAAATTTGGTTCACAAAATATTATTAACAAGCGAACCTACATATTTGAGGCAATTATTGATAACACGCTCAGCTATTCACTCTGTTAATGTCAGATCAAATACTTTATTATCCATCCCGACATTTAACACCACACAGTTTAAAAAATCTTTTACATATAGTGCCTGTCATCTCTATAATAAATTACCCAGTCACATAAAGAGATTAAATAAATACACTTTCAAAAAAAAATTCGTCTTCACCTACACAACCGTTAACGTGAATGAATCTATTGGGATATAATATGTAATATTGACTTATTGTGGTTCTGTATTATGTGATATGTCTGCATCTGTGTGAATGTAGATCTAGTTTTTTCTAGCTTTTTTCTTTTTCTTTTCTCTTATTTCTAATTACAAATTTGTTAATTTAAAAATTAAACGCTCGTATGTAAAACTGTAATCACTTTAATTTTAATATGAAGGTACAACATTTTAAGGATATAATATGTACTTGCACAATATTTTATGTATATGTATGTGTGTGTATATGTATGTATGTATATGTGTATGTATGTGTATATATGTATATATGTGTATATATATATATGTATATATATATATATGTGTATATATTAATATACAAATAAATTTTTGTTATGCTCATAAACTGCTGTCACCGTATTATATGTTATATAGGTATATATTTTTTTTAGTGTAATTATAATTGTAATTGTTTTCTGTAATTTTAATTGTAAGGGTTAAGTGGAAGAGCGCCTTATAAGCGAGCTTCGCCCTAATAAAGACGTTTATTATTATTATATTATTATTATTATTATTATACCAAGTGTTCCATTTTTGACGTTACATTTTGTAAACCTCAAACCGCGAAAACTTGCTTAAATCAAATGGAACATTTTTTATTTTTTTACATCAAGTTATGTATAATTAAATTGCTTTTTTTCTGATATAAGCATTGTGGGGGGTTTAAGTTACAACTTTTTGAAATATTTGTGATTTTCTTAGAAATTCAAGAATTTTTAGTAAAAATTTTATCAAATTAGCCATGATTAGAAACAATCAGTAATGTCAGTCATTCTGTTATGTCAAAAAATGCCACCGCGTTTAAATTACACCCACGAAGACTTTTTGAATTTGTTTATTATTTATGGAGAATGAAAGTAATATCAAGAACTTGTAGTACATTTGTTACTAGATATCCAAGACAACGAAAAATAACACTGAACACTGTAACATGCCTATTAATTGGATTGAAGACACTTTGCATAAACTACAATAGCTAAGATAAAATCAACTAAAAACATATTTCCATTTTAATTTAATAATTGTTCAAAATCTGCCCTCGAACCTCCACACATTTTTCGCACTTTCGGATTAGTTCTTCATGGGTAGCTCTTCTAATTGAATCCTGTGATAAGTTTTGAAATGCATTTTTTTACTCTCTGCATACAATCTTCAATAGTTTTTAATGGGCTCTCATAAACTTTATTTTTAATAGTTCCCCAAATAAAATAATCTGAAATTGAATAAATCGGGAGAGCGAGAGGTCCATTATTGGCGATCCATTGATCATAAAAAGTTTCTTGTAAAAAAAATATTTATCAGATATGTGTTATGTGGGGGAGCACCGTCGCGTCATGCTGATAAAAAATATTTCTCTGTTCGGTGAGAGATAAATTTTCTAAATAGTTATTATTCAAATTTTGTAAAATATTTAGATACCTTTCACCTAAAAAAAAAACAAAAACAAAAAAATTAACTATACATATTAGCAGAAGAAGAAATCATTATAAATTAGTTTAAATTTTCCTGATAAAATTTTAATGCCACCACTATATCGTTTCTTATGGCACAGTGAACATTAAACTGTCAACTTTCTTGAAAATTTCGCTCCCTGAATACATGAGGATTCGAGTCACTCCAATAATGCGAATTGTGTCGATTAAAAAGTCCAATTCTGATAAATTTGGCTTCATCCATATAATATTTCCCAAATAAGAATCGTCGACTACAGACCTTATTAGAATAAATTTCTGTTTCTTTTAATCGTTGAACCATTTGGAACGAAAACGGGTGAAATTTATGTTTAATTAAGATTCTGTGAACTGAATCCTTGCATAGTCCCGATTCCAGAGCAGCTTGTCTTAATAACATCATTGGAAATGCATGAAAATATCCCAGAATTGCTATTTCTACGTTTTCGTAATCAACAATAGGTTTCCTCTTTTGAATTCTTGCCTTGGCAGCGCCATAGTTTTTAAAATTATCCAGTATGCGTTTTACAGTGTTTGGTGACGGTTTCCGTTTTTGTGGATATCGAGTAGCAAATGTACTACAAGTTCTTGATATTACTTTATCACATTCTCCATAAATAATAAACAAATTCAAAACGTCTTCGTGGGTGTAATTTAAACGCGGTGGCATTTTTTAACTGACTGATATTACTGATTGTTTCTAATCATGGCTAATTTGATAAAATGTTTACTAAAAATTCTTGAATTTCTAAGAAAATCACAAATATTTCAAAAAGTTGTAACTTAAACCCCCACAATGCTGATATCAGAAAAAAAGGAATTTAATTATACATAACTTGATGTAAAAAAAATACAGGGTGTTCCATTTGATTTAAGCAAGTTTTCGCGGTTTGAAATTTACAAAATGTAATCTCAAAAATGGAACACTTGGTATACTATTATTGAATCTCTTTAAACTGTAGAGCGTAGCTCACCTTATGGTGAGCATGTCAAAAAGTAAATGAGTATCTTTTACACGAAGAAAATTATAAAGGTTATTGTAAACCATTACACCTGGCAAAATTTTCTTTAAAATGTCAAATATCTCTGAAACGGCTAGGTTTAGGCATAGGGTATTCTACATATTTTTGACTCATAATTTTATTCCCTTTTCGAAAACCCTAAAATATACAGGATATTCCATTTCAAATAAGCAAGTTGGTATCGACTTCCGGTATAACCGGAAGTACCAGATGCTTATAATTATTTTAGTTGGATTGAGGACACTGCCGTTAGTAATTCCCTAAAGTTTCAAAATTTTCTGGTGCGTACTTTTCCCTATATCGATTGATGCAGTGGTGAGACACCCTGTATATGTATTTCTATCAAACACAAAATTGGCATTAAACATGTATTACAAGCTTTTTGAAATGAAATTTGAAAATGAACCAACAAGACTAATATCACAAATAATACCTAGTAGAATTATTCTAAAGTGGGATTTTGTGTTAAAAAATATTTTGGACAAAATGATTTTATAGAAATAAATAGTTACACAGCTTACAAACATCTTATATATAACTATATATAGTGTGTTACAAATGGAAGTGATCATTCTAGGTGAAATAATATGATATCCTTCAAAGTTGTGTAATAAAAATTTATTTTTCTGCGACCTCTATTACAGAAAGTAAATTTTCCTCCCTCAAATGCGCATAGAAAATAATACCTTTTCTCCCTAGGGATGCAAAATAGCTTTGTTCTCTAGGGAGAAAAGTATTTTCTAACCGAATTTTTGACTATTACTATATTGTTACCTTGAAATCTCAATTTCTGTGAAAATATCAAAATATACGTCAATATTAAGGTACCTAAGGGCCAGTTGTACTAATGTAGTTTAGTCAAAGCTTAGTATAACTTGATTTTAAATCCAAGGTTGCGCTTGTTTCAACTAATGGTATCCTTGGATTTTAAACTAAGTTCAACTGAGCTTTGGCTGAACTACATTTATACAACTTTCCCTTAGTAATTTCATTGTAAGATGTTATAATGTTTTATTAATTTTAAACAATACAGCTCATTTTAGAAACATAATTATAATTAACATTTCAATTTTTGTTATGATTTATAATATTTTGTCACTATGACAGCCATCATTTGAAACTATTATTTTAATATTCCACGGCTTACTTACTATTCAAATTACTATTCAAACTGTCATAATGCCAATATACGAGTAGGTACATTAAAAAAAATGTTATTTCCTTTTCATCCGTTTTTTTATATTAGAGGTCATAGACCATGGATAATTACTGCCCTCCGCTACGCGCCGGGCATTTAACTTCATCCGCGGGATGAAATATTACATTTTCCTCTTTTGTTATACAAATAACTTTTTTTTTTTAATTCTGAACATCTTTGAAAACGAATAAACCAAGTTGAATCGAAATAAGCTTGCACTATCAACAGGAACTGACAAGAACTGTGTATCTACACTGCATAGCATACTTATTATTTTTATTTTGTTTATTTTTTCCCGCAAATGCAATGAATTTTTGAACCTTAAGTTTCAAAAATATCTTAAAAATGAAGCTACAAATTAAAGTTTTGTTAGAGTATTGTTCTATTCTAAATTGAACTTTAATGCAAAAAAAAAAAAAAATCTTCAATGGCGTAGAAAATGGGCGACTTTGGCAATACCTAAGTCTCTGGGCGGGCACTTAGACCAAGTACCTATCATTTCGTATTTGCTTAATTTAAAAATCCTTGTCCAGAATGTGGGTCAAATCAATTGAACGGAAAATTGGAAAAAAATTACTTTGAGGAACTATATTTCCGTTATTATAGATTTCCGGACCTATGTTTATGAGAATTTTTTCATATTTTTTTATTTACATTAAATTTACGGACCTAAAATTTGTAACACCCTGTATAACAAAATTAAATTTTGAAAATTTTACAGGCCTTGACAACAGAAGTTAAACTGTAACCGATTTAAATATTATTCATCAAATTAATTTTAACTTGTTCATATGTCTTTTAGATTATGCCTGCCAGTTTATCCAAAATATTATCGGTTTGTCTAAGCCACCGACCACAAATTAAAAATATGTCGTTCTTGATTTTGGGTAAGAGTCGCGCTAATACATTTTGCTAAAACACATGGATGAAGTAACGATTTTTTCTGCTTCATTAGTACCGGGTGTACCACATAAGATGTAAGTCCAAATAAAAACTTTATTAGATGCAGAAAAAAAGTTTTATACGAAAATTGTTGTACATCAATCATACTAAAAATTAATTTATACAAAACTTATACAGGATGTTAAAATTTTGCCTGGTCAAATAAAGTTTTATTTTTTAAATGGAACACATATTTTTGAAATCCTTGAGAAAATGCTTTTCAAAAATATAAACATATTGGGGTGTAATCTTAGTGTCTTATAAAATACAGAGGACTCAACATTCCAAATCTACCCTTCAGATGCCATAGCCAAAGTAACGCATATTATACTTATATGATTTTTTTACGTAACTTTAATATTAAAGATGATCTGTTACTTTGACTCTTGCATCAGAAGGGTAGATTTAATTGAAATGTTGAGCACTCTTGATTTCATCAGACAACTGGTTTCTTTTACCCCTGGATATACGGTGAATATTGAAAAGTGCACTTTTTATTCCTGCAAATGTTACGCCACTGATTTAAAGTCGAAATCGAACAGACTTGAAATTCCCTATCTATTTTTTTAAAATAATCGTTGGTAATTTTTCTTACTAGACTATGGTTTTTAAGATATCTTGAATTTTGTTGCAGATTATCAATAATACCTTAATACGAACATACTGTTTAGATGTTATAAAACGCCATGTTGATTAAATATTACATAAACGTTTAAACAACCTTAAAAACCAATGTGTTCTAACTATTGGACACATTTTTCAAAATAGGTACTAGATTATTTAAATTGATTGAGGAAATATTTAAAAAACGTTTTTTTACTATACCTAAAATAAAACAGGAGGTTGCTATCCTATTTTTTTTTTTTTTTTTTAATAAAACGAAACGAAATGAAGTATCCCGATGAAACTTTCACATAATCTAATCTGTCTATTTATTTTTTTTAAGTAACATGCTTCTCATATTTTACTTCCATTATCTCTTTTGTGTTCAAAGCAGTATATTCTATACAAGGCGTTTCAATGATATCACAATTCAAGGGGTGATTCCGTTCGCCAATAAAACCAAAAAAATAAGAATAACGTTTTCCTAAAATGCTTCCTAAGTAGAGATGGGCGCGTGAGTAATGCTTGACTCACGGTCATGCATGCTCACAATATTCAAGATTTTGCTCATGCATAGTCACGCACTAAATATAAAATATGTTCACGCACGAACCGTATTGAAGAATTCTTTTGAGTTTACTCCACATAAACAATTAAATAAAAGAGATTTAGTCGCGTCGAAATCGCAACCTCGTAACGAAATAACAAGAACTGATGGCAAGTTTTAACGGAAAAAAGTGCATTGCGTATTGGATCAGTATTATTGATTACGTAATGCGAGAATGAGTATGCGCGCACAATACGTAACGCGATGAAAATCACGTCACGCACGCTCACATGGAATATTTTTAAGCACGCACACACGAAAATGTTCGTGTTTTACGGCATTCATGTTGCACGTTCACATGTCATGTCGTGACATAACGTGGCACGATGAACATCATGTCACGCGTCCATCTATATTCTTAAGCGCTCTACGATGATTTGAGAGTATAACATTAAACAGAGGATTTTTAAATAATTATCCAATGATAGTTGAAAGTACCGACTTCAAGCTTGACAGGGAAAAGTTTCATCAAAAACTAACCAGTGGCGTCGGAGTTAGGGCGAGGTAGGGTGACAGAATCTTATATAAAAAAGTTATTTACAACCAAACGAATTTTTATTTTGTGGATTTGGATGCACCATCTTTAACTACAATGTTTGTCTCCTTCAATTTTTTTCGTGCATTGTGACATGGATGGCCGTGGACGACCAAAAATTGTTATTAACTTTACACATTAAAAACAAACTTCGCGGTAAAGCTGCCGAAATTGTTAATTCAAGAAACCCTAATCTTTGCAGCGACATAAAATCTTTATTAGAAGCCCACTTTGGCGTCTCACGTGACCTAACCGTATTGATACAAGATTTGCAAAGAATTCGTCAATTAAGTAATGAATCACCTTTAGCATTTATTAAATTTATTGCTCAAAAGCAAAACATGACAATCGAGGAAAAATTGGCACAATCACGCTTAATCGAGACAATGACAATAATTTATTTACCGGTTTAGAACCCAATTAGAACAAATTGTAAGAGCAGGATATCCTACAACTATTCTCGAAGCAATTAATAAAATAAAACGCGAGCTACAACTCTCTTATTTCGAGGCACAAAAATTTACTAACAAATCTATTGTCAATAAAAATTTTGTTCAAAATCCACAAAAACGTCCAAATCTAATTCCACAAAAATTCTGTCCATTTTGTAAACGAAATTGTCATAAATAATGAATGCTGCACAAAGCAAAATCAACAATTTTCTCAAGAAAATTTAAATTTCAGACCAAATATTTATCCCAATCAAGTACAATTTCCTAGACCGAATTTTTAAAATTTATTCAAAATTCTAACTTCCAGAGAAATTTTTCTTCTCAACAAAACAGGCCATCTGTAATAAGACCTCATCCCAATCAACAAAGGTCATCAGCTATTAAAACAAATTCGAATTTTAATCAATATCCTCAAAAAAGTAAACTTTGACAATAATTATTACGATTCTCAAAATTGTGACTTTTATTCTTATACCGAATTTGACTACCTTAACAACTAACCATCTGAATAATATAATTACCAGGATTATCATGATTACCTATTAACCTAATTTTAGTTACACTGTTCAAAATAATATACCAGAGATTATACTGCTAATTCTTATTACCCACAGAAGAATTATACTGCTAATTCTCAGAATTCGTATGAAAATTGTACGGCTAATTCTCAAAATCTATATGAAGATTATACTGCTAATCCTCAGGATTTTCAGACAGGTCAGGAATATCCCACGGATACTCCAACACAAATCAAACAAATATCCCACCAAATACAATACATGAATCTACTAGATCCGAACGAAAATCACGCGTCATACTGTAAAATAAAAAAAATTATTATATTAAAGACTCTACCAATACTTTCAAAATTTTGTGCTGGAATATCTATTTTCAAACCAAATACTTATAAATCAAAAAGATATCTGAACATATTGTAATTCAAGGGATAACTGATCAAAAAGTTAATTATTAATGAATCAATTTTAATTCCGTTTATATCCAACGATCCTCGTAAAGTGTATATTTATAATTTGGACATAGAATTTGATGGACTCTTTGGTTCCGACTTTAATGGAACATTACGAATGTGTCGTTGATTTTAATAATAAACAGTTAATAACCAATTTTAAAACACTTCCGCTTCATAAAGTAATAGAAAACTCACAAGAATCCGGAATTCCCGACGTATCAAAATAAATTTCAAAACTATCCAAAAGAAAATTTCCATGGAACCTCGATAAATTAAAGTGCAACCTTAAAAACACTGACGCTATCTGCTAGCGCAGGAAAACGAAAAAGTCCGTTTACCTAATGCACTTGTACAAAATAAACGAAAACGATAAATTTCTAACATCTATTAATGCCAATGCCATTACCAAACTTGTCGATTTTTCTAACATAAAGCTTAAGCCAGTGCAAAAGTTTAAAGCGATCTTTAATTTAAATACTCAAAATTTAGACCCATAAGTACAGACGGACAGATCATTTGAAATAACAGACCAACTACATTTAGAATCCGAATTATTAACGCGACATTGTTTAGATTTTCAAGACATTTTATTTAGAAGAAGACAATCTGACATTTACGAACGAAATGAAGCATCCTATAGACACTAATAACGATAAACCTATTTTTACGAAATCGTCAATATCCCCAAATTCATAAGGAGAAAGTAAAGTCTCAAGTTTTGAAAATGTTATATCAAGGTATCATCCAACATTCAATTTCACCCTCCCTAGTTCCAAAAGAACTTGACGCCTCCGGTAAACAGAAATAGCGCATTGTAATCGACTACCGGATACTTAACAAAGTGACAGTCGGTGACAAATATCCTCTCTCAAACTTATCTGACCTGGACCAACTTGGAAAATGTCAATATTTTATCACCTTACATTTGATATCGGCCCAATCGAAATTAATCCCAAGGACGTCTTTCACAGCTGATAACGGATATTACAAATTTGCACGTATGCCTTTCGGTTTAAAGAATGCTCCATCTACATTTCAAAGAGTAATAGACAATATTCTGTTATGAATTCAAAACGAATGATATGTCGTCTATATGGATGACATTATATACTCCCCTACCATTTATGAACATATTTCTCGTCCCATAGAAGTATATAAATGCTTCCAAAATGTCAATCTATAGACACAACCAGTCAAATGTGAATTTTTATGCATATTTAAGACATTTAATAACAAAGGACGATGTAGAACCTAACCCGAGTAAAGTTGACGCTATTTTTTAACTTTCCACAACCTAAAGACCGAAAAGGAAATAAATTGTTTTGGGACTTGCAGGTTATTATCGCAGATTCATTTCAGACTTTTCTAAAATCACCAAGCCAATGACAAAACTTTTACAAAAAGTCGTCCCCTTCAATTTTGACAATGATTACCAAAATTCGTTTATCAATCTCAAATCAACATAATATATCCAAATTTCGATGAACCTTTTCTTATTAACTACGGATACGAGCACATATGCGATAGGCTCGGTCCTTTCACAGTGATCTATTGATAAAGATTCACCGATCGCTTATGCTTTCCGAATTTTATGCAATGCCGAAACTAAATATTCAACCATAGAGCGCGCGCTTCCAGCCATCGTTTGGTCCGTCAAGCACTTTACGCCATATCTATTTGGCAGAAAGTTTTAGTTAATAACTGACCATCGACCACTTATCTAGTTATTTTCTATAAATATCCAGGAACAAGTTTAGCTCGCTGGACACTAAAACTTGAGGAATATGACTACGAGGTCATATATAAACCTGGCAAAATTAATAAAAATGCAGACGCTTTATCAAGAATAAAAACCAGTCATTCTAGAGAATGTTCCAAATTTAATTTAAAACTTTTAGCTGCTAACGAAGACAACACTGACATCGAAGAAACCAACGTCGCGATCACAAACGATCAAATTGCAAATGAATTCGACACTTCTGCTGTTAATCGATATAAAGCAACATAAATTATTCAAAAATCTAATTTACAATTAAACAATTATTAGATAAAGAAAATAAAAACACAGTTACGTTCTTTCAACAAAATAATTTAAATGATTTCCATTACAAAATTATCGAGGACATTTTTGAGGAAATATCAGATTTTTATGATAGTAAAGTTAATATAGTCTCTTGTCAAACAGCTAGAAATAGGAAGTATTTTATTATTCCTTTACCATCTGACCCAGCATCTGTAATCGAACATTTATTCATAGCTTTATTCAAAAATCAAAATGATTTAGATCTTTTTAAAACGTATCACAACGTAAAGCAATGAGGACTTGCCAATATTGGAAATTCTATCATTTATTTTTGCAGAAAAAGACCTAAATTTGGTTATGTGCCAAAACGTTGTAAAAACTCCACATAACGATAAAATTCCAATTATATTAGACCAAAATCATTCTGGTAAAAATAATTTACATCGTGGAGTAAACGAAACCACTTGATGAATTTTACAAAAATAAAATTGGCGAGACTTATCTAAAGATGTCGAAAATTTCATAAAACAACAGAAATTTGCCAAAAGTCCAAGATTCGCCGCAAAAGCTTAGTAATTACAGAAACACCAAGAACACATTTCGAACGTATTAACATCGATATTTTTGAAACACCCACATGAATTCACGCCCTCAATATTCGCGATGAATTAACTAAATTTACACAAGCATTCAGTTTTAGATAAAACTGCCAAATCTGTTGTGAACACCCTATTGTTGTATTTCCAACATTATGGTACAGCATTAAGAATACATTGTGACTACGGTCGAGAATTTGACAATAGTCTATTGAGGGATCTCAATTTTTACCACATAAAATTAACTGTAGGACACCCGCAATCTAATGGTTCATTAGAACGGTTTCACGCGACGATAGCAGAAATGATTATAGTTCACAAAACTGAGAACCCTAACAAACATCCTTCTTGCTTTACGCAGTTATCTGTTAGAATGATTCAGTCAATAAAACATATGGTTTTATCCCACATGCATTTACTCATTCTTGTACATACATCTAATCGAGCACGAGAAACGCTGTATAACCAGAACGAATTAGTCACCAAATACGTTAAAAATCTTAAAAACCGAATATCCCGCTATTATAAAATTGGCCGAAATCGGGCACAATCTCAAAAGGAAAAAGCCAAATTACTCTGACGAAATATTCCTGAAAACCGATACGAGAATGCGATTTTAAACACTGAATACGATATACAAATAGTTAAAACCAAACTAAGGTGAACAATTATTAATAGCAAACTATTTATACATTGAGGACAATTTAAAATTCTATATTTAATAATATTTGCATGATTAAAAATCATTCGTACTTCTGTAATTACCTCTTAGGATTTAATAAACTCCTTACAAGAAATTTTATAAAATTTGCAAAAGAACAACTTGCCACTTCAAATAAAATTATCAAGAGTTGCTCAGTACCTAGATATTATTGAACAGCAAGCTTTCCAAACAGACTCAACTTTAATTTTTATTTTAAAGATACCTCCTCCAGTAGATTCTCAAACTTACACAACCTATCAATAGTTTTGAATAACAGAACTGGTTTGTATCACTTTTTGTCATCCTCTCAAAATTGTATCGCGAGAGATGACGATTCTTTAATGTTTATACCTATTCCGGACCTGAAAGAATGCAAAAAACGCTACATTGGAACTCTTATTTATTGCTAACTGCCTATTTCGGTAATGAGCAAAATTAGCCTGCTCAAAGGGGGTCCAAGGGACCCGTACTTTTTTGTATTTGACTACAAAAAAATATATTCTTGTTGAGAGATTATAAATCATGCCTCGCTAATAAAAATATTTACCAAGTGCTTAAATAAAACTCATGTAAACTAAAATGTTGTACACTCATACCTCATAAAATGGGGTTAGGATAAATTGGGCAGTTTGGCATTTAAAATGTTTAATTTAGTTACAAAAATGTCAATATATCAATAAGAAGAAATTAAGAAATATGACATGAATTATTACTGACAGTTTCGAAGGACGCTGGAAATTATTTAAAAATTTTAATGAAACATTTCAAAGTACGCTTTTAAAATTTAATTGAGGTAAGTCAAAAATTAAACTAGAATGATTTTTTTAGATCGGGATGATATACACTTGTATAAGAAAGTATGTGCTGGCCACATCAGATAATTTTGTATATACGAATATGAAGCTTGTAAAGTTTTTTAAATGAGTAAGCTACATTTTAGCTTCAGTAAAAAACTAGCCTACTACATTTAAAAATAAACGCAAAAAATGCAAAAAATATGTTAGGCATTCCTTTATCAAAAAATGTTATTAGAAAAAGTTGTACAGAATCATCCCGAAAAGCCAGTCCAAAATTTGGTTAAAAACAAAATATTAAAAATTTTCGCCGAAACAGATGAAAAAAATAGAATATTTTTTGTTTTTGACCAAATCAGAAAATGTTATCTAGAAAAGAATCGTCGGTGGACCAATTTCTAAAATTTGTGAAAAATATGTTAGGTACGTATGTATTTTTATTTTTTTATTTTTAACAATAGTATAAATTCTCGAAATGTTTAATAATTCTCTAATACCTATTAACAATTTGTATTAGATAATAATAAATTATGACTAGCTTCTCTGGTGTCCATATACAGTGTCTATCACTTTTAATTAAAAAATTCCTATTAATTGTTTGTTTTTGAGAAAATTGCTTTTTTTTTATTTTTGAATTATTTTATCTACTAAACAAATTACATTTTATGTATGGTAAAAAAGTGGCCTACTATAGTTAAAAATAAATGCCATAATTATGTAAATCATATCGAGTGCATCATATCACAAGGGCATAAACGCCAATACAAATGCTATGATTATACCCCCTCAAGATATGACGCTCTCGAATAAAAATATATAAATCGTTATTTTTTTATTTACAATTTTTATTAAGAAAATTTTTCAGAATCATTTCAAAAGGTTGAATCCAAAACTTAAAGAAATAAAAAAATTGTTCAGATAATTTCAAATTTGAAAAAATTCACTTCACATTTTAAAAGTCATTCTATAAAAACGAACAGTGTCGATGTTTTGTTGAATAATTATTCTAAATATTGTCAAATATTTCAAATGAATTTTGATTTTTTTTTTATTTGAAATTCTTTTTAATACGACATTTTCCTTTTTTTTTATTTTCAACCAAATTTTAGATTTGGCATTTTGGGATGATTCTGAAAAAAATGTCTTAACAAATTGTGTAGTTTAATTTATTTATTAGACGGAATTTTTCAAGCTGTATATTTAAGGAAAATATGTCAGTTCGTTTAAAAACAAATAATTTATTTTTGTGGTTCCTTCAAAAGTGGGGTTAGTTGTCAGGTAACTGGGTGAACAAATAACTCAGGATAAAATAATTGTCTGTTGTAACATTCAATAACAATATTTATTTATAATAGATAGGTATTCACTTTAAAATTAAAAACTAGTTATATCACACAAGTTTCAGTTCACTTACTATAGTATAAATAACTATCCAAATCACAAAAATCACTATAGTCCCGATAAAAAAAATAAGTTTTCTTTTTATTCCAGGGACTGTCGGATGACAAGTCAGGAGGTTGGAACCGTTGTCGTGCCGATCTGCAGACCTCAGGAGTACATGTGGTGGTAGCTCGTGCTGTTGAAGGGGATGATCCGTTCACTGTGACTTTAGTCAACTCAGTACCCGTATCCGTGCCCTTAAAAGCCTTATTATCCATCTGGAAATAAAGAGAAAGTATTTAAATATCAAAATGTTTTTACATTTGGAGCAAATTCGTTAAAAATTTAACAATCAGTTTTTGGTAAAATATTCGAGATGTGGCGCATGGGCATTTTTTATTTTTAATGAATTTAATCCAAACTATACATTGTTCCCAGTTTGTAAAGATAGAATTTTAGGAAGTGATAGAACATAAAAAATTAATGGTAGTTTCTTATATAAACTATATGTTAGAAAAATCTTTGTTTCGATATAGAGCGTTCAAATTTCGAAAAAAAAAATCGGAAGCAGATGGAATTATTGAATTGAAATTATTGTCCTTTGCCATCAAACTTTATTGAAAATTCAATAGAACGCGTCAGAATTATATTGTGAAAGATAACAGAATTTTACTTGTTAGTAAGGTTTTATACTTTATTTGTATTGCAAAAATTATAAACATTATTTATTTCTCTAATTTGCTAAAAGTTAAAAGCTAAATAATCTCAAATTTGTAAACCTAGACTCGTCCGAAAATAAAATCATTCCCAAAAATCATTGTTTAGTTGCACGTTATTCTGCAAAATCCAATTGCAATGTTCCATCCTACGTTCGTAATCATTTTCGTACAAGTGCTGGTGCAACTGGTATTTAAAAGATTTATAGTGGTATTTGTGCAAAATTGGGTTTACTGTTTGGTGACTGATTTCCAATTCAAACCCAATTTACCTTAAAGAAACAGTCTTATCAACTTCTACTCGGGCCAAAAAAAAAGAAAAATTGTCGGAACGTCTACGAATCGAACTTTACTTTTTCTTGCAATATTTAATTTGATTGCTATTTGTTATAAACCTAAGTGTGAAAACAAATAATGTTATTTTAGTTACCAGCTGTCAATTACTAATAGTTAAGCAGTTTATAGTAATATACTGTTCCAAAGAAGTAAAAAAGCATAAAAAAATGCCTTATTCTTTACAAGAAAAAATAGAAATAATAAGATTAGTTCGTGATGGAACACGTATTTTTCGTAAAGCAGCTAATGAGTTTAACTGACGACATTCAGATATTAATCATGTAACAGTTGCAAATATTAACAGATTTTTTGACCAACATGGAACAGTTAAGAGACTTCCAAACCAGCATCGTGATTGGAAGCGTAGATGAAGCCAAATGATTCTTGATTATTTTAATGATAATCCACATTCAAGCCTGTGATGCTAGTAGGAATTTAAATATTTCTAAAAGTCAAATTTGGAAATGTTTGAAAAAAGCGGTAAGAAACCTTTTAAGCCAAAATTTCTTCATACACTTAAATCTGGAGATACTGAGGCAAAAATGAATTTCTGTTTATGGCTCTAAGGTATGTACCTAGAGAATCCTGAATTTTTAAAAAATATTTTATACACGGATGAAGCTACATTCACGACAAACGGTATTGTATCATCAAAAAATATCAGAATGTGGCGCGAAGATAATCCACATTGGGTAATTGAGTGTAAGAGACAATACTTCTCAAAGGTAAATGTTTTCTGTGGCATTTTAAATGAAAAGATTATTGGGCCATACTTTTTTTTATGAAAATTTGAATGCTGCTAGTTTTCTCAGATTTTTACAAAATGAGTTTACAGACGCGCTTGATGAGCTTCCTCCTGATTATCGCTACAATTTACATTTACAACTTGATGGAGCATCTATCCATAATGCTGTCAATGTGAGAAACTGGTTGAATGAGAATTTTCCTAATCGCTGGATCGGACAAAGTAGTCCTCATATTCGTTGGCCGCCGAGATCCCCAGACATTACGTCCCTTGATTTCTTTCTTTGGGGGACAAAAAAAATAAAGCGTGTACTACAAGGCTCCATACTGAGCAGAGCTTTGTGATAGTATTAGAGAAGCTTGTCAAAGTATAACTCGACAGCAGTTAAGAAATGTAATAAGCAATAACAGGCGACGTATTGAAAAGTGTATAAGGGAATTCGGTGGATTAATCAAAATGACTAATATTTAATTTTTTACAAACTTCTCTTTTGTTATGTTCTAATTTCATCATTTTGTAAAAAAATTTATATATTGATTAAGAATAATTTGTAGTAGTGTTAAAATAAATAATAAATTCCTACATTTTAAGGAAAGTAATCCATTTTTTTCTCGGACACCTTGTATTTTAGATCAATGAAAACCGGTACAGGTATGTTTTAAGTGATCCTAAAAAAGAATCCGTCATCAGTTTTTTTTCCTAAAAAAATCCCTAATAATACTTTTTGCAAAATTATGTCATAATTAAAAAAAAAAAGTTTTTCTCGGACACTGTATTTTATTTAAAACAATGAAAATCGGTACAGGTACGTTTGAAGTGATTCTAAAAAAGAATCCGTCGTCTAAAAATAATCCCTAATGGTACTGTTTGAAATTTGAGCCCATAAAGGTGTTCGTAGTTGGCCATGATTACAGCCCAAAAATAAAGTTACCCACTCGTTGATTGCCGCAAGGGGTTATTGGGGATGAATCCCCCTTAAAAAAATTTATACTTTTATTAATTTGAAAATTTTTTAGGGTCATACAGAATTTCATTTTGAATTTTTTTTTCTTGGTGATTTTCATAAATAATAATATTTTAGGAGGAATATAAAAAAAGTGATAAACGGTTTTATTCAAACAAATACATAGAAGTAGGCTATGATTTATCTATTAAATACTGAATTTTTAAACAAAAAAAAAGTATAAAGGTTTTGTTCAGTGTTTTTCATTCTCTGCAATATACAAATTTATTCTTTTTCGAAAATTAAACAGTACTCTTTCTAACATCTGTGACCTCTTCTGATATTGTTGTAATTGAAATTAATTAGAATCCTATTCCACAGTTCGGATGGAACTGTGGAATAGGATAATAGGTTACAAACATAAGAACTTTAGTGTATATTGGTAATGACACGAATTCGTGTCATTATGAAATGTATTCCACACCAGTTCCATCCGAACTGTGGAATAGGATTCAAAATAATTTCAATTGCAACAATATCAGAAGAGGTCACAGATGTTAGAAAGAGTACTGTTTAATTTTCGAAAAAGAATAAATTTGTATATTGCAGAGAATGAAAAATACTGAACAAAACCTTTTTTACGTTTTTTTTGTTTAAAAAATTCAATGTATAATAGATAAATCATAGCCGACTTCTATGGTTTTGTTCGAAAAAACCATTTATCACTGTTTTATTTTTCTCCTAAAATATTAATTTTTATGAAAATAAAAAATAAAAAAAAATTCAAAATGGAATTCTCTATGACCTTAATAATTTTTCAAATTAATAAAAATATAAAAAATTTTTAAGGGGGAATCATCCCCAATAACCCCTTGTGGTATTTCAATTACTTCCAAATTAATATGAATTAAGTTCTGTAATGTATGTCAAACTGGAACACGGTACCTCAAATAGATTCCAAGTTACAAATTTTTTCAAAATTTTTTCATTTCTCAGTTTTGAACATCGAGGTTTATGCGTGCATGTAAAATAAATAGTTATACCCCAATCGATAATTTTATGTTCTTTGAATTCGTGTACTTGTTTTTTTTTTCTGAAAAAATCCATAATTTTCGACAAAATTTCATAAAACTAAAAACATACTTGAGGGTCGTTTTAAGGTAGTTTTTGAGGAAGTTCGCTTAGGCTCTTACCCTAGTATTGTTTTTAGTCTCCCAATAAATAGTTTTCAAGTGAAGACCACACTTTAACACCCACGGTAGGTAACTCACAATTCAATTTTATATAAGGATTCATGCCTAAGAGAATTGTTCATGTAAGTTTCTATATGAAGTTTGGTACAGAACTCCTGTAGCGCCTAGATAGAATTCCTACAGTGTGCAGAGATTGAGATGTTTTTCTATTTCTGTAGAACATGTATAAAATGCCGCTAGAAAATAGTTTCTTAGTTACATATTCCTATACAGGAGAAGACATCAACCATTTCTAAATATTCTATCATTGACAGATCTGTTTGAAACACAATAATATTTTGTAAAACTGTTATATGAAGAATACTTAAATATTCGAATAAATACAAGTTGTTTTTTATACGTTTACATTTTTCTTGTCGCTTATAAAAAGGGTCATTTAAGATAATGATAATTTGCCAATTTTTATAAATGCCTCAGTCGCGTCTATATTATAAAATTATGTAACCAGATTGCTACTAAAATATTTTATATTTTCTAATTAGGGTCACATTGGCCATTGTCACTTGCGTAATTTAACCTTACTAGAAATATGTTTATTATTTTTCACATACAGAATACATCCACAAATTAGGGCGACATAATTATCGTTTTTTGACCTATACGTGTTATTATTATTAAAGTTAACATTTTTTTTCTTAGATAAACCGGACATAAAATTTTATGATACGAGATATGATGATAGTTTCAACATAATTAATTTAAATATATCCAACAAAATACATTATATGCAATTATGTGCATTGAGGTCACCTGAACTTGTCACATTATTTTAAGATATATGAAAAATTTTATTTATTTGGTTTATTATGAGATTAACATGACACTGAACAATTATGGATATTACATCTATGATCTGGAACAGTCTGCCAAGATATGTATTTTAATTCAAAATAAAAATTTTACTTTCTTAGTGTACCGTGGTACCATTTATTAATACTATTATTAATAAGGAATTTATTCATAAGTCGTATTAAAATGTGCGATAAATACAAACAAAGTTACAGCGAAAAGAAAATAAGAAAATACAATTTTGTTCTAATTAAATGTTAAGAAGTAACTAAGGTGGCTTTGAAAACAATGAAATGTTTATCTTGTCAAATATTTGTTGGTATCCCAGTGTTTTGATTGTCTTTAAAAATTGTTTAAAATTCTTGTTAATGTTCAAAATACCGCATTTATACGAAATGAAAAATGGACATGTTAATTATTTATGGAGAATGTAGAAAAAACACCTTTATGCCGAACGATATACTGATAGACAATATCCAGCGAGAAATCGTCTTGAAAATTAATTCCGAAGTGAGCGTAACAATGATCCCGAAGAAAATTTCTTTCTTGACGAAGGAACAGAAATTAATGTTTTGGCTCGAGTAGGAGTTGATAAGACTGTTTCTTTAAGGCAAATGGAGTTTGAATTGGAAATCAGTCACCAAACAGTAAGCCGAATTTTGCATAAATACCACTATAAATCTTTTAAATATCAATTGCACCAGCACTTGTACGAAAATGATTACGAACGTAGGATAGAATATTGCAATTGGATTTTGCAGAATAACGTGCAGCCAAACAATGATTTTTTGGGAATGATTTTATTTTCGGACGAGTCTAGGTTTACAAATTTGGGATCATTTAACCGACAAAATACAAAATATTAATCACAAGAAAATCAAAATTTATTACGGGAGGGTAACTTTCAAGTGCGGTTCGATTTCAATGTTTGGCTTGGAATAATCGGTAGTAGAATCATTGGTCCAATAATATTTGAAGGACCCCTGACAGGTGCCAGATACTTGAGATTTCTGCATAATTGCGGACAGTTTAGCTGAATTAACTTTCCATTTACAACAGGGAATATATTTCCAACAAGATGGCGGTCCTCCCCATAATTCAAGGATACTAATTGATTATCTTCAACGGAGATTCGGAGAAAACGTAATTTCGACGAATGATCCTGTGAGGTGGCCTCCAAGGTCCCCTGATTTAACACCCCTTAATTTCTTTGTTTGGGGGTCATTTAAAAAATATTGTCTGCACAACCGCCGTTACAACCCGTGAAGACCTGGAGCTACGAGTAAGACGCGTTTTGGGCGCCGCGCCTCTTAAGGTTAAAAATTTAAAACTAGAAATTTCTGTTTTAAAATTAGAAATTTCTAGTTTTAAAGGTAGAAATTTCTAGTTTTAAAGGTAGAAATTTCTAGTTTTAAAGTAGAAATTTATACTTTTAAAACTAGAAATTTCTAATTTTAAGGTAGAAATTTCTAGTTTTGAAGTAGAAATTTCTAGTTTGTTTTTTATTTTCTGTGGTCGTTCAGAGCCATCGTATAATTCACATTGTAGGAACTGATACCGATTCCTCCTGTTTTATTGACCTAACCATTTCTTATCTTTAATAATAATTCTTATTTTATGGCCAATTTGCCTTTGCTGGTAAAATCGATTTGACATATACATTCAACAAAAGTTATTTATTGATTAGTGATTGGCACTATCAGACAAAATTTGTAAAAGAATCATTGACCCATTAGCATCGAAAAAAATTACAAGATATTAAAAATAACGAAGTTAGAGTCGTTTCTGGTTACACCAAAAATGGTATTAATCTGTCGATTACTTCAAAGAATGAGTTTTTATTTACATTTGAGATTCACAAATTTTCAAATTTTTATGTTAACAGTTAAGCTATAAAGGACCTGGAAGTACTGACTCATTATATTTACATTTAAATAAGTTATACGGTATTGCTGTTTTAAATAATTTGTCAGTATTGCTTGTTGAATCCAGTTTTCTGGAGTTCGAAAAAAATTACATTATTCTTAGATGATATTATTACAATAAATAAATAAACTATATTGTTTTGGTAAAGAACAACTACAAGAATATTTTACAAATAATAAATATAAAAAATTAAGTTTACTTTAAAATCAATATGTGATTTTTCTTATATGTGTTAATCACATGGAAATTTTATTAAAACTAATTACTAATTACTTTGTCAAACATGTTGTGGTGATATTTCTTGTCCTTCTCTTCAAAGAAATATTACTCCCAGAATCACATTTTTATTTCCACTGTATCCACAATTAACTACTCACTTCAACCACAAAATAAATAATATATGTTAGTCTGCTTCTACGATCACTACTCGAAAGTAAACACATAACCTCGACTAGCACCATCATTGTTAAAATTTCAAAAGGTTTAACCTCAAGCCACGATAAGGAATAACTTTATCAAGAAAAATTGGTTGTCGATTATCTTCTTAGCCAAACAAGTAAATAAAAATTTACACAAACAAAATTTTATTATAAATAAGAATTGATTTTTATATCAGACTTGCAATGAGGTTATACTTCGTTTCAATGTGCTAATATTGAACAGTAGGTAACGATTATTTATTATCACTTGTTTTTATCGGTATTGGCATTCAACAAACTACAATGTTTGTGATACATTTCAACGGAATTTCTTGCTTTAAAATTGCAGAGATAGCGTATTTTTTGCTTAATAAACAATGTATACAAGCACTTATATTATTTAATTATATGGCATTCTGACATCGATACCTACATCGTGAACACAATTTTGTTATTTATAAAGAAACCTGTTACAGTGAATTCCCAACTGTAACCTGAAGGCGAATACTAAACATCAGTTGTAGGTTTATGCATTTCTCTGCATGCCAATGACATTTTACCATCACTGGATAAGTTTTTGTGAATTTATAACTCATGATTGAAGGGTAGAACATTTACGAAATCTATGCCAGAATCTCTGATGATTTAATTCTTTCAGCATTAATCGACCACACTGAGTGCACTCAGTCGACTTAACTGTTATGTAACTGTGGGGTAGCAATTACCTCTTGGTTATTTTCAAATCGAGAACCAGTTAAACAATAGCTGAGTATGCAGAATGCTCTCATTATACGTCAAAACAACACATTATAGCAATGGAAATAGCAGGGGCTGTCGGTCCATGGAAGCAAGGGAAGCAGTGCTTCCCTTGGGATTATTAAAAAAAGCACTTAAGTAGAACCTAATTATTATTTATCACATATATTAATCATTAAAATTTACTTTTGCCTAATTTCAATAGATACGGCCCTGCATTTCAACAGCTGAGATAATGTTGCACACTAAAACCGTAACGATGACGCACTCGATTAATGGAGCCAAGACGAACTCGCGCGACTTCGATATAAGCAACTTCTTGAAATACATCCCATCCCCACTTCATAATCTTGATATCTGAGCTGTATAGCATCGTAATGCGTCTTGTTTTATAGATTTTAATCTCGATTTTAATATCGATTTTAATATTATACTTAATATTAATCTTCCTAGTATTATTCTCAGCTTTTGTGCTATATTTGTAAAAACTTTTTTGATGTTTCTAAACCTGTGGTGCGGCGACAAGTGATTTTTAACACGTTGAACATTAGTGCGCGTATAAGCAGTTTTAGAATTGCTTATTCAATATGGAAGCTGGTCCTAGCACTGTGGAAAATATTATTTGCGTTTGTGTGGTGTGCAATTTGTTGAAAAAGGGGTTTTCAACATATTCGTTTCAAGATAAACTGGATATTATTAGAAACGGGAGACCAACACCTGATTTAAAACTTTTAAAAACGAAAGTCAAATCATGCTATAGGTAAATTAATATTGAAATGTACAGTGCTAATCAGTGGTTAACGGGTTGTGAAAATTTGTGTAAATTGTTTTGTTGGCCATGTGTACTTTTCACAAATGAAAAAGGTGTTTGGAATAAAAATGGCTTTTCAGATTTAAACAATATTCACAAAGTGACAAAGAGGCATGGTAAGTGTGAAACTCATTTGCGAGCGGTGTTAAAAGAAAAAACGTTTGGAAAATCACGAATTGAGCATTCATTAGATCAGAAGTTGAAAGAAGGTGACCATAAGCATAATGAACTTGAAAAAAAAAACCGAGAAGTGTTAAAAAGACTTATTGACATTGTTTGTTTTCTCGGCGAAAATGAACTTAGTTTTAGAGGTCATACTGAATCTCGGAGCGTTGCTAATAGGGGCAATTTCATCAATTTAGTTGATTTATTAGCAAAATTCGATACAATTTTATGTAACCATCTGGAACACTCCATGGTATTTCGTGGTACATCAAATCATATTCAAAATGATTTGATTCAGTCGTTAAGCAATATTGTTTTAGAAAAGATCAAGCAAGAAATAAAAAAAGCTCCTTTTGTTGCAATTATGTTAGACGAAACAACCGATATTACAAATATTAGTCAGTTGTCAAACGTAGTACGATACATAAATCCAAATGGGAAAGTTCAAGAGCGCTTTTTAGGATTTTTAGACGTAACAACGCAGAGAACGACCGCAGCTTTATATGCTATAGTTTGTCAGATAGTCGATGATCTACAGTGTGGTGCTAAACTTATCGCCCAAAGTTATGATGGGGCCGCTGTAATGGCTGGTGAATTGTGGGACCCTGCAGGCCAAAGTGAAAAAGACTTTTCATAATGCCATATTTGTACATTGTTTTGCGCATCGATTAAATTTAGTTCTTGCTCAATTTGCAGCGTGTCTTAAAGAGTGCAAAGTATTTTTTTTTCAAGTATTACTGGAATGGCTGCCTATTTTTCAAATTAATCAAAACGGACACGAGCTTTAGATTTGGAAGTACAGAAGAGACTACCCAGAGTTGCTCCAACACGATGGAATTACAATGGGAGGCAAGTACAAACTGTATCTGAATATCGACAGCCTCTAATTGATTTATTTGAAAATATTTTACAAAGCAAAGATGATTGGGACACTGAGACTTTGAATGGATCCAGAGGTTACTTAGATTCATTGAAGAGACTTTGATTTAAATTTTTTTGTTAATTATTTTCTCCGAAATATTCCCATTTACTGACAATTTATTCAATATTTTGCAAACTAAATCAAATGACGTTGGATTTTATGTAAAGAAAATTAAAGAATTCAAAAAATTTGATTTGTAACAAAAGAAATGAATTTGAAAAGTTCTGGGAGAAAACTAGTAATGACAATTTAGAACCGCAAAGAAAAAAGAATACGAACTGAATTTATAGTGGAACGTAGAACTTCATATCGAAGACTTTTTATCGAAATTTTGGACAATATCACTGGGCAACTAAATAATAGATTTAAAAATTTTAGTGATATACCTACAATTTTTAGAATTGTGTAATTTCAATGAATTTAAAAATAAACAGTTTTCACAAAACGCACTTCAGTCATTGAGTGATAACTACGGAAATTTTTTTGATATAGTTGGGTTACGATCGGAACTTTCAGTTATTTATGCTACAGAAGATATTAGACAGAAACATAACGCCAACGAACTGATTATCTTTATAAAAGAAAATAGTTTGGATCAGGCCTACTCTGAAGTGTTGAAATTGTGTGAGTTAGTGTTGACGATACCTGCAACTAGTGCATCGGTTGAACGCAGTTTTTCGACCTTAAAAAGAATAAAAACTTTTTCAAGAAATTTAACCAGTGAAGAGCGGCTTTCAAAATTGTCTCTGTTGACAATAGAAAGTGACTTTGTGAAGGAGATGTCCCAAAATTCAAACTTTTACGACGAAGTTATTTCCGACTTCGCAAAAAAAGAAGAGGCGGATTAAACTACATTATAAATAGGTAGGTAAGTGCATGTTAACTACTGAACTAGCCGGCTCGATTTATAGTTAGCTAGAGAGTGCACGATGGCAAGTGTGACTGATCAAATTCTCTATTTCGCTGCGGGTTCGATCCCCGCCACCGGCACTGGCAATGTTGGTGGGTATGGTTGTGTGTCTGCGTTTTTTTCATAAGTATAACCCTCGCCCGTGCAGCTTCGGCTTTTGAATCGGGGGTTGTCTAATTTTTGTGCTGTTTTTATGTTTTATGTTTATTGAGGAGTGGCGGTCCTACAAGTGTACTTTTTTTCTAATATCATAACTTTGCGGCTTTCGACATTTGCTTTAAAATGAGTATACGGAAGCCACGCCCCTTTCTTAAAAAAAATTTTGCCTCGCTTCGCTCGGGGCTTCGCACTACCCCTCACCCTATATCACAAACTGCTTCCCCTGTATCAAAACTCACCGCACGCCCCTGGGAAATAGGTCCTGTTAAATATGAACTGTTTGCCAGCTTATTGGGTTACTGTAGGTAAGTACATTATCCTAATATGAATAGTAATAAAGGTAAAACAGAACATTCACAAATAGTTATAAATAAGACCAATGTCAGTAATTATTTTGTAAATACGTGTCCCGATATAAAACCAAATATTTCGTATGTTACTGATATGTTACTAGTTTTAGGATATTATAAAGCAAATTGTCATGCAAATGTTAGATATTACATTGAAAGCGGCTTACCAAACCTTTAAACTTTTGCCACTATAGAGAAACGTCTTCGTAAATATGGGTGCTTTACTCCAGCAACTGCTGAATATGGATTTCGGAGTACGATTAGGACTCCTAAACGTGAAGAACAAATTTTGGAATGATCTGTAGAAGACCCAAACCAGACACTTAGCACTGGAGGTAGGTTCAATGATGAGGCATGTTTGGCAAGGAGAGGTATAACAAATACACGACAAATATGTGTACATCGACGAAAATTCGTATGAAAAGTAACACATTTTCATTATTACATCAAGTCAACTAAATGGCGCAAACTTTTTTACAATTCCCTCAAAATATGTTGCATGATTAAATGATTTACCAGAATTATTTCCCTAAATAATTGGATCATTCATAAAGAGGTGCAGGCAGAAAATTTGTAAGCGACACTCGCTTAAGAAATTCTAAGAAGAAAAACAGAACCTCGAATGCTCTGGTATTTGCAATAATTGAAGCAATTGAAATCACCACATAACATAAATGTGTACTAAAACACCAATCAACAGTAAGTAACATAGTGATGGACTGAGACATATTATACATATTCAGCTTTTCATTTTGAAAAGTAAATACCATCCTATTTATACCTAAACTATTGTTACGGTTCGGTGAATCGTGACTCATTAACCAACAGAGCGGACTATGTGGGACTGGCCCTCTGTCACTATTTATACTATTTTTACACTTTGTAATTTCCAAGTTTTCAAGTGCATCCAGTATTTCTTACATTCCTAATTAATCTTAAATTGCTACTATACATATACTTTATGGTTGTCCTAAAACGCATGTTGGGTAACACTAGACTTATCTGTTCTACCATATTTGAGATGAGCTATATGCTGCTTGACTCTAGTTTGAATTGATCGTCTAGTTTGTCCAACATACTTTCAATTATAGTCCTTACAGCTAATTTCGTAAATCCTTGACTTTTCGTTTGTTTCAATTTTTCTTTTGGATTGCCTAAAAATTGTAGTAGATTTCCCGATGAATGAACCACTGTCATACCTATATCATTAAAAATCTTACCAATACCACGAATGAATCGAAGATCGTATGGAATCGATACAAACCTCGGATTTTCTTTTCCATTTTGAAAGATCGAAGAATTTCGTTGTGTTTTTAAATTTAGGTTTCCTAATTATTTTACCAATTAAACTTACCGAATATCAATTACTCACAGCTATATCCTTATTTAATGTCTTTTGTTTCAAACTTTTCCTTAATTTAGGGGAAGCTTAATAGGCGATGAACTAGAAAATTAAAGCTCGCCATTTTGTATTGAGCACAATGGTAAGAGTCGTTAGGGATATCTTAAAGTACTGGTATCTTTTCTGTATATGTCAAATTCGAACTTATTTTTACTATTTCTGATTATTAATGCATCTAAAAATGGTAGTTGTCCACAGTTTTCAAATTCATATGTAAATTTAACTGATGCGAAACGATTATTTAATTTGGAAAAACAAAGTTGTCAATATCAATGATTTTTGTATCAAACACTGCAAAAATATCATTCACATACCTAAGATAAACCCAGGGGAAATACTCGAATTCTGTTTCGAATCTGTTCAGAAACTATCATTGAATCGAAAGCAATTTTGTTTCATGCAAAATTTAGTGAGTTGAATATATTCTTTTACTATATTTTGACTGATATTGTATGATTCGAGTAGATCTGTAATGGTAGCCCAAGGTCTGTGTTATCGAAACACTTGGAAACAATGAACAAACGTCAAAGGAGATCAAATGTCACCTTCTTGCATAGATATTTTTCACCTTGTTAATGAAATCATTGAAATTAATCACAGAGAAACTAGGTGGTGCTATGCAATTTATTGAGAAAATGTCACAAAATAAAAAACTCAAAAGATTAATCAGTGACAAATTTAATATGCTTTCAAAATATAAAAGACACCCTTCATTCACATATACTTTTACAAAAACTAGTTAAAACTTGGATAAAATCTCAATACATTAATCTTTATTCTAAAATATTATATACATGACATAAAAATAAGAGACTCAGTATTTAAAGAAAGTGGAGTTGAAACGACTCGGAATTTCTGTGACAATAATATGAATTAAATAACAAGTCGTCTTTTAATTTTTTTTGTTATCCCAGAAGTAGTTACGGACAAAACGCAAACTTCCAGAAGTTAGGTTTTTCACGTAGATAATTCTTTTGTGGATTCCTATTAAAAAAAAATCAACTTTTATAATTTAAAACATGCAGTCTATTCAGGCCCATACCAATAATGGGCGACGAGAAAATATATACCTGTTGTCAACGAAATGACTATCAGGCTTCTACTTCTACACAAAAAAAGTTAGGAAAGCATATAATTGGACTAGATACAGAATTCAAGCAAAAAGCATCTGACTGACGTTGCCTATTTGACCGGAAACAATATCAATTTTGTTATTTCAAATAGAACACCATGTATATTTTTATATTTTTGGATTCCCCAGAGAAATCTAAATTTAAGACATGTATTGGACACTATACATATACATATCTCTGATAATTTCTGAGAAAAAAGCGGTCAAAAGTGTCATTATATTATGAACATGTTTAATACCATTTTGAAAGAAAACAAATGAAGGTAGAAAAATCTGATAGCACTTGTTTAGCTCAATGTGGGGGTGCTAACTACTGATCACACAATGAACTCAATTCCGGTTCAACCGGAAGTGTTCTTGTAAACTTTCAAACACGGATTACTCCAATAATTTAAATGTGACCCCCGTATTTTCACATTTTTGAATTCAACGGAAAATCTAAGCCTAAAACATGTATCATACTGTCTAACTTTAACAGTTCACAAGTTATTCCTATCCGACTGTTCAACTGCATTTTAATAATCACAGCTGGGAAATAATGATCTTCAAAGTAGGTTTAATCACGAAGTTGGCTGCTATGAACTTCGAATGAAATGTTGAACGATTTTCATTTGCTTGGTAACGCCTTTATTGAAATACTATTTAGCTGCTGTATTGACACTTGTTAACTATTTCTGCATTACCGAAATTTATCTCTTCCACTAAATGTGCGAAGTAGTAATTTTTTATACAAAAACTGGACAATTTCCATGATTTCCGGGACCGACCCGGCTTTCTTATAGGAAAAGATGGTAGCTGTGTGCGCAGCGAGATCTAGACCGCATTACTTATTCAGTTTATTTACAAACGTCGCAGTTTGTAGATGGTGCAAGAATAAAATTAATAATAACAAGTATGTCGACAATATCACGGAGGATGAGAAAAATTAGTAAGTGTGGATTTGTGTTGACGAAGCCCTGGATTTAAAGGGACATGAAATCATTAATGTTTTAAGTGCTATTGAAAGTACACCTCCACTGTAAATATGTAGTAAATGAGTGTTCCAAACCAATGCACGAACAATTGAGGATTTAAAGTCTGTTCACATAAGCTTTGCAGCGTTAGCCAGGATAGGGAACAAAATACGCGCAGATGATTGGTGCAGATAGCAGACAGATATACAAAGAACTGCTCGAAGTAATAAGAATATTGCTGCTGTTCAGGCAAGTGTTGTTGAAGACCCAAATTTATCGATTCCAAGGCGTTCTCAAGAGTTGGAACTGTTTGCTACATTCAACTGGCGTATATTACGGAAGGATTTTGGTTTACATCCTTACAAAATTGTTCTCACACAAGAATTGCAGCCTTTGGATCGTCGCAAATGCCGTGATTTCGCTGATTTTGCCTTGGAACAACTTGAAAATGATGTTTTTTTTTAAGAAAATCATTTTCTCAGATGAAGCTCATTTCCTTCTCAGTGGATCGATAAATAAACAAAATTGCCGTTACTGGTGTGAAGCAAATCCACAAATTATAACGAGAAACGTTTAGATTCCGTAAAAGTAACTGTTTTGTGTGGCTTTTTGCATGGTGGCATCATCGGTCCTTATTTCTATGACAATGATAGCGAAGATGCCATTTCTGTGAATGGTGAGCGGTATAGATCGATGATAACGAACTTTTCTTGGCATGAATTGAATGATATTGATTTAACCAACCAATATCTGGTTTCAATAAGACGGCGCTACGTGCCACACAGCCCATGACACAATCAATTTATTGCGTGAAAAGTTCGGTGAGATGATTATTTCGAAAAACGCTAATGTCAATTGGGCTTCAAGAAGTTGTGATTT
Organism: Rhamnusium bicolor; assembly: GCA_029963845.1. NCBI lineage: Eukaryota > Metazoa > Arthropoda > Insecta > Coleoptera > Cerambycidae > Rhamnusium > Rhamnusium bicolor. The sequence goes on from JANEYF010001325.1 coordinate 225,970, forward strand.
AACTTCTTTGAACTACTTTCTTTGGGGTTATTTGAAGTCGTTGGTTTATGCCAATAAACCAGACACAATTCATGCATTAAAATTGGATATTAAACGCTGTATTCGTGATATAAGGCCTGATTTATTGAATAAAGTGATTGAAAATTGGGTTCATCGGAATCGGTTCTTTAAGAGGAGCAGATGAGGCCATTTCAATGGTTATTTTCAGAACATAATTGCATCGATTATACTTCAAAACAAAATTAAAATTTTTGCTCTGCCTCAATTCTTTGTTGTTTTATTAAAAAAAAACATATCACTCGTATTGAAAAACCCTATATGTAAATGAAAAATGAAAAAACATGGCACGCACTATATTGTTCAACGACGTTTGTTCTGTTGTGCGTGCTGCTTGACTTCAGTGCTGATAGGCGGCGACGCACAGCTGTCTGCTGATCAAGAAACTATGTTGGAATGATACCTCGGGAATTAGTCCTGCTTGCTGTGAAATTATTATATAACAAAAATATGTTGAATCGGTGTTATATTAAGTCAATTTATAAAAATCATCATTAATAAATTTATTTTATTTTTCAATACATGAAAGAAATCCATTAAAAAAGTAAATTTATATTTCCGAAATTTGGAAATTTAGTAAAGAGGCATAATTTGCTTTTTAAAACCAGATCAGTATTTCCAGCGTCATCTCTCGTGCTGTAGTACAGGTATTAGCAAAATAAAAACTGTATCATGCGCCATCTAATATCTACAGATTAAGCAAAATGAACGTAAAATTTATTTGATTTTAAACGACTACAACGCCCTCGGCGAAGATGATAGTGCTACACATAACCAACTGCGCTCTTAATAAAACTAAATTACTATGTGAACTGTTTACATTGATTTTTCCCAAAATTATTTTTTTTTTTTTCTTATATTTGGTTTTGTCATTATCTAGGTAACTGTTTGGCCTGCGGGCCTACTTCTGGGTTAAATAAATTTGGTACAAATTCATCTCCTGTCTTTCCCCGTGGGACGAGTACTTTTCCTGATATTTGGCAAGATACATGACTAAAACGAAAATTTTTCACTTTTTGGAAAAAAATTGCCAATTTTTTAAGAGCTGTTTCTCAGGAAGTACTGAACATATGGAGCTTGTACTGGACTTTTATCTACTTTAAAAATAGTAAGAATAACGCTTTTTGTAGGACGAAAACTTTAGGAGATATTGAGCAAAAACCGAAAAAAAGTGCAAAAATTTCGCGGTTTTTTACGCATTGCGCAGCTGGCACAGGTCTTTCGAAGTAGCAAATTTGGTTTCTTACTATTGCCGTAGGTCCTAACAACATTAAAAAATTAGAACTACATAAACTTTTGCAAGGTCGGTCCTTTTTTACGTCTCCATTGACTAGGCTATATCCCAATATGATTCATGTAATTTGTCTGGCCCATGCCTTGCAATCTATACTAATGCCTTGAACAAAGTACAGAAGTTTTCATGAAATGTTAAGACACTCGAGGTAATGAAATATTAAGACACTTAAGGTACGTATTTTTATTGTTATTGTCTCTTACCCCATGTACCGGCATTGGAAGCACGGAAATTGTCCAGTGTCTGATCATCACATGATATTAATATACAGTGAGGCAAGAAAAAATCGCAACGAGGCTAGAGCTCTGTATATTTAAAGGTATCCAAATCGTCAATATTCATCTAATAGGTATCTTCATTTGTTGGAAAAGAAAATTAAAATTATAAATCCTACAAATATCAGATTTATCATCATCTCTTCGAAACGGATTAGTAATCCGCTTCGAGAAGATGGCGAATATTAGATTTTTTAAACACTGAACAGCAGCAGCCAAATTTACGTAGAACCATTATTTTTTTCGATGAATCTCAATTTACTAACATGACTATGTTCAACAGAAACAACGGAAGTTACTGGACAACGAAAATTGTCATTTAGTAGAGAAGACACATTTCAGGAAAGATTTGGCGTTAATGTGTCGTCGAATGTGATAGAAACCATCATAGTATGGCCGAGAATCTAAATGTGGCACAATACCTTAATTTTCTTCAAAATCAAATCATTGAAAATCTGCCTGCTAGCCAATACGTACATATCTACTATCAACAGGATAGTGCTCCAGCTCATACAGCCAGAATAGTGGCCGACCTTAATGAAAATTTAGACAACAGCTGGATAGGCACCCATGGATTGTTAGGTGTCCCCCTAGATCGTCTGATCTAGACCACCATTAGATTTTTTCTATTGGACCCACATCAAAGAAAAGGTGAAAAGATCGAATTACAATAGCTATAAATTCAAATGAAGAATGTAATCAGGAAACTTCGAGAAAGAATTCACTTATGCGATGAAGTGAATGGTGAACATTTTGAATATTTATATTATGGCTGATCTCAAACTTTACATTAATTACCATAATTTTTGTTGTTGTGTTATTGTTTTGGTTTTATTAAAGTTTCCTCCTTATACCCTAATATTGTTAGGCTAAGTTTGTTCAAAAGTATTAATTTAAAATATTGATGTGTAGTTTGTATCATCGTAATGTTTAAAAATAAAGATATTTTTTTACCTTCATTTTGTTTTCTTTCAAAATGGAATATTATTCATGTTCATAATGACACTTTTAACCTCATATTTCCCAGCAATTATCAGAGATAGGCATAGAGTATGATACATGTTTTAGGCTTAGATTTTCCGTACAATACAAAAATGTGAAAATATATAGTCTCGTTTAAAATAACAAAGTTGATATTGTTTCCGGACAAACCGGAAATGCCTGTCAGATGTTTTAGTGCTTGATTTTTGCATCTAGGCAAACTGTATATGCATCTAAAATTTCTAACCCATATCTTTTTTATGTAGAAGCAGTAACCAGAGTAGTAATCTCATTGACACCTGGTATACCATTGTTTTAAGAACAGTTTAGTGTATTATTTTGAGGTGTCAAATCATTTATTTATTAACTTTTTTTGTTAAACTGTCTAAATGGCAATTTCTTCGAAATATTCATAAAAAAATAAAAAGGAAAGGTATATAAAAACAGTAGTTTATGAAAATTATTTAAAATAATAAAAATAATTAGGAAAATGGCAAGTGGTGGAGTAGTTGGCTAGAGCGCGCGATGGCAAGCATTATTATAAATCTTTCTACCGTCACTGTAGGCTCAAATCCCGCCAACAGTACTGACCACTTCGGTGGGAATAGTTGTATGTCCATGTTTTTCTAAGTGTAACCCCTTTCTAGACATCTTCGGCTTTGGATTCGAGGGTTGTCTAATTTCTGTGATGTTTATTAATTTTATTTCAAACATTTGTAGTCTTCAGTTAATTAACCTCAGATTTTATATCAGTACCGATTAATGACAGGCAAGCGCTTAACCTAATAATCGAGAATAATAAATCCAAGTGCAATAACTGATAATAAAATACAGTATTTCTATTTACGGTATTGTCATTATCACTTTGCCTTGGAAACTTTTAAAATTCATATCGGTAATATTAAAACCTATATTGCACATTTCGCATAATATATGAATATCCATACAGTAGCGTATCATCAAAGGTATCCAAACTACATTTGAAAAGCAGCTAAACTACTTTTTTAAAGTAATAGAAAAAAAATTATTTTAAATAATGAGTTATTTGAACTAACTGTTCAAATGAAAAAGTGTTTTTAAATAATTTGAGTTAAATTATTTAAACTGATTTCTACAAATAAACTAATAAAACTATTTAAACTGATTTCTACAAATAACCTAATAAAACTATTTAAACAGAAATATATTTTTTTAAATGAATATAAAATAAAGCATAATTCAGAAAACATAAAATTGTTCATACTTTCTGGTTTCCGCTTCATCTGTACAGAAGCGATGTCAGTTTCAGCTATGCCCATTTTTTTGAGACGGGATCTCAGTGTCTAATGTGAGGAAGCCTGTTAGTATCCTTACCTCTGGTTTGTTGAGTTCAAGTAGCTCTCTAGCTCTTTTTTGCGAGTAGTTTATAAACTTCTCCGCTTGTCTTTGACCTGGAGTTAACTTCCATTATGGGGATTTATATTCCTTTTACCATTTCCCGACCTCGTCTGTTGTATGGCGTTTAGATATTCCACATAAAGCTTCTGATCCAATGAATGATAACCCTGCACCTTCCCTCGCAAGGGTGTCAGCAATCTCATTTTCTTCTATTTCATGATGCCCTGGCACCAACATCAATGTAACCTTGTTGTTCCTTGCCAGTACGGTTTGTAGACCCAGACTATGTTAGATTTATAAATAAAGGAAGTTTAAGTTTCCAGTGTTGCCTGGATGTCTGACAGGATATAGATTCGTGCTCCTTGTGTGTCTTTTTTAATGCATTTTGAGCGCAGATTTCTGAGGCCTTAGTTTCGTCTGAAAGATGGTGGCGTTAGGCCTAAGGCTTTTAAGAGCCTACATCTGGGCCCATATATTCCTTCCTCTATCTTTGATCCGTCTGTAAACCAGATAGGGAATCTGTGTTCAAATTTGGGTCCTCTAGAGCTTCATAATTGACGATCAGTTATTATTGCTTCAAATATCCGTTCAAATTCGAGCCTCACTGACATTGTGTCAGTTGGTTTTGTCATTAAGACTCAAATGTCCAACCAGATCTTCTGTTAGAAACTGCTTATGGATTGCAGTCTTTGAACACTGGGAGCCGCTTTCTTCTTTACATACGTAAAGGAAGCAGATCAAGCAAGACTTTCATTGTTGCTGTTTGACAAGTTATTCTGTGATTCCTAGACACACTAACCATTGCACTTTTAGCAACTTGTTTTTGTGTTGTTTTATCACCACACTAGTGATGCATAGGCGACAATGGATCTGACAACTGTAAATATGACCAATAGATTATTTTCGGTTTTAGACCCATGTTTTACCGAAGAGCATGCGGCACATCCAGCAGGCCTCTGTTGATCTTTCAATAACCCTTGTCAGGTGATTGTTCCAGGTGAGTTTATAGTATAGGACACCTAGATATTTTACCTCATCAGAAAAGTCTATTTGTACACCATTCATTTTTGGGGCTATTAGGGGAAGCTTCATATATCATGTAACTAAATTTTAGGGAAATCGATAAAAACTATATAACTCAACAACGTTTTTAAAACTTGACCTGCTAATTTTTGTTTTTTGGGACTTGTAGCGTATATTTCATTCAACTGTTATGCTTCTTTATCTCAAGTTTGAAAAATATATAAATTTACAAATATATTATTTATTTTCGTTTTTTTTTTTTAATGAACAGAACCCAATAACACACGAAACTAAATTAAAATTAGAACGTTTTAATTATACACTGCATCAGATTCGACATTTCCTCTTAGTGTTTCATTTACCTCTACTGACCAGTTGAATGTTTCTTGATAAAACTGTATGCTCATCGATGATGGTGTTTTCAACTTTTTTTAAGGTTTCCATTTTTTAGGATTTTTTGGCACTTTGTTATAAGCCTTGATGGAAGTAGTTGATATATTAGCTGTAGTAATTTTTAATAGTTGGAAGGTGTTTGTAATCATACCATCGATAAAATCCTGTACAACATGGTATCTTTTTTCGTTGCATTATATTCAAACGTATGTAAGAGGAAGGAATGAACATTTTTGGTCATTTGGAACTTTATTGCCGTATGATTCAACGGACACTCAATATTTTTTATAGAAGGACGGCCACCACTTTTTAAAATCATAAATTTGAACTGTTTCAGGCTGTGTTACTAAACATTTATCAATTGATGCATTTACCGTCTTAAAGTATACATTTAGCACACAAACGCGATCACGTTTTCTGATTCTTTTCTTAATGAGCTTTTTTTAAAAGTTAATGAAACACATAAATCCTTGTAACTGTAGTCAAGGAGGTTATTGTATATTTAACAGCGTTCTATTGTTATCCTTTGTAGATTATAAATCGTAAATGACACTTCCGGTCTTGGTATTTTCCTGTCATCACCAAAGACACTGTTCAAGACTAATTGTTCTTTATTTCAGCTTGGGTGCGTTTGGTAACAGAAGCGTGACGTCACAAGTAGCCTCGCGATTTCTAACGTGAGTCCGATACAGACACTATGCTAGTTAAACCCGTGCGAAGGTATGCCTGCACTGAAGTCACAAATAGCTGTTTTGGCTCCAGGTGCACGCACGTCCTCTCCTTTACAATGACTCGGGAGTTGCTCTATGCTAGTGGAACCTGTGCGAGAGTTAAACTCTAGTTGAGTACCAACATTTATTAATAGCGAATTCCATTTTGGCCACTAACACCGCACGGGATCAGCAGCTGATTGACAACGACAAGCATAATTTAATATTTTCTTTTTCTCAGGAATTTACTATAGTAATCTGCTCTCGCCGCTTTTAACCTGACTGTAACTGTATGATAGTTAGTTATACCATGTAGTCATTAACAGTTTTGCTTCTGCTTCCTAACCTTCTGATACTCGCAACCTGCCTTGCTAACCATTTCTTAGTGCTTACCATCTTACCCCTAGCTGCTTGCTTACCGTTTTTTTACTGCTAACCGTTTTACCGCTTATTCGCCGCCCTATCTGCTCACTAGTCAGCACTGCCTGCATGACCTAACCATTGTAATTTTCTAATTAGCTGTAATATAACCTGTAAACAATCTGTAAATAGTAAAATACCTAGTGCAGAATAAATGTATTATGATGCATTCTGGTATTTTCTTTCTTTAACTATATTGCCCGAGTTCGAATTTTTCCGCCCCTGGAATTACCGTTTCTTGACTATAGTTGCCCGGCCTCTATCGTCCCAACAATAAAGTAGTGTTTCTGGACTGGGAACTGGCGCCCGAGATCACAACACCTGCATAGTCCGCCATCATTTTGGGCGATATAGTCACGCATTTGTTTAAACAAAATTCTCGAATTGAAATAAAATAGTTTTTATTCAATTGTATTGAAAGTGATGTTTTTTGGTTCGAATATCTGGATGAAAAGATCATCTTTTTTATAACAGTTATTATTATTTGTTATGGTTGTTAGGCATTACTTTTCTCGGCCAAAAGGTACTTTTCGGACGGTAAACAATTATGAACAAAACAAATGAAATAACCTTGTCATTATATTCTTATTAGATTATGACAAAGTGACGTGAAGTCGATTACGATCTAATTTTTCAATTATAATAATTATTATAGGAAATACAAATTTAGTATATTCTTACAATCGAATAAAAAATAATGTATGACACAGGGACGGAAATGTTTTTCGTACGCATACGGCTTTTCATCGTCAGGCAATTTTTCGTAATCGTGCAAAAAACTGCATTTTTCGTCCGTGTGTCATAAATAATTATTTTCGTATAGTTTTTTAACCTTAGAAGTTAACACTGACGTAGTTTTCCACAAAACACCAAAACAATATATACTGCACTCGACGCACGTTTCGTCAACCAAGTTGGCATTATCTGGAGATGATTAAAACTAAACTTATTCTAACAATCTACCCTATTTATACCTAAACGATTGTCATGGTTCACCAAACCGTCACGGTTCGGTGAATCGTGACACAAACTACAACAACTTTTAGGCACTCCAAAAGACAAAATTGAAACAAACGAAAAGTCGGAGATTTACAAAATTAGCTGTAAGGACTGTAATCAAAAGTATGTTGGACAGACTAGACGATCAATTCAAACTAGATTCAAAGAGCATATGGCCCATCTCAAATATGGTAGAACAGATAAGTTTAGTGCAGCCCAACATTCGTTTGAAAACAATCATAAAATAGGTATTAGCAGTTTAAGATTAATTAGGAATGTAACGAATACTAGACAGCTGGATGCATTTGAAAGCTTGGAAATCAAGTGTAAAAATAGTATGAATAGTGACAGAGGGCCTATCCCAAATAGCCCGCTTTATTGGTTAATGAGTCACGGTTCGCGTGAGAATAGTTTAGGTATAAATAGGGTAGATTGTTAGCATAAGTTTAGTTTTAATCATCTCCAAATGATGTAAAATTGGCTGGCAAAACGCGCGTCGAGTGTAGTATATAGTGTTTTGATGTTTCGTGGAAAACTACGTCAGTGTTATCTTCACATCAAAGGTTCCAACCCACTCCAGGACTTAGAAGTTAAATTTTAATCATAGTTTTCACCTCTTCAGACAATATCATGATAACTACCAAAGATAAATATATGGAACCCTACGTATGAATATTTATTCGATAGAAAATTTTAAATCCTATTCAAGTGATGTTATACTAAATGGGGGATTTCATTTGAGATAAGCAAGAAAGTACGAGTTGAAATTTTTCTTGTTTGAAGCTAACTGTGGGGCATAATTAACGCCAGTTATAGATATTTGTCACTTTATGTTAAAATGATGACTATTAGACTAGTTAGAAATAAACAATATAATAATTTACCTAAAAAGCAAAAATGTGTCTAAGAATATCTAGGTCTAGATTATTATCTCCAAAATTGTAAAGAATTGACGTGTCCGTTCAAAAATAAAATAAAATACAAGATTTTTCATTTGAAAAAAAAAAAGAGAAAATGCTTTTTGAAATATATTAAATTTGTAAGAGTAAAGAACACCCTGAATAATATAAACAATATTTCGTGGTTGTGTCAATTAAGTACATCGCAGTGAATAAATTTGTTAAACCCTGTTCCGGCCAAAATTTTCACATTTTTTCGAATGACGGGGCAACGCTACAAAAAAAATTAACCAAATATGGCTTAACAAAATGTTTCCTTTAGTTTAAAGCGTCAGAGTATGTTGCTTATTAAAGTGTCTTATGTTATTTTAACAATAAACTATGATTAAGACTAAAAAATTTCTAAAATATTTAACAATACCAAGATATTCGGTATCACCTAATAACTTACATTTTGCTCATGAAATTAAATCGTTCTATTCTAAAAGATCTCCACTGGTTTACAAGTTAATAGGAACAGTAATTTAAATAATTTAACATCTCACACCCTAAGAATTGGCACTACAAATGATAAGACATTATACAAGTGTTCCAGTTTTAAAGGACGATACTTTACAAGCTTCTAAAAAAGTATATTTTAGCGGAAAAGTTCTTATTACATACCCGCTATTTCGCTAACTTCAGGAGATACAAGGCGTTAAAGTTTTAATTGTTTTTCAAGTCTTTCCCCTACATCTTTTGAAATAAACGAGATCTTGGTTTAAAATCTGGTATACTATCTAACCGGCCTAAGTTCAATATCTTATACAGGGTTATTCATTATAAATTACCCACCCCTTATCATCGTTATTATTACCTATAGAAAAAAAAGTTTTAAATAAGAGTTGTGTGGTTATGACTGAATTTTGTTAAAATGCTATCAAAAGTACAATAGCGTGCAGATTTCAGGGGATACAAAAAAATAATATATTTTTTCAAATGGAATACCCTGTATGTTATTAAATTTTTGGAATGATCCTTTGGTTCTGATTTCAAAAATATACAATATGTTACCCCTACCATATACCGTTTTTGAGTTATTAAACGTCGAATATCTTAGTTAAACTAGTTGCTGTAAATATGGAAAAGTTAACATTATTAAAGTGAGCTATGAAAATGACAACTATTATGTTTAATAAGTGACATTTCTTTGATGAAATAATCAAAATGGTTTACAGTGAGGAAGAAAAAGTCCTATTATTTACTTGTTATATACAAAATAACAAAACTAAACGTGCAGCAAAAAGAGCATATAGGATGTTGTATCCAAATCGTCCAACACCATCAGAAAAAACGTTCAAAAATATTTACCGAAAGATAAATACCTCCAGTTTTAGTAGAAAAAAGCGTGTAGTTCAAGCAAACCAGGAAGAAGAGATAGATATACTGCTTCATTTTGAAGGTAAGCCCATCCATATTTATTCGCGAATAGACTTTTTTGAAACATTGTATTATTTTTTAGAAAATTCTGAATGTAGTATAAATAATGCAGTCGATCAATTAGGTAAAAAGTTATTCCAAAAATCCAACGTACGTTAAAAAATAACAGCTACAGACTATATAAAATTTTACCCATACAAGTTTTAATAGAGGCTCATAGAAGGAAATGGCTGGACTTTTGCTGCCAGATGATTCAAAAGTTGGATGAAGATCCCGATTTTTTTACTAAAATATTATGGACTGATGAATCATTCTTTTTCTATGGCAGGAGCTTTTAATAAGAAAAATCGAAGTTCGTGGGAACAGAAAAAGATTGGTAAAACAAATAAAAAATCAGGAAGAAAAACTGTTGGTGTTTGGTATGGAATTTTCAGAAACAAAATTGTTGGGCCTATATTTTATGATTATACTTTAACTGGAGTTACTTGTCTGGAAATAATTATTCCAGAAGCATAATGATGATATGATTTGGATGCAGGATGGGGCAACTCCGCATAGTATCCTACCCTTTCGAGATCATTTGAATAATGTATTCCCAATATGGATAAGAAATAATGGACCTATTAAATGGCCTTTTAACAATCCGGATTTGACCCCTATGGATTACTTTTTTTGGGGATTTCTAAAACACATTATCAATAATAATAATAATAGTATTCAAGTCATTAAAGATAGGATTCGACTTGAAATAAACAATCTGAATGTAAATAGTCATTTCCGGTGCAATTATAAATATAAGAAGACGTTATCAATTATGCATTGACAGCAATGGTGGACACATCGAACATCTTTTCTGAGATCATTTATTTATATTTAAATTTCTTAAATAAATCTTTGTTATCTATTTTGTATAAATATTTGGTTTCTTCTTCCTCACTGTAAACCATTTTGATTATTTCATTAAAGAAATGTTCTTTACCAAACATAATAGTTGTCATTTTCATAGCTCACTTTAATAATGTTAAATTTTTCATATTTATAGTAGGTAACTAGTTTAACTAAGATATTCGACGTTTAATAACTCAAAAACGGTATATGGTAGGGGTAACATATTGTATGTTTTTGAAATCAAGAACAAAGGATCATTCCAAAAAATTTAATAATATACAGGGTATCCCATTTAAAAATATGTATATTTTTTGTATCCCCTGAAATCTGCACGCTACTGTACTTTTGATAGCATTTTAACAAAATTTAGTCATAACCACACAACTTTTATTTAAAACTTTTTTTCTATAGGCAATATTAATGTTGATAAGGGGTGGGTAATTTATAATGAATAACCCTGTAATATTTTCATGAAATATGCTACACGGGTTGAACTTTTTTCGGCCCTCCCACCATTGATTCCTTACAGAATTTTTTATACTACACCACTGACTCTTGATCGGTCACTTTGAGAATTGTTCTTTGGCAAACTTTTTGATCTGTTTTAATTTTGTCTGAGATATCTGATTTAGGAGTTAGAGCTTGATATGCTCATGAATCATGGTATCGATCGATTTACAAATTTATTATTAAATTATGTTCAAAAAAAAATTAAGTAGGCGTGAACAAATAAATTCAAAGCAATGACAACTGACAAGTTACGTCAACATTTATGATTGTATGTATTATTGTAATGTTTTTCAGTTTATAATTGCGCTCTTTAAATCTTGAAATAATGTCATTTAAATTAAAAATCAAAGAATACGTAGATATTCATTTTGTGATTGGAAATACTAGAGAACCTGTGAGGAAGTATCACAGAAGATTTCCCAATAGAAGAAACCCTAGCAGTAGAAGTCTTTACTCGAATTTATAACAACCATTTGGCACTTCATGATTCTGCCAGAATTATTAACGAGGCTTGAAATGAAATTTTATTACGAATAAGAAATAGGCGAGTGCCTCGGGAATTCAGTAGGAATCATTGGGCGTATTTAGCGAACACAACCATTGGGAGTAGTTCGTTAAACGAGATAGTTGACTATACGCTGGAAGCTGCTGCTCAACGTAGTCAGCGAAAAATTTTACGCTGTTTCTAGTCAGCACAGTTAATATCTTCCGCGTCCTTCCAGACCATTTAGCGAAATTACAACTGTAGAACAATAATAATAACTAAACGGGTTGAGCGCTAATTCTCAGCAGTTGCATTCGCTAAACGCGCCCATTGTTTGAGTGTAAGGAGAGCTTCCGCTTGCATATATCAAAATCATCCATCGGAAGAGTACTGAAATGAGACCATAGACGTCCATATCACTTTCGTCTTATTCAAGGTGCAGCATGGTGACAATGAACGGAAGTAGTAACTTCCATAACTTGAACATTTGGGCGCATGAAAATCCACGTACAGTAGGACCTCGACATCTTAAGCAAGAGTTCAAGGTAAATGTTTTGCTGAGCATTTTTAATGCCAGACTCTTACGACCATTTTTCCTTCTCCTTACACTCTCAGCAGCTTCTTTTTTTGAATATTTAGAAGAAGAACATGCAAATATGTAGGACTGGGTAAATACATGGTTGTCCGGCACAGTATGGACGGAATGTCAGAATTGGACGAGGTGGTCTAGTTACTTGGCTACCTCGTTCACCAAATTTGACCTCTCAATTCTTTTGCGTGAGTTTGTATTAAAGAAAAAGTATGTCACATCAGGTGCTACAAGGTAAGAACTGATTAAGAGGATTGCCGCTGCTTATAATGAAATTCGACTGCATCATTTAGTCAAAGTGAGACGCTCCATTCAAAGTCGCTTTCAAAAGTATATTAAACAGGATGACTCATACCTCGAACAGTACCTATAAAAGAGTTTTTTGTATTTTGTTGTTCTGTTAAAAGTTAATTTTAATTTTTTTCAACTTCTTCTTCTGTATCTTTTGAAATTAACGAGATATCCACTTTAAACTTGGTACTGTCAACAATACCAATTGAAAATCAGTTCTCCGTTATTATTAATTAAAAGTAATGTAAGAGGTGTCAGCATAATTATTTCAAATCATGATTAGTTCTTATTGCAATCAGGCTGTGATTATTTTATTATTATAATTAATCAGTACCTACACCTAGGGTAGGATCTTGGTATGCATATCAATTTCCTAAACTGGATATAACAGAAAAAATTATAGAAAAAGTTTGTCAAAGGACCACTCTTTAAAATGATCATATAAAAAAGTGACAGTGACGTAGCACAAAAAAAATCTAAGGAATCAGGGTTGGGAGGGCCTAAAAAAGTTCACCCCGTATAGTATATTTCATGAAAAGGTGTAAGATATTCAGCTTAGGGTAGTTAAAAAGTATACCAAGTTTTAAATTGATATCTCGTTTATTTCAAAAGATACAGGGGAAAAACTTGAAAAAAAGTTGAAATTTTAAGGCACAGTCTCTCCTAAAGTAAGCGAGATAGAGGGAATGTTAATAGAAACTTGATTGCCAAAAATTACCTTTTTTAAGCTGGTGAAGTAGCGTCCCTTGAAACTGAGACACCCTGTATTATGAAATCTTCTAACTCGATAAATAACGTCGCGGCACCTATCGTCGTCAACTTAGAAGTTCATTGTTGACTTCTAACACACGTCTAGCAAAGTTTAGAGCCTCTAGCCTACCGTGGTTATTTTCGACCCCGGTTTTCATTTTTCGCCCAACCCTTGCCATTTAGATAGAACGTTTGGAAAATTAGCAATAATAAAAGTTTATTCTGTCTATTAGTTTTGTATATATTTCATTTTTTACTTACTGTGGCATTATTGTTTTTTTCTACATCCATTATAATGGAATTAAATTAGGAGTAACAAGAGTTCACACAATTTACATACACAATTTAAAGATAATAAAATACGACTAATCATTAATCAAATCAATCTTTACTCACAACGAATTAAATAACCGTTATACCTGTTTAACACTTCACTGAGTATTACTAGAAAATTATTTAACATAAGAAACAGCGTTATCGTTTGTTCTCCCGCTCTCGATTTACGCACGGTTTCTTGACATCACTTTCACTTTTTTAGTTCCTATTTATTCTAGTGAATAAATATTAAGAAATGATTATGCAAAGTCGAAAAAGCCATTGAATTGTCCAGAAAAAAATTGGTTGAATAGCTAAATGTTTATTCCGAGAACCGCCTGGTCTTGACTAATTATTCTATGTCTGTTATTTTATTAATTACTAAAAATGTATAGAACTGCATAGACATTTTACGGAGGAGCGAACTCTAAATTGTGTTGGTTATACATATAACATTGCAATAATTGCTGGTTCAAGAACTCACTTTCTACTATCATCAAACTAAACACTCGATATTATATTAATAATACTGACGTGGTTTTCCATAAAATGCCAAAACACCATATACTGCATTCGACGCGCATTTTGCCAACCAAGTTAGCATAATCTGGAAATGATTCAAACTAACCTTATGCTAACAATATATCTTATTTATCCTTAAACTATTGTTACAGTTCGGTGAACCGTGACTAACTAACCAATAGAGCAAATTAAATGCGATAGCCCTCTGTGACTATTTATACTATTTTTATACTTTGTATTTCCAAACTATCCAGCTGTCTAGTTGTTATATTCCTAATTATTCTTAAATTGCTACTATTTATTTTATGATTGTTGTCAAGCGCATGTTGGAGGTGTTAAACATACCTGTTCTACCATATCTGCTATGACCCATATGCTCATTGAATCTAGTTTGAATTGATCGTCTAGTTTGTCCAACATACTTTTGATTTCACCTAGATTTGTAAATACTCGACTTTTCGTTTATTTCAATTTTGTCTTTTGGATTGCCTAATAGTTGTTGATGAATGAACCACTGTTATACCTATATCTTTAAAAATCTTACCAATATCACAGGGTAATCGAGAATCGTAAGGAATTGATACAAATTTCGAATCTTTTTTTTACTTTGAATTGTCGAGAAATTTCGAAGTGTCTCTTTAAATTTACGTTTTCTAATTATTTTATCAACTAAACTTACAGAATATCCATTATTCACAGCTGTATCCTTAATCAATACCTTTTCCTTTTCAAATATCTGCTGATTGAGGGGAGGCTTAATGAACAATGAACTAGAAAAATTAAATTTCTCCATTTTGTGTTGAGCACAAAGGTGAGAGTACTTCGAGATGTATCTTAAAATACTGGCATCATTTCAAAAATTCTAATTTATATTCGCAATTTCTAATTATTAATACATCTAAAAATAGTAGTTGTCCACAGTTTTCAATTTCATATGTGAATTTAACTGATGCGAAACTAATGTTTAATTTAGAAACAAAGTTGTCAATGTCGGAGACTTTTGTATCAAACTCTGCGAAAATATAATCTACATGCCTAAAGATGGAAATACGTTAACTTTTAGACAAACCAAAGGACAAAAATGAAACAAACGAAAAGGGCTGTAATCAAAACTATGTTGGACAACGTAAATGACCAATACAAACTAGGTTGAGGTAGCACAGAAATGTCTAATGTTGCCCAACATGCGTTTGAAAACTATAAAATATATAACAATTTAGGAATAATTAGTAAGCCTGGCCAAGCGATGGTAGATTCAGGGTCGGGCGCAATACCAATGCCATCTCGCGCTTGTTTACGATGACGATGACACGACACACTTCAGTTGTTATTTGTCGGTCGATGCATAGAGTACTAATAAATAATAAATAATGTTGAGCGTAAAGAATAGAAAACGACCGTACGCTGATAAAGTGAATAACTTTATCGGTGAATTTCCGGATTTATTCTATGATGGATGTAAAATAATTTGTAAAGTTTGTGATCAAGACTTAATGTGCTGGAATAAATACGGCTGCAAAATTCATGTCAATAGTAGCCGGCATAAAAATAAATAAAAAATGGCGTATCTTCTTTGGAACCTCAGTTTATGTTTGATTTACTGTTAATGCTGATTGCCTGTGATGTTCCCCTGCCCATATTGGATAAACCAGCATTTCGGGAGTTCTGGAATAAATACAATCCCCAGGTGAATTTATCAAGTCGTTCATCATTACGTAGATACGTACCAAGTGTTCGTGAAGACATTGTAAATAGAATTAAATGTGCATTAAAAAATACACGGCTGTGGTACGAGATGACAGATTGTAAAAAAAATTCAATTTTAAATGTTATAGTACGTGTACTCGACCCTGTTAAACCAACATTTCCACTTTTACTAGCTAGCAAAAGACTAACTGCGTGTACTGGCGAAACAATTACGCGGGTGGTGTTGGAGACTTTCGAAAAATTTGAACTGTCAACAAGTCAAGTGTTGATGTTTGTGACCGACGCCTGCGACAATGCGTTTGGTGGGCCGTTTTCTTCAAAGAGACGATTGTAGGTTTTTACATGTTACGTGTAAAGTGCATGCGTTCCATCTTGTAGCAGAAACGATGTTTTCCAGAGGTAGATGCATTAATAGCAAATACAAAAAAAGTATTTCTCAAATCTCCTAAACAGCTTCGAGCATTTCACACACTGTGTCCTGGTATTCCGGAACCACCAGAGCCGATTCTTACACGTTGGGGAACGTGGTTGAAGGTAGCTTTTTATTATGCTGAATATTTTCAACCAATAAAAGCTGTGATACTACAGTCAACCCTAACGAGGCTGCAGCTATTAAGGAAAGCCAGAGAAGCTTTCAAGATGTTTCTCTTGAAACAGATTTAAAAACTATTTATAACAATTATAGAGGACTACACGACGCAATAGAACAATTGCAAAATACTTTGTTGTCGTTAGTGGAATCGCTGCAAATAATGGACGACGTAAATACACAGCTACAGACTATAAATGACGCAAAAATAAGCCCGTTATTGAAAAATTCGAGAGTGTATTACGGAAAGATCCTGATTTTACCAAATAAGGACAAATTTGTGATGTTGCATCTACAGCTGCATTAAATGAGTTCACAGAGTGTTTTACTTATGCCTGTATTACTTCCGTAGATGTCGAACGGTCTTTTTCAAAATACAAACATATTTTTTCACCACAGCGAACATCGCTTACTGAGACAACTGTAGAAACATATCTGATGCTACACAGTTATTATAGAAGTGCTCCAGTTTGTGATAACGACAACCTAGCTACTTCATAAATCTGCTTAAGGTGCGTTTGGTACATATTTTTATAAAGTGTACCAGTATTAATAAAATTTATTTCCATTTATTTTATTTACTTTATTTATTTATTTATTTATTTATTATTAGTTATCACTTAGATATACAATGTACACGTGTGAACGTCATTTAACAGTTTAATAATAATGTGCAGCACTAAGCTTATAAAATATAAGGAAATACATAAAAAAGAATTTGAAGCGAACGAAATAGTACAAAAACATACATCACAATATATAAAATATTTTTGTTTTTATTATTGTACTTATTCAAGTATTATGATATGATGCATACCCAGTACATCTCTGTAGAATTAATGACCTTGGCCAGGCTTATTAATTAGGAATGTAAGAAATACTAGACAGCTGGATGCATTTGAAAGCTTGGAAATCATAAAGTATAAAAATAGTATGAATAGTGATAGAGGGCCCATCCCATATAGTCCGCTCTATTGGTTAGTTAGCCACGGTTCAGCGAACCGTAACAATAGTTTAAGGATAAATAGAATACATTGTTAGCATATGGTAAGTTTTAATCATATCCAGATGGTGCCAACTTGGTAGGCGAAACACGCGTCGAGTGCAGTAAATGGGGTTTTTGGTGTTTTGTAAAAAACTACGTGGGTGTTAGCTTTCACATCATAGATTCCAACCCACTTCAGGATAGTAATAATAATCAATGTTTAATACGTTTTGTGTTACATTGAGTCATTGTGGTCTCGTACACCTTTTGTATCCATTTGCAATTTTAAACAACTGTCAGTAAACAGTTTTCGAAAAAAAAGCCAAATTTTATACACAACAATGCATTTGGGTATTTCTATTGAATTGCAAAAATGGATTGTTTGCAAATTGACCTAACACACTTATTACACAGGGTGGGGCAATAGTGCGTCGGACTCCGATATCTCGAGTTCTACGATAGCTAAAAGTTAAAAAAAAAATACAAGTAAACTAGTTACAAAAGTCTATTACCGGAAATTATTTTCGATTATAAAGGGCGAACCAAGACGAAATTACAAGATCAAGTGCCTTTTTTCAAATGGAATGCTGTGTATATCAGTACATTTTTTGAAGCCTCTTTCTAGACACTATTCATTCTTATATTATTATTGACTATCTCCCAACCACTTGGATGTAATGAATTTTTTTGTTGAAATAATGCCATCTGTAGATGCATATTGAAAAAATCACCAGTCACAATTATGGGTTTTAAGAAAAACTTATGTGAATACCAGTTACAAGACATCTATTTACTGTTTTTGAATCATTTTGACTGCCTAAAAATGTACAGGGTGGCCAAAATTATTTTTCAATTAAGAATTCTTTAAATTGAATTTTCTCAATTTTTTTCGAATGGAACACCCTGTATATTTTTCGACGACATGATGTGGAAATGAAAAACTAAAATTTTTTTATACGTACTTCCTTATGGCTAATTGCAACCATTTTCGTTTTATTAAGGAATAAGTACAAAATTCAAGAATAAACTTAAAAAATAGAGGTTTCTTTAAATAATTCATTAGAAAAAAATTATAATAAGTGCTCCACATATTGCTTATTTTGATCGACACACGTCTCTATGCGCTTTTGAAATTGGGCCGTGTAGTGGGCCCATTTCTCCCAATCCATTGAAGTGGATAAATAGTATTTAACTGGTTCCTTACTGTAATAGTTTTTTTTGTAATTTTTTTTTGCTGTTTTTGTTATTCGACAAGCAATAAAACCTCAGTTTAATAGAAATTGTCTTGTACAAACGAACATTTATCGCACTTATCGGTCGTCAGTTTATCATTTGTATTAAATTTAAAATACTCTATTTGAGTATTTGGTTGGATAGACCACAATAATAGTCGTGACGTAATCCACTAAGCAGGCAATTTGATTTTCTTTCAATACCCACAATAGGGTATGTTTCCTGTACATGTGCTTTTTGGGTCAGAATTATTTAGTTAGTATTTTATTTTAGGATGGAGGCGCTATTGTTCACATTTAACTATTGAAGCTTAAATAAAACGAAAACAGAACTAGTTTATTATACTTCTGTGTCATAACTATTTTTCCTTTTCGAAAAAAATAAAAGTTCTCTAAAATTAGAATGTTTTTAAAAAAAGACGCAGATTGTGAAGGTAAAACAAATACATGAAAAGTCAATAGTTAAATATTTACAGGTTTTCTAAAATTTCAAATTTAATTTTAACCCCTGCCTAGCACAGTAAGAATAAGGTCGAGGCGAGAAAGAGATGGAATAGTTTGATTGGGAGTAAAACGTGCCACTAATGTGGTCTATTTATATATTTGGATTTTAGAATAGGTACCTACCTATACCTACTATCTACCTACTTTGGTTGGATGCATACTGCATACCTATTCGTACAATAATATATTTTAATATTTAAATTTACTCAAATATAATCAAATATTCGAATACTCGAATATATTCGAATATTCGAGTATTCGAATATTTTGAATATTCGAATAATTTCCCATTAGAATAATTCGTATTCGAATACTCGAATTATTCGTATTCGATTCCCAGCCTTAATAATAACTACTTTTAGATCTATCACACCGACAATTTTAGGAAGAGTAGAAACCTCATTTCAAAAGCGTATAGAGACGTGTGTCAATCAAAATAGGCAGCAAGTGGAGCACTTATTATAATTTTGTCTAATGAATTATTTGAAGATACCTCTATTTTTTTAGTTTATTCTTGAATTTTCTACTTATTGCTCAATAAAACAAAAATGGTTGCAATTAGCCATAGGGAAGTACTTACAAAAAATGTTCGTTTTTCATTTCTACATCACATGGTTGAAAAATATACTATACAAGGTGTTCCATTTGCAGAAATTGAGAAAATTCAATTTAAAAATCTCTTAACTTTATAAATAATTTTTGGCCACCCGGTACATTTTTAAGAAGTAAAAATGATTCAAAAACATTAATTAGATGTCCTATAACTAGTACTCACATAAGTTTTTCTTAAAACCCATAAATGTGACTTTGATGACTTTTTCAATATGCATCTGCAGATTGCATTATTTCAACAAAAAAATTCATTACATCCAAGTGGTTGGGAGATAGTTAATAATAATATAGGAATGACTAGAGTCTAGAAAGATGCTTCAAAAAATGTACTGATATACATCACACTCTATTTAAAAAAAAAGCGCTTAATCCTGTAATTTCGTCTTGGCCCGCCCTGTATATTCGAAAATAATTTCCGGTTATAGACTTTTTTTTATCAAAATTGTATATCTGGGAAAGGACGCATAATCTTGGCGACAATGGTGATAGTGATTATCTCGACCTTGTATTGTTTACCTGATCTCTGTTCAGTCTTCAAATGATTGCGGTTGAGAGATGTGGCATGCGCTTCCCTGTCCTGCATGTTCATCCAATATCTCACCGATCGAACATGTCTTGGATATTATCCGTAAAATACTAGGGAATTAACCTCCCTCCCCCCCCCAGACAATATCAGTGACCTTTAACTTCGCATACAACAAACTTGGAATGAGATATCCCAGCATTGAATGATCTATCTGATACAAAGTGCACCTCACCGAGTAAAGGGGTGCGCATAAACAGTCGCGGTGGGGCAACTCATTATTAAATATATTTTTTATTTATTACTGTTTATTATTGAAAATTGGATCAATTTTTTTATTACATTGAAGTACTTCTTCTGTAAAAATTTCAAATAAATTACTTAATTAATACTAGCTGTGTTGCGGCTTTTATTTAAATCAGTATGTTTCCACCACTGCCAAAATATTTCTGTCGAAATTTGAGTGGACCCAGTGCCGATTTTAGATATAAATAGCCACTACCACATAGCACAGGGCATGCTAAATATGTGCGTAAAACATATGAATAAACGATTATGGCATAATCATCTTCAAAAATACTTTGCATATACCATTCTCGTTCCTATTTATTTAATATCATTATGGTGTATGAATAAAATATACTATATACAGGGTGTTTATGCAGGATTATTACCCCCCCCCTTTGGGATTATGATGATTTGATAAAAAACTTTTTCTTGACGATTGTTTTTGTAGTTTTCGGATATCTCACCCATACTTTTCTACATTTTACCATATACAAGGCGCCATATAATTTCTTGCACTTTTATGAAACATCCTGTATATCAGTCCCAGTGAACCGGTGAAGTTACAGACATCAGACAGAGAATTCTAAAATACAGCTGAAATGTGAATTCTTAATGCAAAGTATAAATATAAATCTTCTGCGAAACATTATTTTAAGCTAACAGGTGTATAGAAAACTGCTACAGACGTAATTACTAACGCGACGGCTTACGTGGGCGGTACCGCGTGGCACGCCCGGCAGGAGCGGCAGAGCCGGCAACATCAAACCGTGGAATACAATTCATGTGTCCTACGTGCGCGTTATCAGGCGGCACTGGTAGAGCTGCCGGTTTTCGAGCGGCGGACGCGGTCAAATAATTTGATATTCGCCGCTAGTGCCGCCCGTACCGAGCGCAGTCTGGCTTGTAAACTCCGAATGTTTGGGTTATTCCACACGCTCTTAATTAATAATAATAATAATAAATAATAATATTTTGAGATAAACGCTTTCCCCCAGTAAAACATTCCTTCTTCTTGATCTAGACATGTCACCATTCAGGAATCGCACAGTAAACTGTGCCGGACTTCAAGTCCACGTAAGACGCTACTGCCGCCTCTGCCGCTCCTACCTCCTCAGACGCGTCCGCCGCTTCTGCCGGGAGTGCCGCGCGGCGGCGCTCACATAAGCCGTTGCGTAAGATACTTCTCAAAGAAGCTTATTAAACGAATTTAGTTATAAGTCTTGTTCATAGATTAATATAGATAGTTGGTAGTTATCTTTATACTATTATTAAATATATGATTCCTATAGTACTTATATATATCACATTATTGATATATTATTTTGATTCAGTAAAACTTCTTTATGTAACTTCGTCTAGTATTTGTCAACACTTTTATAAATATTCTAGACAAATATCTTTTTCACTATTAAAGTGACATGTTTTATATAAGTATAGCGTATATCTACTTCTCTACAATCGCGACCAACTTTGTGTAAGAAACAGACATTCAGTCACCGACATTTAAAATTCAAATTTGAACTTTATCGCGCCAATTTCATTACTAAAAGTTGGTAGTACACCTAATCTAACTTCTCAAATAACTTTAGAGTGATTAACAACGGCCAAAAAAGTTATAGAGAATAAAAGTGTGTTTTTTGTGACAAAAGGTAAGTTTTTAGAATAATTGTGCTTGTGTCGTACCACTACCTAAGTTCAATATTTATTTTGTGGAATTTGAGATGAAATAACCACAGTATATCTAATTTCATTAGTAATAGTCATATAACATATATTATAAGGTATACTCCTGGAAAATAATTTGTTGGTGATGAAAAACTGTTGAGACACTTTCGGCCATGGCTACAGAGGCAGAAGAAGGTGCCATATCTGTTTGACGATTTTATTTCAGATAGTTCGGAACTACAAGCCAAAAACCAACAGAGCTAACATAGATGAAGGCATCATGCGTCAGGCTTTGAAGCAAATTTTGCCAAAGAGTGTGTCACAGAGAGAAGCATCCAGAGTTTATGTAAACCATTAGGGCAGGAACAGACGGGCCACTCTGTGGCGCCACGGCGTGGCCGCCACTAGTGGCTTTGCTGTGGCTCTCATTTAAACACATTGCTTTGAGAAGAACCCGTTCAGACGAGCGTGAGTGGCGCGCGACTGTCGCGTGAAGAAGCTCGTCCCCGCATCTAGTGGCGGCCACCGGTCGCGTGAACCCTTTCACACGGGCCACTGTGTCTCTGTTTGATGTAGCTGGTCGACGATACAGTGTGTACAAAAATGAATTTCGATGCAGACAGATTTATAATAGAAATTCACCCATTAATATACAATATTGCCCAGCTGATAATCTTTCTGATGTTATTGGATGCATCCATTTTGATCGACGTTTGTGACGTCTACACCGACGTCGTAAAAGAAATGGTCTAAGCGACAGCACAAGCGTTTATCACGGTTTAACAAGGTGGACATATTAAAACAACAGTAATTTAAAATGAACTATGATGAAGAAACGGTGCTCCTAGCTCTTCTTTTACGACGTCGGTGTAGATGTCGCAAACGTCGATCAAAATGGATGCATCCAATAACATCAGAAAGACTATCAGCTGGGCAATATTATATATTAATGTGTGAATTTTTATTATAAATCTGTCTGCATCGAAATTCATTTTTGTACACACTGTATCGTCGACCAACTACATCAAACTGAGACACAGTGGCCCGTGTGAAAGAGTTCACGCGACCGGTGGCCGCCACTAGACGCGGGGACGAGCTTCTTCACGCGACAGTCGCGCGCCACTCACGCTCGTCTGAACGGGTTCTTCTCAAAGCAATGTGTTTAAATGAGAGCCACAGCAAAGCCACTAGTGGCGGTCACGCGCCGTGGCGCCACAGAGTGGCCCGTCTGTTCCTGCCCTTACAGTTGAAGATTATTTAAACAAGAATGATGACGGATATGATAATGACCCTAAAGAAAATAGTAAATACGCAACCAGAAAAGTGTTTTTAACATCAGAAGAGAATATGCTAGTTAACTATTTAAAGCAATGTTCAAATATGAATTATTGCTTGACATATCAACAAATAAGAGTTTTCGTTTATGGTTATGCTAAAGTTTTGCCTGGTTGTAAATATCCGGAAAAATGGAATCTTGGAAAGAAAGCAGGTATTGAATGGCTTCATGGTTTTATGAAAAGACATGTAACTTTAAGTTTGCGAAAACCGGAGAGCACAAGTTTGGCCAGAGAAATTGGCTTCAATAAAACAAGAGTCGAAGAATTCTTTTTAAATTACAGAAACGTTTTGAACAAATACAAATTTACTCCTAACCGAATATTCAACTTGGACGAAATGAATTATTTGTTAAAACTCTTATATTGTAAACCACACCAAATGTAATGCGGATAACAAAATATTGTTACTGATGGATAATCATGAGTCACACACAACTTTGCAAGCTAATCATTATACCAGGGCCAGTGGCATTATTTTTCTATTTTTTCCGCCCCACACATCTCATAAACTCAAACCTCAAAAGTAGATATGCAGTTTCTTTTAATGACTGGTGTTGAGTACTCCTGAAAAAAAACAATAACTGTAAGACATATACCTAATCTGTCAAAGAAGCCATTTTTGCAATCATTTTCACCGTCCAATATAACAAGCTCATTTGAAAAACCGGGACTATGGATTCTTAATTCATCCGCTTTCAGTGAAGATGACTTTGATACTACTTTTGTTTACAATAAGCCGCCAACATCAAAAACAGCTCAATAAATATCAACAGCTAATGAAGAAGCAAATGTAGAGGGCGAAACTACAAATTCAACAAAACAAGTGACAGAAGCAGAGGAAGATGTCACAAATAAGCCATCGACATCAAGAGCAGAACTGTCAGCAACAATCAATAAAGATGAAAGAATAGAAAACGTCGAGGGTGATAGTTCAGAAACAATAACAAAAAAAGGAAATAACAGCGACAAATCAAATTGCTCTTTAATTCTAAGTCCTGAGTCTATCAGACTATTTCCAAAAGTTGAGAAACGACCAGCAAATTCAAGGAAACCTAAACCAAATCGGGGCAAATCTAGAGTATACACAGAGCCTCCTGAGAAAAACAGAATAGAAGAAATTGAAGCAGAAAAAATTAAAAAAAACAGAAGAATGAGAGACAGGACAGAAAATCAAAGAAATTTCGTGAGAATGATAGTGCATTTCCACTTAAAGATACAATTAAAATGAAAGAAGTTAAACGAGCTAAGAAAAAAGTATTTGAAAGCTCCACCAATGAGTCAGAACCATCACCTATTGACTATTGCATTGAAAGTGACGATAACATAAGTTTGGAATTCTTACAAGACATTGACAATATTGAACTTTTTTTATCAAATTTTTATCAAAAAAATTTCACAATGCCATTTTGTTGGCCGTGTCAAAAATATTAATTCAGATAATTCATTTGAGATTAAATATTTTAGGCGAAGGGGTAAAACAAATCACTTTCATTTTCCACAAGTAGATGACAATGAAAAATGTAGTCGAAATTATATTGTAGCAATCCTGAAAAATCCTGTTAAGTCAAGAAGAAACATGCCTTTAACTTTTTTATTACAATTTTGACGGGCTCAATGTAAAGTAAATTTGTTTAAATCTTGTTTTTTCAAAGTTACCTATTTTATGTGATTCTAAAAATCTTTTAATTTAAATACTTTTGTTAATTTTTTGCCAATATTTTTTAAGTTTGTTTATAATAATAAAATAAAAAGTTTTTGGTATATTGTTTGTAGTTTTGTTGTTTCTTTATTCAAAAGAATTACTGTAGGCATTTTTAAGAAATATTCCTGTATTTGTATTGATAATGTGGCTTTAGTTAAAATAATTCGTTACGTCAATTTAAATATTTAATAAATAAAAACGAGTAGTGACTTTATACCTACCTTGTTTTTTAAATGATTACAATTATAATACCAGAAATGCAGAAACTATCCCATTTGGTGGCCGAACATACCCCTACATGAGGTACATTCAGCGTATGTGTAAAGGTTTTTTGAATAACTAACAGAAAAAGTTGTAAAATATTGTAATTAAAATAACGTGCTAGAATTTGTAGGTAAATATCCAGCTGACTTACTCAAGTAATTTATTTAAAACTATATTTATGATTCATACCCCATGAAAATCATTGAGATCGAACGTGCCCCACTCTCCCCCTACTGTCGCCGCCATAGTGATGCTGACAAAAATAAAGTTAATAAAAATGTGATTTTAGGAGATTTTGGTCAATCTAATTATGCTACTTGTAGTTTAAAACCACTAATAAAGTAATCACTTGTATGTTGCTACAGGTTAAATCACTCAAATTTGTGTATCCAAGAAAGAGTTTGAATTTTTTTTTTCTAAAACCTCATCATTTTTCAGGCGCGCCTTTTTTTCGGCATACAATGTTTTACCATGAACTGGTCTGCGTTGACAAATTTTGGTACCACAATGCTCTTAAAATCTATTGAAATATCGCAATATTACAACAAGTGTGAAAGCCTGCGACCCCTACACTTTGTATAAATCTTATATGACGTTGCAAAGTACATGATAATTAAAACCATGCCGTCGGCAGCTCCAGGTAGCGAAACTCTCCGCGCTAGTGACAACATAAGGAGCAAGAGTGTTATCCATACACGGCCTGCAACAGATATCAAGAGATACATTGCATAGTTAATACACTTTACATTTTAAACATGAATTGTTACTGCTACAGAACATACTTAAGATGTTGTTTGTGGCTGACATTCGTAATCCTCAGTGAAGTTGATAGTCTTACCATAAGAATTCTCATAAGACGATTTACTTCTTTAAGAAACCTCTTTAGCACTTCTTGTACAGTTTTTTGGTTTTCCTCGCAAATAAATTGTCAATCAAACTACTTGAAGGTAATTTTAGAGGTCTTTGTGGAAATTATGAAAAAGAAGTAGCTTTAGCTAAAGCAAAACATACTATATTTTTGTCAACAAAATATCATTCTGACAGGTATTTATATTGTGTGAGTATTGTTAATTCGTTTTCGTTGTCTGGAAAAATGGTCCACTGCACATTTGAAAAGAGAAATGATATACGCCATACATATAATATCTCAATTGTGTAGTATAATTAGAAGGATTCTGACAGCTCCGCAACATTTTATTTACATGCAGCAACACAACACACCACCAACTCAAGCGAATCGACTATATTACCAAAAATTGTTCTGTGCCTAGAATCTAGTGGAAGTAAGTCTCAAGACAGAAAAAGAAAAATTTAGAACATAGACTCGTCAAAAAATAGTCATTCATAAGTGGGTCTTATGGCCTTTGCAAGTCCGACCATCGAACTACAGTATCTACTAATAGCTACCAACTGCCATTACCGCCTTAATAGGTGTCTTGTTTAGTTTTAATGTAACATTAAAACTAAACAAAACCTATTAAAAAAAAGTGTATTTATATTTTCGAGGTCATTTTAAAAGTAACATAGAGCTGGACGTAAAACGCGCCCTAGAGCTGGCGCTCCTAGTCACTGGCCCATAAGGCCTAGTCCTAAAATCGGCACTAAATGGACCTTTTCATTCATAGGTTTCCATATGTTTTTTAAATTATAATGTAATTTTATATGAAGGTTATAAATAATGGTGCTTAGTTATTCAATCTTGTATCCTGTTTTCATTTAATTATAGAAAAAAACGTTATATTATATTTATATAATCCATAATTCATAATAATATGTTTATTTAACAACGAATCAGAGGATTAAATCTGTGATTTAACAAAATTAAAAAATATGTATTTACTTTTTTAATAAAAAAAAATAGGTCACACAGTGTGTAACAAAAGTGTGGAATAAACTCTTTTTCTCCATAGACATAGTTAGCGAAAAGAACCATGAAAAATTTTAAATTTGCTTCATTATTCTTTGCATATGCCACATGCCAATAAAATATAATGGGGTCATAAAAGAACATTCAAAATGGAACACAATAATAGTGAGAACGCAGCTGTAGAGAAGACCAGTTACTATTCTTCTGTTCTTAAGTGTATTGCTCACAATGAAGCTGAAGCTGTTATATTTGTACACATCCAACTTCCAAGTAACATGACATTTTTATTTCTGATTTTGATATACATTTGGTATTTGCCACAACTATATATCTATTTTTTTAATATTTTTTTTCACCTAAATTTAATATTTTAAATCTTTTGCTAATTCCAAAATTAATAAATACTCATATTTATACAAGGTGCCTCATAAGAACGAGTCATATTTCAAAGTGCTGCAAGATAGTTGAAAATAACTCTATTAGTAAAACAACTGTACATCATTGAAGAGCATTAAAAAGTATTTTGTTTTTACTTTCTTATCCCTAATATAAGGAAGTATAATCGTGATTTTTTTCGACCTCGAGATTTTGATTGATATATACGTTTTGAATCCTCCTGAATCCATTTTGATTATTTTTCGAATGATGTCTGTCGATTCATGTGTGTGTGTGTGTATGTGCGTGCGTGCGTTCGTGCGTGCGTGTGTGTGTATGTGCGTGTGCGTGTACGTGTGCGTGTGCGTGAGTGGGTGTATATATGTGTAGCCACGATAATGGGAAAAATACTAATGGGAGACTTTCCAAATTTGGCAATTAAGGTTTTCAACAAAATTTAGGTGAAACATTAAATTTGGTGAATGTGGTACCACCAGAAGAGACATAATGAATACAAGAAGAAAAAAGATACAATTTCGGGAAGTAAAATTTTAAACAATTTATTGCATTTTTTGGAGGAATCTCGACGAATTATAATGAAAAAAAGAACTTTACGGGACAAATCTGTCTGCATGACTGTATTATTGCGATAGCAGACACAGTTTGTGAGATAAAGCTTTCAAATTTGATACACGTGTTCTAAAGGACAAAGACAATGACAAATTCGATGATAAACAAAATGGGCCAGCTGAAAGGAGGTCCACGGGACCCAAACTTTTTTGTATTTGTCATTACAAAAAGAAAATATATTCTTGATGAAAGATTATAAATCATGTTTACTATATCAAGCCAATAAAATATATTTTCCAAGTATTTAAATAAAGCTGATGTAAACTGAAATTTTTTATATATTTAACCTCATAAAATGGGGTTAAGATAAATTTGGCAGTTTAACATTTGAAATGTCTAATTTAGTTACAAAAATGTCAATGTCAATAAGAAGAAATTATAAAAATATATTACATGAATTATTATTAACAGTATCGAACGACGCTGATAATTACTTAAAAATTTTAATGAAACATTTCAAAGTACGCTATTAAAATTTAATTGAGGTAAGTGAAGAATTAAATAGAATGATTTTTTTAGATCAGGATGATATATACTGGTATAAAAAAGTTTTGTGCTGGCGACATTAGATATTTTAAAAATATCTGCAAGGTGATGTGCTCTTCTCTTCAAACATTCTTCCATTTGTAGACAGAATAGATGTTTTCCATTACATTTTTCAGCATATCCACTAGTATCCTTCTAACTTCTTCCCATATATTACTCTTGAGCACCTGGATGGTATGTGAACGATTGTTGTAAACCTTGGACCTTCGATAGCCCCACAAAAAGAACATCACGAACTGGGGACTTGGCAAGCCATGGCAAATCTCCAGAACGACGTAATTCTTGTACTAAAAATGTCTCCAGCATATTTACATATCAAATTGACGTAACAGTCTGCGCGACATCATTGTCATCCTCGAGAAAATGAGGCCCAATGACGCCAAAGGACGAAATTACACACCAAACAGTTACTTTAACGCTATTATGTGACTGTTAATGAATTTGTTTTGGATTCACATTAGACCAGTAATGGTAGTTTTACTTGTTAACGTATCCTGTCAAATGAAAATGTGCTTCGTCGTAGATTTACACATTGTTGATTAGATCATGTGTGTCGTTTAATAAGTTAACTGCTGATAAAAACGTTCACAACTAATAAGGTCCTGATTTTTCAATTCCTGGACAATCTGAATCTTGTATGGGTGGTACTTTAAGTTCTTATGCAATATACGAAGCAAGCTGGTGTTGGACTTGTTCAATGATACTGAATGCCTATGAGCAGAGCGCTAAAGAGACTGTTCTATAGTTTCTCTAACTCGATTAATGTGTACGTACTCGCAGTTGGTCTTCCTGGAGGCTTATTCTTACATACTGAAGCAGTCTCTCGAAAATTCTCAGCCCATTAATAGTACAATGAGATGCAACCAGTTTATTTCAGTAAATGTTAAAGTGCCGTCTACGTTGACTACGTGTTAGGGATCTAGCTTTATATTCATAATTAGTAATGCTTTGGTGAATGCTACTGTCTAGATAATAAAAATGCTTTTTTAACACGCTTTTATTAGCTTCACTTGTCTGTTTGTTTGTTTGCTTGTTTGTTTGCTTGTTTGTTTGTAACCGACTCTTTGGACTCGATTTTGACCCACTTTAAACGGACAGATTTAATTGAAACTTTGTGTACTTACGAAGAACCGGTAACAATACAATAATTTGATAAGTTTATATCATTATCTTGATCAGGATCGCCAGTCCTTTCCTCACGTATCCTCTGCGTGAGAGCAAGAGGCTTAATATTGTAAGTATATTCAACGATTCACAGTTCGGTCGTTGGTCGAGCGGGCAGGTCTTAATCGACGCGAAACGACGGACGCCTCGGGCGTGAGTTCAAATCCCATGGCTGAAATAAAAAAATATTTTTTTTTTCAGAAATATCTGTTGGATCGTAATATGTTATAATATCAGCATCAATAAGCAATATAAATATGGTTTAAAAAAACTACAAAACACGCTTTCATAGCACATCAAACTAAAAAGTGAAAAATAAATATAGTTTAAAAAAACTAAAAAACACGCTTTTAAAGCACATCAAACTAAAAAAGTGAAAAATATTTATTAATATAAACTGAAAACAATAATGAACGAAAAATACTAGTATTATTGTGAAAAAAGCGTGGGGCGCTTTGTGCCATATTTTTCGTATATCGAGCAACCCACGCTTTTTTCACAATAATACTAGTATTTTTCGTTCATTATTGTTTTCAGTTTATATTAATATCTATTTTTCACTTTTTTAGTTTGATGGCTTTAAAAGCGTGTTTTTTAGTTTTTTTAAACTATATTTATCATTATTTTCAATGATGTAGTAGTTCTATTACCAATAAAATTATGTTCACCCAACTTGCAACACTTGGAAATTTGACTCGTTTTATGGTGCACCTTATATAAATCAATATTGAAACAAGATATGGATTTAATTAAAAAAATATATGTTTAAGATTTATTAATAATATCAAAGATGAGCCTAAAAATAGCATTAATAGGTCACTTTTAAAAATCGTGTTCAAAAATATTTGTAAGATACGAATCAACGAATTGCCCTCGGAAATTACGAGAAAAAAACAAGTTTTTGCTACGGGCTGATCAATAATGGAAAAGATGTAAAACATGTAAAAATTGGCCTTTATTTTATTTTTTTTAATTTTTTTATTTTTATTTTATGAATACAGCTGCCCAGACAGATATGCATCCAATTACAGGGCAGGAAATATACAAAGAAATATGCGCACAGTACAGAGTAAACGACTTAATACTAAATGTTTTACAGATAAATAATTACTATTAAACTAAAAAGAGAATGCAATAATTTATGAGAAGATAGATTAAACAGTGGTTTGGTATGAACTAGATGTTTACTTAAGAGCGATTCAAAATACATTGCTTTATACTATTAACACTACAATTAAAACTACAATTAAAAATATCAAGGTTCGACTGATAGCTTAAATAATTTGAGCACATATTGTGAATAGGCGACGATTTTAGTACGTTTGTTCTTGGTGTAGCTAGGTAGAGGCTGTCGTGTGAGCGAGTTTGAGAATATGGAACTTTGAAATGTATGGAACTAAGAATATCCGGGCAGTCAGTCTGACTTGTTAATAGTTTGTGTAGGAACAACACAGAAAAGTAGATCCTACGTGTTGCTAAGTCATTTAGATTAAATTTGGCTAGTAAGTCAGATTGTGGCGCGCCTCTGGAAGGATAAATTCCGTCAGCTTTGAATGAAAGATGTTTAACGTGCCTTCTCTGAACCCGTTCCAAATTAAGGATATGAATATTGTAATGTGGGTTCCAGACAATACCACCGTATTCCAGTTTTGGCCGTACAAAAGCATTGAACAGGAGAGAAAGAGTGGAAATATCTTTAAAATGCCTTGAATTTCGCATGATAAAGCCTAGATTTCTATAGGCATTAGCAGTTATGTGATCTATGTGGGCAGTAAAGGTTAGTTTTGAGTCAAAGATGACTCCGAGATCCTTGAATTGAGTGCATCTCGTAACTATTTCATTACCTATTTTGTAGGAAAATTTTATCGAGTTATTCCACCTCGTAAAAATCATCGCGTTACATTTTGATATATTTAAAGGTAATCTATTATTTTCACACCATGAATTTATTTTTGAGAGGTCATGCTTTAATCGATGGCAATCTTCTTCGGAGTTAATAGATGCAAACAATTTAAGATCATCAGCATATAGGAGGACATTACTTTGTATATCTTGGCAGATATCATTGATGAAGATTATAAATAATAGTGGGCCCAAAACAGAGCCCTGCGGAACTCCTGACGTCGCTAATACTTCAATGGATGAATACCCATGATACTTCACGTTTAATGTTCTGTTGCCCAGATATGACTCAAAGAAGCTTAGAAAGTCAAGACTTAGACCAGAAGCTGACAACTTCTGTAATAGGAGCCCATGGTCTAATCTGTCAAATGCTTTAGACAAGTCTGTATAAATTGTGTCTGTTTGCCCACCATGATCCAGCGAATTTGCGATGGCATGTGTAACACATACCAAGTTGGTAATTGTAGATCTACCTGCCAAAAACCCGTGTTGACCATAAGAGATTTGAGATTTTGCATGAAAAGAGATTATATCGTATAAGACAATTTCAAAAAGTTTGCCAAAATTACACAGGTCTGTAATTTTCAATATCGGTCTTATCACCTTTTTTGAAAACAGGACAGATTTTTGATTGAGTCCATATTTGAGGAAATGTAGTGGTTCGCAGTGCTAAATTCAAAATGATAGAGAGTGGTAAAGCAAAGATAGAGGCACAGTCCCTTAATAAGAAAGCTGGTATACCATCGGGACCCGTTGTGAGTTTATTTTTGAATTTTTTTAGTGCTTTATATTCATTAGAATCCAAAAATCTTAGAGGGAAAATTGTTCACAATAAAAATATGGCTTTAAACAAGAAGTTTCAGATTTTTGCCAACATTTACATTTTCAACGTGTTCTGTGATCATTTGCCAAGAAAAATAATGCGTTCTACCTACTCAAACCATCTGCATAAGCCTACTTAATGATGTTTGTGCGAATATCCAATTCGTACTTCAATACATTTGAAATATTAATTTAAGACAGAGATTTTGCTAAGTGAAAGGAAGTAAGCATTTATGTTTGGTTTCTTATATCTAGAAATATATAAACACTTCTTGTTAGTCTGAACTTTCCTGATTACGACTTTTTGATTCTAATAAGGGTTTATACAAAAACTGACTTTTGAATTTCAAACTTCAGTATTCCAAGAAACCGGTTAAACCGATTTTCGAATTTTTACAAAAAAAAAAATCGAAATAATCAAAACAGTAAAAAAAATATGTATACTTATGTTAAAAGTTTACAGTCATTTAATATTTATGGAACTATAAAAATATAACAAAATAAAATATACTCATCTATGCAAAACCAAATAAATAAATAAAACAAACTGAAATAACTAAAGTTAATGCAAATCCGTATGGTTTCCGATAAAACTGGTTTAACCGTAAACTATTTTAAAATGAAATAAAATACGTTTTATCACATTGTATAAATTTCTGCTTTTCTGTTGTTTGGGAATGTTTTAGTAGGTGTTTATGTCTACATAAAAGCCGTCACTGGGACCAATACCTCCGTCCGAGCACTAAGCATGATAAAATGAGTGTGAATTTTCATGTCAAACATTCGCGTGACTAATAAAGATTACTAATCTTTTACTACAATATGGTTTTGCCCAGGGCGATTTCAAGTCAAAATATTAATGTTTTCATGTAAATAATTCATTTTTACATATTAATTCTAGTATTCAAAACCGGTTTTTTAAATGTAAAATCCCGTTTCCGATTTTGCAAATTTAGCCAAAAAAACCCGGTATTTAAACCCAGTTTTAAAAAACCAACAAACCCTAATTCATTAGTAACAAAGTACTTTACATCCAGATATACCAATCGTCTTGAATTATGAATGATGTACTGGATTTGGACCCCAATTTTGCATCCTTCTAAGACCCCTGGAGGAAGACTTAATACCCTGGATTTTTCAGATTGCGATTCTTTGATCCAATTTCCGTCTATCGAATAACGCTCTTTATCTATTTATAAGCTAACATCGTCAAAACCGCTTCCGAATTATCTAAAGGCATTAAGGGTACTTCAATAAGAGCTCAATATTTCAAGGTTCAATAAAACATTGTTTTCTGTAGCAAAAGTATGGAAATATTTATTGAATTATAATGTAGACATTTGGGAATTATGTATGGAACAACACATCTGGTCCTGGAATGGGTTGGAACCTTTGATGTGAGGATAACACTGACATAATTTTCCAAGAAACACCAAAACACTATATACTGCACTCGACGTGCGTTTCGCCAACTAAGTTGGCATCATCTGGAGATGATTAAAACTAAACTTATGCTAACAATCTACCCCATTTATACCAAAACTCCTGTCACGGTTTACCGAACCGTCACGGTTCGGTGAACCGTAACCCACTAACCAATAAAGCGCGCTATTTGGGATAGGCCTTCTGTCACTATTCATACTATTTTTACACATTATGATTTCCAAGCTTTCTAATGCATCCAGCTGTCTAGTATTTGTTACATTCCTAATTAAATTGCTAATATCTATTTTATGGTTGTTCACAAACGCATGTTGGGCTACACTAGACATCAGTTCTACCATATTTGAGATGAGCCATATGCTCTTTGAATCTAGTTTGAATTGATCGTCTAGTCTGTTCAACATATTTTTGATTACAGTCCTTACAACTAATTCGTAAATACCCGACTTTTCGGTTGTTTCAATTTTGTCTTTTGGATTGCCTAAAAGTTGTTGTAGTTTGGTTCCCGATGAATGAACCACTGTCATACTTACATCTTTAAAAATCTTACCAATACCACGGGTGAATCGAAGATCGAATGGAATCGATACAAATTTTGGATTTTCTATCTCATTTTGAAAGGTCGAGGAATTTCGAAACGACTCTTTAAACTTTAAACTAGAAAATTAAAACTCACCATTTTAAGTTGAGCACATTGGTGAGAATACCGTGTGAATCCTTAGGGATATATCTTAGAGAACTGGTATCTTTTCTGTATATGTTAAATTCTAATTTATTTTCACTATTTCTAATTATTAATCCATCTAAAAATGGTAGTGGTCCAGAGTTTTCAATTTCATATGTGAATTTAACTGACGCAAAACGACTGTTTAATTTAGATACAAAGTTGTCAATATCTGCGACTTTTGTATATATCAAACACTGCAAAAATATCATCCACATATACACCTAAGCCAAACCCTGGGGAAATATTCGAATTCTTCTTTTGCCTCCGTCTCGAATCTGGTCATGAAGAGACTGGCAATGAATGATGACAAAGAGTTACCCATTGCTGTTCCTTTATGTTGTTCGAAGAAATTATCGTTGAATCGAAAACAATTTTGTTTCATGCAAAGTTTAGTGAGTTGAAGATATTCTTTTACTACATCGTGACTGAGATTGTTTAATCCTTAAGGTAGTCCAAGGTCTGTTGTATCGGAACATGTTGTGGATGCCTCTGTGGATTGATCGAGATGGTGGAGATTTTCATTATAGTTAATGATACTGGTGTCATCAGCGAATTGAGAACATTTTACAGTGAAAAATTCACCACTAGATCATTTATATAAATTAAAAAGAGTATTGGGCCGAGAACTGAACCCTGTAATACTTCACACTTATTTTCCTTACTCTCCGATGACACTTTTTTGAGTTGTTCAGGATCCCCTCCAATAATCCTAACTGTACCGACCTATTTTACAAATAAGACATAAATAATTTTAAAGACACTTCCCTAATTCCATAATATTCCAATTTTTGAATTAGAATCGTATTGTTGACACAACTGAAATCTTTAGAGAGGTCACAAAATAGACCAATACAATAATTGCTTTTCCGTTATCTCCTTTGCTTAACTAAATAAAGAAAATGTAGTGTCTGAAGTGTTACGATTTGCCATGAAGCCAAATTGTAATGGAAGATAAAATAGAATGTTTGTCCATGTAATGAATTAGTTCTTTTATTATAATCTCTAATATTCTAGATAACATGGGCTGGGCGACAAAGAGATTGGCCTATAGTTTTCTTTTAAATGCCTCTGTCGCCTTTTTTATACAGGTGTTTCACCAGTGCAATGATCTTTGTGTGAGTCATAAATTAAAGGTGTACTCTAGTGGTTTCTTTAAATATTTTATATTTTCTTTAATTATAGTTATTGGAATGTCGTCTATACCTGTTGATTATTTTGGGCAATTCTTTCGATTTCATGTTCCGTCACAGCACTGCTGGTGTAAAGAACAATTAATTTTTATGTTAAACTTCATGTTTTTACTTTCTTATATAAGGAAGTATGGTAATCGTGATTTTATTAGGCCTCGAGATTTTGATATATACGTTTTGAACTTTCCTGAATCCATTCTGACTATTTTCTCAATGATGTCTGTCAGTGTGTGTGTGTGGTGTGTGTATCCATAACTCAAAAAATACTAATGGGAGAATTCCCAAATTTGACAATTAAGATTTTCAACAACATTTTAGGTGACACAGTAAATTTGGTGAATGTGGTACCACCAGAAGAAACATAATGAATGAAAGAAGAACAAAGGTACAAAATTTTTTTATTGCATTTCTGGACGAATCTTGACGAATTATAATGAAAAAACATAATTTTATGGAAAAAAATCTGTCCGCATGTCTGTAGTATCGCGATAGCAACCACAGTTTTTGAGATAAAGCTTTCAAATTTGGTACACTTGTTCTAGAGGCCAAAGACAATGAAAAATTCGGTGGTGAGCAAAATTAGCCAGATGAAAGGAAGTCCACGGGACCCAAACATTCTTGTATTTGTCTTTACAAAAAAATATATTCTTGACGAAAGATTATAAATCACGTCTATGTTATATCAAGCCAATGAAATATATTTTCCAAGTAATTAAATAAAGCTGATGTAAACTGAAATTATTTACACATTTGACCTCATAAAATGGGGTTAGGATAAATTTGGTAGTCTGATATTTGAAATGTCTAATTTAGTTACAAAAATGCCAATGTCAATAAGAAGAAATTATTAAAATATATGACATGAATTATTATTGACAGTATCGAACGACGCTGACAATTAGTTATTTAAAAATTTTCATGAAACATTTCAAGGTACGCTATTAAAATTTAATTGAGGTAAGTGAAGAATTAAATAGAATGATTTTTCTAGATCAGGATGATATATACTGGTATAATAGCAGAGAAAATCTTCCTAAATAACCTAAATAAAATTATTAATAAAGGTAACTTGCTGCCAAACATACAATTTGGCTTCAGAGGAGGGCATAATACCACGCTGTCGTTGTGCAGAGTTGTGCACGACGTTATCGAAGGTTACAATAAAAAACATTGTACCAAAATGCTGCTCCTGGACATCCAGAAGGCATTCGACACAGTTTGGCATGGAGGCCTCCTGCACAAATTTACACATAATCACAAGCTTCCGATACATTTCGTGTCTCTTATTAAATCATATCTTGATGACCGCACTTTTGCGGTCAAAGTAAATAACACAACTTCCAACTTTTATAACGTCAGAGCGGGGGTCCCGCAGGGGACGGTGCTCTCTCCTGTTCTGTTCAACCTATATGTCTCAGATATTCCGACACATCCCCTAACACAGACAATAATGTACGCCGACGATACTACGATTTACGCCCAGTCCTTTTACGCCGAAACCGCAACCACCAAGTTGCGGTATCACTTGACAAACGTATTAAAATACTATAAGGACTGGAAAATCGTAATCAACGAGACTAAAACTGAGACCATTAATTTTACAAAAAAGTTTACAAACATAAAAACGTTCACACCACTGACTATTAACAATCGAGTTATTGAGGAGACCAAGGTAGTTAAATACCTAGGGGTACACTTAGACCAGCGGCTCTCTTTCAAACCACATGTTACTAAAACGCTTAACAGGGCCTACATGGCCCTGCATAAATTATATCCGCTGGTAAACAGGAGATCTCTCCTGGATACCAGCAATAAATTGCTCATTTACCGAACAGTCATAAGGCCTATCGTCACATACGGTTGCGTCGTCTGGAATAGGATGTCGAACACACAGTTCGGCCGCCTCCAGACGACGCAAAATAACTTGCTACGTCTCCTCACTAACTCAAATCATTACATAAGCACACAACAACTCCACGAGACGGCTAATATGCCTTACATTAGAGATTATATAATACAGACGGCCACCAAATTTTTTAGACATAACATTTAAAAGTCCACTCTCACCGCGCACATCACCGACATTAGGAACTCCCACGAATTTCAACATACGCACAGACTAATACACGAAAACTTACCTCTGTTTTTTTATTAACTTTGCTTTCAGACACACAATGACAGACATCTCCAATTTTAGTACCCTTTCCGAATATATATTTATTACCTACCCCTAACCGTAACTTTCCTCGATGACCACCCTATTGCCTTTTCACCCCATTTTCGACAGACAATCTAAATTTCAATTCTTTTAAGCAGGTTTTTTCTTGAGCTTTTTCCTGCATGACTATTACTGAAACGATATTTCTATTATTTGATTGCTTGTTAATTTTCACGATGCTTTATGCAAAATATTAATTATGTTTCTCTACGCTGTTGATAGGAAATCGTCCGCCCTATAGATAACAACAAAAAGGATGCCGCCTAGCCATATCGGGCCCGACCACCTGGCCAGACGATCAGGGACCCGCCGACAGGTGGAATACTGATCTTTTGCTTTTCGCCCTGGACCCGTCCAGGGCGAGTATATATATTGTAAAGCCGATTGGCTAATAACATTTTGTGTTTTGTATGAATATATTTATATTTATTGTAAAGCCAGAATGTGGCGCCTAGTTAAGTTTCTTATCATGTATATACAATATTAAATAAATCTTTTAAATTGGAATTGGTATAAGAGAGTTATGTGCTGACCACACCAGATATTTTGGGTAATATAGAGCTGATTTGTTAGATTTTAAATTTGTGGTTACATTGTGGGTAATAATAAAGAAATCAAAAAAAGTTCCCGTAACTTCACAAGTTTTAATAATGAGGGTACTATTTTTTAAAAGTGTAGTTATTATTTTTTAATGGAGACTCCCCATTGCATTTTTTTAAAGACGTCCCACATAGTTTTTATTTTATTATGAGATGTGTAACCCTCTCCCGCACAATGTCATTTAAGACATTCAGGGATAAAGGGGGTTGTCATTACATGTTGTGTTATTATTATTATTATATATTAACTATTTTAGTGTGGTAATATTTCTATTTTAGAATCTTTAATAAGTTTTTTAACAAACTACAGATATCAAAGCTTATAAATATATCATCTTTGTAGATAGAGATGTACTGGAATAGAAGCATCCTACTCTTCATGAATAATTGTTAACAAAATTGCTTCAATTAATATCAAGTATGCAGTATGCATTAATATATAAAGATTAAAACTGATAACGTATAAAATTATATACCTACTTAAAACCAGCATAATATTTCAAGAGAAATTTCTTGCGATCCTTTTCAACTTGATAAATATAAAAATTGTTTATTAACGTTGGTTTATTGAAGTTCAATTTAAGTAGATTTAAAACGGGAATAGGACTTCCCAAAGTGATTAAAATTTGTATCAGCAACTTACAGATCATTCTAGGTCAACACGTTAGTACAGTGGATTTTTTACAAATCGTCACATTTTTATGTTTAACGTGGAGAATACCCAAATAAATACGTTGATAAGTATATTTTTAAGAAATGTAAGCAGCCGCGTGCCTTGGTTCTGTGCCCAGAGGCTCTATGATTTACAATGCCACCACGGTCTATCGTGATTAAAAATATTTAACGACGATGAATGCAACAAACATTAAAAAATGTTGTGGAAAATCATTGAACAATGATCTTAAGAAAAATCTGCCATCGAATAGTAAACGGTACAAAATTAAATATAACGATTGAGGCTTTCCCTAACCTTCTTCAAAAAAAGTCACTTTAAAAACATCCTTAAATAATGTACAAAGCAAAACTTCACTATAATTAAAAGTAAAATAATATTTAATTAACATTGTTTGCAAACTTGATTGATTGTGATTATTTAGTTACCCACTTATTTATTAATTATGTAAGTCTAGTATTTTCTGCGATATGTGATACAGTTAGTATTCGTGTTCCTCAAAAATACTGATCAGTCTTTTGGACATTTTATTAATACGGTCACGTTTACAGTGTTCTATTAATGCATTGCTGGCAAGTAATAGACAATTTAAGTTTTATACTAGCAATTTATAGATGTAAATTAGGGTCGAGAGATCAATTTGAAACTGTTGATTTTAATATCATTAGCCCAGATTTTGTAAACCTCATCACTAGGGTACAATTATTACATACTGTTCAGATTTTTATTAATTATTATTATTTAGTAGTTGCAATGAAACAAAAATAGTAATTTTTAAAGTTTGGCGAGAGATACTATTTTGTTCCTTAGATCAGTGACTGTTAGGAACATTGGCTGTCACATTTAATTTTAAAAGAGGTATAACTGGAAATATATCCCAAAATTTACACTAGTTGTACAAGTCTGCAGATATTA
Source organism: Rhamnusium bicolor (assembly GCA_029963845.1). Classification (NCBI taxonomy): domain Eukaryota; kingdom Metazoa; phylum Arthropoda; class Insecta; order Coleoptera; family Cerambycidae; genus Rhamnusium; species Rhamnusium bicolor. The sequence goes on from JANEYF010001325.1 coordinate 266,645, forward strand.
CCGTTTAAGAAATCAACAAGTCGTATTCGCCTAAATATATTTGCGATCCACCATGATAATAAACAATAATAAAGCTGACTGTCTACATGGTTTTTAGGCTCGTTTTAAGTAGACAAACCAAGGTAAACCATAGCTTACTATCTCATGAACTTTGCTTATGAAAATATCGATCAGGAGCATATGATAACTGAGGTTGAGTTATTTTTAGGTATTTCCAGAATTTAAATTATTATTATTACCGTTACATACTATTATCTACGACGAACTAAGCTAACAATTTTAAGACATTAATAATACTTTGCTCCCACCGAACAATGTAAAACAATATTTAGATGACTTTGTCCGTATATGTATGTGAAAGTGCACCAGCATCATGTATAATTAATAAAAATGTCTCGTTGCGTTGCTCATTTAGCAAATATCTATCTTCATGCAAGAAGCCAATCTACAAAAAACATTTAATCCATTGTTTACGGATTATTCTAAACTTCATATTAACAATCCAATGGCTTGGCATTTTGGGGGCGCAGAGAGAAAATAAATATCGCCAGTGTAGAACAGGACGAGCCAAACCACTTTACACTGAAAGGTGGGGGTTCAGACCATTGCGCATCCAAGCTTAAGTGCTAAGCTAGGATAAATGAGTAATACTAAACTACATTATCCAAACCCTATCAGCAAATCAGACTCGGGAAAAAATTGTTCCGGATATTATACCACTACGATATAATTCAAACGAATCTGTTGATTATAAACTAAAAGACCCTGAAGAGTGGTGGAGCTATCAATAAGAATGAACAAATACATAAACACAGTGGTTCCGCAATATACAAAGACAAGTTGAAGATTACCAAAGAAAAGTACAATCACTTTCAAAGATTAGAAGTTATCTGGAAATGGATTATCATTCATGATGCCTTGTCACCATCAACATATCGATTCGTGGTTTCAACCTGTAGCAAATAGTCCCGTTTCGTTGCACAAATTTTTCTAAATTGACTGGCTTTATTGGTAACGTGTCAATATAATTTGTATATTTCTTTTTTTTTTTAGTTTTTTTTGTCAGAGTTAATATACTTTTGTACATTTATGTCTTAACGGTTATCACAATTAGTTATTATTTATTTTTGAGAATTATATATGACTTCAAAAAGTTTTAAAAATAATTATCAAGCGACTTCTTATCAATAACACAGGCCTACAAAAAAAAAGTCCCATCATAGGGATCAGACACAACTTTTCTCATGTATTTTGAGACGCTGAAACCGAATTTGTTTTTTGACCCGTCAGTTTTTCGCTACGAAACCTATAACCCTTTTCCCCCAACGGGAAAATTTTTTTGAAAAAATTTCTATAAGGGTTTTTTTGGGCGCTGATCACGAATCAGAAGTCAAAAATGAATTTTAACATAATGACAGCTGTCAACAAACTGTCAAATTTCATGAAAATGTAAAAAATCAATATTTGAAGCATTTTATTATGTTTATTGGGCTGCTGATCACGAATCAGAAGCCAAATATGAATTTTGACGTAATGACAGGTGTCAAATTTCATGAAAAATTTAAAGTCAATTATTTCAAAACTTATTTTGAACTACAGATTCGTGATCAGCGATCCAAAAAACTCTTACTGAAATTTTTTCAAAAAAATTATAGGGGTTTATAGAGAAAAATTGACGTGTCAAAAAAATTGTTTTGCCAAATTCGTTTCCAGCGCATCAAAATACATTGAAAAAGTTGGGTCTGATCTCTAGGACAGAACTTTTTTTTTTGTAGGCCTGTGTAATTAATAATATATTTAAAAATGTTATAAATTATTTTTTTCATTCATGAATCAAGTAGGCTTTATTATTGACCTCTTTTAAAACACTAGGCAACAATAACAACATAGGTAAATTAAATATTAAACAGAGATTTTTACAAATGATAATCATTAAAAGCGAAAAATAATCATCATAAGTGTGCAAAGAATGTCCAAAATTGATTTAAAATACTTGCAATCGTATCTAAATACTGAAAATAACTAAAAATTTGCCAAGCAAGAGAATACTTTGAATATAAATATTTCCAAAACGAAAAATCTTACGATAACGAAGAAAGGGTCGCTTTATCAGGAGCAATCAGATACAAAGAAAAATTATAATAAACTTTTTCGGAACTAATTAGGAATAGCGATATTTGTAAAAAGTATAATTTTACAGATTTTAATAAACTGAGGCATTTACTGCATTTGCCAAAAAAAAAATATTTATTTTTTTTTAATAGAAAATTACTTCTAAGTTTACCATAAAAATATTTTGCGGGGCCATACTTCTGCCTTATTTCATAATAGGCACTAGGAATGAGATTTTCAAAGTTTACCAACTGTGACGAATTTCGTTTGAAATAAATTATCCGTTAGGGGATAGAGAGAAATTACGACTGGATTAAAATACTAAGAGTATCGGAAAGCCGATCGAAAAAACTTGAATTGAACATCTGGGGAAGAACAAGAAGACTGAATAAACTGTTGTATAGGCGTAAATGAGAATTAAAATATAGTTTCGATTAATGAAGAATTATACAGTGGGATATTTGTAAGAACATAATTTTTTCAATTTCCGTTTCAATCATTTCACGTGTAAATATAGTTCTTATAACCAACAATTATTGTAACCATTAAGCCGGGATCAGAGAACTACGACTGTCGCGCGCTACAGTAAATTCAACCAATCGGTGAGCTGTACTCCCCTGATTCTTGACTCCCATTTTACGCGGCGTTCTGACGCGTGAAGTTCAAATTTTCCAACTATACGCGACACTTTACTTTTTGTGAGGTTATTTCACTCACGGTAAACACAAGCGGTCGTTATTTGTTTTGTATATGTTCTGTGCGATGGTTTATGAAAATTATTTGTATGAAAGATTCGACTAGAGATTAGATATAACACTTTGTATTTTGTGACTGTCGCTAATTTTTAAAGTACCGGCGCACGCGACAGATGAAAAGAAGGTGGTGGGAACCTGTAGCACGCGACAGTCGTAGTTCTCTGAACCCGGCTTTAGAGTCAACATTGGCATAAAATTGGTTAATCAGCTCTATAACAGAGCTGTTAAAACTCTTATCCAATTGCAAACCGCCTTTTTGAAAAATCTTTGTTTCTAATTGGCTATAACTCTTAACTGCCCTATTATAATAAAGCTGATTCCTTGAGTACATTATCATGGGCGTGAGCACCGTTAATATGCGTTATAAGTTATAAATTGATCTCAAAGGCAGCGATAAATTCCATGCAGACACGACTTACATAGATATAATATTATTTATTTATTTATTTATTTTATTTATTTATAACAGACGTATCCAATTACAGGAAATTACAAAACATAATCGACACGTAATTAACAAAATAACTCCTCAGTCCTCAAAGTTGGAAATTGACGAATATAGTTTTAGATCATCTGCATATAATAGAGCATTACAACTAAGTTCATAGACGATGTCATTTATGAAAATAATGATCAAAACCTTAAGGGGCCTAGTTAAGAAAAAGCCTCCGTTGACTGTGTCTCTCTCTAGGAAGTTCCGAAAGTGACAGACGTATATAAAATAAATGAACGTCGTGCAGAAAAGAATTTTGGTTCCAGAGTACGTGAACTAGCAACACATTACGACGGGATAGAGTAAAGCAATAAAATCTATTGTTCTGGTCGATATGTACACTCTGGTTAATAAATATAATAGGGAACCAAGCTCTCCGCGAAACTAATACAACTCGAAATATAAACTGAAATATAATAATAATTACTTTCTTTTTATTTATTATTAATTAATAAATAAAAACTGCTGCCTTTTTGGGTTTCGACCGTTGTTACAGTGGAATTACTGACACGTAAATTATTAAAGAATAGAAATAACCATCCTAATTATTTTATTTTAATTATATAATATTATACTCCATAATACAGTTTAATATTTAGTGTATGCAGTTTCTACTGGAAAAATGATTTAGGTAGTCCATTATGGGTACTATTACGTAATTTATTGATGGGTAAAGTAATATTGTATAAGTAATTGTATGTTGTGTGTTAGTTGTACCTCACCATATTCCACTCTTCATTTTTATCAATTTACATTTTTCTCTTCTCATTCTTTAATTTTCATAAAACATTCTATAATCTATTCATTTTATATAAACACATAAAAAATTGTTTACAAGGGTTAGCAGAGCAAGTTTCGCGCGCTAGCGAACCGTTTCAAACAGGTTCAAAAGCGCGGGAGTAGTCGTGACATCACACCATACAATTTACAAACGACGACGGAGATCCCAGCACTCGACCGCTTGATTTCAGATAAATTTTAAGTGTATACTTAAAATGGAAACAAAAACTCCTTATTTTAAATATTGCATTGTTAGTAGAGTAAAAAACTGATTCTATCGTTCAATCCGTTCGCAATTCATTGTTAAAATTTGTCGACCACTACAAATTGTTACATATCCCATAAGATGGTAATTCTACTAGGTTGTACAAAAATCGTATGGTGCAGGGGGGTTATAGGGGGTGTTTTCAAAAAAATATATAAAAAACAAATTTGTTTAAAATTAAAATATTGTTACGTGTTTGCTATCCACACAAACACGTCTTCTGGTAGATTCGTTGATTGAAAGTCCAGGTAACACTTACTCACTACTTTATTTACTAATTAACAATTAGCAACAATAGATTAATTACTGTCTTAGCTATAATCACACTTGAACACTTATAAGTCTCTTTCTTATTTCTTCTGTACTCGTTCACGTTCAACTTAAGATTAACTCTCGGCCCACCGTCCGTCTTATTTATACATCCACTCATACGGTCTAGAGCATTCCAAAATATTCCCGGCCGTTCTCGTATAATTCCAGTATCATCTAACCAGTCTACACAGTCCAGTGGCGTAACACTGCCCCCTCCTTAAGCCTGAACGTCACTATCAGGGAATTCGTTGTTCCCTGCATACTTGGCTAGTCTCTCTATATGCACCACCTTCATCTTGGATTTTTTTTGCTAAATATCTCCCTTATAAAACAAGGAATTTGAAAAATAAAAAAATCAGTATTTTCCTCATGAAATGATGCACAACTTTTATTCTAAACATATTTTCGAGAAATGCAGCCGTTACGAAGATAGGGTTAGTTAAACGGAAAAATGATGAGTTAGCAAATTAGATGTTTCGAGAAAATCGTCTTGAATGATTTCTTTCTCCATATGATGTAATGTAAAATATAATTTTCAATAATTATTTTATTGCATTTATAATGACAATTTTTGTTCCACACTAATGTAACCGGTACATAATTTTATGTAGATTCTTATTATATAAATAACTCAAAACCACCCTTTTTTCCATAATAACCCCTTACAGCCCCCCTGCACCATACAATTTTTGTACAACCAGGTGGAATTATTTTCACAAAGCGTAAGTAACAGTTTGCGGGGGGTTTCCAAGTTTTAACAATCGATTGCAGACGGAATCGCAAAAGAAAGCACTTTTGCGAGGCAGAAAACTCTACTATGTACCGTTGTGTAAGAATACTACAATGAAAGTGCCAGATAAAGTATTTATAATATTGCCAGAAGATAAGATTCGTCGATCAAAATGGCAAAAAGCGTGTAGAAGAAATGAAAAAGACATTTCACAGACATGTAGGTCTCTACATGTGTGTGATCATTTTAATGTAAGTACATTATTAAATACTATATGTCTATCTACTAGTTTTTCGCAGGCAAGCAATAAAATATTCCGAATTCCGAATTATTGAATTTTAATTAGGGTAGGATTAAAGAAAGAATGTGTATACAATGTTAGAAAATAAGATTAGTAGATAGAATATAATTTAGTGATACTAAGTAAAGGTAATTTCCTGGTGCTAAAGTAAACAGCTATTTATTATTATACTCTTCGCAAATACGATAACGAAGAGTATATTGCATTTGATCGGGACATTTCTAAAATCGTTAATATCGCTCGCAAAGAAAAAATCATTTCGTTCGTCATCGAATTCTGAACAACTTTCAAAATGTCCGTCTGTTCATCTGTCCGTCGGTCTGTCCGTCCGTCACGTTTCTTGTAAGCACGATAACTAAAGAAAGAAAAGTCCGATCGAATTGAAATTTGGGCTATAAGTTAGTGTTAGCTCGAGGAAGAAATCCATTGTTTTTGAAAAAAATCAAATAGTAAATAAAAAAATTATAGGACATTTTATTTAAAAATATGAATCTACAGAGGGCTGCAATTTTCAATGTGCTACTAAAATTGAAGTAATTTTCTATAGACACCAAAATGCTGTAAAATATGCTACCACAAATTTCGCCTACTCAGTCGGCATCATCGGGAGATGAAAAAAAAGTTGGAAATTAAATATGTGATCAATATATTAGGTATTGTAAGAATGAATCTTAGTTTATACTATAAAATATACTGCCACGCATTTCGCCAATACAGTCGGCACCATCGGGAAAGAAAATTAAATATGTAGTCAATACATTAGGTATTGTAAGAATGAAGTTTATAAGACAAACACAAGATTCTTTTCAAAAAACTGCGAAGAGTATCCTACAGAATGTGCAACAATTATATAAAAGTTCAATAACACTACTGTCTGCGAAGAGTAAAATGTTTACCTCTAGTATATATATAGTATATTGCAAATACCTTTCCCTTGCCCTTTAATTTATTCTATTCAAATCTTACATTTATCTATTATGTGAATGATAACACGACACAATCACTTATTTCCCTTTTCCCAAAACATAGTACGAAAATACCTACGATAGGTAATTATACATTTGCGCAACATTTCCTTTGCAGCAAATGTCTTCTATAGAGACACTTTACACGTGTGTACAAAAAAAACACGAAAAATATAGAAGTGGCTGTTGTAAAGAATTACCCTAAATTCCTTCAAACATAAGACTAAGTCTGCTAAAAAAGCTTAGTTGCGACTAAGCATTTTGTAGTTATTTCATTTTATTCCGTGATCAAGTCATAACTATTTTATGTTTATAAATTATTACTAAAAGCTAAAAAAATACATACTTCTCTGCCTTGACCCCGCGGACCTCTCCAAGGGAAAAACTTTCACTATTTTGTATAAAAGATGCCACCATAAACATATCCACTTTAGGCAAATTATCAGATTGGCCCTTTGAAAAACCTTGTTCAGTCATTTTAAAATATCTGTGCAACTACTATAAGCGGTACTATAAAACACAATTATATATTTATATCAGAACAGTCACTAACAAATCAACCAAAGTCTAATAACACCATATTGTACATATGTTTATATAGAAAGTCATACTTTGTTAATTTGTTTGTATTATTATTTTTAAGTATTTTATGAATGAATTGATTTTTTAGTTTTCTTTTTTCTGTATATAATATATGTATATATTAATATAAATTTTACTCTGTACCCCATACAAGTTGTAAATAATCTACTTAATTGTGAATAAAGATTTTAAATTGGAATTGGAAAACATCTGATTGTGTTGCTTCCCGGCGCGACGACTACCGAATATTGTATGGTGAGACGTCACAGTCAATAGTAGCTCGTTTCGAGCCACTTTAATTTTATCGCTGTTTAGATCCTTCATACTGATCGCGTGGAATTAGAAATCTTATTTTTTTATGAAGTACACGTTTTATTACAACGTAACGCTATGTTTTTTAGTATTATTTTTATTTTTAAAATTATAGGCAAGTTCCCTATTATTAATGTAAAATTGTATGATATAAAAGTACATAAATAATTATTTATTATTTTTTCTATTATTATAATTACAAAATATAAACAAAATAGTAAGTAAATACATACTTAAAATATATATATCAAATCAAAACACTATTACAAATTTCACGGAGGGTTTTTGCTGTTTTTATATATCCGCCGCTGAATAATTTTGCTCTTGACTATACCTTCACTCAAGCAGTTTATAGCCGGCTTAGTTACGGTGTGATTCCCAGTAGAGGCAGCACTTCCTTGCTCCATTTCTACTGGCAAAGGTACTTATTTAGAAAATTATTTTTAACGAAATGGTACTGAATAGAAATATGAAACTTGCTGAACATAATTATGAAGGTTCATTCTAGAAGCCTTGTATGAATTTTACCGATTTATGTCAATAATTATGGAGCTAGTCACATTCAAATTTTACCTATATTTACAGTGTATATTTTTCCTACATGAAGTGAAAATTAATTAAAATAAGATACATGTATTCTCTAGTGCACCTTCATCTACCGCTCTTCCAAATTTGGTGTAATTTGACCAAACCGTATGGACGAAATAAATTTTGAAAAATTACCTTACAAACACAAGTCGGATTAGCCCTCTTAATCATCAACAACATTTGACATTTAAGTTTAATTTTTCACATTTATATTTTTTGTGTGACATTTTTTGAATACGAAAAAGCATTTTTTCAAAAACCAACATAACAATAAAAATAATACTAAAGTATTCCAATAGAGAGGGTAAATATTAATTTACAAAATAGTAATAAATAATATAAATACTAGAAATACCCAAATAGATACCAAAGTTGAAATCCTCTCAATTTATATAATTGAGATTAAATAAATTTAACAACACACCCTCTATGTTGGAATACTTTGGTATTATAATTTTTATTATACCTTTATGAGTAGATGTCCTGATTCTCAAATTTCTCTTGCTATCGTTGTATACACAATATCTACTTCGCAGTAATGAAGCTAAAAACCAGAAACCGGTCTGCGAATGATATGCACGACGACCTCAAAAGGGACTTCCATTTATGTGGTAAAAATCCTTTACTAGTGGGCAATCGCAATTAAAGCTTAATTACTTCTCCTAGTATGATACAAATTTGTAAATCATTAAGTAGTGTGTTGGCAAATTATTTAATCCGCAAATAAATAAATTGAGTGGATTTCGACTTTGGGTATTATTTATAGCATTTCAGCTTGTAAATTATAATATTATATTGTATATACCTAATGAAACATTACCAAATAGATAACCCATTAACACCTGTGTTCGTATACTCTGTTTTTAAAATCAATCCCCTAATAAATTTGTTTTGTTTCTTTTTTCGTTCAAAGGGTTTGAGAGTTTTACACATGGTAGTAGGCTGCCAAAATGTTCGATATCTGCATCCATTTATGAGGGAGGACTTTTTGGTTGCCAGTTTATGTTTTTCATATTTAACATCTATTTTATCTTTTAATTTTAATTTTATTCAAAACTTCTTTGTTTTTCATCCAAAGGGACTGAGACTTTGGCACGGAATAGTAGGCTGCCAAAGTCGACAGTAGGTATGTGAGAGTGTTTTGCATTTATTTTTTTCGAGACATCCCTTCACGAGTTATAAGGACTTTTGGATTTTGTCAATTTATGTTTTACATATTTTTAATATCTATTCTACCTGTTTAAAATTTTTTCAAAACTTTTTTTTTGTTCTTGAATTTCTCGGGGCATCAGTCTGCGGGGTGGCAGATAAACTTTTTGATTGGTAAAGAAGCATATTTTTCTACACAAGACATAAATGTGGAGTCTCTGAAAAAGTTCACATATTTTAAACATGCACCAATTACATCTGTCGACGTTGAACGATTTTTACAATACAAATGGAGGTGCCGGAGATTAACTCTGGAACATTTACAACAAATAATGGTAATATTCTTTCATTCTTGTGATCGCTAGTTAAAAATACATGTGTGTGTGTCGTCCCCAACACGCCAGTATGAATGTACAGCGAAATACCATATAGAGGTCTGATTATCACTTGTAATGTTTTCAAAATTATTAGCGGATCGTTTTAATGATATTTATTTTTTTCATCCCCATTTGCAATAATGTAATAATTTACTAATGAAAACTTTGATTACCTAGCGCTTTTTTTAAATAACAATTTGTATTAACTTTTGCAGTTATTGGCCTTTTTAACTGTAGTAATTTTTCAATATTTATGACATAATAGATTTTAAAGAAAACAATGACTTATTAGAAAATGCAATAATAATAAATACTACATGTTTATGGTTACAATCCTTTCCTATAAGTAATAAATGAAACTAGATTGTAAATATATACAATGTGTTTCTAAAATTCATGCCATAATCTATACAACTAAAAATTGATACTATTATAGTCGTTAGAACAATGGCAAACCAGTTTAAATAGTTTTTGATTTTATTTAATTTTGCCGATTGTTTTTCTGATACAATATTATTAAATACATGAGAAATTTTTGTACATAAACTCGGTAATATCAATGGCGTAGAGTACTGGAGTCAACACAGAACGTTATGTTACTTCTAAGTTTATTGTTAGATCTGATTTAATTTGATAACGCATAGCAAGCGCTTTAACTTTACTGATATATAGTTTTTTATTATACAATTTTCCTTCATATATAGGATGGCCCACCTAAATCGAAACAGGCGTGTTTATTGGCATTTAAGCTTATTTTTTCGAAAAACGCTTAGACCCGTCGATTTTATTTTCAAGGGAGACATTTTCATTGGGTATTTTCGATCTCATCACATCAACCCTTAAGTAATTGTGGAATTCACCCCATAAATTTTAAACGATAAGAGGGTCAAGTAGGCACATTGATTTAAAGCTCGTTAAATTCTCCTTAACGGTATCATATTTTTTAAATTTTGTCTAATACTTTGTGAGAAATTGCGTTCTAAAACTAAAGAATTTAAGGAAGTAGTTAGTTACAGTTGATTAAATGTAGGAAATGAGGACCTCCAGCTTTCATACAATAATAAAAATCTTGCTCAAAACGTTGTCACACATTTCTGCATTGATTAGAAGACATTAATTCTAAAGAAACCGGCTGAATTGAGTAAATTTTACTTTTTAGTGACCCCATAAAAAAGAAGTCTAACAGCGATAAATCTAGCGACCGTGGGGATCATCAATACTACCCTCATTCTAATCCATTGGCTTCGAAACCTTTCATCCAAATACTGTCGAAACAGGCAGTGCATATGAAAAGGGCTCCGTCCTGTTGAAATACAATCTCTTCTTCGAGGTAATGCTCATCATTCTCGATAATGTCAGTTAACATTGGATGAATGGTGTCTTCAAAGAGCTGTAAATACATCTCTCCAGTCAAATTACCAGATAAGAAAAACGAATCTCTAAAAGTGCCAGCCGAAAGAATAAATTTTTCTGGGTGTTGGGTATACTTCGTGAAATATCGTCGAATTAGAATCTGACCAATAGCAGCAATTATGGCGGTTGACTATATCATTTACGAGAAGAATGTTTGTCGGAAAAACATACATTAAAAGGGAAATTTGGATTACTAATAGACCGTTCACAAATAATTTCACAAAATTGTAAACTACGGTCAAGTCGTCTTCATTGAGTTCCTGTAGCAAGTGAATTTTGTATTTATGGAACTTGTGATGTTTTAAAATCTGTTGAATACTGGGTTCGGTTAATACCAGACACAGTAACCAATTGCCTCGTACTCAACTTGCTAACGAGACCCAAAAGCACTACTTCTACCGCTTCATTTCTTCCTGTGTTTCCAGGATTTTACTTTCTATTGGGTACAGATCCAGTCTCATACCTTTGTTGACTTGCTTATCTACATGTTGTTGATTAAACAACTGAGCTGTTCTATTACCACATCCGTTGTTTCCAAAGAAAAGTGTAATAATTTCAACCCTTTCTGCAATCGAGTAAATCATAATTTCCAATATGAGTACTATGAAATAAAACGTGTTACTAGCTGATAAAGTCACATACTAGGTACTGAATAGTCCTGCTGTAATAATATCAGCGGGGACAACCGTATATCAAACAACTCGTATTTCGATACTAAAAGTTAAGCAACGATAAAAGTAGGTAACATTGTCCAGTCTTCTATCGGCTTGTATATCAGCGTATACGCTGAAGCTATGCAGTGTTAGGCTAAGGTTGTGTAGGTAATATACCATCCTTCGGAGGGGATGCTAAGCAGTCGGTCCCTTGTCTATTAGATATTAGGTAAGTAGAAAATCCCTTCTCTTTGGTAGACAAGAGGTTTGGCAACATTTTCAGGTTGAGGGTAGCTCGTCTGCTGGCGTTAGTAATTGGCCCTAATAGCAGAAATGAGCCGACGTTAAATAAATGAGTAAATAATAATATCAGGTGTTTTGCCGTTTTCATTAAATTCTCTAACTTTAGAACGAAATTTACCGCCAAACTATTAGTTTAAATGTAAAAAGTAAGATATTGTTGTAAAGAAAATTTAACGAGCATTAAAACGATGTACTCTTTGATCCACCCTTACTATTTAAAATTTTAGGGTTGAATTCCATCGCCGCTTAAGGGTTAAAGTGGCGCGAATAAAAATATCCAATGAAATGACCCCCTGAAAATAAAATCGACGGGTCCGAGCGTTTTTCGAAAAAATGAGCTTAAGTGCAAAAAAACATGATTGTATTGTTTTCGGTTGGTTACCCTGTATATTAATTTAATTTAATTAATGTAAATGTAATGCCTGCCTGCAGTATCCACAGAGGAGAGGGAGGAAATTTTATAAGATTATTAACATGAGAAACAAATGACACTTTTTTTTTCTATTTGAAGCCTATAATGTGGCATTGTACATATTATATTTAAAAGATTCTGTGGTTAAAATAAACATTTAAACTACCTAATTAAAATTTATACCGACTATTTTATAAAAAAGTTTACAATTTTACTCACCTTCGTGGCCATGGGAAAACTTTTTATTCACGTTACCATTTTACACACAAATTTTCCCTAAACTGACACATTTCCCCACAAATGTCAACTTAATATTATGCGTATTAGAATTAATTTAACAGTTTCACACAGATTACTTCGATACATTACAGTTTTAATGAAATGAATAATTATTATGCATGAGGTCGACTTTCAACTGTTAAGTATGTACATAATATACGCAAGTTGTATAAACCGATTGCATTTCATGTTGGGTCTATATGTGCAAAGAGTGGGGAATTAATACAAGGACTGGTTTGACAATGTGTTTTTTTTTTTATGTTTTCAACTTTATAAAAATGTGTTTCAAGTTTATGCATACTATTTTAGGAAATAGTTTTTTAAGTGTTATGTATAAAGCTGAAACTTTGATATTAGTTCCAATGGCGTTGACGTAGTCCAAAGTAAAGGTTGAGTTCGCCCAATTGCATTCAGAGACGTAATATTCGCAAACGCATAATACTGCTGAATATCCACTTGAAGAATTTCCATCACTTAGGCACTGATTAGTATGGCGTAATGGCGTAAAATCAGGATTTTTATTTAATAACATTAAATTTTGTTGCGGCTTAAACACCAGTACGTATAGTGTGCGAAACCGATATAGTGACGGGACGTTCGGGGTAAGACGCGACATGAGGGCGAGAAATGTCTAACACATGACATCTTCCGTCTTTTACACCGCTTACATTAAAGCGAGAACGATGATTGTTGATTTTGTTGGCACGCGATCGAGGCGGAGTTTAGCTTACATGCTGGGATACTTCAGGGCTGCACTTAATTTTGTTACCGATTCGTTCTAGCAGTGCTGATATATTGTAAGGATAATATTATAAGATAAATAATGATTATTTATTATCTGTTTATTTACTGGCCTGTTTTTGAAAATAATTTAAGAAGGTAATCGCGTTGCCGTGAGTTGTGTAATAGTGTAATATAAGTAATAATTATTTTATATCTGTTTATTTGATGGTGTGTTTTTGAAAATAATTTAGGAAGGTATTTGATGTATTTGTGTAAAAATGGCCTCTACCTGCATCTACATCTTATTGTGTTTGTGAAAATGAAAGTGGTAGTGATTACAATGATGAAGAAAATCAAAGTTCATTAGTGTTTTCAGTAAGAAAAAATCATCTACATTTAAACGAGCAAGCGAAACAAATTAGCCTTAAAGTTAACAATAATCTTTTGAAGCGACGAGTTAATGACCCTAATTTGTATAATTTAGATGTACTAGGTGAAACAGCATCTCTGACTAACGTTCTCCGTCCCACAATACACAATTTCTTGTTATTTTTTAAATAATTTCTTTATTCTATACTAATATTCCATACTCATCTTTTCCTGGCAAGAAATGCTCATACCTCCTCGCGGTTCTTGTTGGGTAGTAACAATTTATCTTAAGTGAACTTGAATACTATAACTGCTGCAGGTGTAGTCAATACTTTAAATTCAATTCTTTTATTTCAGGTTAATACTTTTTGGTACAATTGTTAAATTGTTGCTAGCTAAACTGAGCACAAAAACCTACAATGAAAAAATAAACTAGCAAACAATACAGTTAAATCCGACTCTGCGTTCCGTAGTGTCTTACCCCGCACTTCCCGTCACTATATCGGTTTCGCACACTATACTCCAGTCAGTATATACAAAATATCTGATGTGGCCTGCACATAACTTTCTTATACTAGTACATATCATCTTGATCTAAAAAAAATCATTTTATTTAATTCTTCACCTACCTCAATTAAATTTTAAAAGCGTACCTTGAAATGTTTCATTAAAATTTTTAAATAGTTAATTTATCAGCGTCCTTCGATACTGTCAATAATAATTAATGTCATACATTTTAATAATTTCTTCTTATTGATATTGACATTTTGGTAACTAAATTAGACATTTCAAATGTCAAACTGCACACACGCACGCAGGCACGCACGCACACACACACACACACACGCAAACTGACAGACATTGGGAAAATAGACAGAATAGATTCAGGATTAAAACGTATATTCAATCAAAACCTCGAGGTCGAAAAAATATCACGATTACTATACTTCCTTATATTAAGTATAAGAAAGTAAACAAGGCCTTTGCCTTATAAAAGATGGGATAGAAACGAGTTACAGCGGCAGAAAGATATTCCAAGAAAACCTCAAACTCCATTTTTGTTGGTAAACTTTTAAGAACAAATTACACTATATTATTTTTAACGTTTTTCCACCACAATAAGATTATATAGCGAAATCTATTTTAAATTACAGTGATTTTTCTTGCTACAAATAAATTTCCTTACTGCCGCACCGGCCGTGGTGGTGGAAATTAGTACAGAATATTAATATTAATGTATGGATGTTTCAAGTTTCATTCGATGTTTCTTTTGTAGCAGATGTTTCCTAGACCAGGTATAGACCGTCTCTCGTCTTCTTTTGTTTCTTTTGTAATGATCGAAAAGGGCTTCCCTTTCTCCACTCGCTAGAAAGAGCGACACGGCAGCATACCGCGTACCCACGGTCGTGGTATAACACACACAGGGTCAGTGACCAGTGTTGGTAACCCTACTGATTTTTCGGTAGATCTATCTATCCACAGACAAATCCTACCGAAAAGCAGACAGAAATTAGAAGTCTAACGACTGATCTATTTGAAAAATACTTCACGTAAATTTGAATCTGCTTTATAGTTTACAGTGATCTGTAAATTTCATTTCCCGAAATTGTAACATTTTTTCTTTAATTCATTGTCACTTCTGGTGGTACCACATTCACCATATTTAATAGTCGCCTAAAATGTTGTTGAAAATCTTAATTGCCAAATTTTGGAATTCTCCCATTAGTATTTTTTGAGTTATCTGTAGTAATATATTAAGTGCAATAAAAATTATCAAAAATTCAGCGCATGAAAACGTGTTGCCTAAAAACTGCTTGAAATCATTTTGATGTGATTTGACAAAAAAGTCAAATTACAGCAAAATAAACGAATGCGGTTTCTTAAAGGCAACACGCCTTGAATGCTGAATTTTCAGATTATTTTTTATGCACGAAATATATTTATTAGACTATTTCCAGAACAAAACATAGAACATGAAATATGATTCAACTGACGTTTTAAGCTGTCAAGCTCAGTGCAATTTTCGCTGTTGTTTTATGTAAAATTTTCACTTGGAATTTAATTTTCGCCGAAAGTTTGTTCTTATTGTTCCAAATTTTCAAAATCTTTGTATTTCATTGGTTCTTATAATGTGAGGGAAATAGTCGCGGATACACACATACACACACAAACATTCACACACATACACACACACAAACTGACAGACATCATTCGGAAAATAGTCAGAATAGATTCAGGAGGATTGAAACGTATATTCAATCAAAATCTCGAGGTCGAAAAATACACTATACTTCTTTATATTAAGTATAAGAAAGTAAACAAGACCTTTGCCTTACAAAAGGTGGGATAGAAACGAGTTACAGCGGCAGAAAGATATTCCAAAAAAACCTCAAACTCCATTTTTGTTGGTAAACTTTTAAGAACAAATTACACTATATTATTTTTAACGTTTTTCCACCACAATAAGATTATATAGCGAAATCTATTTTAAGTTACAGTGACTTTTCTTGCAACAAATAAATTTCCTTACCGCCGCACCGGCCGCGGTGGTGAAAATTAGTACAGAATATTAATATTAGTGTATGGATGTTTTAAGTTTCATTCTATGTTTTTTTGTAGCAGATGTTTCCTAGAGCAGGTATAGACCGTCTCTCGTCTTCTTTTGTTTCTTTTGCAATGGTCGAAAAGGGCTCCCCTTTCTCCCCTCGCTAAAAGAGCGACACGGCAGCATACCCCGTGCCCGCGGTCGTAGTGTAACACACACAGGGTCAGTGACCAGTGTTGTTACCCCTACCGATTTTTCGGTAGATCTACCGATCTATCGATCCACAGACAAATCCTACCGAAAAGCAGACAGAAATTAGAAGTCTAACGACTGATCTATTTGAAAAATACTTCACACATAAATTTGAATCTACTTTACAGTTTTACAGTGATCTGTATCCGCAACTATGAATACATATGTAATTGTATCTGATTCCCCTGTCGAAAAGGAGATAAATGTAATAATATAATCACAAAACTGAAACATCGATGGATTAAACCTACTGGGGATACCACAATAAAAAAATGCTTCATATTCTACCTCATGATGGTGTGGAAATTAGTGTCCTTTAAGTTTACAAAATTATTATAATGATGTACTGAATAGCCAGAAAGAATTAAAAAAAGTAACAAAAATGGAGTTTGAAGATTTTTTTAAAAATATTCATCTTTCCGCCACTGTAACTCCTTATATACTAGATTTACAAAAAAAAATTTACATATATACAAAAAAATTTAATGAATTTTGTATTTTTTGACATTATCCTTGATATTTTTGTCGTTGGATCAACCGTTGCGGAGTTATTTTGAAAAAAACAATTTATTGCACGTTTCATTCAAGATGGGGGCCCACGCCTCTCTCCTCCATTGTCCAAAACTTGTATCTTTCATCAGAGTCTCGACCTAAACAACATATATCTAAATCGTTTTCTACCCCACCTTTTTTGTAAGGCAAAAATCTCTACTGAATGGAGTACAGAAGCATCCGTTAACTTTTGTAGTGCACTATTTGATATATGACTGCGATAATTTAATGTGGTTTTATGACCTCTGTAAGAAAGGTGTCAAAGAAAAACTGAAACAAGTGGTTACTATTGAAAATATTCAGGAAAGTACTAGCCGTATAATGGGAAATACGGTAAATATGTTATCATTATTGCAAAGTAAACAAAATCCTATTATGCAAAAAAATGAAAGTAACCGTCTAAACTATAGTGAAGTGTTAAAACGAAATAAAAAGCCATCCATTATTATAAAACCAAAAAACAGTCAAGACAGTAAAGTGACAAAAACGGACATATCTCAAAAAATTAATCCTAGCGAATTATCAGTCTCAGTAAACAGAATGAAAACTGTTTCTCAAGGAAGTGTTTTAATAGAGTGCAATGATGACACATCGCTGGAGAAACTTCAAAGCAAGGCTATAAGTGAACTTGGGGTTAATTATGATATAACAATACCTAAAACCATAAAGCCAAAAATTCTTATAGTAGGTGTTCGCGAAGAAAACTTAGAAGACAATAAAACATTTATAGATAGGCTAATATCACAAAATTCTATACTAAAAGAGGTTAATAAAGAAGACACTCAATTTGTTCGTAAATATAAGCCAAAAAATAAGACACACTGGAATGTAATAGTAGAAATAAATCCACAGCATTTGGCACAAATTTTATACAATCAAAAGATATTTGTTGGATGGGACAGTTGCCCAGTGTATGAGTATATAATTGTCCTCAGGTGTTTTAAGTGTTGGAGATTTGGACACAAAGCAAGTATATGTAGACAAGAGAAAAGAGTATGCCCATTGTGTAATGAAGATCACCCAAGTAATAATGAATGTCCTCCGGGTAAAGTGGAGTGTACAAATTGTAAGCATGCATGTGAAGTAATAAAAGTACCTAATGTAACCTATAATCACACAGTTTTTGACAAAACCTGTAAATCTTACTTAAGAGCAGTAGAACAAGCTAAAGCTAGAATAAATTACCAATCGTAGCAATTAGATGACAAAAAATATTCAACATGTCTGTGCATAAATATTCAAGGACTAACTACACACATGCCAGAGTTATACGAATTTGTTATGGAGGAAGAACCATTTGTAGTCTGTGTAATGGAAACTCACATAACGTCAGATATAGAGGAAACTGAGCTAACTATACCAGGTTACAGATGTATCTCATGTTTATCTCACAGCAGACATACAGGAGGAGTAATAATATACGTCAAAAAAATCTGTAAATGTTAATATAATTTACAATGAATCTTCTTTAGATTATTGGGTAATATTTATAAAAATTCAGTTAAACAATCAAACACTGATAGTGGGAGCAGTTTATCGGTCGCCGAATGGAAACTACGAGGAATTTTTAAATTTATTTAAACAAAAACTTGAAAGTGAGAAGATATGTAAGAATAATGTTTTAATAATGGGAGACTTCAATGTAAACTTTAATGACAAGAAAAACCACTCAACAAAAAAATTAAACAATTTAATACAAGATTCGGGGTACAAGCAAATAATGAATCGGGACACTAGGATTACCAATACCTCATCAATGATGATAGATCTTATTATAACAAATATGTATAAATTAGAACCATTGCCAACAGTATATCCAAATATTTCAGATCATATTATAATTGGTACGAAATTAGACATTCACATTCAAAATAAGGAAGAAAATATATGCTTTAGAAATTTAAACAAGGAAAATATTGATAAAATAAAAATCGATTTAATTGACAAGGACTGAAAGTATGATTATACTGATGTGGACACACTGTATAACAGTTTTGTTAATAATATTACAGCCTCAATAAACAAAATTTCGCCGATACAAAATAAAATAGGACGCAAAGGAAACAAGTGGTATAACCATAAAATTAAGAGTGCTCAGAAGGAACGTGATAAGGCATACGAAAAACACCAATTTACACAGCTGGAGGCAGACTGGACGGATTATAAATAGAAAAGAAATAAAGTCTTACAAGTAACTAGACAAGAAAAGAAAGCCCATCTTAAAGAAACGATAGATATGTCTCGGAGTGACAGTAAGCAGATGTGGCAGACAATAAAAACATTATTGGGCAATAATAATAAAAAAAGGGATGTTGAAGGAACCAATATAAGTTTTGAACACGACATGGGGCTTATTGAAGAAAATTTTAACAAATATTATGCTGACAGTATTGAATCTATTGCCAATAGCATTGACGATATATCTGAAGAAGAAAATGATGAGATACAAAATAAGATGCCAGAAACGACTAAAATCTTTGAGTTTAAGACAATAAGCTTGAACAAGTTGAGACAAATTATTTTTAGCTTAAAAAATAAAGCTACTGGTGACGAAACATTAAATATCAACTTGTTGAGAGAAATATTTGACAGCGTGGGATATCCATTGTTAAATTTAATAAACGCATCATTAACAACCGGAAAAATACCATCTGAATTGAAAATAAGTGTTATTGTGCCAGTCCCAAAAGTTCAAAACCCAAAAGAAGCAAGTGAATATAGGCCAATAAATTTAATCCCGATTGTGGATAAAATATTAGAAATCGTGGTAGCCGAGCAACTGAGGGAGTACTTTGAAGGAAACAAATATTTATGCAGTGGTCAATCGGGATTTAGGCAAAGCCATTCATGTGAAACAAGCTTACAATTAGTGTGTGCAAAGTGGAGGAACGAGATTAATGATGGGAACGTAGTTTTAAGTGTGTTTGTAGACTTAAAGCGAGCGTTTGAAACTATCGATCGACGTAGGTTAGTAAAAAAGTTAAGTGAGTATGGTGTGGTGGAAAAAGCCTTGACATGGATTGAAAATTATTTAGAAAACAGGTACCATAAGACCAAAGTTAATAATAAGACATCTACTAAAATTCTCAGTTCATATGGGGTACCTCAGGGTAGTGTATTGGGGCCCTTATTATTTATTATATATGTGAATGACATGAATCATATCCTAAAAAAACTCATATGTAAACCTTTTTGCGGATGATACATTAATTTCTGTGTCTGGAAAGAGTCATATTGAAATCACGAATATAATGAATGGAGAGCTTTGTATACTATATAAATGGCTATGTGCAAATAAATTGAAACTCAATAATGAAAAAACCAAATGTATGGTCCTTGGAACTAAAAATAACTGCCAAAAGTATATAAATGGTCAACAGGTTTTGCACATCAATAATACAAAAATTGAAATTGTAAGTGAAATTAAATACTTAGGAATTATCTTAGATCAACAGTTAACATTTTCAAAACATGTTGATTATTTATGTAAGAAAATTGGCAAAAAGATCTCCTTCTTTAGAAGAATATCTGCCGACTTAACGCAATGGTCAAAATTAATTATATACAATACTATAATCTACCCACATTTTAATTATTGCTTTTCACTATTAATATCATGTAACACATTAGATATTAAGAGGTTACAAGTGTTACATAATAAAGGAATGCGTGTAATATTAAGTTGTGACAAGTACACACCTATCTCGACTATGTTAAACCAACTGGGTTGGATTTCAGTGGAGCAAAGTATTGAAAGAGCAAATTTAATTTTAATATATAAAATCGACAAAAATTTAGTACCTACCTACCTTAAACACTTTTTTAGTTAAAAGATCTGAGTTGCATAATTATTCAGTGAGATCTGCTGAAAATTACAACATAGATCATACAAAAATATCTTTCTTAAAAAAGTCAACATTTAGTGATGGATTACGTATGTACAACGCTTTGCCCACTGAAATAAAATCATGTGGTAATTTAAAACTGTTTATTAAAAATGTAACTAAATTATATACAGATGTTAGATTATAAAATAAGGAATAACTGTGTACAAGTCATGTGGTATTGTAAATAGCTTATGCTAAATAAACTCATTCTATTCTATTCCATTCTATTTAAATTATCACTATTTCAAACGATTGAGCTAAGGAGGCAGAACTACGTTGTAATTGGTTAATAGCGTTTGCTAATATACTGTATAATTCTCTTGCATAGTGCGTAAATGTGCTTTGGACTCCTTTAGGTCGAATTTGAAAATTACAGATTTATCTTCGTGGAAATGTTTATTATAATAAAAAGCCTCTCCCAGCCAAGTTCCCCATCTTGTTAATATTGGCTCTGGAGGTTTACGAATTACTGGCACGATTTCAACAATGTCATTTTATGTTCATTCGATATTGATAAAACGCCCAAAGCTGCTAAAATAACCAAAGCTCCAGCTCTCTCGTTAACAGAAAATTTAAAAATTGTGATGAGATTGCGAGATAAGGCACAAACTAAATATAAAAAACTAAAAACGGATGAGGCATATGAAGACTACAAAAATATTAGAAATATTGTTAATATGGCAGTAAAATCTAAAAAGAAGACATATTATTATCTACAACATGCGCTTAAGACAGACCCTAAAAATTTTTAGCGAACGCTAAAATATTTAATTATTTGCTCTAGTACTGATAATGATCAATCAACTCTTTTAAACATCTCTACTCCTGATAATTTTAATGATTTTTTTTGGTAATAATTACCACAGACAAATGCAACAATCAATTTTATTGAAAACTTAATTAATTCTAGAAAACCTATGAGATAGAGAATTCAATCCCAACGTTCCAGCTTTAGTTTTTTATTAGTCATAGGGGGCGTGTTTCTATAAATTTAACTTTAAACCGAACCATACAACAATTATGAAAATATGAGTTTTTGGACTGTTTTGAATATGTTGTAAATGAAAACGCGACAGTATTTTTTTATGAAAAATTTGCAGTTCACGAAGACATTCTGCTTGCCAGTAAATTTCCCTGCAATCAGCTAATTATTGACTTTAAAGATTTGTTTTGGAATTTCCATGGTTCAGTTAAATTCATCACATTCATATGCCAGCAAGCAATGAATCTCTGGCCAACTTCCGAACTGGTACTGTTACTGTCGGCTAACTGGTGACCAAATATTTCACTCATTACCGATACAATACTGTAATTGTATTGGCAGATTACCATTAACAGCTATTTGTGTAACTAGAGCGAAAAGTAGAACTTTTCCACTTAAGCATAAAAATTGTAGAATAACAACTATGCAAGTTACAACCAAGCCAGGACCACTATTATCAGCGATGCTCTTCGTACTAGGGGTACAGCTCCAGTACTGGTCAGATGGGTGAAATCTGCGCTGGAAGAGAGACGAGTTAGTGCTGCTTTAGGAGACTGTCAGTTGGAAGTCGAGGTGAGAGGCAGCTGTCCAGAAAGCAGCTGCCTATCACCCCATCTATGGTGTCTAACAATTGATGGTCTCTTGGAGCGCCTAAATTCGGAAGGATTCTATGCGCAGGCATATGCGGACGACGGGCTGGTCCTTGTGACCAGCCGCTTCCTTAACGTTGTTTACAACAGAACGCAGGTAGCCTGTAGAATAATTCGATGGTGCAGTGAAACAGGTCTCAGTCAATCTATCCAAGACTGAGATGATTGTTTTCACCAAGAGAATAAAAATAGAGGATTTTAGGGCAACAATCAATTATGGTAAACCTCTCTGCGCTTGCGCAGGAGGTTAGATACCTGGGAGTGATCCTAGATAGTAAACTGTCATGGGGCCGCAGATTGACAACATCATCAAAAAAGTCGACTGCAACCTTCTGACAATTGCGCTGAGCGGTAGGTAGGAACTGGGGCTTCAACCCACTGAGCCTATATTGTCTGTACATGGTGTACTAAATGTGAGAGAAGCGAAAGATCAGCTAAGGTTGAAAAGGAAATACTCTTACTCTTCCCCGTAGAGAGGAGTGGAGTAAAGGAAGAATTTACTTCCCTCCGGACTCTCTGGTGTGCTACACAGATGAATCTCAGGTGGCCACTAGATCGTCCTCCGGGGCGGGAATATATCTGGAAGGCAAAAGAGTACAGGAGAGCTTTGCTTTAGGTTCGTACACCACGGTCTTCCAGGTAACAGTTTACACCATCCTAGCGGTACCGAGTAAAGCTAAGGTTAGGAACTGGGCGGAACAGACGGTATACATCTGCTCCGATAGCCAGGTTGCTGTAAAAGCAGTGTGCTCCCCCAGGACGAGATCAGTTCTCATTCATGAGTGTGGGGACGCCCTAGAAGAGCTTGCCAGGCATAAACAAGTGAGACTGGCGTGGGTCCCGGGACATACTGGAGTTCCAAGTAACGACAAGCATTGGAAGATCAACAAGGCCTGTAGGCAAACTCTAGATTCTGTAACGGGGCCGTACAAATCGAGATAGGCCTGGTTACTGGGCCGGAGTCGGAAGATTCTGATTCTTTTAATCGGAGTTCTGACAGGCCACTGCAGACTTAGGAGGCATCTATCATTGATAGGTATTGAGGAAGACCCTACGTGTCCAGGATGTGGGAGTAGTGAATAAACATCTTACCACTTCCTGTAACAGTGTGAAGCGTTTGGGCGTCTGAGATATAGTATCTTCGATTCTGAGGCGCTTCTAAGGGATGAGATGAGCTCCCTCGCAATAAGTGACATCCTGACCTTCATCAGAAGGTCGGAAAGATTCGATGAGGGAGCAAGAGAAGCACATGGCTGAGGGGACAGCTGGAGGTTGGTAAAAAAGGCCCGTGTGCGGTCTACTTGCCAGGCACCAGCCTCCCCCACCATTATCATTACCATGACAACCAAAATTTCTTCTACGATCGCTTTAAAAATGACCAAAAAGTAGATGAAAATAGATGTAGCATAACATAATATTCAATGGCAAATAGCTTTTATTTGTCTAGCTGAACTGTGACCAAGCAACTGAGTATTCGGGTTGGAGTATTTTGGGTTGCCTAATTAATGCATAGCATCATTGGCCCAGAGATTAAAATTAATGTTCTTTGCTGATTTTTTTATTCCTTTTTTATCATCTTTTGTGCTATAAGAAAGATTGAAAGAAAACTGAGATTGTTACAACTGAGGATAGATCGTTCATGAATCTAGATTGCTCATTTCATATTACCTATTGCATGAAAGTTTAAAACACTCCCAAAAGTATTTTAAGTGTAAACGCTTTAAGCATTGTAAGTTTGTTACTATTTTCAGTAAATATTTGGCGTATTGGTGCCGTTCATCTTTTTTAGGTAAGGTTACAATTCTTGTGTTAAATAAAATATTATAGTGTGCTATATTTTTCCCTACGTTGTGAAATCTTTTTTAATACCTGACTGAATAAAATTCATCAGATAATTTAAGTCAGTTAACCCCACCCCCAAAACTTTGTTTTGCCATAATGTGGCGTCCAACGTGGGGCTGACTAACAAAAATTGTCAAAATGAACAGGACTCCGATTTGTGATTTTCGATAAATATGATTTATAAATTATCAGAGAATGCATACTGGTCAAGATGAAGGAGATGGTGAATCTGAGGTGACACCAACCCCGTCTACAAGTCAAGGTAAGAACGTTTTATTTATTTCTTTACAATCTGTTGCTTCAAATATGAGTATGGCAACCTAGGGGTTTAGTGTCTCTGGTGAGATGAGCACAATTGCTAATAGTGCTTCGGCGCAAGCATTATCTAGTATCCCTGCAATGGAAACGAATACTTCCCTGTCAGCATAGTGTGACACAGGAAGCCACATATCAATCTGTAAAGTAAAAGACATTTGGGGGGCACCGGGAGGAAACATTTTATTATCTACTAGAACGAAACATAAAAGCAACCCAAATAGGCTACCTCAGATGTCCACGGAAACCACTAACATTAATATGAGACCAATATCTGTGCCATTTCCCCAGTATAATATGCCAACGATATATCATTCCATTTAACAAAAATTTTTCGGATAACCCATACAATGATTATAATATAAATTACTTCACAACGTTAGTACGTTGGTGTTTTCAGCAATAATTTACCTGAAACAAATAATGTTAATAATTTTGTAAACTTTGACACTAATGTATCAAGTGACTTAATTGGAACAAATAATGCTAGGTTATCGTTTTGTTATGTAAACCAAGACACTAATAACAATAACCATAACGTCTGATAACCTAATTTATAAGGTGGCACAAATACTACTTGTAGTGCACATATTCCAAGTTTTTCCTAATGGTGTAGAAGGTAACTAACTCTAGCCGTAACTTGAATTCATTACCACTCTATACGCATTATGTAAATTCTGGAAGTGGTAGTAATTTTGAGAGAAATTATGGAAACTTTTCATTGTGTGATATTAATAAAATACTACCGATCTTTCATAGCGAAGGTGATATAAATTCAATTGACTTTCTACAGTGTTTAGAAAGTAGTATTGATTTCAATCAAATTGGCGAAAGCAAAGTTTCTCCAACCTGCATATACACCTACTCAACTAATTGATTTCATTGGTCCTCATTTCCCTCCCATAGTGGCAGCTGCTTTTCAAATTTTTCTCAAGCAGTAGCATGTTTAAAACAAGCTGATGAGTATTTTAAAAACTCTTCAGAAAAGAACAAAAAATTTCAATAAATCCTTTAGAAAAGCTATTAGAGGAATGTGAGTTTGAACACACTCTTACTAATGACCGCTCATCGTAAATTAAGGTCAAACTATATGGTTCCTGGTTTGCCGCACTGGTAGACTGCGGTAGCCAGATATCAGCGATATCAGCTGAAGTGTGGTCACAACTCAGTCATTATCACAAAGATATTCCCCATTTTCCCTACACAGGGGTAAAAGTAGTTGGAGCTTTTATGTGAAAGTATCGTAAAGTGTCGGTACAGCCCAGTTAAATGGATTTCTTTCAGGAATTTTTAATAAATGATCTTAGTTACCCGGTTTTATTCGCATGTGATTTTCTAAGAGGTTTTCATGTATGTATTAATTTAGCAGAGCAATTATCTGGTAGTAAAAGAGAGAACAAAAATATACTCATAGCAGAACTCATCAATTCTCATGATTTCTCTGTTCCAGATAATGTAAATATTTGTTCTGTCATAAATAAAGGTGTAGTTTATTCATGTTTTATACAAGCGTGTAATCCCGATGTAGATTAATTTTATTTTCTTGTATACGTCAACTGCTTATAATTAGATGTAAATTGTTAAGTTTTAATAGGGTTAAGTAGAGTAGCTTCGGCTAGACTTCGCCCTTTTCTTTGTATACGAGTATTGTATATTACAATGCTCATGATTAAATAAAGGCAATTTATTATTATTATTATTATTATTATTATTTTAGTAAAGTTGGTAGTGTTATGTCCTTCACTTACTGAAATTGAAGGGTTGAAGTTCAATAATGTATTGCAAAGATGAAAAGAGGTTTTTTCAAATATACTAGGTCGAACAATAGAAGATAAACACAGAATTAGATTAAATAATATTTTTTCAAATCATATTCAATTCCGATAGCTCATCGAGAAGCTGTTCAAAAAACAATTCAGCAGATGCTTCAGTGGGGAGTTATTGCCTCACCTAAATATATTTCTCATCTAATGACTACCCTGAAAAGGGACGGTACTGTAAGGGTATGTTTAGATGCAAGGCACCTTAATAAGGTAATGGAACCTGATTTTGAACTGCCGAAACCTATACATGAGATAATAAAATAAAGTCCGGATATAGAGTATTGAGCTCTGTTGACCATACTCATTGTTATTGGCAGGTGTCTCCTCGAGAAACGGACAAACAGTGTACAGGTTTTATGGTTGGGACACAGACATACCAATTCTGTGTATTACCTTTTGGACTAAAACTACGACTAGTTCGTTTTCGAGGTGTATGGACACTATTTTTGATCCAGAGTTTGCTGACTTCGTAGTCGCTTATATAGATGACATATTAGTCATGCGCTTCAGTTTTGAGGAACACCTGGAGCACTTAGGTAAAGTTTTCTGGTGGTTAAGGGAAACCAAAATTTTGTTTCGCCATATAGTCAAAGTTCCTTTATTTACTGTGGGAACTTTTGCTATCAAGACAAATCCAATCTCTAATTAGCCATGTTAGATCGTTTCCAAGGAGTTTCTTTGTACCCTACGAGAAATCTCAGTTACTGCTCGGCCAGTAGCAATGACTATTTTACTCGCTCAGCGGCAAACATCAACTTTCTCGTCTCAATTGACAGGGGAAAGCCTACTTTCAATGATTCATAGAAAAAAATATTTTTGATACCCCACAGTACCGAAAAGGTTTTTGACGCACTCGCTAATGGCTATCATATGTATTTTCGGCAATGGCGCAAAAATATTCTTGGCTTTGACGGTGGCCTAAGAATGGCATCTTTGTAGGACTGGATTGAGCCTCAGAAGGAGTGGGCGTTTCCTTTTCTACTTAACGAAAACAGTTTTGCATTGTTTTTTTTTTGAGTAACGGCCATTGTTATTAAGCCAACACTAGCGTTCTAGTGGTAAATTCATTTGTTTTGAGATAGGTATAAGGACACTGTTTTGCAAGATATTATGGACACTCATATTTTAGTGGTCTTTTTGTATTAAAAGATTCCCGTCCGGGAATGATCTCAAATATAACTTAGGTTATAATTAAATATCAGTTGAATATTTGATTGATACTTTCTACATCTCAATATAGAGTTAGTGCTAAATCGAGAGACGTAATTAACAAGTATTTGAGTCTGTCCAAATACTATTTCTTAACAGATAGAGTTTGTCCTAATCTGTGTAATCGTAAATTGAAAGATAATCATTATTTTATACTAGAATTTTTCTTCAGTCATTAGTCCAAGCGCGTTGCGTCACTTTGACAGTGACAGACGTCAATCATAAGTTAAACTCAGTCAACAGAATTTTACCTAGCTGTCACTTTGACAGTGACAAACGTCGAGTATAGGTGGTTATTTTGACAACCGAAATTAATTTTGCTAATCTGCATTAAAAACGACTACATTCCCAATTTATCAGTTCATTACCGTTACCCCAAAAGTTATCCTCCAATTACGTCAACATTAGTTAAATAAATTTACTCTTCTTTTAAATTTATTGTTAATCTTGCAAATGGAATGTTTGTGAATAAACCATGTTCAGTTGAAGTGTACGATCTTTAATTTCTTAATAAACCCTGGAGTAATAATTTCTCCACTGTAGTTACACCGAGTACAATACGCCGACAGAAAAACTATTGTCCATTTTGTAAACTACACGTAAGTCTGTTATAAGAAAATTTGGCGCCCGAACAGGGACCTGAAAAGAAGTCAATTATCACGAACCTTAAGGAAATGGAGAACGAAAAAAATTGGAGTAGAAATCGAAGCAGCGGAATCTCGTATTGGATGGATCGAGAATTTAAATCGAAACGAGCTGATAGTAGAATTAAAGAAATGGAGTCTAGAAACTAAAAGGAAAACAGGGATTTGAAAATACGTTTGAAGAATTTTTGTGCAACATGTTTATGGAGAACGATTGTCAAATGAATCACCCATTCAAAGCCGTAGAAATATCAGGAGTTCACAAATCAATACAGAGCTGAACGAAGTTCGACAACTTCTTAATCAAGTCATAAAGTGGGGAATATTTCATAATGCAAAGTCGAATCAAGATGCAGTATTATTTATCGAAAAATTAAATGATCTGAAAGAGAAATATGGTGTTGAAGATCATATTATTTTGCAAGCAATGCCTACGTAACATATAGAAATAAATTAAAGACTCTTATAAAAAAGACAAAGCATGACTACTTTAAAAGCAAAATAGAAAAAAATAAAAATTGCTCAGACAGTATGGAATGTAGTTAAGGAATATACTAATACAAACAAAAAGGAGAATACAGACACTGACAAATTAGTTTTAGATAATGGTGTGGAGATAACTGACAAAAAAATGATAACAATTATTCATTTGTTAGGTTTTTCTCTACCATAGGAACACAGTTGGCATCTAAAATAGACAGTAATAATGTTGTTACGTATAACGAGGACTAAAGACTTACTCAGTCAATATTTTTAAAACCAACTTATCCCGGGGAAGTAAAAAACATTATTTTACAATTAAAAGACAAAAAGTCTCCAAGACCAGATGGAATCACTAACGAAATTTAAAAATTTTCGGCATGCTATATTTCAGAACCAATCATTCATCACATAAATCTCACAAAAAAAATGGAATTTTCCCGTCAAAATTAAAACATGCCACTTAAGAACCACTGTTCAAATGAGGTGATAAATATAAACTTACCAATAATCGACCAATATCCCTCATATCTGCGATATCTAAAGTTATTGAAAAAATCCTAAAAATTAGATTAATAAACTATCTAGAGAAAAAATAAAATTTTAAGTGAAATGCAATTTGGTTTTCAGCAAAAAAATCTACCCAAGATGCATTTGCCAAACTTACATCATTGGTGTATGAAGCTATAGATAATAAAATGGCATGCCTGGGTGTTTTCGTGGATCTGGCAAAGGCCCTTGACACTGTTAGTTATAGGCTTTTGCTGGATAAACTAAAACATCTAGGAATAAGGGGTAATGCCTACAACATCATTAAAAGTTATCTACTGGATAGAAAGCAACGTGTAGAATTTGAAGGTATACTGAGCGAGGAGGTGGGTACTTGTGGTGTTCCCAGGGCACCGTTCTGGGACTAGTGTTATTCTTAATATACATTAACCATTTACGTAGCTTAAACTCTTCTGGAACAATACTATCTTTTGCAGACGACACCGTTGTAATGTATGTAGCAAATACCTGGAATAATGTTTTCAATATCGCCAAGGATGAACTCAAAAAAATTCTTAATTATTTTAAATCTAATCTATTAACTATGAATATAGCAAAAACCAAAATTGTGCCCTTTACAAAGTATGAGAAATACTTACCCGATGATGACAGTATAAAAATTGATAACAATATAAAAATAAATCTATCCAGGTCAGTAAAATATCTAGGCATCTATGTTGATTCTTTTTTCAGGTGAGACGTGCATGTACACTTGGTGGCTAATAAACTCAGAGATTTAATATTCAGATTCAATCAGTTTAAAAATTTTCTCTCTCTAGTTCTCAGTTAAAAACCTTGTACCACGCACTTGTTGATTCGGTACTTCAGTATGGGATTATTGGATGGGGTGATATTAGGAAAACGCATTTAATGCCATTAAATATTTTGCAAAAAAGGTTTTTAAAAATAATGTTTAAAAAACCATTCAGATAACCCTCGGATTTATTATATTCCGAATGTAAATTATTAGATATACGACTACTTTTCTTCAAAACTACTATGATTTTCCTATATTCAAAACCACACTATAGACAGACAGTTAGTCATAGTTATGACACACGGAATAGAACAGCTGCTAATTTAATTTTACCAATAACTCACAAATCTATAGGGCAAAGATGCTTTACGCACATTGTCCCCAGAATGCGAAATAGACTACTTGATTTGTTCGATTTGATTCGATTCATTTATTTAGGAAGAAATTGGGTAAATGGATCCTCACCAGAAATAGACATGAAATTCATTCAATCATAGATCAGTATTAATCAATTACGTACCGTTTTTTTCCTATGCTTTTTTTATTATTCTCTTTTAAGTATTTTTTTTTCTTTTTATTTTATTTCCGAATAGTCGAACCAACCTTTAATTGATTCATTGTTTAATTGGTTAATTGGTTAATTAATTAATTATTTAACTCTGTTATAATTAAAATTTTACTATTATATATGTAAATGTGTGTGTGTGTGTGTGTGTTGCGGATATATTATAGAATTACATGTGTTACTTGCATACAGTTAGTTTTGTGTTAATGACAATGTTTATTGTTACCGCATGTTAGTGCTGCAAAGAGGATTCTCCCATTGGCAGGTTCTTAAATGGACCTATATGGGTTTACTTCAGAGAAACTACTTCTCTGACTCCTTGTTTATTTACATGCAAACATTATTTAATTTTTTTATTATTTGTTATTTTTAGTGTGTCTGATGAGTTGATTTATATATTAAATGTATTCAAAATGTTGTCTTGTATATTACTGTGTTTCTGTATTGTGTAATCTGAAATTTGCCTAAATAAGTAAACTTTATTATTATTATTAATATTATTATTATTCATTTTATGTTCTTCTGTCGAACAATGGGGCAATATAGCTACCGTGCCTGGATACTGGTCCAGTTTCCTCTCCTTGGTGTTTAGTCTAAATCTACAGGGTAAAAAAATGGGTTTCAAACCATACAATTAAAACTATGTAAACCAAATGAAACCCGTGGTCGTAACGGTTTAATCTGACAAAACCAAATCTAACAATTCTTCTGTTTTACCTTTATAGTACAAAGGTTGGGATTCCGCAGCGTGAGTGAATAATATGCATTTATTTTTGGTTTATTATAAATATTTAAAAAATCAAACATATTTAAAATGATTTACATAATAATATAGTAATAAATACTAAAAATAATATCTAAATAAGGTACAAAGTCGTAAACCTCTCACTCCGTTTAATTGAAAATTAAATGAAATTGCTACACAAACTCCTTGGTGATCTATAAATTTGTCTCACAGAGAACTGACTAATTGCGATTGCCCACTAGTAAAAGATTTTTACCAAATAAATGAAAATCCTTCTTGGGACCGTAGAGTATGCCATTCGCATACCGGTTTCTAGTTTTCACCTTCTTCACTGCGAACCCAGACAGCACTCGGCGTCTCTAAAACGTACATTTTAGGTAATATTTTGGTCGGTACGTACCAAGAAATTCGGTGTCAGTCTTAGTCTCTGTTTGGTCTGTCTCGTTTTCTATTGTTTAATGTTTATTATAGGTATAAAAACTAAGTCTGGGAATCGAATACGAATAATTCGAGTATTCGAATATTCCAGTATTCGAATACGAATTATTCTAATGGGAAATTATTCAAATATTCGAATAGGTACTCGAATACTCGAGTATTCGAATATTCGATTATATCTGAGTAAATTTGAATATTAAAATATATTATTAAATTATGTACGAATAGGTATGCAGTTTGCATCCAAGCAAAGTAGGTAGATAGTAGGTATAGATAGGTACCTATTCTAAAATCCAAATATATAAATAGACCACATTAGTGGCACGTTTTACTCCCAGTCAAACTATTCCATCTCTTTCTCGCCTCGACCTTATTCTTACTGTACTAAGGCAGGGGTTAAAATTAAATTTTAAATTTTAGAAAACCTGTAAATATTTAACTATTGACTTTTCATGTATTTGTTTTACCTTCACAATCTGCGTCTTTTTTAAAAACATTCTAATTTTAGAGCACTTTTATTTTCTTCGAAAAGGAAAAATAGTTATGACACAGAAGTATGATAAACTAGCTCTATTTTTGTTTTATTTAAGCTTCAATAGTTAAATGTGAAATAATAGCGCCTCAATCCTAAAATAAAATACTAACTGAATAATTCTGACCCTTAAAGCACATGTACTGGACACATACCCTATTGTGGGTATGGAAAGCAAATCAAATTGCCTGCTTAGTGGTTTACGTCACGACTATTATTGTGGTCTATCCAACCAAATACTCAAATAGAGTATTCACTATTCACTAGTATTCAGTGCTATACCTATTAATAATGAATATTCGAGGATCCGGATTATTCAGATACCTATTCGAATAATTCGGATTATTCGAGTATTCGAATAATCGAAAATATTCGAATAGGTATTCGAATAATTCGAATTATTCGAATAGTTCGAATATTCGAATATTTTTTCGAACGAATATTCGAATACTAAAATCTGTAAAATTCCCAGCCTTAATAAAAACTACAAATAGTACAGAGTCGTGTCGTGTTATCCAGTGTAATTGTGAATGGTGATATTTTTTTCACTAGTAATGCCCATAATTGGTAATATCTTCTACAATACATATCCGAATTTCCTAGAAAAGTAATTATTGTTTTTTATTTTATAGAGGTTGAAGGTTAAAACCAATAGAGAAGAAGGATACATAGCTATGTGGAATTAGTTGAGAAAGGCCCCTGACCGACTAAAAAAGATGGATTTCATCGCACCAGCATCACTGTCAGTGTTGGTGGAAATGGTTGTGTCCTCGCCCGTGCAACTTCGGCTTTGCATTCGGGGCTTGTTTAATATCTGTGATGTTTATGATGTTTATTATTTTTTACTTTCAAATTAAAGATGTTTTTGAGTAGTATTGAGGTTTTTTTTGGCGTATATCAGACGTAAAACTTATGTAATATAGATCCACGTTCTACCCTATAACAGCCCACGTGAAACTTCCCTGGTAAGCCTAATGTACGTACCGTTAGCAAAAAAAAGTACATATTTCGTATGTAAACGTCCAGTATGTACGTAATTAAAACGTCTTTAAAATGTAAATGTGCTGTTTCGGAAGTAGGTATATGTTGTGACAACAGAGGATTTCAAAATCACAAGTCTCTATGTGAAAGTCGATTACCTTTATTAATATTTAAAATGGTTTCAGACCTTCGCCACTATTCTAACGACCATATTAATATTAAATTTCAAGCATTAATCCATTTTAATTTTGTTATTGCTTTTTTTATTATTATTTTATTTAAATTAGGTTTGCACCAATTTATTTGTCACGAAAATAATTTGAATTACGACCTCGAATTTAAGACACTGTATTTCCCCATGTTCTCGAGTCTACACTCCACGGGAAGTTTAACAAATTACTAATGTCCAGTCTAATTCTCTATTTGTGTCGAAGGGGAACACTATTTTACATATTTATTTTATGGGACATTATGTTGTCTCATTTTAGAACGAAATAATTTAAAGTAATTACTAAAATTATCCTGAAATAGAAATACAATTATTATAAAATTACTAAACTTATAGGATAGGCATGATTACCAGTGCCACGATATGATTTGCTTAGAAGATTTGAGGATAATAAAGCTTTCAACAACATCAATAGATCTTTCCATTATTTTTATAATTCCCTACACATCTTATGTACAGCTATTTAATTAATTCTGTTTATTTCCTCTCTACATAAATTATGATCCAAGTCAGATTTACATGTATTAGATACAACGATCCAGCAAGCCATTCTGTAGGTCCAAGTCAATCTATAAATTGCTTCCCAAAATTTATATATAACCATTCTGAGACATCACGTTTAGTGAGAAGGATACCCATTCTAACTAAAATATAAATTTCTTCTAAATTTAACTTCCACTCATTCAACGATAGAAAATAAAATTTGTTTAAAAATAATCAAATAAACATGCGGATTTAAATTTTCTTCTGTAATGCAAGGACCAATAATTTTGTTGTTCGGAATCCTGCATCAAATACCAATTTTCTTAAAGCGTTGACTTTTGCTACTAATTATTTGTATTATCCATAACCTAATATCGTACGTTATGTGAAGACACTTGAAAATATAACATAATCAAATAAAAATTCTGTGAAAAATTTCCCGTATTAAATAAAATTATCACCAACTTTATGTATGCCTAAATTTTGTTTATACGGAAAAACGTTACTTACTCTTATCAATTTATCTCAGGAAATCTTATTTCAATCATGTGCCTCATAACAAATTCTTTCTCATTTATTGCTTTTAAATTGCGATTGTAACACTTTTTATGTTAGTTCACTGTTCATTCATCTAATGAAAAACATAACTCAAAATTGTGTAGTTTCAATTAACCCAGCATCGACTCTACTTTAATTAGGTAGTAGTGGTGAGAAGTATGTGAAACTTCTCATCTGGTCCAAATGGTACTATCCGACCGACATCATAGATATCTCTGTGGCGGATAGCAACTTGCGAAGCAAGTACCGAGAGCGGCAACCTCTAGCCCAGGTGGACTAAACTACTGTTATTAAATATGATTTGAACGAAACAACTACTCAGCGGGCAAATACCCCGACCTGCATTGGATTATACCTTCAAATCATGATAGATCGGTAGCCAAGATCATTTATCAATTCCTAACCAGACATACACCGGTTTCGAACTTATTAGTTTTCCTCAGTATGCCATAGGTTATGGAACAGACAAATGATAGTGGCCAACCTGCTAGTCATATACTGACTAAGGTAAATTGAGTAGTGGTGAGAGGTATGTAAAACTTCTCATGTGGTCCAAATGCTACTATCCGACCGACATCATAGGTGTCTCTGTGGCGGATAGCGCCTTGCGAAGCAAGCACCGAGAGTGGCGATTTCTAGCCCAGGTGGACTAAACTACTGTTATTAATTATGATTTGTAATTTAGTTTAGTCAGTAGTTACACACCTAAAAAACACCCACAGATAAAGGTCGAGAACTATCGATAGTGGTATCGATAATTATCGATAGTTTGGACTATCGAATCAATCGATATTTCCAAAGACAATATCGATAGTAATCGATAGTTGATCGCACGACACTTTGTTGTAAATTGGCGCTATCTTGCGATTCAGGAAAAAAAACATTTTAAAAGAAGATTTTCTGCTAATCTAACCAGGTTATGTTTCTAACCTACAAAAAACGTTCTGTTTGACTAAGGGCTAGTTTTATAATCGCAGTTAAACTAGAATTGAGAGTTTAAACTCTGGAATGCTGACTGCTGATTGGTTCATGTTTAGTTTAAACTTCGATCTCTGAGTTAAACTTAAGGTGGATTTACGCAGACATATTTAATATTTATCATTTAAGATTTAACATTTAGTATTTAAATGGGAGATTTAAAAATGCCAATACGCATTTACGCACAATTCATTTATAACTTATCATTTAAGAAGCATCCAATCAAACTTAAAGTTTCTGTTCTTGCCCAGATGATGACAACTAATAAATAATTTGGTTTAGAGATTTATAACCTAACCTCACATATTTGTGCATGCACAGTACGATTTTCATTTAACGTTTAAATTAATAGTTAAATTTGGCCAACCCTTAAATCCTAGAGTGGGTTGGAACCTTTGATGTGAAGATAACACTAACGTAGTTTTCCACGAAACACCAAAACACTATATACTGCACTCGACGCGCGTTTCGCCAATCAAGTTGACATCATCTGGAGATGAATAAAACTAGGTTAGTGTTTTGGTGTTTCGTGTCAACACTTTAATGTTAAATATAAAATGCTAAATGATAAATGTGCTGCATAAATTGGTTCATTACGATATGAGATTTTCTCTCGTAAATGTAAAATGTTAAATGGTAAATCTTAAATCATAAATGTTAAATGTGTCTGCATAAATCCACCTTTACATTATAAAAAATGGCTCTAAGATATAACTAGAAAATTTTTAGATATCACATTGAAAGGGTATTTTTAAAGAAAATATTGGTTCCAAACTGAAATTTGAGTATAAACTGACGTCAGACGATGACGGTCTATGCCCTACTGCATTATACTTACGTAGGTTATTCCATTTTCCATCCAGCCCTACCGTTTACTGAAACCAAATCGAGAACGGCTTTAATTAGCTTTGACTATTAAAAATTATCGATAATAATTATCGATAGTCGAGAGTTGGAATATCGATAACAATCGATGGTGCCAACTATCGATAATTCGCGAACTCTACCCACAGACTCCTCGATTGAAAACAAGGACAGCGAAGTAGTAACCATAAGTGCTAGAATTATCGTTAAGTATATGAAATGTAAAAGCTCAATTCTTGATCACACTGCACTGGTGGTACTTGAACCTTTTTTTCTTTGCTTGAATTCGATATTCTAGAATATTCTGGAGACTTTACTATGAGAAAAAGTGAATAGTTGTGTAATCTCATCAATTTTCTTTTGGTCATGCTGACCGATCATAATCTCGATTTCTTTTTTATTTTTCATTTTCATCATTCGTGGCTCCACCATATTTTATAGGATCTTGAGGAAAATTTTTCTGCGGATTCCAGGTGGCTCTCGGCTATCTTGTCCCAAGAAATGATGATCCTTCCCAATCGGTAACACCCCAAATATTAAATTTTAGTATAGTGTGAGAAACCGATATTGTGACGGGACGTGCGGAGTAAGATGGGACATGAGGGCGGAAAATGTCTAACACATGACATCTTCCGTCACACCGCTTACATTAAAACGAGAACGATGATGTTTTTTGTTGGCACGCGAAAATAATTTAAGAAGGTTATCGTGTTGCAGTGAGTTGTGTAATATATGGTAAGTGTAATATTATAACAGTATATAGTAACAATAATTTTATATCTGTTTATTTACTGGTGTGTTTTTGAAAATAATTTAAGAAGGTTCCCGTATTTAATGTAAAAATATTTCGACCGTGGGAGGCCCTACGTGGGAGCCCCTACGTCTACATCTTATTGCGTTTGTCAAAATGAAAGTGATAATGATTACAGTGATAAAGAAAATCAAAGTTCATCAGTGTTTTCAGTAAGAGAAAATCGGCTACATTTAAACGAGCAAGTGAAAAAAATTTGCTTTAATGTTTACAATAATCTTTTGAAGTAACGAGCTAATAACCTTAATTTGTATGATTCAGATGTACTAGGTGAAACAGCATCTCAGACTAACGTTCCCTGTCCCACAATACACAAACTGGTGAAAAATGGTGCCCTCCCAAGAAAACAAAGATCCGACGCCGGTCAATCAAAAACTCTGTACCCATCGTTAGCAAAACTTTTAAGAACTTTAGTTTACGACGCGTATCAGAAAAATGAAATTCCAACTATTGACGTGGTAAATAGAAAACTAAAAGAAATGGGTTATCATCTAAAATATACCAAAAGAACTTTAGGAACTTAGCTGAGAAAAATTGGATTTAAATATCAAAATATAAATAAATGCATGGCGATTATGGAAAGTAGACGAATAGTGGATTGGCGAAATTCATATCTAGATGAGATAAAAGAACTCAGAAGGGAAAATAGACCAATTTATTATCTAGATGAAACGTGGTATGATACTCATGACACCGTAAAAAAAGAATGGACTGATGGATCTAGGATATGTCAACTAATCCCAGTGCCCCCTAATAAAGGGACTCGGTTGATTATACTACACTGTGGATCAATTGATAGATGGGTTGATAATGCATTGAAACTGTGCGGGAAAAACATGGAAAACTGTAACGTGGATTACCACAAGAACATGGAGGGAGAAATATTTGAGGAATGGTTTAAAAATACCCTAATTCCAAAATGAAAACCCAATAGCATTATTGTTCTTGACAATGGCTAAGTACCATTTGAGACAACTGTATAAAATTCGTAACAAGAGTTCTACTAAGCTAGTTAAAATTTTTTTTTTTAATGGAACATGATCTCTATCTAAAATAATAATACAGCCCAACTGTTGAAAGTCCTGCAAACGAAAAATTATGAAAAGTATATTATAGATACTGCAATGGGGAGATATGGCCACAAAGTGTTGAGATTACCGCCAAATTTCTGTATTTTCAACTCAATTAAATTAATTTGGTGTAAATTAGAGAAAAAATGTCAGAAGAGGAAACATTTTTCCTAAATTCGATAAAAAAGTCGTAGAGTTAATTCAAAAATTAACAAGATTGGGAAAAAAGAATTAGGAAAGTAATTACAATTGAGGAATTATTTAAAAATTGCCAAATTTAATATAAATAATGGAAATAAATTTATTATAAATTTAAACGAGGATAGTAGTTCATCTCAAAATAAAGAAGAGGGTCAAAAGAGGAAGAAGTAATGTGGGGTGGTGAGGTGAAGTGAAGAAGTGAAATTTGTGATATCAACTGCATTATTTAATTCCGTTTTTGTGCTTTCATAGTTCAGTGCTTGAGAAACAGGATGTTATTATTTATTAATGTTATTATTTTTTTTTCATTTTGACAAAAATATCTTTCTGTTTTTATTATAGTAATAACTTTACTATTAGAATTTATTTTTAGTTTATTTATTGAGAAAAATATTTGTTTCTGTTACTATTTTGAGAGTATATTTTCTGTTTTTATTTAGTTTTTAAATGTTTCTTGTTACTTTTTAAATAATTTCTTTATCTATACTAATATTCCGTACCCATCTTTTCCTGGCAAGAAATGCTCATACCTCCTCGCGGTTCTTGCTGGGTAGTAACAATTTATATTAAGCGAACTTGAATACTGTAACTGCTGTATGTGTAGTCAATACTTTAAATTCAATACTTTTATTTCAAGGTAATACTTTACTCTACAATTGTTAAATTGTTGCTAGCTGCTAAGCACAAAAATTTACATTGAAAAAGTAAACGAGCGAACAATACAGTTAAATCCGGCTCTTTGTTCCGTAGTATGTCCCATCACTATATCGGTTTCCTATACTATAAAAATAGTAATAAAATCAAAGTAGGCCATGCTGTTGCTGATTGTGGCTGCGAAGAAATTTGAACACCCGCCTTATAGTCCAAATTTAGTACCCGGTGACTACTTTTTGTTTCCAGATCTCAAGAAAACACTTAGGAGGATAAAATTTAGGGACAATGACGAACCTATATAGCAGCTGTTGAGGATCATTTGGTGGAGAAACCAAATGAATATTTTTACAAGAGATTAAAGATGTTATTGAAATAGTGTAATACATGTATTCAAAAGCAAGGAAACTGTATCCCAGTGAGAACACATACGTTTAAAAAACGTTAAAAATGACGATAACCGAACGTTGAGTAACGTTAAATTATGACGTTGAATCAGCAGATAAATGTCCCGCTGTTCAACGTTTATGTCAACTAATATGGTAACGTTTTTACAACATTTAGTAACTACGTGAATACCAATTAAATAAAAACATCTCTCTCAAAATATTTATCAACGTTGGTTAATGGTTACATTGGATCACTATTCAACGTCATAAGGCAACGTTTTTGAAACATAAATGTAACGTTTAGTAATTACGTATTTTACACCGCTAATAAACGTTTCTAGTAAGTTTATAAAAACGTTTCTTTCAAGATATCTTCAACGTTGAAGAACGATGTTATTGGAACAATTATTAAACGTTCTAAGGTCACGTTTTTAAAACATTTATTAGTAACAAAAATGTCCCTTTCTTTCCACCACCAATAAACGTTTGTAAAAACTTGTCTTCAACGTCTATAATTTGCTACATTTCCACTGGCAAATCTACATTCCTTATAGGTTTGTAAGAACGTCTTCTCAACGTCTTGTGAATACCAAAAATTCTCTGATGGTTTTTCGTTTCTTTTATAGGCTCATAAATAAATTTGCTTGCAATTTACTCACTCACTGATCCACTTGCATAAAAATATTATGCCAACGTTTTGTTTGATCTGGATGTACGTACGTGACAAATTAATAAATATCGTAATCGAACGTTGCACCTGATGTAAATAGATGTATTTGCTAGATAATATACAGGTTGAATCTTTGAAGATAGCCATCATATATTCCCTTGGATTTTGAAAGATTTATAGAAAGCACAATAGCTTAAATGAATTGCACATTTTAACAATTTCTGTACTGAAAGTGAACTGAAGTGAATAAATCTTAAAAAATATAGATACATATTATTTATTGAAAAAGAAACAAGTAATTTAAATATGCATTATTATGCCCCAACTTATCCTCTAGTTATCTTCATTCATTTCCAGTGGTAGACCTGGAAAAATAATAAGTAATTTGATATCGGCCTTTTTAATTATAATTAAATAAGTATATCATTTTTATATTTTTGGGTTAACTTTTTTAAGTGAAATTTTCTCGATAAAAATGTTAAAATGTCAGCGATTTGACAGAAGTCAGTCATCACTTTAAATTGTTTATTAGTATTAAAAACAATGTTCGTAGTAATTGTAAAAAACGTAATATATTTTACATTCAAAACAGTTTTATTTGTAGGTTAATATTTTCTTTGGTGCGATACATTTTTTTGTTAGTCAAAAACATTTGTTTAAAAACCAACCTCCGACTAATCCCTTTGACGCAGAGATTTATTAACAAAATTTTGAATAATTTATAAAACAGTGGCTTAATACCCAAAGGTGGTAAGATAAATTATAGTTTAATTTAGATATAGGTATAAGTACCATATATAAAATAAAATACAATCTATTTCGTACATATGAAACTTCTGTAAATACTCGCCTTTAATGTTAAACTTTATCAGTTAACAAATTCACTACAAAGCATTGTAAAATTATAGAATTCAACATACCTCCCTTTTTTCTGTATTCCACTTTTTGCATATTTTAACCAATTCTTTGTGGCGTTTTCTAACTATATTATTTGCATCGTCAGGGAAACTTATTGTGGACAGCCTCTACAATTAAAAAGACTAGATTTTGGATAAAGAAAACGTCTTTACATGTATGCAAAGTTACAGGGATTTCTCCAAAATTTTCATATTTGACATCAGAAAAATAATTAAGCATCTAATAAAAAATACACCATAAATTTTTATTTTTTAAATAGAACAGGTAGGTACACTATATGTTTAATCATGATAGAGAATTTAATAAATATTTCAGAAATATACAATACTTTCATTTTTTCGTAGACGATAATAAAACTCATACCTAGTCGCATTTTTATTAAAGAAAAATTTTATGTAAAAATATTAGTGTAAAATTTGACGCCGCCGCGCTCCGTGTTGTATAAAATATGTGCAAATATGAGCTTCACTGTCATCTGCATTCGACTTCAATAAGTATCATCCCAAGCAGCAACTTTGCAACTGCATAGAAATTAACGTTGCGTAGAAAATCGTCACACACGACATTTGGTTGACTAGGCGACGTCGCTTTATCAATTGTTTGTGACTAAAATAAAAAATAGACACGTTTTAACAACGTCTGGACAACTTCAATACGTTGGTATAGGTTTTGGGTTTATTATTGACGTTGCGGAAACGTCGTCATAAAACTAAGTTATCAACATATAGATATTAGAGCAATTCTTTAATGTTTTATAGAAACAAAAAACAAACTTTAAAACTTTGGTGTACAAACTTGGTTTTTCGCGTAACTTTAAATGACGTTATTGGTCGTCACTGTCAGTCTCATGCCGATATTGTAACAACCCTGATTTACGACGTGCGTCATCCAACAATGTCAAGACGCGTTGGACAGCACTGACACAATGTTAAAATGCTTCTTGGGACTGTTTTGAAATTTTTTCTCAGAAAGGATGTCATGTCTACTGACAAAAATATAATATTCGTGTTCAGCGTAGCCAAAATAGGGGTTAAAAATGTTCAGAAAAATTAGTCATTTTGTGTAACTTGTAAAAAAATTATTGTTTTATAGGTAGGTACACATTTATTCGCGAAAATCAGATATGTGAAAGTAATGACAGAAAATATATGAATAAAAGTGTCAACTTTGACCAATTGACATTTTCTCCACACATGAATTTGTTGGTATCCTAGGCAAATAACTGAGTTTTTCATTTGTTTGATTTTCGCAAATACTCTAACATTAAACAAACTCAACAAAATTAAATAACAATATATCTAATTCTCAGATGATTTCGTAATTTTATATTAAGAGTTTGTTACTTAATTTTTCAAACTATGTAGATAATATACGACAATGTTTTATTACAAAGTAAGATAACTTGAGAATCACCAAAACGGTATTATATTATATATGCAAAATTTTAAGAAAGCATTTGACAATATAATTTGCTAATGAAAATTCGTTATATCTATCGAAAATGCACGACTAATGAATGTAGTATTTAGTGAACATACAAAATAACTTCCTAATTATAAGTACCTAGCAGATGACCATTTCGTTTCCAGTGCGCAATAAAATATAATGTTCCTCAACATAATAAGTTAAAACATTTATATCACAAACTTACCTTTGATCTTTAGTAATCACTGACACTAAGAACCTAAACCAAATGCCAAACGGTAACAGGCATATGGCGTCGCGTCGTCTCTGAAATATGTCACCACTCGAGGTTAGTTCGTTGCTACACCGCTAGGCCAAGTTAAATTTAAAATGCGCATGCGCATTATTGAATATGACAAGTATTATGTACATAGTAGTTATTTTCAACTAGTTTTTGACGTTTTCATAACGTTTCAGTGGTTAATGGATTTAACTAATTAATATCATTATTTTTAATTAAATTAACGTCTTTAAAATGCGTAAATTCCACGTTAACCGCAATCACTGATATTATATAAACCATTGAAAATATTATGTCGTTCAAGATTTAAATAAAAAAATTCACATAAGAATCGAGTTAATTTTAACGTTTACAACACGTTGACCAGAAATGCAGTAGTTAGTTGTCTACGCATTTTTTTATGTCTTTATAAAACTTCATTGGGTAAAAAATTTAATTAATTATTAGCAACTTTTAAAGGCGTATATTATATTTACTTAAGTTAACATCTTTAAAACACGTTAAAAATATTATGCTCAATCAATGTGTGACGAAAAATGTCCCTTAAGAATGAAGTTAATTGTGACGTTTAAAAAACGTCAACATCATGAGTTTAAGTTATTTTTAACTAATTTTTGACGTGTTTATAATATTTCGTCGGTTAATGGATTTAATTAATTAGAATCATTATTCTTAATAAAATTAACGTCTTTAAAATGTATAGATTCCACGTTAACCGCAATCACTGATATATAAATAACAAAAAAATGTACATAACAATTAAGTTCATTTTAGCGTTTACAACACGTTG
Source organism: Rhamnusium bicolor (assembly GCA_029963845.1). Lineage (NCBI taxonomy): Eukaryota > Metazoa > Arthropoda > Insecta > Coleoptera > Cerambycidae > Rhamnusium > Rhamnusium bicolor. The sequence goes on from JANEYF010001325.1 coordinate 310,583, forward strand.
ACCAGAAATCCAGTAATTATTTTTCTATGGATTTTTTATATTTTTATGAAATTTCATTAATTAATATCTGGTTTTAAAAACGTATATCATATTTACTTAAATTAACGCCAATAAAATACGTTGGAAATGTTATGCCCATTAAGCTTTTAAATGATGAAAACTTCGACTTAAAATTCAAACTAATTGTGACGTTTAAAAAATGTCCACCAGGTAGGTAATGGTTAATTTCAATATTTGATGTTTTTATAACGTTTAATAGGCTGATGAATTTGACTAATTAGTGTCACGTTTTAATACCGTGTATAATATTTAATTAAATTAACATTTTTAAAATACGTATATTCCAAGTTAACCAATCAACTTAATTGTAATGTTTAAAAAACGTTGACCAGCAACGAAGTAGTTAATTTTCAACATATTTTTGATATTTTTGAGGCGTTTAATAGGTTCAGGGCATTAACTAATTATTATCACGTTTTAATAATGTTTTGTAATTATAAATAAATTAACGTCTTTAAAATAGGTAAATTCCACGTTAATCCATCACACACAATATACAAATCATTGAAATTATTGTCATTCAACGTTTAAGCAGAGGGCAAATATCACGCAAAAATTGAATTCATTTTTACGTTTAAAAAACGTTAGGAACTCATAGTTGTTTAGTTATTATCTAACATTTCTCCAACATTTAAATCACCCGTGGAAATCAGTTTAAACATTCACGTTTTTTTAACGTGTGAAAACAATCTTATGTTGGAAGCAGTGGTTATATAAACGTGTTATTAACGTTTGGTTTAATCCAAGCTGTTAAGTAATGTTAATTTTTTCAACGGGAAACGTAAACGTAATATACACGTTTATTCAACCGATGTGTTCTCACTGGGACTGATAGGTTTTACTAATTAGTATTAGCGTTTTAATAACGTGTGTTATATTTAATTAAATCAACGTTGTTAAAATGCGGATATTCCACGTTAACCGCGATCACTGATATTATACAAACCGTTGAAAACAACAAACCGTTCAACATTTAAGTGACGAAAAAATTCTCGTGAAAATCAACTTAATTTTAATGTTTACAACACGTTGGTGATTGGATTTAACTAATTAATATCACGTTTTAAAATCGTTTATTATCTTTACTTAGATTAACGTCTTTAAAACACGTGGAAAATATTATGCCATTCAACATTTAAGTGACGAAAAATTGTACGTAGAATCAAGTTAATTGTAACATTTGAAAAGCGCCTACCAGGTACGCAATAGTTATTTTCAACTAATATTTAACATTTTTATGACGTATAATTCGATGATGGATTTAACTATTTTTTACCACGTTTTAATACAGTGTATTATATTCAATTAAATCAACATCTTTAAAATACGTAAATTCCACGTTTACCAATCACCGATATTATACAAACCGTCGAAAGTGTAATATCATTCAACGTTTAAGTAACGAACAAATTTACGTAAACATCAAGTTAATTGTGACGACGTTTAAAAAACGTTGACCAGCAACGCAGTAGTCATTTTTGACGTTTTTATGACGTTTATTCGGTTCAGGGAATTAACCAATTATTATCACGTATAAATAACGTTTTGTACCTGTAATTCAATTAACGTCTTTAAAATACCTAAATTTCACGTTAATCTATCACGCATGTTATACAAATCATTGAAATTATTATATCTTTCAACGTTGGAACAGAGAATAAATTTCACGTAAAAATTAAGTTAATTTTCACGTTTAAACAACGTTTAACAAGAAACAAGTAGTTGTTGTTTAGTTAATATATAATGTTTCACTAACGTTTAATGGACCCGTGGAAATCAATTTAAATAATCACGTCTTTTCAACGTATGAAAACATTCTTATGTTGGAATTAGTGGTATATAAACGTATTATAAACGATTGATTGAATTCAAGTGGTCAAATAACGTTAATTTTTTCAACGAGTAACGTTTATTCAACCATGACAACATAATATACATGTTTATTCAACCGATGTGTTCTCACTGGGATTGAACAATTCTTGTTGCTGCGCTAGTCTTTTGTTTGCATGCCTAGTCCGAGAATATAAAAACGACTCTTAGTACTTCATATATTTTAAGAGCGGAGCCAAAAATCTAGCATCACAAAAATTAGAGGCAAAACTTTCAATGACAGTTGTGTAAGTGGCGCCCTCTACAAGATATTTCAATATGACTATCTTACTCGTATTTGTCGACCTGTAAAACGCATCCATACCTAATTTCAATCCAATATCTGTTGCAGTTTTGATTTTGTAACAAAAATGTGTTAAAAAAATTAAATTTCAAAACTCAGTATCTCAAAAACTGGTCATATTCATGTTTATTAAGCTTCCTCCGCTTATTTCTTTATATACTATCTGCCTGGAAATGTTTAGTATGTTATTTTGAAACACCCTGTATACAGGCTGGGACAGATTTTAATCGGGTAACTTAGAGAATTGATAGAACACTAAAATAATATGTATTTGTCATATAAACTTATAGCAGCTAAAAATGCATAGTTTTTTAGATGAAGTTGAATGAAATATCAAAAACTACAAAATTTGGAATTTTTTTTTGGAAATAATGTCCTTGACATCCATCACTGTCATGTCTCTCTCTGGTTTGAATGCAGAAATGAAACTATGGTGCAGTCTACTAATGCACGCAACATTCGCTTTCCGAAAATTCATAATAATATCTTAATTATTTTCGGAGACGTGGAAAAACTGAAAATAAATTAAAATTTCAACTCCCTCTCAAAAACTAAGCCTTTTTAACTATAAGTTTATATGACAAATCCACATTGTTTTGACGTGTTCTATCAATTCTATAAAGTTTCCCGATTAAAATCTGGCCCACCCATTTGCAATTGACAAAACTGAATAAATGTTTACATCTTTCTTGCAGTGAAATTTAAGAGCAAAAAAAAAATATGGATAATAATGTGAAAAAATATTATGTAAATATGATATTAATTTACCAAACTTTGCAGTAAGGTTTATGAAATGTATGTGTTATAGGATTCGTAAGGTATAATTCTAACCTACCTCGTAAACACATTTCTATATTTTTAATTTATCTTTAGTTTTTAACTCTAAAATAAAACACTGTTTAATTTATACCAAATATTCCCACACGTCGTCATTTGTTGCAATTATGACCATCATTTCAAGGATATCTACTTCCTATTAATATTTTAAAATCCACCTAACAGTTCACTTTCATCTACTGTAAGAAAACATCTGAAAACGTATTATGTTTTATATTGTGATTTACCTATGTACCTAGTTGTGAATTAAGTAATAACATTGAATTTGAAATGATATGAGTAACAATAAACAGTAGTTGGAATACGAACCATATTTTGTTTATATGCATTACAGCTTCGTTTAAAATCGTGTCAACATTAACCTAGATTATAAGATTAAGTCTAGACAAATCAGATAAGAAAATAATAATTAAAATCATTTCGGTTCAGTTTTGTTCTCCGTTTATTTAATATCAAATTTTGATCTAAGTGAAACTCACGATGAACAGAAGTACTGAAATTCTTACTCAACGAAGAACTGACGTAAGTAAAATTTTTAAATATATTCTTTTCATAATAATTCAAAACGAGTTTTATAAATTGAAATAAAATTACCTACCTATTCAAAAATTATTGATTAAAAAATGTTATTGTAAAAATATACTAATGGAATTTGACACAGGTTGCGATCGACAATCTACATCTAGACTTGCATATATTAGTTAGTTCAGTCCAAAGGTAATATAATATAATAATGAAATTTATTTAAAATAATGTTTACAATCGTTGTTAATACTCTTTTTTCTAGTAATATTTTAAGATTATTTTGCGTCAACGAAAATATTTCCTAATACCTAATACATATTTAATTTATCGCTGAGATAAACTAAGAAAAACATAAGGATTACTCTTTTAAACAAAAAATTTTGTAGTTCAATTATTTAATATGAAATTAAAAAATGTCCTAACATTATTTTAGTTATTTGTCCATTTTACAAAAAGGTATATTGAGCGAAATGGAAGTAATAAAAATAACACATTTAATACTTCTAACTAAACATAAATAGTCACGAAGAGAAGTAAATTAAATAAATGATAATTTTATGTAAGCATATACAGGGTCCTGCATTTGTGCTCCGGTTTTCGATTGTTGGCTTCCATTTATGGCTAGAATATCCAAAAATAGTATTAAACTAGGGAAGACGGGGCATTTCTGGAAATTATTTCCGAATATACAGAATGTTTCAAAAAAGTCTGGGTAATCAGGTGGCATTTTCTTAAATAGAACACCCCCTAACTTGTTGCATTTTTAGAAGTGTTTAATGGTGCCCATCTACACATAGAATTTTTTGAGGCTGATTTACAGGTTCAGGCGTAATTAATTATTTTGTTGAAAATTTTAATTTTACCGACTACCATTAAATAAATATCTACCTGTGGCGTACCCACGGGGGGATATAGGGGATATATCCCCCCAAGGGACAAAGGCACTGATAATTTTTTAACAGATTCAATTAAGGAATAAAATCCAAAAAATTAGAACTCTTAGAACTTTTTAAGGTCATAAAATTTACATTCCTTACTATTACTAAATTAAATCCCAATTTTTTGAATTTTGTCATTTTTTTCTAAGTATTCACTTTTTTTTAATTTTATAAAATAAACTCCGATTTTGTTTTATTTTAAAATAGAAAAACCTCATGGTCCTGCCGCTTCTACAAAAAATTAATAACTCTCAAAAGTATACGATTACGAAGTGTGGCTTCGTGGTCGAGTGGTAAGGACACTTGCCTCTCACCCTGGAGTCCAATCCCCTGAGTTCAATCCCCGGTCGAAGAGTTAGGATTTTTTCCAAACCAGAAATCAATCCTAGCATACCATGATATTGGGTGTGTGTCTATTGTCTTTAAATGTGTAGCCCTCTCACACACAAGGTACTTTGAGGTACCTTCAGGGATACAGGGAGTTGTATTACCTGTGCTGTTTACTTATGGGCCACCGGCTACCCTCTATAACATATCATGTTATTTTTAGCTAAGGAGTTTGGTATCCACAATCTCTTAATATAGTTTTTTTTAGTCGGTTTGAGGTCTTTGGTTTTCAGTCAACATAATCATAATCGTCAAATAAATAAATAACGTCACTAGATACAAAGTTATTAATATCAGCGACTTTTGTATCGAACACTGCAAACATATCATCCACATACCTAAACCAAACCCTGGGGAAATACTCGAATTCTGCTTTTTCTTCCGTCTCGAATCTGTTCATGAAGAGACTGGCAATGAATGGTGACAACAAAGAGTTACCCATTGCTGTTCCTTCATGTTGTTTGAAGAAATTATCGTTGAATCGAAAACAATTTTGTTTCATGCAGAGTTTAGTGAGTTTAACATATTCTTTTACTACATCTTGACTGAGATTGTTTAATTCGAGTAGATCCTTAAGGTAGTCCAAGGTCTGTGGTATGGGAACACTTGGCAACAATTAACAAACATCAAAGGAGATCAAAATTTCACCTTCTTGTAACTAAATATTTTTCACCTTATTAATGAAATCGTTGGAATTATTCATAGAGAAACTAGGTGATGCAATAGGTAAATTTTCGAACTCTTCTGTTAACAATTTTGATAGATGGTAAGTCGGCGATCCGATTGCTGTTGATACAAAAGTCGCTGATGTTAATAACTTTGTATCTAAATTAAACAGTCGTTTCGCGTCAGTTAAATTCACATATGAAACTGAAAACACTGGACAACTACCATTTTTAGATGTATTAATAATTAGAAATAGTGAAAATAAGTTAAAATTTGACATATACAAAAAAGATACCAGTACTCTAAAATATGTCCCTAATTACTCTCACCATTGTGCTCAACACAAAATGGCGAGTTTTAATTTTCTAGTCCATCGTCTATTAAGATTCCCCCTCAATAAGGAGAGGTTTGAAAAAGAAAAGGCATTGATTAAGGATATAGCTGCGAGTAATGAATATTCTGTAAGTTTAATTGATAAAATAATTAGGAAACGAAAGATTAAAGAGTCGCTTCAAAATTCCTCGACCTTTAAAAATGAAAGAGAAAATCCAAAATTTGTATCAATTCCATTCGATCTTCGATTCACCCATGGTATTGATAAGGTTTTTAAAGATGTAGGTATGACAGTGGTTCATTCATCGAGAAACAAACTACAACAACTTTTAGGCAATCCAAAAGACAAAATTGAAACAAACGAAAAGTCGGGGATTTACGAAATTAGCTGTAAGGACTGTAATCAAAAATATGTTGGACAGATTTGACGATCAATTCAAACTAGATTCAAAGAGCATATGGTCCATGTCAAATATGGTAGAACAGATAAGTCTAGTGTAGCCCAACATGCGTTTGAGAACAACCATAAAATAGATATTAGCAATTTATGATTAATTAGGAATGTAACAAATACTAGACAGCCGGATGCATTTGAAAGCTTGGAAATCATAAAGTGTAAAAATAGTATGAATAGTGACAGAGGGCCTATCCCAAGTAGCCCGCTTAGTGGGTCATGGTTCGGTGAACCATGACAATAGTTTAGGTATAAATAGGGTAGATTGTTAGCATAATTTTAGTTTTAATCATCTCCAGATGATGCCAACTTGGTTGGCGAAACGCCTGTCGAGTGCAGTATATAGTGTTTTAATGTTTCGTGGAAAACTACGTCAGTGTTATATATCTTCACATCAAAGGTTCCAACCCACTCCAGGAAAACCCACAAAGGAAAAAGCTGAAAATAATCTTCAAAACGAAAAAAACAGAGTACTAAAAGAGTACTGTTATATTTTATCTAAACCCTTAAAATTAAAGAATTACGTGTAAGATATGCATGTTAAAGGTTACAATTTAATTGTAAGATAATTTTCACATACACAAAAGGTCACGGAATAATATCAATCTAAAACTGCAAATTATATTTATTAAATCATTTAAACTTTTCTAAAGTAATACTAAAAATATTAGTATGATTACACTTTGTGGTAAACCATGTTTCATTTTGTTATCCATAAATTGCATTAGTACTGTATAAATTAATTAATTGTTCATTTATTGTGGCATAAGATGATACTAGTAGGGGAGACAATTCCCTTAATTCAGGTACTGTATATTGATTGTTATTATTATCCTAAAACTATATTTAAAAAAAGCCATCCACATGTACAAAATTGTAATGTTTGATTTTTAAATAACCCCATAGAAAATAGTCCGACGGGGTTATTATAGGTGATCTACCTGGACATTTCATACACCCTCTTATTCTATCCACCTGCTAGGAAGTCTCAAGTCTCACCGTCTTGTCGAAAAATAATATCATAAGACAAGAATTAACTCTTCCTAAAGAAATTGTGAGTAAATTTCACCAACCAGAGTATTTTCAAAAAAATTAAGGACACTATTTACCTACAATAACATCTTCTGGGAACTGGGACGTTGTGCGTGCACTTCCATCATCCAATGTGGATTCTATTGTGTCAAGTACCTACAATTTTAATTGTTGACTATGGCATTTAAACAGAAAGTCGATTCATCGGAAAAGAGTATCGTTTTAACCCTACTTATATTTCTGTTAAACGTATGTAACTCCCAAAAGTGAATCCGGTGTTCAAAATCATCCTCATTTAACTTATATACAGAGTGAACATTGAACAGATAATATTTTTTCTTATGAATTATTTTTGCCACAGTAGATTTTGTTACAGCAAAATTTCCTGATTAATTGTGCTATAGAGTGAGGGTTCTCTTGAACTGACAACGTGGTTACTGGTACAGCACAGTAATTTGAAATAAGTTAATGTACTATTAAAAAATGTAAAATCCACAAAAAGTTATCTTTTCCCGGTTTTCAAAAAACTATAATCCAGGCCCTACACGATCGATATTATTGTCAATATTACCGACATCAATATTTTTATTGACCGTGTGTAGTGCGTATTGGCGATATTGAAGACTAATAATGAAACAAATCCAGATTTCTTGATTCGCCCGCATCAATATTGGTATTGGGGAGAATAATGTCAGTATTATTGAACGTGTGCACAATAGGGATGCCGATTTTTTGTAAAAGAGTCGACCTTTGAATTGATTTGATCGTTGCCTGAAAAGATCGACTCAATAAAAAATCGAAACGAAAAAAATCGATCCTTAGAAAATCGATTCATTAATCGGTGATCAGTTGAGGTTCTTATAGTAAGACTAGTGATACCAATAGTAAACTGTTTAAATTAAATCAAAAACTAAAATAAACATTTTTTACATTAATAATACATTTTATTTTTTATTAACGATCTTAAATAATGTATTAAAATACACGGTAAATGTTTTACCAGGACAAAATCCAAAAAATTACACAAATACGGCCAACCATTTTAAAAAGAGGAAAATGAGGAGAAGAGGAAAGGGGAACAAAAACAAAATAATGTAAGAAACGCATTGAAATTACCAACAGACAATACCAATCTGGCTGAGCTTGCCTACTTGCTACCAACCAAATCAAATGTTGCATTTCCTTCGTAGTTTGACATTTTGACAATAAATTTCACTGGGGAAAAAAAATTTTGTAGCATTTATTACAGCACTTGTTCTTACCTGATTGAAGGCGCTGAGTTCAAATCTGTAGGTAGTTTTGCTCTGTAAGCTCTAGATTTGACATTTTCAATTTCGCGAAATATGACGCTTCGTATAATGAGATGTTGGTAAACAATCAGTTGCGCAAATTAAAATACATGTATTCAAATATTGGTAGGTACAAACGATTTTTACTTTAAATTAACGTATAGGTACATAATAATTTAACATTTCAATGTAAATACTAATGTAGGTGATTTGTAACAACTAATATGAATGAAAATTTAGATACTCCTATTTGAGCAAAAATGTACGCTTGTAGCTCTTGCGCTTGTAGGCGTTCTCAGGGCAATCTCGTTTGATACTCCAGCGGTAGTCTGCCATCATATGTTTGTCCCAACGCCCTTGGTAGCGTTCCTTATCGTCAAGAGGTTTTGGTGGAAATGCTCCCCGTTCGTCACTTACAGCGCCAAGGTTCTCTGGGAACTGATCGAAGTGACTATACAGGAAATGGAGCTTGACAGCTTGACACTCATATTGCAACCAAGATTTCGAAAAACCAACAGCATTGTAGTAACCAGAACTTCATAGTTAGAAGCTTTTTTGTTATCAAGGAAGTTTTGTATAACTGCCACAAAAGATTTCCACGCTGCTTTCTGCTTGCCATTCATCTTCCTGACAAAGTCTTCGCCACGGACAAGGGTACGTATTTGCGATCCGTTAAATACACTGGCTTTGATCTTCTCGAAAGTAAGAGCAGGGAAAGTAGAAACTATGTGGCGAAAACATTCGCGTTCAGTATTAAGTTTCTTGACAAATTGATTCATTATGCCAAGTTTGAGATGTAGTGGAGGAAAAATGATCTTTTCTCGGTTGACGATTGGATCATTCACAAAGTTTGGCACACCTACTTCCAGAGTTTCACGGTTGGGCTACTTTTTCTGGGTCCAGTGTTTCTCTCGAGCTCGATTGTCGCACATGCAGAGGCAGCAAGAAAAGTTATAGGATAGGTGGTGCATCATAGGGTTAATACATTAACTTAATATGATACGCTTTATATTCAACATCAAATTGCATGAAAACCAGAGCATGTAGCGAAAAACCAATTTCAGATTTGAAATCAGCGATGAAAATATTACTAAAATCAGTTAAAAAAAACTTGAGTCGAAGAGGAAATTATCCATTAAAAAATAGATTTTTTTCAGCTCCAAAGTTCTATTTTCCTAAAGATCGATTATTGAATCGGCATCCCTAACGCACAGCATAAATCGAATACCATCAGTATTCAGTTCTCGTTTATTAGTGGAGTTAGAGATGGAGGAAGATAATTTGAAATTGACGTTGCCAGTTCGCGATCAATTAAAAACGAAATGTATGAAATGTTACCGGAATTGTGGGATACAACTCACAAAATGTATACCAATAAATATAAGCGAATTTCTGCCCTTGATAAATTACCAGAAAAGTTAAAGCTGTTATCCATTGCTGATTTTGTATGTGCTGCAGCGAAAAAGAACAATACTAACGTCAATAATTGATAGTGTACGTGTGCCTCTTAAATTGAAGGAAGCATCAGTGTATCCATCAATATTATTTAATCAATATTATTGATCGTGTAGGGCTTGTATAAGGTGTTTGTACGAGTATAAAAGTTTTACATCCATGCGTCCCAGCGTGTTGGACCCGAATTCGGGTATCCAAAGAAAAATATTTTTTGTAACATTTAGCTTGACAGTATAAATAATTATTATACATTATATAATTAAGTACCGTCCTTCAATATTGTGGGTGATATAACTTGAAAAAAATAAGTTGAGTTTTGTATATAAACACTGCAACCGCAAACAAGTTATTACCCGTAAATCAGCAAAAACATACGAACAATTTTACTCTCAGTTTATGGATTAGAGGGACAAAAATAAGGTTAGCAGCTTTTCAGAATACGTCTTAATTATTTATTTTGATGAGTATCAAAAAAAATTTAAATTCACAAGTTTTAGGACACTTTCAAAATCTACGTTATGTATTAAACATAAAGTGGACATATCCAAATATCCTAAGTTGAACGCCATATTGAAAAGAAGATCTGAAGGGGTTAAACCTAAAAAATCAGAAATATTTTATACGAATGAATTAAAATTTCAATTTTTTTATTAAACCTTGATTTTCTGACATTTCTTTGTCTTGTTTGTGATAAAGTTTCCATAACATTTCCTTAGTTATAACTCATGCATATTTCAGTATAAATTGAATAAATATTAAAAATAAAGTGCTTATTTTTCATTATTATGACTGGTCGTAGAAAAAATAATGTATGCAACTCACATTTAATGGCTATTAAGACACTCGTATTCATTACGATACTCATCTACGTCTTGTATCGTAATTCCCATACTCGTGTCTTAATAGTTATCATTAAATAGTAATTGCATAATATACCATTCTATTTGTCTCTTATGTTCAGAAAATGATCAAGAATAACAAAATAAATTAGTTAATTATAAACAATTATTAAATTGCATGCTTCATTGCGTAAAGCGATATTTTAAATTGCTTTACAAAACAATAGTTGAAAATATTGTGGAATTATTTTTGTGGGGGTATGTAGTTACCTACCATTATTGCATACGATCCTGTATTGCATTATTAAAATACAAATAACTCCAAAACGATTACTCCTATCGAAATTTAGTAAGAGCACCTTTTTTTATGCAGTTTTAAACACTAGTGCCGTTTTCCGTTTAAATATTAAAAACAAAATAAAACACAACAATTATAGCGAAAATTCATCCTCACTCCCCCTGTAACTACCTTAACAAATCATGATATTTAGATAAAAAATTTGACAAAATATGTAAAATTATGAAATTAATAAATGGTGCAAATTTAATATTTGTAACTTAGGACGTTTCTAATTTATTGGCTAATAACAATGGTGTACTTACACCCTTTAAGGAGTTGCAGTTCCCTTATGAGCTGATTTAAGGCAAATGTTTATACATAAAACTCAACTCATCTTTTCTAGTTCTATCACCTCCTTGAATTAAGGTACTTAATTATGGGACACCCTGTGTAATGTATTAAAAAATACAGATAATGGTTGTAATTTTTTATGCAGCAATATTTAAGTCATAGTTTTGTTTCAAAAAGTACTTTTTTTATTTAAAATCTTGTCAAATATTTCCTTCATATTTCTCAATGATAATTTTTAATTTATATGTTATTGATTAATTGCAGTCGTAGATAATAGATAATCTATGTTCAAATAGCTGATAAGTTCTTAAAATAAAAATATACATATTATCAAAAGGAATTAAATATAAGTTTCGATAAACTGCTAAAGATTATTTTATCAAAAAATAAAAACAAAATTGTATTGAGCACAACAAATTTTCAACAACATTGTTATATAGAAATTAATGTGAACACAGATGTAACACAGATTTATAGAAAAAATATCTAATGTGGCCAGCACACAACTTTCTTATACCAATGCGTATCATCCTGATCTAAAAGAATCATTCTAATTTTTGACTTACCTCAATTAAATTTTAAAAACTACCTTGAAATGTTCCATTAAAATTTTTAAATAATTAATTATCAGCGATCTTCGATACTGTCAACAATAATTCATTTCATATTTTTTTAATAATTTCTTCTTATTACGGTAAATGATGTAATTCTAACAAGATCTCACCAGATAAAGAATCTTGGAGTGATCTTTGATCTGGAATTATCGTTTATCCCACACTATGGTTACATTAGTAATCGTAGTCTAAAAATGCTTGGTTTTATTATAAGGAAGACAAGAAACTTTACAAATATTGACTGTCTGAAAACTCTATATTTTGCATTTGTGAGAAGTTGTTTAGAATTTTATTGTATTTTGTTGTATGGAGTCCACATTATAATACCCACATTCAGGCAATAGGGAACTTGCCTATAATTTTAAAAATAAAAATAATACTAAAAAACATAGCGTAACGTTGTAATAAAACGTGTACTTCACAAAAAAATAAGATTTCTAATTCCACGCGATCAGTATGAAGGATCTAAACAGCGATAAAATTGAAGTGGCCCGAAACGAGCTACTATTGACTGTGACGTCACACCATACAATATTCGGTAGTCGTCGCGCCGGGAAGCAACACAATCAGATGTTTACCAATTCCAATTCCAATGTAAAATCTTTATTCACAATTAAGTAGATTATTTACAACTTGTATGGGGTACAGAGTAAGATTTATATTAATATATACATATATACAGAAAAAAAGAAAACTAAAAATCAATTCATTCATAAAATACTTAAAAATAATAATACAAACAAATTAACAAAGTATGACATTCTATATAAACATATGTACAATATGGTGTTATTAGACTGGTTGATTTGTTAGTGACTGTTCTGATATAAAAATATAATTGTGTTTTATAGTACCGCTTATTGTAGTTGTACAGATATTTTAAAATGACTGATCAAGGTTTTTCAAAGGGCCAATCTGATAATTTGCCTAAAGTGGATATGTTTATGGTGGCATTTTTTATACAAAATCGTGAAAGTTTTTCCCTTGGAGAGGTCCGCGGGGTCAAGGCAGAGAAGTATGTATTTTTTTAGCTTTTAGTAATAATTTATAAACATAAAATAGTTGACTTGATCACGGAATAAAAAGAAATAACTACAAAGTGCTTAGTCGCAACTAAGCATTTTTAGCAGACTTAGTCTTATGTTTGAAAGAATTTAGGGTAATTCTTTACAACAGCCACCTATATTTTTCGTGTTTTTTTCGTACACACGCGTAAAGTGTCTATTGAAGACATTTGCTGCAAAGGAAATGTTGCGCAAATGTATAATTACCTACCGTAGGTATTTTCGTACTATGTTTTGGGGCAAGGGAAATAAGTGATTGTGTCGTGTTATCATTCACATAATAGATAAATGTACGATTTGAATAGAATAAATTAAAGGACAAGGGAAAGGTATTTGCAATATACTATATATACTAGAGGTAAACATTTTACTCTTCGCAGACAGTAGTGTTATTGAACTTTTATATAATTGTTGCACATTCTGTAGGATACTCTTCGCAGTTTTTTGAAAAGAATCTTGTGTTTGTCTTATAAACTTTATTCATACAATATCTAATGTATTGACTACATATTTAATTTTCTCTCCCGATGGTGCCGACTGTATTGGCGAAACGCGTGGCAGTATATTTTATAGTATAAACTAAGATTCATTCCTACAATACCTAATATATTGATCACATATTTAATTTTCAATTTTTTTTTCATCTCCCGATGATGTCGACTGCGTAGGCGAAATTTGTGGTAGTATATTTTACAGCATTTTGGTGTCTATAGAAAATTACTTCAATTTTAGTAGCACATTGAAAATTGCAACCCTCTGTAGATTCATATTATTAAATAAAATGTCCTATAACTTTTTTATTTACTATTTGATTTTTTTTCAAAAACAATGGATTTCTTCCTCTAGCTAACACTAACTTATAGCCCAAATTTCAATTCGATCGGACTTTTCTTTCTTTAGTTATCGTACTTACAAGAAACGTGACGGACGGACAGATGAACAGACGGACATTTTGAAAGTTGTTCAGAATTCAATGACGAACGAAATGATTTTTTTCTCTGCGAGCGATATTAACGATTTTAGAAATGTCCCGATCAAATACAATATACTCTTCGTAATCGTATTTGCGAAGAGTATAATAATAAATAGCTGTTTACTTTCGCACCAGGAAATTACCTTTACTTAGTATCACTAAATTACATTCTATCTACTAATCTTATTTTCTAACATTGTATACACATTCTTTCTTTAATCCTACCCTAATTAAAATTCAATAATTCGGAATTCGGAATATTTTATTGCCCGCCAGCGAAAAACTAGTAGATATAGTATTTAATAATGTACTTACATTAAAATGATCTTCACACACATGTAGAGACCTACTGCAATATTTAAAATAAGGAGTTTTTGTTTCCATTTTAAGTATACACTTAAAATTTATGGCGATGCTGGTATTATTACGGCTGAAATCAAGCGGTCGAGTGCTGGGATCTCCGTCGTCGCTTGTAAATTGTATGGTGTGATGTCACGACTACTCCCGCGCTTTTGAACCTGTTTGAAACGGTTCGCTCGCGCGCGTAACTTTAATAATTTATAACAAATTTATTATTGGGAATTAAGGCGTCATATTTTGCATATCTTATTTTTTAGTATTGTAGAACATTTTTATGAAGTAAAAAAAAATGTGCAAGTTCCCTATTGAGAGAATTTAGCGAAAATTTTGTAAATATATGTATTTTATTAAATACAAAAGATATCCAGATATAAACTATAATTATTCTGATTTAATTAATGAATTTAACTTGGAACCCTTGTTCATTAGACGTAAGATTTCATACATTATGTAATTATACAAACTCGTACACGGTCAAGTTGTTAATTCTGAATGTTTAAATTTGCTCCAGTTTCACGTGCCTACAATTGGGTCCAGAAATTCTCCTACCTTTAGGTGTGATATTCCTTGTGCAAATCAACAAAAAAAATTCTCCGTTATATAGCATGTGCAGATTGTATAACGAAGTGCTGATATTTTTTGTGATGACACATGTATTTTTAAGTACTATTAGGGAAACGGTTAACACCAATACATTGATTTAAATTAATTTAACTTAACTCATCTATTAATATTGTTCTATAGGGCACTAAATTATATATTAATTATAAATCGCTTCTTAAACTGTTTTTACAAATCTTGATACACTTCAATTTAATATTATTTGTTTATTAGCGTGTTGCTTTTACCTTTAAATTACAATAGTGTAGTATAAGTATCTATATTGTATCCAGATTTATGGACTGTAGTGTCTGTTGGATTTAATAAACATTATTATTATTATTATTTATTATTACTTTTTTTTTCGGTTGTCCGACGCTGGACAGTCCTTCCATGGCCTCCGACGCCTCACGGGAGTCGCGCCAGCATATTAACCACAGCCACTCCCCACATCCCGCAGGGTTAGTGACTGTAGGTTCCGGAATCGTGTGCCCTAAGCAGACGGAGAGAACCAAGAATGACCGCCTTCAGCATTTGGCCTGCCAGCCACTCAACTAATTTTTGGCAGGCCAGTATGGTCTTCAGTTCCGAGAGCAGCGTAGGCTTTATCCCTCCGAGTACACCGATTATTAGGATGATCATTTTGACTGAGTAGCCTGGGTACAGCACTTGGAGCTCATACCGGAGATCACGAAATTTGGTCCGTTTCTCCTCCTCCTTCAAGGTCGAGGAGAAGTATGTCAGGCTTATTGGCTTGGATTAGCCTGACCGTCGGGAACGAGTAGTTCCAGTAAATCCGGCATTTCTCGTTCTCGACAACGAACTCAATATCTCCGGGGATGTAAGACAGCACTGGTGTCTGGTCTACCCGTACGAGTGCCTTAGATAGTAGTATAGCACTCGTTAACGCCGCGTTATGTCGGTGGATGTAGGCCGAAATCACGTATATGGGGCATGCAGATAGTATGTGCATGACCGATTCCGGCGCCTGACGGCAGGTCCTCCAGTTGATATCAGGAACCTCTACACGCTACACGCGACTACGGTAGACCAACGTGTTTATAACACCATCTTGGCAAGCTATAATGAATCCCTCGATCTCCGACTTAAGCCAGACTGACCTTAGAAAGGCGAATGTCAGCCCTATGTTCTTATAGAAGACACTATGCTGGGGTTTATCGACATGCTGCCGAAACTAATTTTCCTGTTCGGCAGCTCTGATTCGGGCTTTCAGACGATTTGGATGAAGTTTGGTGACTGACTCTACATCAGCACCTCGCTGGCCTCCTCGCCTGAAGTCAAATGCGAGACCGAGTTTATCTGCGGCTCCTTTTGCTGCCTTGAACAGTCCTGCTCCCACTCCTACAGATTCATGATGTTTTACAAACCGTAAGAGGGGATCTGAGCTCCTGATGATGTTACATGCCATACTCAGTACTACTCTGCCATGCGTACACTTTAGGCTCAAGAGTCCTCGGCCCCCCCCGTTGACATGGGAGGTACACACGAGGAACGGACGATCTAGGATGAATGCTTCTGTGAATAATCATCATCTTGCGGGTATCTCTATCTAATGGCGCAGCTCCTCTACTGTCTACCGGAACGGCAAGCATATTAGTTGCAGATACCTTGTTCTTCCCCGAAAGTTCGGAAGACCAAATCTTTCGGAGGAGGTGTGTATTGCACTGAATCTTGTGTGATACAGCGGTTTATCACAAAGATAATGTATGTGTTCTTTTCAATTTAATTGACTATCAATGATTATGCCAAGAAATTTTGTAGAAGTCGCATATTGAATTATTTCATCCCCGAGCAAAATTGTTCTATTGGATAGACCAACTGAGCCTAATTTAAATATAATGCAACATGTTTTTTTCTTTATTTATAGATGATTTATTTTTATTGACCCAGAAGCATAGTTATTCAAATATTACTTTTATTAAGCATTAGTGTTACCAATATTTGTGTCTGTTACAACGAAATTAACACCATCTGCATATGATATTTGCAAGGAATTAAATTTTTGAAGGTACCTAGCTAAGTCATTAATAAACAGTACAAATAAAGTCGGACCTAGAATTGTGGTACTCCAATATCAACGTTTGCCGACTTTGATTTAGATTTGTTAACTTGTACCCTTTGATACCTATTTGTGAGGTATGATTCAAACCATTTTAAACAAATTCCACGTATACAGTATCTTTCAAATTTAGATAACAATATCACGTGATTAAAAAAATCAAAACTTTGGTAAAATATATGAAAAGGCCAATAGTTGAATGTTTATTTACAAGGAGTTTAATCCCAAAAAAATTTTTATCAGATTAAAGA
Organism: Rhamnusium bicolor; assembly: GCA_029963845.1. Taxonomy (NCBI): domain Eukaryota; kingdom Metazoa; phylum Arthropoda; class Insecta; order Coleoptera; family Cerambycidae; genus Rhamnusium; species Rhamnusium bicolor. The sequence goes on from JANEYF010001325.1 coordinate 328,144, forward strand.
CTAGATTATTGATTTTTGAACAATTTGTACAGTTCATAAATAATCTCAATTTTTCTTTTCAGGTTTCAAATGGTCATATTGATACATCTACCCTGCAACCAAATTCAGTGGTAATTGTGGTACCATGGGATAAGCAAAAGACATATACCTTTCTCTTTTTTATCTTTCTGCTTCGTTGTTTGGGCATGCGTCTACTTCCCATTGTTGACAAATTAAGCTACCTAATATATTTAATTGCAAAATTTCAAATACGTTATTGAGATTATTAATTTTAAGCATACTAAATTTATCTTACGGCCGGTATTATCAACATTTTAAAAGGACTTTTAACTTAAATGACGTTTTAGTGACAAGAAAATGTATTACCAGCAAATCCAGCAAACTATAAATTGAGATGTACGATAGCCATTAAACCTATTTTTTTATTTAAATTATAGGATTGCTGTCTGATATTTATATTTTGTTTGTTTTCTTGTCACTAAAACTCCTTTTAACTAAAGGTCCCTTTCAAATGTTGATAATAGCAGCCATTAGAGTTAACTGTTAAACCTAACTATTTTTAACGAAACATTTTTGTAAATTGTATAATGTAAAAAGATAACCGTAATATTTTAAAACTGATCTTAAACCAAAGTTGTGTATAATAGTTTTGAAAAATATAATATTGTGTGATTATTTTGGTTTCTTCTTATTGCTAGTCCCAATTTCACAATCATTTTAAAGTGACTATGGAATTTAAAATTTACTTTAAGGACAAAGATTTTAGAAAATAATTAAATTAAGTTTCATGTCACATGTTAATCCAACAATACTTTAGTTTAAAGCTAGTAATAGCTAAAGCAAAAATCGTTTGTCTTTAATAAGCATACATGAAAACGTTTTAAAAACCTTCTAAAAATGTTGGCGCAGGCAAAATGCAAATGATTTTTGGTCATGAAAATATCATCATGACTAACAAGTTATAAATAAGGCTAACATAGTATGCATGCGCTGACCAAACCATAGCTACGAAATGACTGCTTAGCCACGATTTTCCGGGTTGTGCTATGGTTGAGAATAAGTCATATACTGATGCTGACTAAAATATTTTCAAACTGCAGCAATCTAAATGGGCATTGTATATTATGGTTATTATTTGGCCATTGTAACGAAAAATAATCTCTTTAGGAATGGACATTCCTAGTCACTTGCTTCTAATACTGTCATATTGTTGCTTTTCCTGTACTCAAACCGTACTGGCAATACTAGTAGCATATTTATTGCAGATCTATATCAGAGAGCCATAACGGGTTAAATTCATATTTCACAAAATGCCATTATTGGTTTAGTCACTTGTTACATCCATTATAGTCCAATAAGGCCTTATAGTATGAGAGCAGAGATATCTAAATGTTTAGTTTTAAATATGGCTTGTCGAAACGAAACCTTCTAACTGCATTTTTCTAAAAAATTTTATTTTGTGACAACCCGTGGCTCAGTTACAAAAATAAGATATAAAACTAACGCACCTCAATTATTTAATATTTATGCATTTAAAATAAATTAATGATACTATAGTTTGTAATCTTTATTTTTACACATTTCAGTACTTACTATTTGTTTAAGTTGTTTGCATCTTTTAATATCAAACTAAATACATTTTAACCGTAGAATTAACGAAAAATTTAAACTGAAAAGTCAGACGTCACGTGATTAATTTGATCGCAAAATGGACGCTTCTTTTCGCATAAAGCAACATGGCGATCTGCGAGAAAATGCGTAAAAGACCATTTAAATTGTTCAAAGATTACCAACTAATAATCAAAAAGATGTGTTAAATCAATTAATGATAATTTAGTGATTTACTATGCAATAGTACCTACATATCAACCACAAGAAGGCAGTGAAATTTTATTTGTCATTCTTTGACCTGTTCTAGGGATTTCCGGACAAAATAATTACAAAATTGTTACTAAGAAATATCCGAAGCCTATAAACCTATACTTGTTATTTATTATTGTCATAGTGATCTTTTGGATCACTTTAGGAACAGTACCTAACTAAAGTTTTGTTTTCTGCATTACCCACCTGACAATGTAACCCAACTTGTTAATATGTATAATAAATTCTGTTTTCACATCAGTGGATGAAACAGTGGTTCATCTTTCATTGTGTGTTAAAAAAAATAGCACAGTTGTCTGGTATTGTTTTCAATATTTTTATTTACTCTGTCTTAATTACAAAATTGTACGAATTGTGGAAGGCGGTGAAACGTTCATAACAACAATGCCATATCAGTGGGAGGCAGATGGCATTTTCTTCTGGCCATCAACCAAAAATTTGTAAAGTACATTTCGAACGTGAATAGTCGCCCAGACCAAAATTGGTCACAACAATTTTCCTATAAAAAGTGGTGCTATGTTTATACATTTTCAAAGATTTTAAGGGCCGATCTTTCTATCTCCTATTAAATTTATTCGGTAGATAGTTTCCATGAATATGATTGTATCAATAATTGTTTCCATGGAACATATTTATCAAATAGATTTAATGGGAGATCAGCCCTAAATCTATTTTGTAAGATATTTAGGTCCATTTTCATAATAAATTTTAAATCTCACTTTAACTAACGTCACTTTAAATACATGTATTTTAAATGAGAATGTCAAAGAATGTAAAAGAACTTTAAATTTAAAGTTGATTGTGAAAACAGGGGTTAGATAGACTTCTATTTTTAATCTTTGACAGTACCTGAACAAAACAAGTTGATTGCTAGCTCTCAAAGTAATAAAGAAAGCAAGAAGGTAATTCTAACCAAACATATAATCGTATGAAATAATTGGTTGTGAAAAGATTTTGCTGACTAGAAAAATGGCTCTTTATTTGTACTAATTTGGTTTTCACAATGTTGCTTTTTCAGCTTATGACCGAAAAATAACGAAGTTGACTAAAATATTGCAAAATATTTTTTAGCAATAAGTTGGTCAACTCTTGGCTGCCACATTCAAAAAATTGTTCAAAATGAAGCTTAATCCATACAGCATTGTTTTGTCATATTACTAGCAATGAAATCGATTTCACAACTTTCTAGTACTGACTAACATCCAATTGATTGTGTCTTAGTCATTAAAATGCCTCTATGCTATCGTATAATGCTAATGCGATATATAACGATAACCAAAACCAAGGCTAAAATTTAAAATAATAAAAAAAAGATCTGACTGACCATTTAACAATCAAATCAAGATAGCGGAAACGGCATCAAAAGTTAGTTATTACAGCATATAAATTATACTGTGCTATTTGGATAGAGCACAGACAAAAATTCATAAGCTAACAAAAAATGCGACAATAACTTAAACACAAGTGATAGTTGTGTGCCTAGCAAAAGTAACCAATTAAAATAAAACGAATACCTTATTTAATTTTATTATAATATGATTATTTATAATGGAAAGGTTCATATTAAGTGAAGAATGCCACATGTACTTTGACCATAAAGTTGGTCTGATACGATTGCGATTTGACACAGATGGATTGTATGCTGAATCGGCATAATGGGATTATATCGCTTTTTTTATTATTTATTAATATTTCAGTTTATCTAATTACTTTTTATTCCATAGCTTAAATTGTCCTAAAAAAATGTTAAAATTCGAAAAATTCAATTCCTGCTCATAAGTATACACAGTTTAGGATCTGAGCTACCTAAAGTTGTTTCTACGGTCATTTGGAGCGTTGATTCCGAATTTTCACTCCGTTTTTTAAGATTGTTCTAGTTTTCAAGATAGTCAATAAATTATTTTTTTACGATTTTTGACAATTAATGGCCATTGTATTCAATTAAAAGTGATAAATCAGAAATGAAGAGGGGTGGAACTGAGTTGTTTGTATTATTTGGTATCCGTTTCACGAATTAGAGTCCAACAGTAGTTACTCATCATGCCTTCGTCCCAAAATCCTTGGTATCGTCTTTCGATGTTCGCTAGATCTTGGTGTAACCGCTTTTCAGGGAAAAATCGAGATGGGAATGCAGGAAATGAATCTTGAGAGACATTCGAGCTCCAATCTTGCGGTAATTTTGCAACAAATTGCCGATGATTTGCTTGAAATCCGGGCATTTGCGGTTACCGAGAAAGTTGAGAACAACACGTCGCAATGATGTCCATGCTGCAGCTTCATCGGGCGTTAAACATTTTGTAAAGTTTCCGTCGGTCATTAATTTTCGAATATCAGGTCCGACAAATATTCCTTCATTAATTTTTGCATATGACAATTTGTGAAACAACTTGATTAAGTACTGAAAAGCCGGTCCTTCACGGTTGAGCGCTTTGACGAAGTTTTTGATAAGGCCAAGTTTGATGTGAAGAGGTGGCAGAAAAATGTCCTGTGGTTTCACAAGTGGTGTAGAGGAGACGTTTTGTTGTCCTGGCTCATAATGAGTACGACTTGGCCAATCTTTTCTCATATAATGATGACCAGTTGCACGGCTATCCCATAGGCACAAAAAACAGCAAAATTTGGTGAATCTAAATTGCATCCCAATCAAGAAACCAATCGAAATAATATGTAAATTAATTAATCTTTCAGAATTAATCAGAATTAATTTTTAAACCTTAAGATTGCCACAAATTTTTCATTGATGCTCATTGTGTTTGGTCTTGGCCAAGATCTTACGCATTATGTCGTAGTATTGGTTTTCATTTCCATTGTGGAGCAGAACAGCCCTCAGACTGTATTTCAGACCATCGATGAACAAACGATATTCATTTAGATCGTACGGTGTATTCATCACATCAAATAAACCGTGGATGTCATCGCAGAAACACATGTTCTCTTCTTTTTTGAAGAACGGTAGAAGCGCCTGATTTCTGTTTCTGTATACAGTGACTTATGTTCCGAGTGTCAAGATATTTCCACTCCTGCAACCGTGATGCAAGCAACTCTGCTTTTTGTTTCGATAAATTCAAATCACGAAGCAAATCACTCAATTTACTTTGCGAAATTACACGCTTTTCTTCCATGACGAAATCGCTTCCACTGCTCGGCGGTGATGAGTCAAAGTTCTCAGGGCATTTGCACTTATACCTGGACAAACTGGCAATGATCATTGTCCGTACGTGGAACTAGTTTAGACACTGATGATACGTCAGGATATTTATACTGTGCTAGTTTTCTTGCATTTATACCGACGACATTGATCAAGCAAAAGTAGCAATCATCTACATTATTTTTCGGTTCTCTCCATAGCAATTGGCAATGAAAATAAAAATACACACATATACAATACATACAAACCAATTTCGGCACTCACGGTTTGTGAGTGTTTGCTACAGAGAAACCAAAGTAATACAAATACGCATCTTTGAGCGCATTTGTCATTATTTTGACACTTTTTTTGAGCATATAACATACCCAAACGTAACAAAAACACTTTGAATGGACTTTGCAACGCTGTCTCTGCATTTTCACACGATCGTAACTACAAATAACACGTTTCGAACACAATTGAAATGATTTGTCTAGCGACGCCATCATCTGATCGTTGACAGCGCAATGCTGCCAACATGCGAGAACTCGAAAACTAGAACCAATCTTGACAAACGGATTAAAGATTCGGAATCAGCTTATCAAATTACGTTAAGAATCGTTCTCATCTGCTCGGGTCCAACAGTTGATCAAAATTTGTAAACTTGTGAAATGGTTGATATGGTGGCGTCACAGTTTAAGACATGTGCAGTAGAGCCCTGTGTCCAATTATTTCTGTTGCAGGATTGTGGTGTAAAGTTCATACCTTTCAAATTTATTATGAAATAAAATCATTACGGTGCATGTGGCGCTGCGATCGGACGAGTAAGAATCAGCTGATTTTTGGTTTGTTTACATTTGATTTATTTGCATTTGTGGGTTCTTTCTTGGGTAGAAAAATATATATTATTACATTAATCGAATGTTCGTAAGTAAATTCAATAAGTTCAACCTATTTTGCACTATTTGTTGCTAATTTGTGTAAGTACCTAACCTAGAAGTGGCCCTATTATAACTTTATATATCTTTTGGCTTAAAATTGACACGCATTGCCGAAGTTAATGCTCTTCCCATCAAATATACTTTCTCCCATAACTTTCTTCTATCTATTTTCTTCACGATAATACAGCTATTGGTGACATAAAAAAACACCTCGCATCTTTTTTTATGAAAATGGTGAATGTGGATTGTCCTATCCATATTTTTCCTTTAGTGACAATTGTACAACAATTATTCGTATTATGCTATGTTTTCTTTGGCATATTGTGGAATAAACATTGATAAAGAAATGCTAGTAAAACCCCGACAAACAAGCCATACAAACGCGATTAAACGAATGTAAAGAAAGACATTACTCGTTTCGTTAAAATGCGATTTTTTGTTATCAGGGGGTGACGTGAAGGTTTAAATTCCCAATTGCGACAACTGATATTCTGTGGTTGTTTGTGTCTGTCAAATGTTAATGTGTTTATTTTGTATCTATATTGTGAGCTTTTGTGATTGAGAAAGATCAAGCACATGAAAAACAGCGTGATTTATTTTGGATGCCAACAAATTCATATATGACGAAAACTTCCATTAGTCAAGCTTCACACATTGACCTATAAATTCTCTGTTATCACTTTCAGATATCAGCAAATTTGTTGGTATCCAAGGTAAATCAAGCTGTTTTCCATATGCTTGATTTTCCCAGTACAGTAAAATCCTTATATATAGTTATTAAATGAATGAAGCGTAGTGGGCGGTCTCCTTTTAGTATACAGGCTATTTTCAATTGACCCTTGTAAGATAACAATGTTGTTGTTTTGAATCTTTTTATTATACTTAATGATCTTAATATTTTTTGAGATAATTTATAGTAAGGCTTAACAACTTACAGTTCTACTCCGACTTTTGATACTTGGAACTAATTTTTACTTTCTTTAAAACAATATAATTTTATAAATTTATTGCTGCATGCAAAATCACACTGCCTATTCTTTTCACATTAAAAATGCAAATTATGTATCATCAAAATTTATTAATAATATTTAAAATGGTGGAGCAATTAATTCAAAGAATGAATATCAATTAAAAACGGTCTTGTAACGACTTCAGAAGCTTGTTCTTGGTGCATTTTTCCAACGCCAACAGCAGGAGCAGCTAGTGGACCTCTACCACAATAGTTTATCTAAAATATAACAAATAATTTATAAAAATATGTTAATTTTAAATTATTGATTATATTAAATAATATTTTTTTATCTAAAAGTTCTGGGAGACGTGATGGAGTTAAGTTAAAGTAAGGAGAGCAAATGTGAAAAAAAATGTAAAAATACGTATTATTGAAAAAGATTGAAAAAAATTCTGTATGAGGAAGAACGCTTTAACTTACATGCAGATATTTTCTTGGCATCATACGTGTAACTTTCAAAGAAAAGAGATAATTTATGTAAAAATGTGTACACCTACAAAAATTGATGCCCAAACGTTTTTAAAGTTTTTTCCCATATTTGTCAATAAACAGACAGTCAGTAAAGAAGTACCTAGGCAAACATTTGTTTGAGGTAAACATATTCAATCTACCTATTCTAAGGAAGCTAAAATTTCTCTTATTTTATACTATAATGTTTTTTGTTGGATGATTTCTATCTCAGAATTCTGATATAAAAGTAAAAATTCTGAGTTTTAAGTCAGATTTCTGACTTCTGTCTCATAATTCTGACATCTCACAATTCTGAAAGGCAAAAGCGTTTAATGGCATGAAAGAAGGGATTGAAGAAACACGGATTGTTTTTTGTGATAAGGAAGTACTAAGAATGTAAATCATGAAAAATTAATTTCTTACAAAATGCCGTAGTAGAAAAAAAATCATGAATGAATTTCATTTGGTCGAAAATGTTAGTTAACATTAGTTAAACCTCCACCAAATGCTAAAGAAAATATGAAAATTATAATTAATGAAGCATTTGCAAGTGTCATAAATAGGGTTACAATTTATGTCCATCATTTATTAAATTAGATTTTGTTCTTCATGTTCATCATTTATTAAATTAGATTTTGTTCTTCATGTTCATCTCTTCCCTTATATTCTTTTATGTGTTAAATTTTAAAACTAAGAGATAAACCTTAGCTGTTGCTTTTTATAAACCTCCAATGGTATACACGAAGTGACAGTAAAAATTTGTAATTTCATTGTAAGCACACATTAAGAGAAAGTTAATAAATATTTGGTGTAAAAATATACATAAATATATTTTTTTAGAATATCCAGTATATTTTTATTATTTCTTGTAGAGCATTAGGCACAATAAATCCTCAAAACGATTTTATTTCATTTAATCCACAAATCGCAATAATAGTTTTAGTAAAGGCAAAAATCTATCAATTGTTTTAACAAATAATTAATATCTTTACAACGGGTCACACTTCACATGTAGCAAATTATACATATATCATTTTATAGAGAATTTAACAAGGAACCCAAAAATGTAATAATAAAGTATTACATTTAAAATAAAGTTGATGTAGGTTCAGAGAAAACGAACATCCTGTAGAGTTCGCAAAAATGTTAGATTAAATTAACACTATTTAAACACGATCACACATCGATAGCTAACGCTATGCAAATGTTAGTCTTTCTGTTAAAATTTCGATTTTTATCTCAGAATTCTGAGTTAGTAGTAAACTTTCTGAGAAAGAAGTCACAAGTCGAAAATTTTTATTTTAATTTTATTATTATTATTATTACGGTCCTTCTAACGCCTTCGTACTACAACAAACACATGCTGCTTATAGACGGAGAGCTGGCGGCCGCGGCGGTACTACGACATTACCTCCTGCTGGAATTTTGTGAAGTGGTTGGGGGCACCATGAGGAAGTGCCATCTGCAAGGATTTTGCTTAAAACCCCTGCAAAGGACACGTCAGACGACTCAAATTAAAAAATCCTTGCTCAAAAAATGATCATACCTCAGGCTGAAAATTTGCACATTAGCTGTTTAAAAGTCACAGATAACGTATGTAAATCGTCAGACGTCTCGGTCGCTGCCAAAGGGGTGTCAGACGCCCTCAAATTTGTCTTTTTTTTTCAACAATTTTCTTTTCTTACCTCCGTCTGACATTTTAATATATTGCAACAGAGACCATTTTAAGCACATTTTAAAATCGTCAGACGAAAATACCGCTGCGAAGTCCCCCTACAATGTTCACAAAGTTCCGACCCACATGGAACGTATATTTTTTTTCGGAAAATTATTTTCATTACCTCCGTCTGACGTTTTTACATATTATCGTAGAGACAATTTTAAGCATATATATAAATCGTCAGACGAAAATACAACTGTGGAATTCCTCTGCAATGCCGCGAAAATCCAGCCTACATTACTACATATTGAGGTATTTCAAAATAAAATAATTTGCTATTTTCTGACTTGGCATCCCGTAAAAAGTTTACTGACGATGAACTAGAGATTTTGATCAAAGATGAGCGCTCTAGGTGATTCGTCCGCAATTGTTTTTTGATGAAAAATCACAAAATTACGTAGAATTTTTGTGACAAATAGGTCAAAAAGAAAAATTGTTCAGACGAGATGGTATGTTTTAAGTTTTTTGAGTCATTTTGAAACGAAAGACTTTCTTGCCATTATTTAATAAAATCAACCGTTTAGCCAGAAAAAATTCAAACAAATTGAAAAAGTGAGTATTCTCCAAACTTCAATTAATTTTTCATGGCGAAACAGTTGATTTTTTTCGAAAAATGGGGAGAGGTCTTTTCTTTTCCGAATGGGCCAATTTATAACAATTTTCACTTTTTATTTTACAACAAATTACGGCTATTACAAAATAATTCGTGTTCCTCCACAATAAAATAGTTAAAATTTGGAGACTACTCACTTTTTCAATTTGTTTGAATTTTTTCTAGCTAAACGATTCATTTTGTCGAAAAAATATCAAGAGAGTTTTCTGTTTCAAAATCACTCAAAAAATTTTAAAAATACTATGCCGCCCATTAAAATTTTATTTTTGACTTATTTGCGTCCAAGAGTGAATGAGCTGGATTTTCGCGGCATTGTAGAGGAATTCCACAGTTGTATTTTCGTCTGACGATTTATATATATGCTTAAAATTGTCTCTACGATAATATGTAAAAACGTCAGACGGAGGTAATGAAAATAATTTTTCGAAAAAAAATATACGTTCCATGTGGGTCGGAACTTTGTGAACATTGTAGGGGGACTTCGCAGCGGTATTTTCGTCTGACGATTTTAAAATGTGCTTAAAATGGTCTCTGTTGCAATATGTTAAAACGTCAGACGGAGGTAAGAAAAAAAATGTTTGAAAAAAAAATGACAACTTTGAGGGCGTCTGACACCCCTTTGGCAGCGACCGAGACGTCTGACGATTTACATACGTTATCTGTGACTTTTAAACAGGTAATGTGCAAATTTTCAGCCGGAGGTATGATCATTTTTTGAGCAAGGATTTTTTCATTTTTGAGTCGTCTGACGTGTCCTTTGCAGGGGTTTTGAGCAAAATCCTTGCAGATGGCACTTCCTCATGGTCCCCCCAACCACTTCACAAAATTCCAGCCGGAGGTAATGTCGTAGTACCTCCGCGGCCGCCAGCTCTTAGTCTATTATAGTTTTCGCAGCTCTAGGATTATCGCATCCTATTCTACTTTACAGTTGCCAATTTTTGTTGCCGGCAATTATTTATTGTCAGCAATTACTGTAGAAATGTGTTGCATTTGACTTTACACTTGGTAATTTCTTATGAAACATGTATTTAACAAAAAGGTATACTATCTTAAGGCGATCTCTAGAATAAACAGTCAAGATAATTATTACATTTTTATAATATTGGCAACGTAATCCACCAGAATTGCTGCTGCAATACGGTAAAATTAGGTCCGCTACTATTTTAGACAATGCAAGGGACATTGCTACAGCTCTTCGAAAAACGTAATAACACGCAGACCCGCAAGAGCAAAACTGGAAATTTTTATAATAAGAATTGCCGACTGTATAGCAGACTTAGAATATAAGTAGAAAGATGGAAGGCTAAGAAACGTTATACAATATTTCTTACAACATAATATTCAAAAAGCTTTAAGTTTGTATAACAGTTTAGCAGTTTCGTTTTTAATACCCTCCTTTCACGGTTCTGTGTTTGACAGGATGGACAGAGAAAACTGACGATTTTAAAATCTATTATTACGGTCCGTTTATGTCAGATGTGATACAATTTGAATGGCCGGATTGTGTTTAAAAACAGAATTATCGGTACTGAACAGCTAAAAATCCGAAACTTCATTTATGCCCTATTCACAACGTGACCGTTTAATAATATCCTTTGGGGTCATAGTCCTTATACAATGAAAGTTACATTACGTGCAAATGTTTCGCCACTTCCTGGAGTGAGAATTGGAGTGTCCAAGAATTGATGTCTATTTATATGATTTCAAGGATACGAGACCATTGCTCAGATGAAGAGAATAATAAATGTGTTACTCGAAATTTTTTTAAAGTGCGTTGTGAAAAATTCTCCAAATGTAAATGCATATTATTGAACTACCCTAAGGATGTGTCCTAACTGAACAATGAAGTATTTTTGATCAAAATGAGTTATCTATGAACATAGGTATATAGAAGAAAAAATCGCTCTATCAATTCGTGCAAAATATGGCTTTGGTAAAAATTACATAGGCAAATGGGGTATATTTGTTTAGTACAACACAGATGTTTTATGACTTTATGTATACGCCTTTGAGACGTAAAATTTTCAATGATCTGTTTGTGCGTGTATATTTCCCTTCCTTCGAAGTATGCGAAATATTATAAAAATGATCATCTCAAACATTCTGTTAGTTGTAAGTCAAAACACGCTGTTTAACTTATTTGGCACTTTAAGCCCATATTTCAAAAAATCCATAAAATCGAACGAAAACAAACTACAGAATATCGAAGTAGAAAGTGACTGATTATTCCAAAGAACATGAGAACGAATTCTGATATAGTAAAACAAGCAATTTGCAGTATTTCCTAAAGAACTTTTTTATATCGGCGATGTAGGCAATCAAGATGAATATAAAGTCCTATAGTCTCTTCCTAAAAACATCAGTATGCAAAAAAGTAAGTTTCATTTTTTTTATGCATTCGCGAAAAAAAGTTATTGCATTTCTAAACAAATCTCGACGAATTATAACGAAAAATATCAGATGTGACCAGCACATCCTCTTATACCAATGTATACCAGACCTTTAGTGCATGTGTACCAAATTTGCAGGTTTTGCTCAAAAACTGTAGCTGTTACCGCGATATGTAGATACTACAGACATGCAGACATAGTGACAGGCAGGCAGACAGACGACAGGCATACAGACGGGCGGACGGACAGATGATCCAAAAAAATTTCTGGGCGAATCCCGACGAATTATGATAAAAAAACATAACTTCAGGAAAAAATCTGTCTGCACGTAGTACCTACGTAGCAGCCACAGGTTTTGAGATAAAGCCTTCAAATTTGGTATACATGTTCTGAAGGCCGGGTATATACTGGTATAAGAAAGTTATGTGCTGTCAACATCAGATATTTTAATTTGGATTGAAATAATTATTCTTGAAAAATGTATTTTTCACATTAACGAACTTTGACTCCAAGCGAAATAAGATTTTACTTTTTCAAAAAATAAGAGATACAGATTTTGTGCTATCCTAAAAAAATTTAAAAGAAAACAGATATCCCCTTGCCTCCGGCGAGGTCTTCAATAAGAAACATGTCGGTGGTGTAGCGCACACATGTGGTAAGTGCATTTTTTACATTTATATACATATAAGTAAAATTAATTATAAATTGCATTTCCTGTATTTTGCTTTTTTACACATCGGGTCTGTCAGTTAAGTTGTGCAACGGGTGTGGCACATCTGATGAAAACAGAAGAGATAAGAATAAGAATGCGTGAGAAAATAATAATGACTACAACAGTGTTTTCGTAAATTCTGTAGAGTAGAACAAAACATTTGTTGGCTATTTATCAAAGTAAAAGACCATTTATTTAAATACATGGGGCACATGCAAAATATAAAATCTGTACACGCGTCTCATCAATTTATATACACCCCTCTCTTTCGTTTGAGTAATCAGGCCGCCTTGTATAAAAATAAAACCTTGTCGGAAATCGCTGCGGACCATATAATTAAAATAGTTGATAACGATACGAGACGAATGTTAGGACCGTTGGACAACTTGCGCCTCTGGGAGAACAGGTAGAAAATAAAGTTAATTAGCATGAACCCGAGTGAAGCGGTGCAGTCAGGGGCGTAACGTAACGTTGGGCATAGTATAGATAGATCTGAAAATGAATTTGTTTTTTAAAATTGTGTATATGTGATTTAGATACATATTTTTACATTAAATATTTTGAAACATTTAAAAGTTTTATTTAAAAGAAATTTGAATTAATGTAATTAGTAATCAGCGCAGAATAATTAAATTTGGTTCTCTAAAATATGTACCAGAAATTGAAAATATTTTAGAATATATGTTGCTTTATTTAGCCAATAACAATTTAAAGAACCCTCCATAAATGCTTGAAGTGAACTTTTTATGTTCTTATCTTGCCAAACTTTTGATACGCTGTACCCTTGATTTAACCACGTTTCATCCAAATAAAAGATTTCTTTCCCTTCTTCACGAGCTTTTCTTACTTCTCGAATATAATTTCATCTCCAACAAACAATTTCCTCTTTTTCAATTATCATGATTTTTCTATCTACTTTTGCATAAGTAAAATTAAGATCCTTCAATGTTTCCCACAACTTTGTTTGACCCATTTTGGGTATATCACTGTCTTCTTCAATAGCTTGTTGCAGTCTTTTTAATGTAGGCGGCTCGTTCTTGAAAAATAGGAAGTGAACTTTTCGACGAATGCCATTTTTAACATCATGATCGATGGTTATCTGCCTCCTACCAGAGCTCTTTTTAAGTGGCTCAAATTTTGCTTTCACCTTGTCCTCTTTTAGAAAGTTGTATACCGTACTTTTGTCAATACCTGTATACTCACTACATTTACTTACCAGATCATCTTTGGTCTTCATTGGGTGATCCCTGGTTAATGCTTTAAAAACATTTAAACCATCTTTTTCTCATTATATGTCAGGTCCCTTCGAACTCTTACTTTTTTGGAACATCCGGCAGTAACTGATGGACTTGGATTTTTTGTGGTTCTTCCATTGCCCAGCACTTACTATATCACAATATTCACAATAATATTTATATATTATTGTGAATATTGTATTTTATTATTAATAGATTTACAAATTCCCGTATTTCACTTTCGACAAAGCAATAATCACTTATATGCGTCGCGAATATCCCGATAGTACACGGAAATCGAAACGCAATTGATCTTACAATTAGACTACATATAACCAACAATCAGAAGAGAATGTTTCAATTGGCAACAAGAATTCAAAAAAATATGTTTGGCGATGTATTTTACAGGCCCAAAATTGCCTTCCTTCACCAAAAACTTTATTAAAAAGTAGATAATTTTCAAGAAGAAGATAAGCAATGTGTTTTGTGTATAGATGAAATGAGTATTAAGGCTCATTTATTTTATAATAGATCAACCGACACAGTTGTGGGATTTGAGGATCATGGAAAGGATAAGCGAGTATTCAAGCCAGCACTTAACGATACAGTTTTAATTATTAGAGGAATTTACTCTAAATGGAAACAACCATTATGTTATTATTTTTTTTAATTCCACTTGTCCAGTAAATGCATTAAAGGAAATTGTAAGCCATTTTAAAGTTAAAACACATTAGTTTAAATGTTGCTGTAGTAATATCTGATATGGGTTCTAATAATTTATTATTGACAAAGTTATTAAATATATCACCTGAACGTCCTTTTTTTAATGTGGAAGGCCAAAAAATAATATACATGTTTGACACACCACATCTAATAAAAGCTGCAAGGAGTAATTTACTAAAACACAAGTATGTTTATGATGGAAAAGTAATTTCTTGGTAGTACATATGCATATTTTATAACCATGATAAAAAATACAGTACAAGGGCAGCACCAAAGTTAACGGATTCCCATGTGTACCCAAATAATTTTGAAAAAATTAAGGTTAAATTTGCTACGCAGGTATTTAGTGCTAATGTATCGGCTGGTTTAAATGTTTATATAAGATTTGGAGTACTACCATCAGAAGCTGTTACAACATCTGAATTCATTGAAAGAATGGATAAATTATTTGACATTTTAAATTCATCAAACACCACTAGCTCAAAAAAATTCAATATGGCTTTCAAAGGACTACCTTATCATATAGAATTTTTAGAAGATTGTTATAAGTTCTTTGATAACCAAAAAGTTTACAATGCTGCAGGAGAAGATATTACAAACAAAATTAAATTTATAAAGTGTTTTAAAATTACAATGCGTGGCCTGATTCTTTTATATGACAATCTAAAAAATTATAATTATGAATATCTCCTTACAAGGAGATTAAACCAAGACAGTTTAGAAGACTTTTTTGGTTCAATACGGCAACAGAATGGGAATTGTGTAAATCCAACAATACAATTTGAGAGATCATTTAGAAAGTTGCTATGTATAAATTTATTTCACTCGGGAACTGAGAATTGTGATGGTGATACTGATCAAATGTTATTAAAAATAACAGATATAGTGAATCAATTACCACATACTTCAGAAGGATGTAGTAAAGGTGTTGCACAATTGATTCCTATAGATACTGATTATCAGTCAAATGATATATTGGAAAAAAATTTAGGCGATACATTTTTGGTACTTGATAAAAAAATCTTTAAATATCCATGACTGCGTAGTTTGTTAAAATTATGCTAAGGCGCATGAACAATTAGATAACAGCTTCCTTTTTTGTTACTTTAAAGCATATGAAAATGCAAATTTAGATATTTTTGGAAACCTAAACATGCCAGATGATGGATGACTTTTTAAAATTTTAAATTTTATAACGAAGTTAGAGTGGTTATTAGAACAATACTTTGAAGTGTTAGTGATAACACATGTAAATGAATTTTACTACATTTGTAAAACAGTACCATTCCAACATCCATGTGATTATTTCCCTAAAGAATTCATCATTAGATTGTATATTAGACTAAGGGTATTTTATACATTGAAAAATATTAATCAAAATTTTAAAAGCCGCAATAATAAAAAAAATGATAATATGGAAACATCAGTAATAAACTTTAAGAGTGCCTTTCATACACTAAAGTTTTTTGAAACTAGTGAGAACGGTTGTAGAAAAAATGTTGTACGCAGCACACCCTGAAAGTGTCTTTACTGGGGCTCGCCGACTTGGAAACTGCCAGCTCGCCTAGTAAGGAATCACTTTCCGATCTTATTATGTAAATAACTATTGTTTTTGACGTTTCAGTTTTATTTTGGTGGCTGTTAAATATATCGAAGAAAAATTTCATACATTAATGGTGCAAAATATATTTTCCATTTTCCTTTTTATTGGAACAAAATATTTGTATTTTATTTCATACTGCTTTGTATTTTCTTAATCTAAAAATGTAACTGAATAAACATTGCTTTTATATACCATTTTGTTTTATTTTATCCATATTTTACCAAACCCCCTGAAAAAGTAATTAAAAATTAATTAGGGCTGAGGAAAAGAATTGATTAGTCAATTAATGTAATAAACATTGAATTTATTGAATTGTTCCTAACAAAGTAAGTTTTTTATGTTTACTGCATGAATCTCGGAAAGTAAATGGAGAAACATTTATAGTTTTCTGAGTCCCATTTAAAATAGTTTCTGTTTTTTTTTTTTAACTATGTTGTTTACTGAATACCTACTTGTAGAGAATAGAATATTTCAAATATCTCTAAATTCATCTAGCACTCATTGGATTTAGAAAAACAATTTAATGTAAAAATTATATGTATTAGGTATAGGTAGGTACTAAATTTTATGATTCAGATGATAAAGTTCATCCATATTCTGTACTTCTAGCTAAAGGTAAATTTTTGCGTTATTAAGTTGGAAATATTTTTTTGGGTTAAGTAATGTCATTAATGGCATAGAGAAACAGGATCATCTTTAAATACATTTTTGGTTTTAAGTGTAAGACTTTCCATCCTGTCTCTACATATTTATACATCCATGTATTTGAAAGTTGAAAACATTTATGCATGAAAAATTATTGATTTATAAAATATTCGTACAATTTAAAATTATATGTACCTATACGGACTTATTTATATTAAAAAGTTGCATGTGATATACACGGTATGTACTCACTACTCACTACTCTAGAGAACATAAAATACATTTCACCTTCATCGCACATCTTTTACCATACTACAATATATTCTTGTTCTTGTTCTAGAAGCCTAATATTCTCATTATTCATAATATTATGGTTCATGATCTTTCAGAGAGGCATCAGTTTTTCTCATAAATCTCTATTTCTAGTTTTAATTGTAAGTTTCATATAAGGTGACAAAAATAACACATTTACTTTGATACAGTTTAAAACTTGAAAGTAATTTCATGAAATCGCAAGATTACTAATACCAGAGACTAGTCTCTGCTAATACCTAAGTACAGATTTGACCACAACATTACAAAATAAGTCAGAAGAAGTCAGGGGCGTAGACTTCTATTCCAAAAAGATGACCGATTCTGAAGTTAAATGGTTCCACCCTATGCGATACGAGATTCCATTCTGATTTTGGTTATTCTGTGCTTAGACCATCCACTTATCTTATTATTCCTATAAACACGGTGTAATGCGCATAACACGCGGGAAATACTTTCGAGAAGCAGGAGAAAACGTTTGGAATAAGACAGACCAACGAGTAAGAAAGATATTCATTGTTTTTATTTGGGTGTTGTAAATATGTAAATACAATTTTTTATAAGGAAAATCACAAATAATCCATTTGTGACTTTTTTTTAATTAGAACTTTAATAAATACCTATATTTGTAAATAATATATATATTGTTTAATATTTATAAAATTCAGATCATATAAATATATGTATTTAATTACAACATAACTTTCCCTAATGATTGTTTTTCATACCTAAAATGAAATGTATCCATTTATAAGAAAAAATATTAATAATCATAGTATTCTTAATCAAATTATTTCATATTTATTATTATTATTGTATTATTATTTCCTACGCATGCATGCCATTGAATTCGCATTCCTTTACAGAATTTACGAAAATACTATACCTACAGCAACCCATATTACACATATGGGTCGCTGCTACTACGAACAACGAGGCAGCCTGAGACGTCGGTGGTTGGGAATAACAAATAATAAACACATATCGCAAATTTTCTTAATTACATCCAGTTTTCTTCTGGCTGCACTAAAGAGAGCAAAATTTCTGCGAAACATTCAGAACTGCAACTACCTTATTGTTTTTATTGCTTAACCTTAATTTAATTTATATCTAATTTTATTACTACTGTAATGTAACGTATTACTTTGATTTTCATACATGTTTCAGAAAGTTTTCGAATTATACATACCTTTTTTCCCACTAGATTCTCAAAGCGTGGCCTAAAGAAAGACCAGGCTCCCATATTCTGTGGTTCTTCCTGGCACCATAGTAAAACTGAAAATATATACGTTTTTATCAGTAACTGAAGTTTAATTTTTACTAATTTCTAAGTCTGCATAGGGAAACCTATTATTGAAAAAAAAAACATATTACAACAATAAAGAAATTTAGTTTTTTGTTTTTTTTTTATTATTTTAATCGACGACAAAATGTTCGCATATTTTTTAGAATCACAGTTTTTTGAAAATAATTTTGAAGTAATGCGGTAAACTTGTGTGTGATGATATTATTTATCTAGTAGGCTGGAAAAACCAGAATGTTTAGACATTTTTGACATTTAAATGCATATTATTAACATTTATAGTCATTCATGCATTTTATAAGCACACATTGTGTGTTAATTAAGCAGTGGAAAAATATTCTTTTCTATGACCCCTATAGAAAGTAATATTTTCCATCCTCAAATGTGGGTAGAAAATGGTACTTTCTCTGCCTAGGGAGGCAAAATAGCGTTCCTCCCTAAGGAGAAAACTATTTTCTACCAGCATTTTTGACTATTACCATAAATTCCTTGAAATCTCAATGTCTATTAAAATGTCAAAATAGACGTCAAAATTAAGGTAAATAAAATCATTGTAAGGTAATGTTTTATTAACTTTAAACAATACGGCTCATTTTAAAAATATGATTAAAATTAATGTCCTACTAGCCTCTTATTTTGCAATAATAACCCTATTTTGAGGTACATTAAATGAGAAATATCGCCCCACGGCATTATGAATATCCATAACGCCCTAGGGCATTATAAATTTATAAGGCGTTAACATTTTCACTACAAAACAACACAAAACAACTAAATGGTGATGGCGTTATTGACAAACAAAATGTGTTGCATAGTTAGTGTTTACAAACAATTTTGAATACTATTCTTTTTTAAATGAAATCGTCCTGAAAATAATAGATATCAAATTAATCAATCGTAAATGTCAAAGAATTTTCGAATTAAATAACAGACTACTAGTACATTAAACGATTAAGGCAACACGGGTGTTATAGGATAATGACGCCCTCGATCGACGTACATTCCTTTGGGGAAGTACACTGCCGACCTCGGTGCGTCCTTATGACACCCTTGATACCTTAATAGCTATAACATTTCAATTTTTACAATGATTTACAATATTTTGTCATCATACTAACCACCTTTGAAACTGGTATTTTAATATTCCACGGCTTACTTACTATTCACATTGCTATTAAAACTGTCATAATGCCAATATACATTATTTAAGAAATGTTAATTCCCTTTCACCCGTTTTTTATATTAGAGATCATAGAAAAAATAATATGCATAACATGGGAGGAAAGTGTGAATCCATTCCTTGGATGATTACCTCCCTCCGCTTCGCGTCGTACATTAAACTACATCCTCCCGATGAAATGTTATATATTCCTTCCTTGTTATACAAATAGCTATTTCACGCATGAGATCAAGATTCAATTATCAAAGCAAGATGGACGAAACTATGCCTATAGAAACATGCAGAAGAAGTAATTAAAGTTCGAGGATTGAACACTCGTTACTAACATTCTTATTTCAAAAGATTGAAGAGAAGTGCTGTAGCCCAATATCTTCTACGTTATTATTCTTTTTTGGAATTTTCTAATAGTTAATAAGTATTATAAGGTAAGGCTTTTCACGAAGTTTTTAGATAGAAACACTATTATTTGTTTCGGGATTTTAAAATAAATGTTTCTTTTTAGTACAAACTATTATTTAACTTGGTTCATCAGAATTTCTTTTTGTACAAATAAAATTAATCAGAAAATCAATCAACAATCGAATTTTATGAATATATGTATATTTGGGGTTATGGCATTATGGAATATATATTTTATTATATATATTTTTTTTCGTATGGGTTGGTTTTATTCATATGCCATGTGCTTCTTAAATCAGACGTAAACTGATTATTTTGTTTATCTAACATGAATAGTCTCCGCGAGAAATTTTGTAAATTTCTGACCTTCAATTTTGTCCTTGTAATTATGATTTCCGTATTTAGGAAAATCACTTAACACTTTGTTAAGCAATGTAAATCAAATCTGGTTTTTTAAGTAAAATTTAAATCTTGGTAAATTAAAATGTGTGGTTTTGGTAATAAAATAATGCGACCATAACGGAAAAGTTTTAAGGTGCATTGTGCATTCGCTCTTTCCATTTTATTTGTCTGTATTCTCGTCTTCACATAAGAAAACTGGAGTAACTACAACCATATTTCAGGCAAAATATGTGTATTTATTTGTGTAAACGGTAAGTTTACTCCTTTTTTGAAATTTAAAAGAATGTCTTACCATACCATCGGCAATCAAACGCTCAGTTTCTATACTTTATTCTTAAAAGGAGTGGGGCATAGTCAACCCTTTACAACTCTATTGTAATCAAACGGTAAAATCTATATTTAGTAAATAGTGACAAGTGTTAGCATAATTATTAATGATACAAGTTTGATTATAGCATTTTTAACGGAACGAGTTTGATTGCCAAAACGACGCGATAAGCAAAGTTCTGCGGCAATCAAACAAGTTTCGTAAAACCATAATCAAACGTGTATTGTTCAATATTTTATGTTATCCTGAACTGTAAATACTGTTCAACAATAATCACCCTTTATTGGTAACAATGTTCATAACAGACTAGACTGTTAAAGTCTTTTACCGATATATTTTGATTTTTACTTTCTTATACCTAATATAAGGAAGTATAGTAAGTATTGTGATTTTTTTTCGACCTCGAGATTTTGATTGATATATACATTTTGACCCTTCTGAATTCATTCTGACTATTTTCCGAATGATGTCTGTCGGTGCGTGTGTGTGGATGTGCGTGTGTATTGATATGCGTGTGTGTGGATGTGTGTGTGTATGTGTGTATCCGCGATAACTCAAAAAATAGTAATGGGAGACTTTCCAAATCTGGCATTTAAGATTTTCAACAACATTTTAGGTGACACATTAAATTTGGTGAATGTGGTATCACCAGAAGAGACATAATGAATGAAAGAAAAAAAGGTATAATTTCGGGAAAAAAATACAAATTTTTATTGCATTTCTGGACGAATCTCGATGAATTATAATGAAAAAACATAACTTTATGAAAAATAAATCTGTCTGCATGTCTGTAGTATCGCGATAGCAGCCACAGTTTTTGAGATAATGATTTCAAATTTGGTACACATGTTCTAAAGGCCAAAGACAATGATAAATTCGGTGCTGAGAAAAATTGGCCAGCTGAAACGAGGTCCACGGGACCCAATCTTTTTTTGTATTTGCCTTTACAAAAAATATATTCTTGATGAAAGATTATAAATCATGTCTACTATATTAAGTGAATAGCCAAGTACTTAAATAAAGCTGATGTAAACTGAAATTTTTTACACATTTGACCTCAATAAATTTAACAGTTTGACATTTGAATTGTCTAATATAGTTGCAAAAATGTCAATGTCAATAAGAAGAAATTATTAAATATATGACATGAATTATTATTGACAGTATCGAATGACGCTGATAATTAATAATTTAAAAATTTTATTGAAACATTTCAAGGTACGCAATTAAAATTTCGTTATCGCTTGCCGAGTCGCTCGCTCTTCCATGCTCGCATGGTAAACCCTATATAACGTTCTTATAATGTAATATGCTATTATTTTCGTCAGTAAAAATAACAAGTTTCCGTTTTATTTTTATATGCATGACAAATTAGGATTACAAATTTAACGTAAAATTTAAAATAAGTCAAATTATTTTCAGTTTTAACAAAGCGATCGATATCGTTTTGCTATGGTAATTTATGAAGACCGCACCTCAGGTAGTCATTTCCAGAATATCAGTGGCGGAATCAGCTCGTATCCGAACAAATCAATATTTTCATATGCAAATATCTGATGTGGCCAGCACATAACTTTCTTATACCAGTATATATCATCCGGATCTAAAAAAATCATTCTATTTAATTTTTCACTTACCTCAATTAAATTCTAATAGCGTACCTTGAAATGTTTCATTAAAATGTTTAAATAATTAATTATCAGCGTCATTCAATACTGTCACTAATAATTCATGTCATATATTTTAATAATTTTTTGTTATTGACATTAACATTTTTGTACCTAAATTAGACCTTTCAATTGTCAAACTGTTAAATTTATCCTAACCTCATTTTATGAGGCCAAATGCGTAACATATTTCAGTTTACATCAGCTTTATTTAGGTACTTGGAAATATATTTTATTCACTTGATTTAGTAGACAAGATTTATAATCTTTCATTAAGAATATATTTTTTTGTAAAGTCAAATACCAACAAGTTTGAGTCTCTCAGCTGGCTAATTTTGCTCATCACCGAATTTTTCATTGTCTTTGGCCTTTAGAACAAGTATACCAAATTTGAAAGCTTTATCTCAAAAACTGTGGCTGCTATTGCGATACTACGGACATGTGGACAGATTTTTTTAATTGCAAAACTGTCCCTTAGACTTACTAAACCAGAGATATGCGTGAATAACTGCCACTGGTTATCAAATCAACTTCAAGCTTATTTCCTGTACAAAGTAGTTATAGTGTACACGAGTATTGGACGGAAAGGTTTATGCATTACCTCCCGGGGCAACTAGTGAGATTCTTTTCAGAGATCGAGGCATAAAAACCTCACTGATGTCACTGCGCGTGTTGAAATCCTTTTTAGAGATCGAGATATAAAGATTTCACTGGCACTTTAATGCAACTACGACTAAGATGGACTTTTCAGAGATTGAGGTATAAAAAGTCCTATCTTTACGTCAATACTCAATAAAATGACAACCGATAAATTTCGATGTTTGTTGTTGAATGGATAACCCACTTTATCAATGAATCGCGGAATTTCCCCTATATTTCCAACTTATTCGGAAAACAGGTACTTCGGACAATACAGCAGTAAAATCGGGCACAAACGGTAAAATGGCGGAAATACAAATAAAAACAGTAAAACGGTCAAAATTATTCTTACCACTACTTGATCGCGAAGTCCATTGAAGATCGGGAGCGGAGTGTTTCTTACTTGAGCACTCAACAAGTCAAGTTGAAGAAGTGATTCTGTCATGTGGAGTGATTCAATTTATACTAAATCTCCTGCCGAATAATGGCGGGGATCTGTGCGAGAGTATCAACTGCTGTCTGTGACAAACGTTATTTCAGCTTATCTTGGCGTGTCATATTTAAACAAATTCCCTGCGGTAATTCATATTAACAAATGTTTATCAAATATTCCAAAGCTTGGAATCGCTTGCTCATAATTTTTAAACTATATTTCCGAAAAGAAATAATTTAAAACAGCCAAGTACTTATATTTAAATATAAATTAATTAATAATTCATCCAGTAAATTATTAAAACAAATAGAAATAATATTCTTTACCATGAATAAATGCTTTCAACTTGCTTTGAAATCAAACTAAATTAAATTAAACTACTTTCCTCTTACTTGATTGATACAAACACAATAAACGATTTATCATTAAAATAATAAACAAACTAAGATTACCCTGTAAAGAAACTGGTTTGAAACAATTATATTTGAGAAATAATTGTTATTCCACCTACTGGAAAATAAATTTAATTTTGGTTCAACAGTTTTAAAAAAAATATAAAGACGAATTATCGTATACAGGGTGTACCAAAGTGAATGAAGAACCCATTTAGGTCTGGTTACAATAGAAAACTATTAACGGAAAAATCACTTCATTACAATACATGTTTTACGTGAATGAATGCACGAGTTGTGCGAAAGGAAACAATTTATTGCCTACCTTTAGATGTTATTCTTTACAGAAAACGGAAAGGATACATGCTCTCTTTCAAATCACAAATGACTTGGAAACCGTTATATTGTGGCAGCTGTATCATTGCATTTCACAATATTTATTTTCATTTTATTACTTGTATGAGAAATATACGCAAGTCCGTAACTGGAATGATTACCTGAGATCCAGTATTTAGTAATTTATATGAAGAATAAATATTGTTATTATTGTTTAAATAAATTTTGCTTCAATCTATGTCATTCCTTGGTTTAGAAAAAAAAACAATGCGGTAATGGATTCATTACCGCAGTAGTAGGGTAACAAATTATTTTGTTTAATACACTATAACAACACTAACGATGATAAAAATTTTTAATGATTTTTGAAATCTTAATACAAAATACACCACTATTAACATAGTCTGTTAGTAAAATTTGTAACTTTAAATAAAAAATATATAACCTAATAAATTACAAAACTATAACAAATCTGCCAAGTAGTACCATACAATTCACAGAAAATTCTGGGGTAGTACCAACACTAAGACAAATGGCAGATAATCAGGGTCGTCTAAGATTTAACAGGATTGTGAGTGAATGTACATATAGCCATCGACCAAAAGATATAAACTTAATGATATAGCTACTAAATAAATGTATCTATTTACCTTTTGCTTTTGGAAATTTTGAAACTTCATGCCTCAATTCTAGTGTTGGAAATGGGCAAAAACATTCAACTCTGATGATAGCTGTATCTTCAATGTTCATCAGCTTTCTCTTTTCAGTCAGAGAGTAATAATGCTTTCCTGAAGTTATGAGTATTTTATTTATTCTCGATGAATTAGCCTTCGGATCACCTAAAATAGTTTAGAATTTATATTAAATTTAAAAATAACTTGAAAATAATAACCTAATACACTTTTTGAAATGCGTTCCTGGTACCATATCCAAGAAATTTGAGGTACAATCAGAGTGCCTTAGAAGAATCTTCGGAGTTAAAATAATTAAAAGGTTTTCTAAAATTTCGGATCATCTAGAAATAAGAAAATGTTTTAAGTGACAGTAGATTTTTTCGGCAAATATTAGTAAGTATTTGCCTATATGATTTATTAAGCAATAACATTTAATGTGTTTTCATACATAGAAAAAGGTTGCAGATTTCTAATATCGTAACGATTTCTGAAAGTCTTCACTATATTTCATATAAACAGTTCTTCCTAATAAAACAAATTAGAAAAGTTATCATATCATGACATTGTGTATCCGTCTGATTTGTGTCTGAAATATGGTATAATTCGTTTTTCTTTCTACATTGCATATCCTTAGCGAAATTCGGAATTTCCGTTTTTATATAATTTCTATGAGACACAAGATACAGTAAATATAAAATGCTGAATATTTATTTAGTTGTTTATCTAGATAAAAGTAAATAGCAGGATGAAAATAAAGAAATTTTTCGTTAAATTATAAAATTAAATGAAATGCTATTTAGACTAACAATAGATGACTATCAAAAGATACTACAGAGGCTTCAATATATTTTGATTTAGCTCTGTGGAAAGCTACTATTTGTAAGGTTGTGAGTAGCATATATGAGCGGATTTTGGCTCACTGACTACCAATATCATCAGAGGCTTACATCTAAGACAATAACTATGACCAATGAGAGCGTTTGCTATTATAAAGATAAAATGGGTAGTAGTTAGAGATGGGAATTTTAGTTCGTTTTTGCTGAATTAATTCCTTTGGTCACATTCATCAAAGTGATTCATTCAATTGAACGATTCAGCGAGTCAGGTAATCTGAATCTATTTTGTTTCTGGGATTGTCGTTAGTTGGTAGTTAATATCGCTGTATCGGGAGTAAAGGAAAAGAGATACGTACTGAATACTTAATTAAAGCACTTATTTGCTTTTGACAATATAGTTACCGATCTCAATGATAGTAGGAATTGAAAATAGTGATCATGAAAGAAGTAAATAAAGGTATTTATTTCAATACCAACCACTGACCGTGCCGTGCCGATTTCCTATTTGCAATTCGCCCCCGACGAATGAATAAAATATACTACATTGACTAGTATACTACCAAGTACGAGGGTCGATTTTCGAGCTGCTTATTTAGCTATTATCTTAGATATAAACCGATGGTATAGGCTTTGGTCCCAGCTCCCTCTCCCCGATACTAACATCTAGGTCCTAGATTTTGGAATCGCCCACGTATATGCCCCCAGATCTCTAATAATAATGGAGACGGAACGTTGGTAGTCTGTGAACCAGAACCGGCACATTTATACTACTATTATGATAATGGAAAATACAGAAGATAACACAATGGATGATCTTTATTTGCATATTGAGACAGCCTCATATACATATTTCCATATAATTTGAAGCATAATCTGATTTAAGTATATTTAAAGTTTATGTAGTTATTTTTTAAGATTTATGATACATACAGTAATCTTCAACCTTCCCCTATATCATAAAATAATGTAGACATTAAAATCAAATTAAATTATTTTATAAAAGAATACAGTTACCTGTCTTCTCAATAAATGAAAATATTGAGCAGGAGTACTTGGCTGACATACTTGCATGTTTACGTTATCTGCATCAACTCTATTTTCTTTTGAATCGGTTAATTGTAGAAATCTTTCCAATCTGCAAGAACTATGTTCTGGCCCGGCACCGTCATAACCATGTGGTAAAAGGATAGTTACACCTGTTTGCCACAACCATTTAGCTGAAATATTATGATATATTAGATGCGTCCTTTCTAACTGAAATCTCAGTTAATCTAAGTAGTTTTACGGTTACGGAGGCTATATCAAATAAAATTATGCTTTTATTTGTGCAGTGTAAACGTAAAACAACTTAGATTAGCTATGATCTCAGTTAGAAAAAAACGCACCTATTATAATATATAGTCTGTACCAAATTCGAGACACATTATTGATATCTTTGTCATTACAAGAGTTAAATAGGGGAAGTCTTAAAGAATTTCATGACAAATTCAGAACTACTTAAAAAAATTCCATCTACTGTAGATTTTGAACATTTAAAAAAGTGAAATTTCGGATTTTTGATTTTTCCTCATATCTTTTCAAGTAAAACAATCTTAAGTAGACATTTACTTTCCGGCTTCGCCCCGTCCGGTAATTTTCCGTAATCGTTCGAAATAATATTTACTTATTTATAGTCATATCTTTACGAGTTCATCTTTATGTTCTTTCTTATGTATTGCAACCGTAACAAAAATATCGGAAAATTTTTTATTTTTTATTTTTATTAATTTTGATGCAAAGCACCCTAAATTCTCCAGTGATCATGTTCAAATTATAATATTAAAAATAAGGAGCTAGATATGCATTTGTTAATTTAACTGATTATTTCAGAAAAAAAGCTTATTTATTTTACATCGTTGTAAAGAAAATGAATTGCCGATTTCAAATATAGTATAATAATATGTGCTGTTTTTATTTGAAATAAACAAATTTTACGAGTAAAAAATAAATTCTATGAAAACACATTTTTGTGTAGGTATGTGATTAAACGTCTTACCACATTGCTTTCATTTGATTTCTAAGCCAACTTCACAAAATTTTGAATTATCTTAGTAAAAACAGCTGCAATAGATATTTACAATTAATTGTTAGTTTTTTCCACCATTTTAAATCAAAATATTTCTTGCGATATGGTATATTACGAATGTTAAAAAATATTTATGTATGAAAAAAAAAACGAAATTAATCACACTTCCGGTTAAATCAGAAATCCTACAAATGTCTATTTTAGCTAGAAAAATACATATTGGCACACAATGTATCACGACTAAATTTCCATTTCTTTTTTGTTGAGAATTGTGGAAATGGCATGATGCCACATACAGCTTGGGACATCTGGTAACAGTTCTTTTTCTTTAATATGAATACACATATTCAAATATTTTAAATCTACGTATGTAGAATTTGTATTTCAAATATTGCATTTATTTTTTATATTTTTAATTACTATTTTCATTTTGAGGCGTCTGCGTCCCATGTCATTTCTATGATCTCTTGGATAATGAATTTTATTAGAATTGCTTGAATATAGACAGGGTAATATTTGTATATTAACATATTAGCATGCCTAGCGCGAATTAGTTCAGATAATATAATCAATGTTCCAAGATTAGTAGCGAAGTTTAATATAAGTAACTAACGGTAGCACAGACAACCAAAAGGCATTCTATGGTGAATGTATGACTAGTCACTGTCTCGCATATTGCTGAGTTCGATCCAGCAAATGGCAATGCTGGAGATAATAGTTATGTCCACGTCTTTTCACCGCAGGATTTGGGGGTTGTATAATTTATGCGGTTTCGTTTTTTTTTTCTTTTTTATTGTTGTTAAAGGCATATAGGTATTATATTTTATTTAATGCTTACCTTCTCCAGAACTAATGAAAGTGTCAAATATAATCTGAGCTCCATTAAAAAAGTCCCCAAATTGGGCTTCCCAAATAATCAGATTTCTTGGGTTCTCCACACTCATACCGTATTCATAACCCAAAACCGCCTCCTCTGACAAAATGCTATTTGCAATCTCCAAAAACGCAGTTTGGTCCGGTTGGATATTATTTAATGGTATATAAATGTTATTGGTCTGTTGATCTACCAACATGACATGTCTGTGAGAAAATGTACCTCTTCCCACATCTTGACCACTTATTCTGACATTATAACCTAAAATTAATTATGCAACATTCCAAAGATAATTATAATAATAATAAATACATTATCAATTTTGCAGTAATATATTTAGAAATATTTTTTTTATGCAATTGAAGCTCAAGAACTCCTAGTGCCTTTAAGACTTAAAAGAAAGTTATTCCAAAATGCATCTGGTCTCTTTTAATGTAATATAGGTATCTAACATTCAATAAAATAGAAACCTCAATTATTTATCAGAAGTTAGATACCTACAAAAAGGACATAAACTGAAGTCGGTTTGCCTTTTGTTAAAAATTTTTCGTCATGATTGGATCATGTACTCGAGGGCAAGAAGCAGGATTTAAAATGTCAGGTGGCTACAAAAATCTGTCATGGGAATTTCACTCAAATGAAACCATATTGTATCATTCCTAAGCCTACTGAATGACCATCAAGATCTCTAGACCTTTCGTGGGGATATCTAAATAAAACTCCTCGTCATCGTAACTTATTAGTTAGTAGGCAGAGGAAATATATGTCATATTTTAGATCCGGAAATTATAAAAAAATCCTATTTTTTTAAATACCTCGTGCGTAGAATTACTTTAGCGGAGAAGTGTTTGGCATATGGTCCGCTGAGATGCAAAACAATATGTATAATTCGCGAAAATTATAAGTGATGGAAATAATCAAGATGTTTTAATGATCTATTAATATTAGTAGTACTAATTTTAGTAATTTTAGCTTCCTAAGTTATTTGTTATTTTTATATCATGTTGGGTGCATTTAATAAATAGTACTACGTACTAATTTTTGGAGTGTGTTATGTTCTATTTACTTTACAAATAGGTAACAATAACTAGTTATTTAAAACAACTACTTTTAAATTATTCCACACTAATTTATACAAAGTAAACGCTACCTTTCACCAATTATTGTATCTGGTTTGGCAAATCAAATCTATGGGTTTGCTATATTCTGTTGTTGCAACTAATTACCAACTCTGTATTTTATCGTGTTCATCGATCGAGGGTTTTAACTTCGAAACCGAAAGAATAATCGAACTCAGCCGCATTCAACGTGCAATGATCATATATAACTAATTTTCATAACTAATAATATTAGGACTATTAATTTTTAGTAATCGATTATCTCGAGATATTTAAATAATCGACTAATTCGATTTCATATCGTATCTCAATTATTCCCATCACTACTGCCTGCCTATGTGAACTATTTAGAATTTGCACCATCAGCCTTGGTAGATGTGAAACGTTTATTTTCTTTGTACAAACATGAACAGGGTTATGCACATAACATTCTACCCTCTCTAACTTTTTATCTTCTTACCTAGAAAAATATGGTAAAGAACAAAGTTGTTGGAAATTTTCTTGCAATTTCAGAAAAACAATTGAAAACAATTGAACTTCTCATTCTGGAGATATGAATCAAAATTTTATTTTCATAAATGGAATACTCCTTATAATTCTTATTTTTAGAAATCCTCGCTTTGTTCTGATTACAATGATATATATGATATATATGATATATATATATATATATATATATATATATATATATATATATATATATATATATATATATATATATATATATATATATTGATACGTATTTTTAAGTTAGTTTGTAATTATTTTAAATTACGTTAAGTTAAAGGTAAATTTTTATAAACATCCTTCCATATAAAATATTAGTTTTAATGTAAGTCGAGACATCTATCAGTTTTCAGGCAAAGTTGTATAAAAGAAATTATAGCAAAAACCTTATCGGTACGGGCGGGCTGATAGTGTTCAATCGCCAGCAGATTTGGGGAAAAGAAAGTAAATGTGCATAGTGAAGTTTTATTATAAAATATCGTTTTTGCGGATATTACACTATTGTCACATGAAAAAAAACGAGTCATATTTTTGGTGTACTTAAATATTGTTTGGAAGAATTGACCGTCGTAACTCTTAGAAAAAAAAAAGAGGATTAATTTCTTAAGTGAAGGAGTACAGGAAAAAAAAACGTCTCTGGGTTTGCATAGGGTTAATCGCATCCGAGGTGAGTGTTTTGGTCTGAAACTTCAGTCTTGTTATTTATATTTACTTATTAGCCTAGTCCAAATTTTTGTTTTGCTAATTTTAGGCGTTTTTATACCAGGCGTTTTCTAGCCGGGTAACCTAGTTGGAAATAAAAAAGTAAAACTGCTGATGGTTAGTGTTAAAGCTGTTTCATGTTGGAAGTATATAGTGGGATGTTTATATACAGGAGGTTGTTTACTACAATCGTTTGGTTAGTGGTTGTACCAGTTTGACTGCATTGGAAAGTACGAACCGGAAGTACCGATTGTCTCGAGGGCTCTTACGACTAAGGGATGAAAAGGATAAGTACCACATAGTGGATGTATTTCTTTATGCGTTACTTAGGAAGACTACTAACATTTTAACTATATGCGTCCCATTTTCACCTACATCCAAGGTGACTTATTACCTAAATTATTTGTGAATTATAATTGAATACCCACCAATTTCACCCCAGAAAGTATTATCTCTATACCGTATCAGATTTTAATGCTGTGACAACCTTTTAGATAAAGTCCCCTAGTCCGGTTTATTATATTTATAATTGGTGGGATCTTTATCTGAGGGTTGTACTCTCGAGAGTCTAGGTCGTATTTTTTTGTGTACTTTAGTTTAATATTTAAGAAAAGCTTTCGGCGGTACAGTTACTGGTTGTACATTTATATATTTATGTGTGTATATATGTATATTTAGTTAGTAAACCCTTATATTTACCAATGCCTGAGTTTCATTTTTTGTAAGTAAGTTTGGCACTTCATTTAGTGATTTTTTTTAGTTCATTGGGTATGTATAGAGTATTTTAAATCACTTGGCGCCCTTACATAATTTGAAGACTAGATACTATAAACAAACAAATATCAACAACCGAACCTCCCCGACTCCACTGAGTTTATTTTAGTCGGAGCATACCCTTTTCTGCTACTAACGAAAAATTTACGTAACAGAAAATTGACGCCCAAGACGTGGGGCAGTAATTAGTTAATATGGTATATAGGGTTTAATAACGACGTTTAGGATTATACACTTAATACATAAATTTAAACAT
This sequence comes from Rhamnusium bicolor, assembly GCA_029963845.1. Taxonomy (NCBI): domain Eukaryota; kingdom Metazoa; phylum Arthropoda; class Insecta; order Coleoptera; family Cerambycidae; genus Rhamnusium; species Rhamnusium bicolor. The sequence goes on from JANEYF010001325.1 coordinate 360,393, forward strand.
TCAAATACTTTATGTTTTAAATATTTTTGGATATTTAATAATCTTTGGTGAAATTATTATATTATTATATGTGTTGTTTATATATAGTTTTAAGAGAATTGTTGTTTATTAGTTGTTGAATATTTTTTGGAGTGAAATATATCATATTTTTTTTCTCGTAATAACAAGAAAAATACATAAAAGTATTTGGGTTACATTTATCACGTTATTACATTTAATAGTTAATCTTTTTACACCTGATAAGAAACTTGGATGCCGGTATCACATCCTTTCTTTTTATTTTTTTCATAGTTCAAAAAATCGACAGGTTCTTTTTACATTTAATCATTTATTGAGCTTGGTCGAAGTATATTAATTTATGCTATTTAAAATATAACTTCTTGTCCATTATTTTTTTCTTTAGAAAAAACCTTTGGAAAAAAATATATATATTTAGGTACAGGGGCATAATTATATAAATACATACTCAATAAACAATATTGGATGAGTATAGTTGAGAAATAATTTGCTGTTTGGTGCTTGTAGGTTTTCATTCTATTAGTACGGGTAATTAGTTAAAAATTTTGGATAAATTGGTTTTATAGTGTTGTTAACACTTTCTGGCATTTCAATATGGACGTAAATAGATTAAATAGAGAAGAATGCAGTTTGAATTAAATGTAAGAGGGTTTCCAAATACACAAGTTTTAACAGTGGAGCAAATGAGGAAAAAGTTGAGAGATGATATCCGCGATGAAAATTTAGGGGAATTAGTTACAGAGGAAAATTACAATCCGGATATAGCTTCTGAGATAACGATTTGTAATAACAAAATTGTTCAGTTGGAAGAATACGTGAATTCAAAAAATATTAGTCGAAATAGCAATGAACATAAATATTTAAACGCAAAATTACAGCATGTTTATGGTAGATTGTCTCGGTTAAAGCCAAATGATTTAGAAGATGGTTTAAAAAATTCAATAAGAAATCTGCATGATCAGTTAGGAGAAATTGAGCAAAAGTTAGATGATAAGTTATTAGCAAGTGAGGGGGTTCTTCATATCGATGAAGCTGCCGCACTGGAAATGAATTCACGTTTACCAATTGTTAACAATGCCAATAGATGCTATGTGCCCGTGCATAAATGGGGAATATATTTTAGTGGGGATCCAAATGATAAAAATGGGTTAAGTGTAAATGCATTTATTGAAAGGGTTGAAGAGTTTCGGTTATCTCGAGGAGTATCTGAGGATGAATTAAAAAATTCTGTATCGGACTTACTAAAAGGGGGCGCTTTAATTTGGCATCGTTTAGTTAAAGCTAACATTATATCGTGGACGCATTTTGTTGAACTTTTGAAGGAGGAGTATTTACCTTTTACTTTTGAAAAAGATTTAAAAGATGAAATTCGAAACAGTGTCCAAGATTCACATGAGAGAGTAGGTTCTTATTTTGCGCGTATGTTAAATTTATTCAGTAGGTTACCGCATCCAGCTTCTGAAGCAGAAAAATTAGAAACGTTACGCCAGAATATGGATACTTATTATATTCACGGTATTGGTTCGAATCTCTATAATATTAATTCGGTTGAAGACTTGTTAAAGGAATGTAAAAAATTAGAGAAAACACGAAACCTAGCGGCTAGTCGCCCAACAACAAAACGAGTACATTTGCTTGAAAAAGATTTAGCGGGTCCTAGTAGTGGTAGTTCACCCCCAAAAAATAGGCGAGTAGAAAATATAAATGGGGTTGTTTGTTGGAACTGCGATGAAATGGGTCATAACTTTAGTAAATGTAAGAAACGTCGAGAAAGAAAATTCTGTTTTCGTTGTGGGAAACACAATGTCACGAAATATACCTGTGATTGTAATCGGGGAAACGGCGGAAGAGATCGTCAAGTTACCGGTCAACGATCTCTTGCTCAAAACCGGTAGATGACTCTCGGCAGGCTTGGATAAGTTTTGTAGGACTGCAGTATAGAAAATATCTTATCGATTCTTTATTTTCCTCCTGTAAAAATGATCCACGTCCATATCTAAAGGTGAACATTCATGATTTAACTTTTTTTGGATTGCTTGATTCAGGAGCAACTCAAACTATAATAGGTAAATCGGGTTGGGAGAAATTGGAAAATTTAGGGGTTGTAAATTTAGAGAAAAATGGTTCCTCGGTTAAAGTAGCAAATGGAAATAGGTGTAATGTTTTAGGCTTAGTTCAGTTACCTATAGAGTTAGAATGTAAGGTTAGATTAATTAAAGCACTAGTGGTTCTTGATATCGAGGCGGATATAATTCTGGGTATAGACTTTTGGAAAGACATGGACATTGTGCCGAAATTTTCTAAAAATTTTTCTTGGGAGTTTGGGGACCCAGTAAGTTCACTTGGATTATGTATTATAAGTGTAGAGGACAGACAAAAATTAGATACTGTAGTTTTAAATTTTTTTGATAAAATGGGGTCAGAATTAGGATGTGCAAGAGGGGTCTTTCATAGCATCGATACAGGCAATGCTATTCCCATTAAACAACATTATTACCGAGTATCTCCGTATATTCAAAATTTGATAAATTTAGAGGTAGATAAAATGCTTAATTTAGGCATTATCGAGCCATCTAAGTCAGCTTGGTCGAGTCCTATTGTAATGGTTAAAAAACCTAATAACGAATACCGTTTCTGTATCGATTTTAGAAAGGTAAATCAAGTTACGAAAAAAGATGCTTATCCATTACCCTACATAAATAGTATTTTAGATAGATTGCGGGAGGCAACAGTTTTAAGTTCTATTGATTTGAAAAGTGCTTATCATCAAATACCATTAGATGCATCTAGTAAGGAGAAAACCGCGTTTACAGTTCCCGGTAAAGGCTTGTTTCAATTCATTCGTATGCCATTTGAATTACATAATGCTCCGGCCACGATGCAACGCTTTGTGGACACAGTTATAGGTTATGATTTAGAAGACTCTGTTTTTATATATATGGATGATATCATAATTGCTACCAAAGACTTTGCTTCTCATGTAAATGTTCTAGAAAAAGTTTTTGATAGATTACTTGCAGCGGGACTCACGGTCAATAAAGACAAATGCGAGTTTGTTAAATCGGAATTAAAATTTCTCGGTTATGTAGTTGATAAATATGGACTTCGAACTGACCCTAGTAAAGTGGAGAGCATGGTTAATTATCCCACTCCTAAATGTGTAAAAGAGGTTAGGCGATTTATTGGTTTAGTTTCATGGTATAGGAGATTTATACCTAGTTTTGCAACTTTGATTTCTCCTATAAGTAAACTTACTAGGAAAAATCAAAAATTTATTTGGTCCTCTGAAGCCGAAGCATCCTTCTGCAAGGTGAAAGAACTATTGGTATCAGCACGTATACTTTCGTGTCCAGATTTTACTAGAGAATTCGTTTTACAGTGTGATGCTTCGCAAGTCGGGTTAGGATGTGTTTTGACACAAAATTTCGATGACGGGGAACATCTGATTGCTTATGCAAGCAGAGCTTTGACTACACAAGAGTCCAAATACTCCACAACTGAACTGGAATGCTTATCTGTACTTTGGGGAATTCAGAAATATCGCTGTTACGTAGAAGGAGTTAGGTTTCAGGTCATCACTGATCACTACTCTTTACTGTGGCTTCATAAACTGCAAAATCCATCTGGTCGGTTAGCACGTTGGTCGTTACAACTACAGAGTTACGATTTTGAAATCCTTCATAGAAGAGGTAAATCTCATTTAGTCCCAGACGCTCTATCCCGAGCGATCAATTATGTGGAGGTAAGTGAAGATAATTACGACGACTGGTATCGTGGTCTTTTGGAAAAAATTAATTCAAGTCCACAAAACTATCCAAAATGGTGTATTAGGGAGGGGAAAATTTATAAATTAGTGAATACGACTGCTTCGTTTAATGAAGATCATGACTGGAAACTAGTTGTGCCCAAGTCTTTACGTCCAACTGTTTTTCTGGAAAATCATGATGCTCCAAGTTCTGGGCATTTAGGACATTTCAAAACTAAGAAATGTATCGCTATGTGGTATTATTGGCCTAAAATGGATTGTGACGTTGCTAAATATGTTCGTCAGTGTGAAGTTTGCAAGGCTCAAAAACCAGAACAAAGGTTACCTCAAGGCGTGATGCATAAAAGAGTCATTTCAAATCCATGGGAAGTTATTTGTACAGATTTTATTGGTCCTCTCCCGCTTAGTAAAAAGCGTAATCGATTTATTCTTGTGGTCGCCGATCTTTTTATAAAATATGTATTACTGTTTCCGGTAAAATGTGCCACTAGTCAGGCAGTAGTGGAGCATATGGAGAAAGATGTTTTTATGGTATATGGCGTACCGGAGCGTATCATATGCAATAATGGTCGCCAATACATAAGTAACAATTTTCGTAAAATGGTCGCTTCTTATAATTCTAAGATTATTTTTAATGCGCATTACCATCCACAGGCTAACCCCACCGAACGCGTAAATCGGGTCATTAAAACTATGGTTAGGTCTTATATAAACGATAATCATCAGTCGTGGGATGAACATTTACACAAACTTGGTTTCGCACTTTGTACAGCCGTTCATGAAGTTACGGGGTTTAGCCCTGCCTATTTAAATTTTGGCCGGGAGTTACTTCTATCTGGAAAATTGCACAATAAATTGGGTTTCGTTGAGGATGGTCACGATATCGATTTTGAAAACAGGCAAAGGTTGGCAAATCATGTAGAGGAGCTGAAGGAACTTTGTAATATAGTAAAGCGTCGTTTAGCTAGTTCATACGAACAAAGTGCAAATAGGTACAATTTAAGGAGGAGACCCTTATCGTTGTCAGTTGATCAGGTTGTGTGGAAGAAAAATTATACTTTGTCGGATGGTCCAAATTGGTATGCATCAAAGTTGGCTCCTAAGTTTATTAAGTGCAAAGTTGGTAAGAAAATTTCGTCAAATGTCTATCAACTTAAAGACATTCGTTCCGGTAGGTCATTAGGTAACTGGCATGTGAAAGATATTAAGATTGAATAATTAAAACAAAGGAAAAAAAAAGGTAAAATTCCTTTTTTTTTTGTTGTTTTTTCACGTAAGGGAAGAGTTTGATACGTATTTTTAAGTTAGTTTGTAATTATTTTAAATTACGTTAAGTTAAAGGTAAATTTTTATAAACATCCTTCCATATAAAATATTAGTTTTAATGTAAGTCGAGACATTTATCAGTTTTCAGGCAAAGTTGTATAAAAGAAATTATAGCAAAAACCTTATCGGTACGGGCGGGCTGATAGTGTTCAATCGCCAGCGGATTTGGGGAAAAGAAAGTAAATGTGCATAGTGAAGTTTTATTATAAAATATCGTTTTTGCGGATATTACACTATTGTCACATGAAAAAAAACGAGTCATATTTTTGGTGTACTTAAATATTGTTTGGAAGAATTGACCGTCGTAACTCTTAGAAAAAAAAAGAGGATTAATTTCTTAAGTGAAGGAGTACAGGAAAAAAAACGTCTCTGGGTTTGCATAGGGTTAAGCGCATCCGAGGTGAGTGTTTTGGTCTGAAACTTCAGTCTTGTTATTTATATTTACTTATTAGCCTAGTCCAAATTTTTGTTTTGCTAATTTTAGGCGTTTTCATACCAGGCGTTTTCTAGCCGGGTAACCTAGTTGGAAATAAAAAGTAAAACTGCTGATGGTTAGTGTTAAAGCTGTTTCATGTTGGAAGTATATAGTGGGATGTTTATATACAGGAGGTTGTTTACTACAATCGTTTGGTTAGTGGTTGTACCAGTTTGACTGCATTGGAAAGTACGAACCGGAAGTACCGATTGTCTCGAGGGCTCTTACGACTAAGGGATGAAAAGAATAAGTACCACATAGTGGATGTATTTCTTTATGCGTTACTTAGGAAGACTACTAACATTTTAACTATATGCGTCCCATTTTCACCTATATCCAAGGTGACTTATTACCTAAATTATTTGTGAATTATAATTGAATACCCACCAATTTCACCCCAGAAAGTATTATCTCTATACCGTATCAGATTTTAATGCTGTGACAACCTTTTAGATAAAGTCCCCTAGTCCGGTTTATTCTATTTATAATTGGTGGGATCTTTATCTGAGGGTTGTACTCTCGAGAGTCTAGGTCGTATTTTTTTTGTGTACTTTAGTTTAATATTTAAGAAAAGCTTTCGGCGGTACAGTTACTGGTTGTACATTTATATATTTATGTGTGTATATATGTATATTTAGTTAGTAAACCCTTATATTTACCAATGCCTGAGTTTCATTTTTTGTAAGTAAGTTTGGCACTTCATTTAGTGATTTTTTTTGGTTCATTGGGTATGTATAGAGTATTTTAAATCACTTGGCGCCCTTACATAATTTGAAGACTAGATACTATAAACAAACAAATATCAAGAACCGAACCTCCCCGACTCCACTGAGTTTATTTTAGTCGGAGCATACCCTTTTCTGCTACTAACGAAAAATTTACGTAACAATATATACAATATATATATATATATATATATATATATATATATATATATATATATATATATATATATATATATATATATATATATATATATATATATATATATATATATATATATATATATATATATATATATATATATATATATATATATATATATATATATATATATATATATATATATATATATATATATATATATATATATATATATATATATATATATATATATATATATAATTGACTGAGAAGATATATGCTCTCTGTCTTGCACAGGGTGGCGCATTATAGAACACCTTATATAATTTATGTTTATTTCTTAATAAAGTAGTTTTTTAGTAAGATTTGTAACATAACAGCATATAGTCTAAGAGCTGGCTACATAAAGAGGCAAGGTATAAGGTACATGAAATGTGAATAGCTAGAGATGTTCCATTAGCGCTCCCGAACACTGAGTGGCGAGTCTGCCAGCGCGATTAGGAAGATTAAGGCGGAGGCGGACGGTCAAACATGACAAATTTTACAATGAAAAAATGATATGGCTCATAGATAAAAATTATTGGGAAGTGAAGTATTTGTTGCTGCTCTTCAATACAGTCTGCCCCGATGTTGTCTTCCATTTTTTCGTCTGCCATTGACAACATAGCTTCCTCAACAGTTTAACAATCATTCTCAAACATTTTTAATCATGAGGCTTATCATTTTTTTCTCACTAAAGATAACGCCGCTTTCTTGAAGTCTGCCGGCCATTTCTCTTCCACGAAATCGTCTGCCAATACTTTTCCGCGTTTCGTAGTAACAAATACTTCACTTCCCAATAATTTTTATCCATGAGCATTATCATTTTTTTCATTATAAAATTTGTCATCTTTGACTGTCCGCCCCCGCCTTAATCTTCCTAATCGCGCTGGCAGACTGGCCACTCGGTGTTCGGGAGCGCTAATGGAACCTCTCTAGCTATTCACATTTCATGTACCTTATACCTTGCATTTTTATGTAGCCAGCTCTCCGTCTAATAAATGTGCATTGATTTCCCATGGTACTTTAGATTTTTTCATTTCCATTGTAATCAGAAGAAAGCGAGAATTTCAAAAAATGAGAAAAATGAAAAATAAAAGTTTGAGATATATCTCGAAAAAGAGAAGTTTAATTGTTTTTCTGAATAATGCGTTAAAAGAAAATTTCCTACAATTTTGTGTCTTCCTATATCTTTTTAGGTAAGAAGATTAAAAAGTTAGAGGGGGTAGAATGTTACGTGCATAACCCTGCACAGACCAAATCCCTCAAATTTAACAGCCACGAATGTAGAACCAATATTAATTATTGTGACTGTGTTTGCTAATGCGATGGCAGACTTCAGTCATTCTGAATAATACATTGCATCAAGTGGTATGTATTTCATTATTCATTTTATACTTTTCCTTATATTTGTCTACGTATGTCCATCTGTCAACCGTGAGGCAGTAGTTGCCTCTTGCAATAAGATGATGCCGATACTAAGTAAAATAATTTAAAAAATGTCTTAACGTTGGCTTTTTATTAATAGCGTCTCTTGTAAAAACAAATTTAATAAAGATAAATCTTTAACTTTTAATGACTACCGCCTCTAAAAAAATCTGATATATTATTGCTTAGTATTTATGCATTTCCAGAAAATATAATAAATTATTATTATTGGGTATTACATAACCATTTCGTCAAACCTAACATGATAATAATAATAAATACCTATATATTTTATACTGTCACTCTTATCTGATTGCACTAGTATAAAAGGTTTAGGTAAGTAATAAACCAAAAACAATACTTTCAATACATTTTATCATAGAAACAATTAAAACAACTACTCAATTTAGTTAAAATAATTGCAATCATTACTAATGCTTACCTTTATTTATACGTGAAAATAAACTTCCTGTGAACCAAATACCTGTTATTACAATGGTATTGATACAAATTATCACTCTGTCTAGCTATATATTGCTAGACGTTGTTGCCTGTGGTATGCACACACTTTACAATGAGAAATAAAAACGCGGGTAATGTAATCGTGGCGGTACATTTGAATGATTTTCATATGGTCTAATATAGGCAACGACAAACCCATTTGCCCCAAAAATGCATTTTTCCCATGTAACCCTACCTTCAAATAAAAGAGATCCAAGTGCTAAAGCTTCCGCAGTGGACCAATCAATATTTGCACCCTCAGCTACTTTGGAAAGTCTATTTTTTACATGAGTTTTTAATAAAGTTGGATGTATTTCCTAAAAGAAATTATGAGACTTTTTGGCTATATTGAAATAGGCATATAAATAATCTCACGAAATTTTCTGGATATTGAACAGATTTGCTTCCTACAAACTTCATCAAATCTATGTCGATACCTGAATCCCAGGTCGTGATTACATCTTCAGGCTGGATAAACCCTTCCCATTGTTTTTTGAAGGATACATCCTACAAATAGTTCAAATTATCACCATAAATACTAAAAAAAGTTTAATCACTTTGGTATTTGAAAAATTTTTACTTTTTTTTCAACTTAAGAATTTTTCATAAGTGAAAACGTAATCGTAATATTTTTGTAAAACAAAGAAATAATTGAGAGAAACCATGGTATGTATTTACTTGAGGTTGATAATGCTCCACTGCCTTGAGATGTTCATTCAACCAATCATAATGCCCATTTACTATTTGTTTACGATCTTCTTCTGTTAAAATTCCATCAGTAATTAGCTTTTCACTGTACAAGTCTGGTACTGTTCTAAAATATTCAAATTAGACTTTAATATAAAAATTTTTTGATTTTTTACTGTCTAGATCGTATTACACTGTACAAAGCTGGATTCGTGAAAGTAGGGTCATCTAGCTCGTTGTGGCCCCATCGCCTAAAGCAATTTAAATCAATGAACACTTCCTTCCGAAATTTTCGTTGGTAGTCAAATGCCAGTTTTGTTACTTTCAAGATATTCTAAAATATATGAAAGGTTATTATTACAATGTACAATGTGACCCACTTGAATGCGCAACAACACCCATAAAATTTGTATGTATCTTCCGAATTTGACGACCTTTTTTTAAATTGTACCTACTTTACCAACTTTAGGACAAAGTGTCTACTGCATAGTTTTTTGGAGGTGAAAATTCAAAAAATCGTATTAGCAATTTTTTTTATAAGAAATTTTTGTACACCACTGGATTAAGTGCCCCCTGAGATGGACCTGTACCAAATTTCCAAAAGAATATTGCTTATTAATAATAATAATTTTGTGACCTAATAAAAATAACATTGTTCTCAAGGATTTATTTCTTTGATCAAGTAACCCATAGAATAAAAACTGAAAAAGCTAAAATGTCACAAAGTGACAAAGCATTAGTCGTGTGTACGAGAATATTAGTTAATTAGTGGTGTAATTATGGAAGAATTGAGTATGAGACAGAAATGACTTTGAATCTCTAGTTGGCGATAATGTTCTTTCGGCAAGAGATGCTGCCAATTTAATTTGCCAATGCGAAAAGGCAGTTTTAAAAAAACAATAAAATTTATTCACAATAATACAATGTTTACAAAATATGTATAAACTACAACTAGCAGTATTATTGCTACTAAAATCAGAGGCCGAATGTCCCGCTTGAGGCGTTCGCAGTGTTTTTATAGAGTTAGTAGGTCACGTGGAGCCGCTATCAGTACAGGAAGTTTTATCTGTGCAGAAGGCTTGTTGTGTGTACATAACTTGCCAGAGAATTTAATAACAGACCTCTCGATAGATCTACCAAAATTTACTAAATTAGTTAGCGCTGGGATAATTCGAATGAAAAATAATCGATCATTCAGATATTGCAATATCTTGAGATATTTCGAATATCCTTGTCATGAGAATTCGAATGATTTAAATCTCGAAGAGTGGTGCCGCCGACTGCCAATTGAATAATCGTCATTCGTTTCAACAATGATTTGAGCGATGAGATACGATGCGGGTACTAGTGTACTTGAACGCATGTTAAGATTGTTTAAGTTTAGTTGTTTACCGTCGGCGGCATTTTGGTTGTGCTGACCTGCGGAATCTAAATATATGGCTATTGGTTGATGCCATTTGGAGTTGGATTGTCTTGAGTGCAGAACCAGATTGAGTTACGTTACAATTTATAACTAGTAATTGAGATTTGTATAGAAATAATAGCCAACTGCCCGTCAAATCGATTATTTATGAATTATGACTCTAATTCTTCACTTCTTGAGCTCTAACCATAATTCGAATGATCATTCGATTATTAAAGGTAGGTATTCGAATAGTCGTTATTCGATTATTGAAATCACTCGATTATGCTCAGCAGTATAAATTAGTAAACTTTGGATCTTCAGTGAGCAACAACACTGTACACCGCATAAATAAAGTTTTCAACGAGACATGTAGTGTATCAGAGTATATTCTTAAAAACAGAAATGTTTAATTCCGTACAGTTCTCTACATTCTAGGCACTTTTATACAGTTTTTAGTGGAATATTGAATGAAGACGAAATATATGCGTGTATCAGAAAAACTTTAACTTATAACCCATATACAAAAATCTGATCCTTAGTAAATTATTACTTAATTACAATTATTAATCACCTCAGGATAGTCTCCATTCACATGAATAACTGGGGCAGAGATTATTTTTGCCAAATCTGTACAATATCTTGAAGATCTTCCTCTTTCTGCAGGTGTAGTAAATCCCAATTGATTATTTACTACTAGATGTATGGACCCACCAATTTCGAAATGAGGTGTCCCACTCAGTACAAGGCATTCTTGATTAATACCTTGTCCTATTATTGCAGCATCGCCATGGACCTATAAAACACAAGATTATTTAATAAATTTAATATTTGTATCCAGAATAAATATTAAAGAGTAATGTTGTTTTATATCGTTACACATATTTAACAATAGTTTAGTTTATATCATTCTATATAAAACACATGTTCAGTGATTTTAAATAAAAACAATACTATTATTTTTAGATTTCGTCATAAAATAATAATATTTAATTATTTACCTGTATATTTATAACTTTATCACTCCACCTCGAATTATTACCATAATCTCCATCTTTACTCAGCATTTGCTTAGCTCTTGTTTTGCCCATGGAAACTGGATTGACAGCTTCTAAATGCGAAGGATTGTACAACAATGAAACATGTACAAATTTATCGCCATAATGTAAATCCGTTGAAGAAACTGAAATAAATAAGTATTAAATTATGGTAGGTTATAATAATTACCAGCTAGGTGGAGTAGTTGGCTAGAGCACGTCATGGCAAATGTGACTAGATAATCTTTCTATCGCCATGCGGGTTCGAATCCCGCCACCGACACTGGCAATGTCGGTGGGAATGGTTGTGTGTCCGCGATTTATTCATAAATGTAACCCTCACCCGTGCATCTTCGGCTTAAGAATCGGGGGTTGTCTAATTTCTGTGGTGTTTATGGTGTTTATGTTTAATATAGTAAATTTACGGAAGTGCAAACCAAATCTGTTACCTAGTTAGGTGTATTTTATAACCTATTATAAATATAATAATATATAGGTATCATATTATCATTTTCATGGGGGACATTTATATTCACTATTTTCACTGGTACCACCTTAGATCCTAAATATTGTATACGCTCGAAATTTCAACTAGCAAGAAGAGTCAAGTGGCATCAATTTAAAACCTTTTAAATTCTCTTTACAATAGCTTTTTAAAATTGTGCTATTAGTTTTTGAAAAATTGCGTTCTAAAGATTTAGTACCTAAATTACATACGTAACAGTTTATTAAATGTCGAAATATCCTCACCAATTTACATATAGTAGTAATAAAGCCTTTGTCTGAAATGTCGGATATTCTGCAGTGTTTCTGGAGTAATTTGTCGTCGTATTTATTTTAAAATAAAAACCATTGTCTCAGCAGATTTAGTTTATTAAACTAAAAAAAGTGAGTGATTTCAAATCATCCTTAACGGTTTTTGCAGCAAAATTATTACAATCTACTGATGCTTTGTTTCAAGTACAAACTGGTATGTTGTACAGATATACTTTTATTTTAACCACAGAATCTGTGGTTAATAATAGTGACATATTAACCTTTCACAGTACGCACGCGGACTGTGATTTCGCAGCGACATATTACCACGATTTTCTTGTGATATTCCTACTCGATGAACTGCCCACCCTCAATACCTTCAACAATAGGGCATTTCGGGTGTAAAGAAGTATTAACCAGTAGTTATAACCTCTAGATTATCATTGGTTGAAACTAATTTTGAATTTGAACTCAACCAATGATAATCCAGAGATTATAACTACTGGTTAAAACTGTTCTGCACCCGAAAATCTCTAATGATTAGTATCACATACAACAAACAGATCTGACAAAATACTGTGAAAAACGACACCGAATTTTAATATGCTATTTGCAACTGAACTAGATGGTATATAAAACGCTTTTGCAACTGCCTGCCCAAATAAATAATGGTTCTCTACTTGTTACTTTGTCGTGCGCGACTAGTTAGGAGTCCAACAACAAATATACTGACCGTCTGTGATACTGACTATGTTTATCACATCGTGCATCACACCATTTCCATTTTCATGGAAATGGTGCCACCTAATAAATAATACATAACACAGCCACACAAAAAAAATTCTGATCTGGGGGTCTGACCATGTTTACTATATGTTCTTGGGGTCGCTGAATCCGATTCCTATTTAACCCCATCACATCAGGATTTTGCCATAACCTCAAAAAACCCATAATTTCAGCTATTAAACGCATATAACCCTAACAATGAGGTTGTAATCCAAAAACCTAAGCTCTTAAACCCCATAACCTCATAATCCACTTAACCAAAAATCTATCAACTCCAATAACCACATAATGTCAGACATTTAACTTGATATGCACGCGTATCTGTCAGGTCTCCAAAAATGCTCTAATTCTATGCACATTCATTCATGAGTCTGTATATCAATGAAAAATATTAATGATAGATAAATCTACGTATTTTGGTACGTGGTTCTAGAAAATATTTTCTTTCAAAGAATTCAAAGCTCAGGTTCTATTCAGAGCGATTATATCTTGCGTGCGTCTACATCTAGGGCACCTCCACGTGGTGACGCATGACGGTGGGTAACCTATCCGCGATGTACATCGGGTAACGCCAATGCCGACGGTACAATGATTTGAAAAACTAACATTAGTTGAATAAACGTAAAAATATACACTTTTAGGGTGAAGGTGTTTTTAGGAGTGTTTCGGGTGCATGACACAAAACAAAAATTGTGCGAGAAAAGGTGCAATGACCAGAGTTATGTGGTTATTAAAATAAGGTATCAAGTTAAATGTCTGACGTACGTGGTTATTGGAGTTGATAGAAATTATTACAGATCTAAAGACAGGAAGTGTATGATTATTTTTCCGTATAACTTTAGACAAATCTTTGACAGGTAGGATACTTTTTTATACTTGATAAGGTAATATTATTTCAGTCACAAATAACATATACACACTGAATTGTAACTATTTAGATATATCTTTAAAAATAATGTGTAAAGGTAAGTATTGTAAATTGTTAATTTATCATTATTCATTGAAATTTTGCTATAAAAAGAGTTTTATGTAATTATTCCATTGTAGGTATTTTTTGTGAATATAATTAAACATCATTTTTTGTTAATTCATATCTCTACTGAAATAAACATGTTTTTTCTTTCGTAACTGTTGATTTAATTCCATATTATTTTTCTAGTGCTTATTGATAATGAATTTAATATACTTTTTCTACTTCCATACTTTAATTGATTTATTACACATTTACAAGGTACCCTTACTTTAATGAAATTCATTATGATACAAGTTTATAACCAATAGAAATGCAACATCACAGCAATATTCAGTCAATATCAAATATTGGCATGAGCATGACATCTATAATTTATTAATTTTGACATTTCATATTTACTGTTTACCTTGTAAATTCCAAAATTTGTGCTTTTTACAAATAAAATCAGTAAAAATGTGCAATAGTGAAAGTGAAATTCAGAATTTAACTCCACCAAAAATTGTGGAACAGTAGCACCGTAGAGAGCCGTTACGTGCCCAGGTATAAAATCAAACTAGCGGGCCCTCAGATCGGGACAAATCAAAACTACTACTTTCATTAAAATGTGTTTTATTTTATCCTATTGATTTTCGAATTTATTTCTTTGAAATTTAAATCTAAAAGCTATACTCATATTAATTTTTACAATAGTGAATGAATTCCACCGGGTTTTTGCTTTGAAATTTGTACGCAAAATAAAAAATAAAATATATTTTTATTTTTAATTAATAAACTTATTTTAATAGCGATGGTGCTGTGCCTTTTCAGGGCTGAGCCCCGTGCTGCGGCCCCGTCTACCCCTCTCTCGTCAGCCCTGTGGAACAGGCCACAAGAACCGTAAACAATTTATGGCCCGTAAAATCAGCAAACACATACGAAAATTTTACTCACAGTTTATGGATGGGAGGGACAAAAATAATGTTAGCAGCTTTTTATAAAATGTCTTTTGACATCTACGTTATGTATTAAATATTAAACATAAAGAGGACATATCCAAATATCCTAAATTGCACGCCTTATTGAAAAGAAAATCTGAAGGGTATAACTATAAATCAAAAAGAATGATTCTAAAATTTCCTTTTTTTTATTAAACTTTGATTTAGTGACATTTCTATGTTTTGTTTGTGATAAAGTTTCCATAATATTCCCTTAGTTATAACTCATAATTTCATTATAAATTGAATAAATCTTAAAAATAAAGTGTTTATTTTTCATTATTATGATTGGTCGTAGAAAAAATTGTGTATGCAACTTACATTTAATGGCTAGTAAGACATTCGTATTTATTACGATACTCGTCTACGACTCGTATCGTAATTCTCGTAATTTTCGTTATAATTAAGCTATAATTAGGCAACGTCCATGCATAGATCAATAGTTGGTTGCATCGCCTGATTGTTTATTTGTTAATACAGGGTAGTTGATCTGTTTGTTGTTGTTTGTGGTAGTACACAGTTACAGTTTAAAAGGATAAATTCGTATCTTTTTATTAACTAGTGTGGAGTGATAGTCCGTAATGTAAACTTTGCTACAACTCATTCTTTGATAATAAATAAACATTTTAGAATGAGCTATGAAAAATAGCAACAGCGCTTGTCCCAGCTATTAGAAAAATATCTGAGGGAAGATGACCAGCAACAAGATCTTGTTCATGATGATGAAGAAGAAGGGGGTGAGGAGTATGCATTGGAAATAAAATATAAAGTGATGCAGAACAGGAAGCTTTGAATGGTGATGACTGTAGAAGAATCTACAAACGATCCTTCTTTTGTTGGCAAAGTTAAAACTTCTAAGTAAAAAACTTTTTGGAAGAAGCACCTAATGAAAACTAAGTTGACTAAATAATTTTATTCATAGAAATGAAATTTTTTATTTTGTTTGTTTTTTGCGAGGTTTTTTGTTAAGTAAAATGATAAAGTGAATTTTACTTTTTCGTTACTTTTATATATGTTCATAAATTATGTTGTTTTTTGAATATTGTTAATACAGTTTTATAAATGTACTGAAATGTATTAAAGACAATATGTTCATGTATTAGAATTACTTTTCTTTTAATTTTCGATGGAAAAAATGCAATGCGAACTGCCAGTCCGCTGCGAGTAACTATATCTAATAGAAGAACGCGAGTTGTGGAAAGTTAAAATAAATATAGTAAACATTTTTAATTGAAATACTTTTGGATTGTACTATCGTTTCAAGTAGACACTATTTCATCGTTAAATTAATACCGAATGTGGTTTCATAACCGTGGAAATCTGTTGAGGTAATGTGCATGTATGAGATTAGTACAATTTTATTATATAGATAATATTTTTCTACTCACTGCAGTGACTCAGAACATCTCCAGTTGCTTGATAATTATCTGGAAAATCTGGATTCCCCTTAAGTTTAGCAAACATTTGAACAGGTGGAAAATTCAACATACCAGTCAAAAGATTTAGTCTTCCCCTGTGAGGCATCGCTAATACTATTTGTTCAATACTATCTAAAAACGGTCCATCATATTGACACATTAATTAATACATTTAGAATGCGCTTACCTTGAGCTGCAAGTTGAAAAATTTCACTAAAAAATGCCATCATACTTTCTGCACCTTCACCTCCATATCTTTTAACTCCTGCAAATTTTTTGGCCAGAAAGTTATCAAAAGACTGAGATTTAAGTAGGTCGGTAGCAAGACGAATTTTTGTGTCATTTTCCAAATTATTAAATGGCAATTCCTCCAGCGCTGTACTCAGCCATTCTATTTCTTCTTCATTCTAAAATATGTATATAATGTTTGATGTAGGTACATAGGGTCATCATGCGAAAATGTTTTTTGGAATAACTTGGTTATTTTTGAAGTTATCAAAAAAGGTGTAAAGACCTTTATCAACTATTTTGGTTTTCCGTAGAATCCAAATTTATAATCAAGAAAACAATTTGCTCATGGCGTTTAATAAATATGACATCTGACTTTGTTTTATTAAGTAGAGCAACCCGTATATTTTAAAATAATTCGATTTACCCTATTTTTCTGATTTCGAAAATCCTAACGTGTCTGTTATCTCAAAAAGTTTTTGGGATATTTGGATTGTGGTATTAAAACATCCAAACACGAACGAACATACGACATAATTGTTACCATTTATTTTTATCCTTGCTCCGTTTACAAGTTGCGACGGTTGCAGGTAAACTGGATAGTGAATACACACGGTATAGAACTCGCTGCGTTGTTGGGAGCTCAGACAGGCCGATTGAATGCATAAAAGTGCAACCGGTGGAAAGCACTGTTAAATTAAACTAAACCAGAAATCAAGGCACAAATGAAATGCACAATTAGAACACATTGCAGTCTATAAATCGTTGATAATGCAGAGACTTATGTTAAAATGACACGCTACTCAGAGTCGACCAATGTGTTTATTTCAAACAAAACTTATTTGTGTGTCGGCTATAATTGAATTTGGCATTTGTGAAATGAACTAAAAATGGGATTTTGGTAGATGTCTGTTTCTAAAATTGAGGGACTTGAGTGCAATATTCATCCATACGCAATTTTCGCATAAAATGAGTTATGTATGTATAGACTGACATAAAAATGGTATATAAACTACGTTGTAAAACTTATACGAGTATTACAATGAGGAGGCACATATATAAATGAGGAAGACGACTGAATTTAACAGTTTTTCTTGTTTTTCTAAGAATCAGCTTTTTTTCTCGTGTACTGTTACTGCACCAAACCTCTCAATTGCAACTAATGGGACATTATGGTCAGTTCATTGCTAGAATTAGTCGAAATTGGTCATTCATATTTTGTACGCTGCTGGTCAATGTTTGAATAAATTTATACATTTACTAAGTTAAGTAAATCAAAATAAATATTCTGTAGTATATCAATCTTGCTTTATAAAGAGTTGACTTGACAAGACATACATAAATAAACTAGACAAAAAGTCTATAACCGGAAATTATTTTTGAATATACAAGGTGAGACAAGACGATTTGAAAAAAATTGAGAAAATTCAGTTCAAATAGTTGTAAATTTAAAAATTATTGTTGGCCATCCTGTATACTTCTAGGAAGAGAAAATGGCTGAGTGTCATCACACAGATGTCTCATAACTGGTACTAACATATTTTTTCTTAAAATCAATAATTTTGACTGTAGCGATTTTTTTAATATACACGTGTAAATGGCATAATTTCAACATCATTATATCCAAGTGGTTGGGAGATAGTCAATGATAATTATAGGAGTAGAAGGAGGCCACAGAGAGGTTTCAAAATATGTTCTGATATACAGGCATTCCATTTAAAAAAGTGGTAGTTGACACTGTGGAATCGTTTTGGCTCACCCTGTATATTCGAAAATAATTTTCGGTTATAGACTTTTTTTGTCTAGTTTATTTATGTTTTTAAATCAAGTTTCTAGCTATCATAGAACTCGACATATCGAAGTCGAATGCAATATTGCCCTACCCTGTATATATTTCTAACAATAATTATGTCTTAAAGGGCGCCTCATAGTGAACAGACAAACAATATTTTCATGTGTCTTCTTATACTTTAGAATATACATTTAAAGATATTTAATGAATTTTAACCAACCTCTAAGTATAAAAATTCAGCAGATATGCCGTTGCTGTATACTTTATTTAAGAAATCTATTGCCTCTCCAATCGTACCTTCTTCATTGAAATAATTGATAATACCTTTAAATTGGACTCTGTCAGTCTCCATGAAACCATATCTCTTAATGTCAAGTTCTGGAATAACACTAAAATATATATTTTTTAATTATATCCATCAACCGTCTCATAATTAGATACAAACCTATAATTTTTGGTAAACGAAATGGGATTTATGTCAGAACATTTATGAGCATGTTGTCTATAGGCAGAGACAAGTCTATAAAAATTACTTTCTTTGCAACGATGTTTTAATATGTCCTCTGGTACTAAACCAAAAGAAAAGTCTATTTAATATAAACCTGTAATATGAATATACAGTGTGTAACAAAAATATGGAATAAATTTAATTTTCTCCGTTACGAGAATGATTTACATAAACACAAAAATAAATCTAATGGTGTAAGACCTATAAGGACTTTGCTAGCAATTCAGTAGACCCTCGTCTACCAATCCAGCGATTTGGAAATATTCCATTAGTCTGTAGACGTACAGGAACTACATAATGTCGTGGTGCATCATACCGCTAAGAATAAAGGTCATCCCTAAAAGTATCCAGTAATTCATTGTTATGTATGAGGATACAGTTATATTAAAGCAGGAACTAAATACTTTTGAAAAAACGGTAGATAATTTTCACCAGTAACATTTTCCTCAAAAAAGATATATCTTCTAACTCTATCCTCAATTACACCAGCGTAGTTTATTCTTTAGGGTCTCTAAGTGTGTTTTTTTAACACCCAGTGTGACTTCTCTGTTGCTCAATATCTGCAATTCTGACGATTTATCATCTCTTTTAATGTAAAGATAGCTTCTTCCGAAAAGGGATGGAAATATCGATGACAATAAAAGACTGCTTGCAACCAAGTACTCTGTCGTGTTACCACCTTTTTATTTAGACAAAAAAGACAAAAAAAAAACACTCCTTAAAAACTCATAGAATAGAAATACTTAATTTTGAATCGTTTAGTAATTTTAAGTACGTTTTTTTTTGTTTACCTAATTTCTCAAAACGACCTAATAAACATTTTGAGTTATAATTTTTCGCGCCAAGGTGTGACAGCGGTCACAACATTGGCGTGACCAAATTACAACTGGAAATGTTTATTAAGGAATTACATAAATTTTATGGTATGCATTTACAAACATCCCTTTTTTTATTAGGCGTATAATTATTACTGCGCTCCACATTTTTTTTGTATGACTCCCTAAATATTTACATATGGTTAAATAGAGAACTGAAGACTTGAAGGGTTCTACTTAAAAAAACCTCATTTAAAATGTTCTATACCATAATATGCAATATTGAAGTTATAAAAATCAGCGTGTCTAAAATTTAAATCTTGGAAATTTTTAGGTAATTGTGTATCAATGGCGAAAATGAATTTATTCCATGCTCTTTTAACACACTGCATGTTTAGGACGTTGGTAAATTCTTAAGATAAATGGTGAATATGGTGTATTCTCTAGAACAAATTCAGTTTCAAGTCAACTGTTAAAAAAAAAAAAAAAATATATATATATATATATATATATATATATATATATATATATATATATATATTTAATTTGCTTTTTCTTAGTCGTACTAAAAAGAAAAAAATAATTTCTTTGCCAAAAAATAACCAAAAAAAGCAAGGCGGTCGCACTTTGTATGATTGTACGTAGATTGTACAAAGTGAGCACGCCTTGTTTTTTTTTTTGCATTTCTTTGGCAAAGAAATTATTTTTTACTTTGTAGTACGACTAAGAAAAGCAAGTTTTTAATTTATTTTTCATTTTTTACTTTTTAATTATACTTTAATTAAATTATTATCATACATTAAATTACCCCCCTACGTGGGGATATTTGCAAAAGAAACGGTGGAATATTGTATTGTTTGTTATCCGACCTTAGTAACTGTGCAAAATTTCATCAAATGGATGAAAGATGCAAGATTTGAAGACAAACATTCTGGAAAAAACTACATTATGAGTTAAAGAAAAGAAAGTAAAAGATCCCTATGAATAGTTTTAATTGAAAAGTAGGTACTTCTTCTAAATGAATTATTGTATGTCACTATCAACCACTAGCGTATTTACGGGAGGATATAAGGAAGATATATCCCCCCATGGTCCCAAAACACAAACTAAGAAATTAAAATGTACTTAAAAAATATATGTAATAATAACTCGAGTAATTTATTAATAAACATGTATTAAATAACTAAGTTCTTTATTTTATAGGAATATTACATATTTTTTAATACCTATAATTCATGCAAACTAGCTTTGCCTTCGACTTATTTATTATGTTTATATATAAAAATACAAAATACTAATAAAAATGTTATAGTGGCGTCAACTCTAATTGTTGCAATTCACAATCGCACAATTTTTTATTTAAGTAAAGTTTTTGGACTTTATTGTTTTTATATCCCCCCGGCAAGGATCATGACAGAATACACCACTGGTATCAACTAGAACGACTGATAATAAATTTGATGAAAACGGCAACAGCTCCCTAACATCCCAGATCATCATCGAAAATAAGAATATTGGCGCGCGATTCAATGATCCTGAAATAATTAAAATGAAAATTAATTACAAATAAAACTTTAGGCTAAGTAATTTTGAAAAACTGTTACTTTTAAATTGTGCACCTCGCCATAAATATAAAGAACATTTATTTATTTTTTAATTAATACAAAAATTAGAACATTTTGTCCGTGGCATATATACTATTTTTTTTAAAATCGCGCTCCTTGGTAGTAACTACACCACTGGTTATAGATTATTTTACGCAAAACTTTTTGAAACAGTGGATCAACCATCAAATTATATCAAAACATTTTGCGTTGTTTCGATGATTCCGAAAATTAAAACATTTTTATGTCAAAGGTCAATAACTCCGTTTATCTCTTTCAATAGTTGAACTCATTTTTTTTTGTTTGACTTCTTCATTATTTTTGTTCCGGAGAATTTACCATACAAATTTGGCATCATATCACTATTAATTATCATAAATAGCCTCTATACATATGTTCATATGCTAACATACTAATCTTAAGACTCACCTTGGTGCACACTTTTGTATTTTTTCTTAAATCCAAATACGTTTTCACTATGGTAACATCTGTTGATGCCAAGTTTAAAATTTCTCAATAATCCAATACACTTATTTGAACACGCTTCACACAAAGTTAGATACATATTTTCAAAATTAATTTGACAAACACGACTAGCGCACGATATTTATTATTGTTTCTTACTAACGAAATGCAGTTCATAATATTGAAATACTGTGTTGACCCCATCGACAATATTTTTATTTATTTTTATTATTTATTTAGTAATCGTCTATTTATCAGGAAGAAGATATAATACATATTATTTGGTTATATATTTTTAAATTTTTCACTTTACCTACTATCATGAATATTAATCACAAAAAATAGTTATTTTCATTGTTTTAAATGGCTCATCTCACTTTCTACTACTGTTTAATCACATTCTATGAAGTAAACGTGTGGTTATTATTTTTAATTCACTGAATAAATATGTTAATTATATATTTAACATAGGCGTAGAGACTCAAACAAATTGATGAAGTTATATTTTTTACGTGGTTATATTTTTTTTCAAACATTTTTAGCAGATTAATGTGTAAATATTGGAAACACCATTTTGAATTTAGCATAAAATGAAATGCCAAAAGTTATACGGCTATAAAAATCGTATTTCACTAAATGGGTGTATTGTGTTTGTTTTTTTACTTTGTTTATTTTGTAAATATATTTGGTCTTCACTTGCAATTTTTGTATTTATAACGTCAATTTTCTTTTGCATGCATATGTCACAATCCTCATCATCATTCTAACTAATCAAATGTAAAGTGTTTCAAAAATCTAAATCATGATCGAGATAATTGAACAAGTTGATGAAACTATATTTGACTGCAAAACATCTAACACTTTAGTTCCTTTGTATATATGCGTTTATAGTAAAAAATAATAATATAATTATTGGGTATAAGCATCATTTCAAACCTAATATGATAACAATAATAAATACCTACAGTTTCTTACATTTTATACTGTCATTCTTATCAGAATGCGCTAGTATAAAAGTTTTAGGTAAATGATAAATTAAATACGACATTTTAAATACATTTTATAGCAACTATTAAAACAACTACTTCACCTAGAAGCAAGATGACATTGGATTAAAGTATTCTTAGTATTAGAGGCAAACAAATATTGAGATTGGAAAATATTGACTCACCAAAAAGAAAAATTTTCACATGTAAGAATTGATTCCCTCCAGTTACAATGCAAAAACGGAAACCCCTAGCCATTGTTGTTAGTTACCAAAGTTACAGTCATTCTATCAATTTCAAAATATGTCAAAATAAATGTGACAAATGTTATTTAATTCAGTGCAATTTTTGCTTCTAGATTGAGTAGTTATTTTAATAGTTTCTATGATAAAATGTATTGAAAGTGTTGTGTTTTATTTATTATCTACCTAAAACTTTTATACTAGCGTATTTATATAAGAATACATTATTATTTTTTCTAGAAATATATTTTATTGATTTAGTAAACCAGGAGGTAAAAAAAATTTCAATGATGACCTGCTCTGAAAAAAAAAAATGGAAACTGATATATGTAGAAAATTAATGGCCGCCTTAAGTTCAATAGAAATTCTAAAACCTATTCTTTATAAGGTCTTATGAATCAGGGTTCACAAATGTGTTTAAAGTCTTGGGATGATGATTTATTTTGAATTAAATTAATTTAAAGACCAAAATTTCAGTTTTTATTTTATTATTTGTCTTTTGACATTTTTGTTTTTTTTTTAAATGCGGCCTTATGTTTTATTTTTTTTTAATAACTCATATCTACTGCAACGGCATTTATGATAACAAAAGACATCAGAAAACTTTCGGTGTCTTTTTTAAAATTGGTGAAAATTACTTCGTGATCGGTTACTGAGTATGCGATAAGATAAGTAAAGTAAAAAGTTAAACATCAAGAATGATTTACTGCTTTCAAGAACAAGAAGATATTCACATTGTGTCTGTTAGAGCCTTCGGAAATTGTATCGCCGCAAGACGTATGTACAGTTGCGGACAATAAAAATGGGACAACTCTTATCATATATTTTTGATAAAATGTAGTTGTTTGTATTGGCACTATTAATATTAATAGGCTACGTAATATAGATATGTCAAGATTGGCACAAATTTAAAAAGGTATTTTTGCACTGTAAGAGCTGTCCCATTTTTTTGTAGTCCGCAGCTGTACAAGGAAGCGTTTCTGATCCGAAGACAGATTAGTAGTAGGCGCGGCTCGTGCTGTAGAAATGTGGTGGTTGCAATTTTTAGAGGTACCAGTTATTATAATAATAAGTTATGTTACATAGGTCAAAGTTACCAACTGTGAACGTTTTCTAGAAAAGCATCTACTTATCTTATAATATAAATTAACTTTCGGACTCATCAGCATTAATTAATAATTGCTTGCACCCCGTTAAATGAGCCGCTCATGACTGCTGCACCGTCATATATTTGAGCAATAAGTTTTCTTTTGGCAAAAAGCGCATTCTTTTTTATCAAAAATCGGATCGGAAAATCGACAGGTTAATAATTTATCATCAAAATGTCAAACTACGAAGGAAATGCGACTTTTGTTTTGATTTGGTTGGTAGCAAGTAAGCAAGCTCAGGCCAGATTGGTATTGTTTGTTGGTAATTTCAATTCGTTTCTTACATTATTTTGTTTTTGTTCCCCTTTCCTTTCCCCCTCCTTTTACTCTTTTTAAAATGGTTGGCTGTATATGTGTAGTTTTAAGATTTTGTCCTGGTAAAAAGTACCTACATGTTTCATAGAATTGTAATAATATAACAATTATGTAATAAAATAATTAAACATTTACCATTATTTGAGGTTATGTTAGAAAAAATAAAATTTATTATTAATACTTATGTAAAAAAATTTTATTTTAGTTTTTGGTAGTTATTGGTATTACTAGTCTTACTGTAACAACTTCAACTGACCAGCGATTAAAGAATCGATTTTCTAAACATCGATTTTTTCGGTTTCGATTTTTTATTGAATTGATCTTTTCATGCAACGATTCAACGATCGATTCTTTTTACAAAAAATCGGCATCCCTAAATATGATAGACAAATCAGGGTTAGTCTGGATACATCCCATCCTGATAGTAATTGTAGTGACACCATCTAGACATAAATAGCCTCAAACGAACTAAAAACAATCCTGGTCCTGAATCAAGGAACACTTTTCATTCATGCAATACAATGGCAGAAATCTCTTCCCAGATAGCCCACAACATCCAATGCACGTCCATTTTATGTCCAGAACTAGTCCGAAGGTCCATCGACACACTTTGGACATCCGCTGGATGTATATATCAAGATATCCAGTGGATCTACGGACTAAGTTATCCAAAGCACATTCGTGTTATGTCTATAACGTGTTCAGAAATCCGTGGACACACTATGGATATCCAGTGGATGTCCATTTTGTGTACTTATAATATGTACAACTTTTTTCGTTATCGTTTTTGGAGGTTGCACAAACCTGCAAACCATAGCAAAAGCCGTTACTGGTAAACAATCAAACCTAAAACCTAATAAAGTATCTGCATCATTAATTATTTACATCAATGGATAATTCGAAAGACACGATATTGGGGCGTCTAAGAAATGCTAGAACAATAGCAGTAGAAGAATAAGTGTTAACACATGGGTAAGATCTAACTCTGAGGACCCGAACCATTACTGCTTAAAAATGTGTATATTAACCAACGATCTGGTTTTGCATGGACCACTACTGTACCCTCATCAGTAAAGCTGGCCGAGGTCACCTGGCCGACAGAGCCGTCATGTGACTCATATGTTTACATCATATTATAATACTTGAATAAGTACAATAAATGGAAATAAATTTTAACAATAATGTTACATTTTATAAAAATTTGTATAAAACTCACCCTTTTAAACAGATTTATGAAGTAGTTTGGTTGTCGTCATCACAAAGTGGGGAAGATCTATAGTATAATAGCATCAGGTATGTTTCTACAGCTGTCTTCGTCAGCGATGTTCGCTTTGGTGAAAAAAATATGTTTGTATTTTGAAAATGACCGTTCGACATCAGATGTAATACAGGCAGGGGCGTGCGGTGAGTTTTGATACAGGAGAAGCAGTTTGTGATATAGGGTGACGGGTAGTGCGAAGCCCTGAGCGAAGCGAGGCAAAATTTTTTTTAAGAAAAGGGGCGTGGCTCCCGTATACTCATTTTAAAGCAAATGTCGAAAGCCGCAAAGTTATGATATCTAGAAAAAAAGTACCCTTGTAGGACCGCCACTCGTCAATAAACATAAAACATAAAAACACCACAAAAATTAGACAACCCCTGATTCCAAAGCCGAGCTGCACGGACGAAGTTACACTTATGAAAAAAACGCAGACACACAACCATACCCACCGACATTGCCAGTGCCGGTGGCGGGGATCGAACCCGCAGTGAAATAGAGAGTTTGTTCAGTCACACTTGCCATCGCGCACTCTCTAGCCAACTATAAATCGAGTCGGCTAGTTAAGTAGTTAACATGCACATGCCTACCTATTTATAATGTAGTTTAATCAATTCGTGATTTTCTAAATGTTTTTTCTTTTAGCAAATAAGTTTCACACTTACCATGCCTCTTTGTCACTTTGTGAATGTTGTTTAAATCTGAAAAGCCATTTTTATTCCAAACACCTTTTTCATTTGTGAAAAGTACACATGGCCAACAAAACAATTTACACAAATTTTCACAACCCGTTAACCACTGATTAGCACTGTACATTTCAATATTAAAATATCTATAGCATGATTTACCTTTTGTTTTTAAAAGTTTTAAATCAGGTGTTGGTCTCCCGTTTCTAATAATATCCAGTTAATCTTGAAACGAATATGTTGAAAATCCCTTTTTCAACAAATTGCACACCACACAAACGCAAATAATATTTTCCACAGTGCTAGGACCAGCTTCCATACTGAATAAGCAATTATAAAATTGCTTATACGCGCACTAATGTTTAACGGTTTAAATATCACTTGTCGCCGCTCCAAAGGTTTATAATCACCAAAAAAGTTTTTACAAATATAGCACAAAAGCTGAAAATTATACTAGGAAGATTAATATTAAGCATAATATTAAAATGGAGATTAAAATCTATAAAACAAGACACATTACTATGATATACCGCTCAGATATCAAGATTATGTGGGGATGCGATGCATTTCAAGAAGTTGCTTATATCGAGGTCGCGCGAGTTCGTGTTGGCTCGATTAATCGAGTGCGTCATCGTTACGGTTTTAGCGTGCAACATTATCTCAGTTGTTGAAATGCAGGACCGTGTCTATTGAAATTGGGTAAAAGTAAATTTTAATGATTAATATATGTGATAAATAATAATTAGGTTCTAATTATGTGTTTTTTTTCAATAATCCCAAGGGAAGCACTGCTTCCCTTGCTTTCATGGACCGACCGCCCCTGAATACAGGCATAAGTAAAACAATCTCGTGAACTCACTTAACGAAGTTGTAGATGCACCGTCACAAATTTGTCTTAATTTGCTAAAATCAGGATCTTTCTGTAATACACTCTCGAATTTTTTCACTAACGCGATTATTTTTTGCGTCATTTATAGCCTGTAGCTGTGTATTTACGTCGTCCACTATTTGCAGCGATTCCACTAACGACAACGAACTATTTTGCAATTTTTCTATTGCGTCGTGTAGTCCTCTATAATTGTTATTAATAGTTTTTAAATCTGTTTCAAGGGAAACGTCTTGAAAGCTTGTCTGGCTTTCCCTAATAGCTGCAGCCTCGTTAGGGTTGAACTGTAGTATCACAGCATTTATTTGTTGAAAATATTCAGCATAATAAAAAGCCGCTTTCAACCACGTTCCCCAACGTGTAAGAATCGGCTCTGGTGGTTCAGGGATACCAGGACACTGTCTGTGAAATGTTCGAAGCCGTTTAGGAGATTTGAGAAATACTTTTTTTGTATTTGCTATTAATGCATCTACCTCTGTAAAACATTTTCGAATCGTTTCTGCCACAAGATGTAACGCATGCACTTTACACGTAACATGTAAAAACCTACAATTGTCTCTTTGAAGAGAACGGCCTACCACGCGCATTGTCGCGGCACCATTAGTCACAAACATCAATACTTGACTTGTTGAAAGTTAAAATTTTTCGAATGTCTCCAACACCACACGCGTAATTATTTCGCCAGTACACGCAGTTAGTCTTTTAGTGGTTAGTAAAAGTGGAAATGTTGGTTTAAGAGGGTCCAGTACACGTACTATAATATTTAAAATAGATTTTTTTTTACAATCTGTCGTCTCGTCAATACATAACCAGAGCAGTGTATTTTTTAATCCACATTTAATCCTATTTACAATGTCTTCACGAACAGCTGGAATATATCTACGTAATGATGTACGACTTGGTAAGTTCACCTGGGAATTGTATTTATTCCAAAACTCCCGAAATGGTTGTTTATCCAGTATGTGTAGCGGAATATTACAGGCTATTAACATTAACAATAAATCAAACATAAACTGAGTTGTCAAAGGCATGCAATTTTTTTTATTTTGATGTTGCACGGTATTGATATGATGACGACAATCTGTTTTGTGCTAGCACATTAAGTCTTGATTGCAAACTTTACAAATTATTTTGCATCCGTCATAGAATAAATCCGGAAATTCACCGATAAATTTATTCACTGTGTCCGCGTACGGTCGTTTTTTATCCTTTGGTGCGTTTGACATTATGTATAATTTATAGGTACAACCTCACGCATTAACTTTTCAAATAAGACTGCAGCGTAAATCACTTCTAAATCGGCACGTGTGACGCCAGTGCAAGACCGTGGCTGTACTCCAGCCACCTCGGCCAGCTTTACTCATCAGTCATCATATTTAACGATGTCAGCCACTGGCGGAGATAGACTTCCACCTCGCTAACAGTTATGTCATTGGTTTTAAAGGAAATGGGATAATGTAGATACCTCATACAAAGTAGATTCTTTTAAGAAGAAACTTTTAATTTTCACAATGAACCCGTGTATAGGGAGATGAAAATCAGCATACCTTGATGCAAGGAAATTATCAGCGACAGTTTAGCTTAAATGTGTGGAGGGTATCATGGGCGATTTTCCAAAATTATACCAGTTAGAGACTGAGTTGCCACTTCTTGCGAACGCATCACGTCATTTGAGAAGAAAAATATAGTTTATGCACGATGGTGCACCTCCACATTTTGGCCTGGTTGCTAGACAGTAATTAAGCAATACTTAAGGAAACTGAAGGATGGGTCGTGGCCAGCACAAAAACTTGATTTAAACCTGCTTGACTTCTGCTTATGTATGGGGTCATTTGAAGTCAGTAGTTTATTCACACTCAGTGAATGACAGTGACGTTCTTAGACAGCGAATAGTAGAGGAATTTCAGAAAGTCAGGAATATCCCACAAATTCTTCAACGTGCTCATCAAAATCTAATTCGTAGAATACACGCTTTTCGTGAAGCTAGTTTTATTGCATAAGCGGTTATTAAGACAAATTTGTAAAGCGGTCCCAAAGTTAAAACCTTAAATACGAAGTTTAAAATTAGTAAAGAAAAAATGATATTTGCTTTTGTGACAAAATCGCTCCGATGAACCGTTTACGAGATAATTGATGGTTGATTTATGCAACCATCAATTATCTCGTAAATGGTTGATCGTGGCGACTTGCAACAATAGGATACGGTTTATTTTAGAAACACCTTGTATATGAAAGCCACGTTGAAGTTTATGCCATATCTCTTCTGACATCACAGACATTTCACTAATACACCACAGATAGTAGTCCGCCCATGAAACAATAAAAAACATAATAAATCTTGTAATCTTTAGAGGCCATTACTACTTTTTAAAAATTGAGATCAATAACCGATGCCATTAACTGGAGATAAGAGCAAGTAAAATTTATCAGCTTTGACTTTAGAACTATTTACAAACGGTGATAAAAAAAATTGACCATTTTAAAATATAGAAAATCTGTATATTAAAATCCAGTAGTATACATAACAAACGATTCTTATTAAATCTATTTATAAAAAAGTTATTGGTAAAATATAGTTTGTGGCAACGGGAATGAAATATAAAGGCCACAAATTAATAATAATTGGTAGACACAAGACGTTAATTGCCAAATGTACATATTAAAATTAGGAGTGCAATATATACAATATTTTGAATTTAATAGAAAAAACTCTTACACATGTAAAAATATGTTTGTAGCAGTGAAAACAAGATATAAAAATCATAATATAAATGAGTAGGAACATATTTACACATCAAATCCCAAATGCATATTAAAGAAAAAGCATACAAAAAAAAAATTATCAGATCTAACGGGGAAAACCTGATGTACTGATAAAAATATGACGACTAGTCAGTAATGAAAAAACAAAATTAAAAAATAATATCAAAATCAATACAATACATCCAAATGTATTTTATTCTTTATAACAATTTCAGTATCATATTTCTGGAAAAGCACTTCCAATCATGTTTTTTCCTCTGTATCTATATGTGTAGGTTCTTATAATAAACCTTTTTCCACCCATCTTCAAGGGGCAAATTCTATCAGCTCGTAGAATGAAGCAAGTGGAATAGAGAGCTAATTCCAGTTCTGGGCTAGTTCCAATAAACATTGATCCTACTGGTTTGTCAACGCCATGAAAAGTGAAATGATATTTTAATATAGCTCCTTTCTAAAAAAAGAAAATGTTTTAAGATTAGATGATAATGTAAATTAAATATATTATTTTAATACATAGTACAGGTCATCCGTTTTACGACACATTATAATTGCTAAAATGTCGAGGCGAAATTTTAATTTCATCAAAAAAATTGTTATAACTACATATAGCGAAAACTTATGACTATATTCCGTATTACGCGCGATATAATAGCAATAAATAAAATAAACTGTAATTTCTGACAGTGACCTCACATATTAAACTTTTTTACGTCAAATCGGCTCCGATATGGGATCGTCCACAGGCGCAAAATATAATGTGAAAGATGAATAATTTTTGCGTCTACTTTACATTTGTAGTACAAAGAATGCAAGTAAATGAAACTTTTTCACACAGATTTATGGAACAATAATTTGATTAGGTACGTGTTAGAAACATATTAATTTTAATTATAAGAAAAATTAGGACAAACAATTAATGTTTCATCCGAAACGAGTAATATTGGGTGCATTAGGGTGGGGCCAGACGCATCTTTATAAACCGCTTGTGAGCAAGCGTTTTTCTATTAGTTGGATTCGCGAGGAGCTGTGACTCTCCCGTGCCGACGCATTCAATTTGCCAAGTTATTTAGTTGTGGTGGTGTACCCTATCGGGAGCGAGTGTAAAGACGGTGTTTATTTGCGATATAGATGCGACTTTCTGGTTAGTGTTTTTATATACGATATAGACGATATTTTCTGTTTAGCATAGTGTCTTTGTAGACTCCAAAATTAAGAGGAAGTTGGCGTCTTCCTAAACAGTACACGAGTGTATTCTCAATCATGAGTTGGTTTTTGATGGTGTGAGGCTGGTATGTAAATTATGACATTAAACTGTTGTACTAACAGAAAACCAGTGTGACACAACATGTGGCGACGAAAAAACACTAAACATTAATTAGCGGAAACCAACAAAGACAAGTTAACGTGAACTTTCTAAAGCTTATGGTAGGGTGTAACCTTCTCTGGAAGCAATTAGACAATCCGGTATTCACGGAATTTATAGAAAAATGTGTAGGGAGACAATATGCGAAAAAGCAACTGTCTAGTTCCACTACACTAAGAAAAGTCTATTTATCCCAAGCTGGCCATATTATTGGCCATATTCGCTCCAAACTCGAGAGCATAATTTGGCTTGGCATGGATGAGACAACTAACGCAGCAGGGTCGAAAACTGTCAACGTAATGGCGGTGTCCTTAGAGGAACCGCATGTCACAAGAGGCTATTTGCTAGTGTCAAATGTATCGAAACAGGTACATAAATGCAGCCAGTGTGTCCATCTTGTATGTGACCATTTGAAACTATTGTGGGGGAATGGTTATGAACAAAATGAGGGCCGCAGCGTATATGAAACTGAGTGGCCGCATGTTACAAGATACCTATAATTGTAATCATGTAACTTGTCTAGCACACGCCTTTCACCTAGTGGCAGAAACAGTTAGGGAGTGTTATCCCAAAGTGGACGTAATAATTTTAAATGTAAAAAAAGTGTTTAAAAATGCCCCGACCGCGTACAGTTATTTTATAAAATGCATACAATTGCCTCCAGAACCAATTATGACACGCTGCGGTACCTGGATTGAGGCCGCGACTTATTACTTTAGCAATTTGGAGAATGTGAAAGAGGTCTTCTAACAGTTGGATTATAATCACGCAGTGGCAATCGCCAATGCTCAAGAGGTTGATATGGATCCAATGGTTTACGAACATTTGCGAGAAATCCACAACTTCTTTTCGCGAATTCCCCTGGTCATACGGCAGCTGGAGCGTAATCTTCAGACGGATACTTTTTCATCATAGAGGAAATGAGTGTGGCTTACGATTTGCGGCAACACATTTTATTACAGCCAGTGGAATCTGCTGAACGAATGAAACAAAAAATGGAACATGTGTTATAAACAAATCCAGGTTTCGTATCCTCTCCTGCATAGACAAACTTTTACACAAACAAGAAGACATTTACAAGGTAAGATACTCATTACCTATAACTGGACAATTTCATGAAGGAAAATCTGTATATCTCTCTCCAGTGCAATCCTGTTATTTACGTCATGTTATAAGTTTTCCCTATGGGTAATTGTAACTCTCTTATTTTTAAAATTGTGTTTAGATGGTTAGTGGCATACTCTATTATTGAAGTTACGACTATAGTGTTTTCGTAAATTCTGTAAAGTAGAACAAAAAATTTGTCGGCTAGTTATCAAAGTGAAGGAGCATTTATTTAAATACATGCAAAATATAAAATCTGTACATCTCAAGCAATTTATATACAACCGTCTTTTTCGTTTGAGTGATCCATGTATAAAAATAAAAACCTTGCCGGAAATCGCTGCAGTGGACCATATAATTAAAATAGTTGAAAACGTATACGAGACGAATGTTAAGACCGTTGGGTGACTTGGAGACCCTTGTCGAGAACAGGTAGAAAAAAGTTAATTGCATAAATCCAAGTGAAGCGGTACAGTCAGGGGTGTAATGTAATGTTGGATATAGTATAGATAGATCTGATTTGTTTTTTAAAATTATATATGTGATTTAGATACATATTTATGCATTAAATATTTTGAAACATTTAAGTTTTATTTAGATGAAATGTGATTTACCGTAGTTAGTAATCAGCGCAGAATAATTAAATTTAGTTCTCTAAAATGTGTACCTGCAACTGAAAATATTTTAAAATATATGTTGTTTTATTTAGCTAATAACAATTTAAAGAAATAAAACTGTTATTCATAGCAAAAAATACGATACCTCGTTAGAAAATTGTTATTGCCCAGTAAAGACCACAAGGAGGTAAAAGCATCTCTTACGAGGAGGGGAATGGGTAGAGGGGGAGATATTAGTATAGGTAGGACAGTTAGTAAGATCAACAATAAACTCTGAATGAAAAAATAACTCACCAAAACTATGTAAACGTAACTACACACAATTCACGAAAACAATATACATATACTAATAATACACTATATAGGATATACGTAACACATGTTATACACACATTAAAAAAAACACTTGAATATTTAAGTTGTTGACGAAAACTATT
Organism: Rhamnusium bicolor; assembly: GCA_029963845.1. Lineage (NCBI taxonomy): Eukaryota > Metazoa > Arthropoda > Insecta > Coleoptera > Cerambycidae > Rhamnusium > Rhamnusium bicolor. The sequence goes on from JANEYF010001325.1 coordinate 394,060, forward strand.
TATGCACAATCACTGATTTATTGTTGACTATACATATATGTATAATGTGGCACTATTCATTGTCTGAAGGAAACATTTTTTTCACTTTCATTACTGCTTTCACCTACTCTTATTATGACTGGATTAGCGGGATTATCCATCTTGGATAATTCAATCTTTTTAACATGATCTATATACTTAATCCGATTTCCGCTTTCATTTTATTGAATGCAGCTAAGAGCAGTTTTTTCACATATATCAATTTGAACGTTATGCGTCGCGAATATTCCGCGTTAACTTCGTGGCTGTTAACGAGGTCTTTTAAAAAAATATTTATTTTATTTAACACAAGAATGATTATTTGAATTGATAGTTAAAATTATTTATTACCAAATATTAATATATTAAAAATACAAGTTGACAAGTTGAATCGTCACGTCAGAATGAGTTTGGCAGCTCAGCTCTTGAAGTTTTGTGAACAAGGGGTTCGTTCATCGGGTATCCTCGGTGATGTTCGTCGCTGGTAGTGTAGAGTAGGTTGCTTAGATAACACCTCCCTTGCTAGAGGGAAGTTTTATTTGAGACAAATTAAACTTTGGGTCCTTGATGCACGCTGTCCCTCGATTGACTTTGAATTGGGGTAGTCTCGGGTGGGGTAGGCCGATTAGGTCTCCATTTCCTAAGTCGAGAAATGGCAAAGACTAAAACAAATATAATAAGAATAATATAAAGGGGTGCAGTCCAGTAATGGGCTGTCTCGATATCTTCCTTCAATCGAATAGGCCTTATAGCTTCTTGTTCTTTCTTCTGTTGTCCCGTGTTTCTGTTGTCTTTATTTTTGGTAATAGTAGGGGCTGTCCTTTGATAGTTTCCTTTTCGTTTGAATAAATGTATTCGGTTGTTTTAAAACTGCATTTTGGAGGTAAATTGAACAAATATGTACCTTGTAAGACGGTGAAATCTATGTTTTACAAGTGTTTTGGATTTTCGTTTCATTGGGGAAAATGCCTATATAGTAGGATTCGGCAATATGCTCAACGATGGAATGCATTGATTTTACTGGAACCTGGGTGCATCTGTTGTCTTCTTGACTAAGCTGTGATAGTTGGAATATGCAATCATTTTGTCTCAATCCATCGATTCGTAAACTTTCTTGGCAATAATATTCTCCATCGACTTCTTTGCATGGCGTAGGCTGGTATTGGTAAAAGTTTTCGCTCACAGACAAATAGGTGTTGGAAGGAATTATGATGGTATGATTCGGAGTAGGTATTGAATATAAGTGATAGTATGAGAAGCGTTCAGAGTGTATTATTGAAAATTCTAGTGCAAATATTATTTTGTGTTCCGAATAGTAAGCCTTTACTTCAACTATTTCGTAATACTTATGAATATCAATTTTACTTGTATATAATAATTGTTCGACAGGGTGATTATTTGTTAAAGTATTTACGATAGATTCTAGCTCATTAATTTTAACAATGCTGTGATGTAGTGTATTTAATTTTGCGAAAGTTATAGCGTTTTCTATGTCGGTTGAATTATAATATTTAAACTTAGATTTAGTTGATCCAAGATATTTTTGACTTCTAAATAATCATTGAATTCGAACATAAATTTATTAAGATCTTTTCTAATAGAATTTATACCATCTGCAATGACATATTGATTGTGTAAAATTAAACTTATTGAATGATTGAAATTATCAATTATTTTTGTAGTAAGAGAAATTTCTTGATTTAGTTTATTGGCTATATCATTTTGGTTTTTTTGTAAGTTATGTATTGCCTGGTTAAATCTATCGACATCCTCTTGGTCCAGGTTACCAGATATGCTTTTTATTATACTTCCTAAACCGTTTATTAAACCACGTTTTTGTCTCTTAATAGGGTAGACTGATGTACATTTTTGTTGGACTATTTTTAATTAAAAAAGTATTGCTGCATTAAAATTTTCTAGTATCAGAAATTATGGGGAGCTTAACCAGTCATTGATTGATTTTGTTATTTGACTATATTGGATTTTTAAGATGTTAATTTCGCTCTCTATATGTTTTAAATCGAGATAATGTAAGAATGTGTGAATACTTGTTTTTATTTTTGCAGTACCTAGCTTGAGGGGTAGGATACCTGGATTTTTTTGAGAGATTAATTATCTTTACTTCCTGAAGGTTTGCCAGTGTTATCAGAGGTATTCTGTAACAAACGTTGTTTAGTTAGTTATGGGCGTTTAATATTTTGTTTAGATATAGCTATAGATTTATCAGTAGATATTGTTTTAATATTTTGTTCTAATATAATTTCAGGGGCGTATTTGGTAAAAGTTTGTTTCTGAGGGTAATTTTTGTATAAATTTTTGTTTGAGGTTGGATATCTAATTCTTTTTTTCTAGGTTCGTTACGCTTACTAATAATTTTTTCTTTTTGTTTTTGTGACATCATGAATTTGTTGATGGATTAATTTTGTTTTTTTTTTGTGGTTTTCTATGTAATTATTTAGTAAAATATTGGTTACGTCTATGTCGAACGGATCTTTTGTATCCAAGTGACCGTTAATAATATTTATGGGCTTTTGTTTTGTTAAAGAATGATAGCTACTGTTGTATCCCAATATTGCATAAGGCATTAAATTTATTATAGATTTTTCATTGGACTGTTTCGATTTTAAAATACGGTTCCGTTATCAGAAATTATTTAAGTGTGGTGTACCGTGATGTGTCATAGAAATTAAAAAGGTTCTTAATTATATTTATTGCGTTCGGCGTTTCTAAAGAATATACTTGTCCATATTTTGAAAATTATACTATAATAGTTAGAAACTGTTTATTCGAAACGTGAAATATATCAACGTGTATTATTTCAAATGTTTTCTTTGCTGTAGGTGTTAGTGAATATTTTTGTTTTATCTGGTTACGGTCATACTTATTGATTTGGCAGATATCGCAGTAATTTATTCTGTTTTCTACGTCTGTGTTTACGGCGGGACAATAGTAATTTTGTTTACTTCTCTGTAATGTTTCAGGTAGTCCACGATGATTAGTTTAACCTTCGCGATGATGGGTAATAATTTCCTGTTGTCTGTGTTCGTCGGTTATGTCTTCTAGAATAAAGTTACATTTGACTAGTTTATAACTTGAATTTTTGAAGGTATCTTTTATAATAAGTATAACAAATTTCTGGATAGAATTCGTCAGATTTAAATAATAATGCGTGTGTTAATTTGGGATCTAAATAATTTAATCTAAATTTATTATTTCTGGTTTAAGTCTATATTTGCCAGGATTCTTTTTTTTATTAGTAAATAAATGTTTTATTTTTACGCGTTTGTAAAGTTCCTTTTCAGAATATAAGGACTTTCGATACTTGTGTGAACAGTATGGTTAGACTAGTTTTCGTCATTGTCTGATGTTTGGTCAAGATTAATTGTTGTCGGTGCATAATTGTTTCCGAGGTTAATATTTAGTGGTTCTTCCGGATTATTTATTATGGGAGTATCGTCATTTTCTGGATTTTCCAGAGCGTTAATATTTGGCGGTCATCAAGATTGTTTATCATATAAGTGTTATCGTCCAAATCTGAAATTTCTTTGGTATGTATTTCTACACGTGAAAGGGCGTCCGCGTTCGTATTTGATTTATCTTTTTTTATAGTGAATTTCATAATCGAATTCCTCGAGTTTCAATCTCCACCTAATTAATCGAGAATTTGGTTCTTTCAGATTAATTAGCCACTCTAAGAGCTTATGATCTGTAATTATTTTAAATTTGCATCCATATAGGTATGGCCTGAAGTACCTGGTCCCATATAAAGCCGCAAGGGCCTCTTTTTCAATCGTGGAGTAGTTTTGCTCCGCGCTGTTAAGCGTTCGAGAGACGTATGCTATTGGTTTGTCATTTCCGATCTCCCCCTGTGACAGTACCGCACCTAGCGCGAAATTGCTTGCGTCCGTGGTTATATCAAAAGATTTTGAGAAATTGGGGTATTGCAGTATCGGATCATTGGTAAAATATGTTTACACTCGTCAAAGCATTTTAAAAACGTTTCGTTACGTTCAATTTTTGAACCCTTCTTTAGAAAAATTGTTAAAAGTTTTGTTAGCTTTACAAAGTTCCTTATAAATTTATGGTAATAACCTGTAAGTCCTAAAAATCCTTTTATTTCTTTAGTAGTCTTGGGAACTGGAAAATTTAGAATAGCATTAATTTTGTCTGGGTTAGACTTGACCCCGTCTGCTGTTATTATATGGCCTAGAAGAGCGACTTCCTTTTTTGAGAAATTCAGATTTATCTAATTGAATTTTGAAATTAATTTCCCGTAAGCGTTGGAATACTTTTGATAAATTATCAATATGTGTCCATGTACACAAGACATATGTTATTTTATAAACCTTTATGAAAATTGTCCATCGCGCGTTGAAAAGTTGCTGGCACGTTTTTTAGCTCGAACGGCATTCTAACGTACTCGTAGTGGCCATTTTCTACGTTGAACGCTGTTTTTTTGGGTATCCTCGGGTGCCATTTCTATTTGATGAAAACCACTGGCAAGGTCCAGAGTGGTGAAATATTGACATTTACCGATTTTATCGAGTATATAGGATCTATTGGGAATCGGGTACCTATCATCGAAAGTTTTTTCATTTACCTTCCGGTAATCGACGACAATTCTCCATTTCCTTTTACCCGAAGCGTCCGCCTTTTTTGGAACGATCCAAATTGGCGATGACCACGGCGAATTACTATGTCTTATTATACCTTGCTCGAGCATAGAATTAATTTGCTTTTCTACCTCCGGTTTGTGAATAAAAGGATACTTATAGTTTTTGGCGTAAACCGGAATTTCATCCGATGTTTTAATATTGTGTTTAATTTAAAGGTTCGTTTTCGTACTTAAATATGTCAGAGCATTTACGGCATAATTTCTCAATACAATTTTTCTCCTCGGAGTTAAAATGGTCGGTTCAAATTAAGTTATTTATTTCGTTAGTATTGTTATTTTCAGTATTGAATTGATTAGATTTAAAAACTAAATGAAAAATTTCATATTTATTTAAATCGATGGGTTTAACCTTTAATGGTGCGTCCAGACATATGCTGACATTACCTTCTTGTTTGTTTAATATTTCGACTCAAGCATCTCCGTTGCGAACTACAGATAGTGTTTCTTTTATTTCAAGGTATTGAATTTTTTGATGAGGCACAATTACGTGACCGTTATCTATTGTAACTGGATTATTCAGTCTTTGACCCGTATAAAATTTTATGTTAGCATGAAAAGTTGAATTTATATCTGAAAATAATATTTTATTTCTAGATGTTTATGAGGCATTTTAAACTTTGAATTTATAAAATCTAACTGAACGTGTAAATGTTTTATAATATCTAAGCCGATTAGGTCACTGGAAAATTTTCATTTTCGCCTTGATATTCTTGATTTCCATTATATTCTACGTACTCTTGATATTCGTGTTGAGCGTATTGCCGCGTTTCTTGAGTGTTTTCGTGTTCAATATTAAACAATTCTTTTGATGTGAAATTCGGCCTACTAGATGGTCCCGCTTGTGTATGTAAATCTCCTGTAAATTGATTTGTTGCTCTTCTAAACGTATTTCTCGTTGAAATACTCATGGGCGTGCTTTTCACTTGATGTTGGCTATTTTGTCCTGGTTTCCATACATTTTGTCGTCTTCCAAAAGTTTGTTGTGGGTAGTTTGTTCTTGGTTGTACGTTTATAGGCCCGGTGGGGAATTTCGGAGTTTGGAAATTATTATGTTGCGATTGGAACTTTGGTTGCGCGAATTGCGGTGCGTTATTAAACGGATTTAAATAATTTTGAGGCTGGGGCCTTTGCTTAATTATGTTTTTTTTTTATTGATTGGTTATTATTAGAAATATGTGATCTCTGTAAATATCTGATATTATTTTCCTCTACAATATATTGCATAGCGGTTGCCAAACTGTTGGGCAACATAGCCCTAATTGTACTGCCTAATAGTTCTCTTAAACCAGCTGAAAATGTTACAAGAGCTTGTTGTGTGAAGAAATTTTTCTTACTAATTTTTACATGATTATCAATAGTATGAATTTCAATATAATTACAGATGATATCTAAGACTACTTTTTCATAGAATAGGGAACTTGCCTATAATTTTAAAAATAAAAATAATACTAAAAAACATAGCGTAACGTTGTAATAAAACGTGTACTTCACAAAAAAATAAGTTTTCTAATTCCACGCGATCAGTATAAAGGATCTAAACAGCGATAAAATTGAAGTGGCCCGAAACGAGCTACTATTGACTGTGACGTCACACCATACCATATTCGGTAGTCGTCGCGCCGGGAAGCAATACAATCAGATGTTTACCGGTGTTATAAGACTGTGGTTGATTTGTTAGTGACTGTTCTGATATAAATATATAATTGTGTTTTATAGTACCGCTTGTTGTAGTTGTACAGATATTTTAAAATGACTGATCAAGGTTTTTCAAAGGGCCAATCTGATAATTTGCCTAAAGTGGATATGTTTATGGTGGCATCTTTTATACAAAATAGTGAAAGTTTTTCCCTTGGAGAGGTCCGCGGGGTCAAGGCAGAGAAGTATGTATTTTTTTAGCTTTTAGTAATAATTTATAAACATAAAATAGTTATGACTTGATCACGGAATAAAAAGAAATAACTACAAAATGCTTAGTCGCAACTAAGCATTTTTAGCAGACTTAGTCTTATGTTTGAAAGAATTTAGGGTAATTCTTTACAACAGCCACTTCTATATTTTTCGTGTTTTTTTTTTGTACACACGCGTAGTGTCTCTATAGAAGACATTTGCTGCAAAGGAAATGTTGCGCAAATGTATAATTACCTATCGTAGGTATTTTCATACTATGTTTTGGGGCAAGGGAAATAAGTGATTGTGTCGTGTTATCATTCACATAATAGATAAATGTAAGATTTGAATAGAATAAATTAAAGGACAAGGGAAAGGTATTTGCAATATACTATATATACTAGAGGTAAACATTTTACTCTTCGCAGACAGTAGTGTTATTGAACTTTTATATAATTGTTGCACATTCTGTAGGATACTCTTCGCAGTTTTTTGAAAAGAATCTTGTGTTTGTCTTATAAACTTCATTCTTACAATACCTAATGTATTGACTACATATTTAATTTTCTCTCCCGATGGTGCCGACTGTATTGGCGAAACGCGTGGCAGTATATTTTATAGTATAAACTAAGATTCATTCTTACAATACCTAATATATTGATCACATATTTAATTTTCAATTTTTTTCATCTCCCGATGATGCCGACTGCGTAGGCGAAATTTGTGGTAGTATATTTTACAGCATTTTGGTGTCTTTAGAAAATTACCTCAATTTTAGTAGCACATTGAAAATTGCAACCCTCTGTAGATTCATATTTTTAAATAAAATGTCCTATAACTTTTTTATTTACTATTTGATTTTTTTCAAAAACAATGGATTTCTTCCTCTAGCTAACACTAACTTATAGCCCAAATTTCAATTCGAACGGACTTTTTTTTCTTTAGTTATCGTGCTTACAAGAAACGTGACGGACAGACAGACGGACGGACAGATGAACAGACGGACAGATGAACAGACGGACATTTTGAAAGTTGTTCAGAATTCGATGACGAACGAAATGATTTTTTCTCTGCGAGTGATATTAACGATTTTAGAAATGTCCCGATCCAATGCAATATACTCTTCGTAATCGTATTTGCGAAGAGTATAATAATAAATAGGTGTTTACTTTCTCACCAGGAAATTACCTTTACTTAGTATCACTAAATTACATTCTATCTACTAATCTTATTTTCTGACATTGTATACACATTCTTTCTTTAATCCTACCCTAATTAAAATTCAATAATTCGGAATTCGGAATATTTTATTGCCCGCCTGCGAAAAACTAGTAGATAGACATATAGTATTTAATAATGTAGTTACATTAAAATGATCTTCACACACATGTACAGACCTACTGCTCTGTGAAATGTCTTTTTCATTTCTTCTTCACGCTTTTAGCCATTTTGATCGACGAATCTTATCTTCTGGCAACATTATAAATATTTTATCTGGCACTTTTACTGTAGTATTCTTACACAACGGTACAATGCAATATTTAAAATAAGGAGTTTTTTGTTTCCATTTTAAGTACCTATACACTTAAAATTTATGGCGATGCTGGTATTTTTACGGCTGAAATCAAGCAGTCGAGTGCTGGGATCTCCGTCGTGGTAAGGTGTGATGTCACGACTACTCCCGCGCTTTTGAACCTGTTTGAAACGGTTCGCTCGCGCGCGAAACTTTAATAATTTATAACAAATTTATTATTGGAAATTAAGGCGTCATATTTTGCATATCTTATTTTTTAGTATTGTAGAACATTTTTATGAAGTAAAAAAAAAATGTGCAAGTTCCCTATTGTTGCGGACTATCGCCTGATTGTCTTAAATTAACTAAATCTCTATTCAAAGTATTTTCATCGTGCTGATCTCCAAAATTTTAAGTTAGTATGGACTTTACGGTAGCCCCGTAAATTGAAATGACTTCACGTGCCCTGCCTATTGATCTAGTTTTAATGCCCTCAAATAGTAACAAATTTTGCATACATCCTGGGTCTGTTTCATTATAATAAGTAGTTAGGAAAGTTTGTGATATTTTTAAAGTTATATAATTCGCAAGAGTTACAATCGAATGGCGAGATTATATTTAAGTTTTTTAAATCAAAATTTGGTAGAGTTGGAGGCATTATGCAACTATTTATTTTACGTGATAGAATTATAATAAATACTATAGTTTGTTTCTTCTGCAAACAGTTACTTGTTTTAATTGTGCCAATATAATTATCTTGTATGGTGAAATTATTTTTACTTGAATTATTATAAAGGTTAATACTACAGAACTTAAAATTGTTTTCAGGAGTTACTTCTATAGTATTTTCAGTACTTTCGCTCGATGCGTTGGCATCTGAATTATTACATAAATTATTTTCAATGACTAAAATACTAGCAGCTAATTCTCTTAAATTTAACTCGCCCTTGTCATTACTATCACTGAAGGATTCAATGGAAGTTGTGGATTCTGACATGAACAAATAAATTTTACTTACATTAATATAATGGTTTTCATAGTCCTTTTCTTTTCTTGGATATTTCTTACCGTTGCCCTCGTGGATTATTCCACTTAGGTTACTCAGTTCACCTGAGATTTCGGTGATTAATGGTAGACACGAAAAGATTTTCGCACTATGCAAAATCTTTCACCGATCCTACCGACTGCGTCAGTTAACTCCGTGACCGTTAACGAAGCCTTTTTAAAAATATTTATTTTATTTAACACAAGAATGATTATTTGAATTTATAGTTAAAATTATTCATTAACAAATATTAATATATTAAAAATACACGTTGACAAGTTGAATCGTCACGTCACGTTTTGTGAACAAGGGGTTCGTTCATCGGATGTCCTCTGTGATGTTCGTCGCTGGTAGTGTAGAGTAGGTTGTTTAGATAATACCCGGTAGCACATATGTAGGTACCTACACACACGGAAATCGAAATGCAATTGATCTTAGACCATCCACTTACCTTATTATTCCTATTAACATGTAATGAGTGTAACACACAGGAAATACTTTCGAGCAGCGGGAGAAAACGTCTGGAGTAAAACAGACCAGCGAGTAAGAAAGGTATTCATTGTTTTTATTTGGGTGTTGTAAATACAATTTTTTATAAGGAAAATCACAAATAATACATTTGTGAGTTTTTTTTAATTAGAACTTTAATCAATACCTATATTTGTAAATAATAAATAATAATATTGTTTAATATTTATAAAATTCAGATCATATAAATAAATGTATTTAATTACAACATAACTTCCCCCTAATGAGTGTTTTTCATACCTAAAATGAAATGTATCGATTTATAAGAGAAAATATTAATAATCATCAATATGAGTTCATATAGGTATTCTTAATCAAATTATTCCATCTTTATTATTGTATGATTATTTCCTGCGCATGCACGCCATTGAATCCGCATTCCTTTACTCTACAGAATTTACGAAAATACTATAGTGGCTGTCAGCAAAAAAAAGCAAACAAATATTTTAATAGGATGGGGAAAATACATCATACCACACACACATCATTTGACATATGGACAATGATATCTATTATCCATCACTTGTGACGTTTGCCATATACATGCTGTAATCAACTGTGCTAACACATCTAGTAAATACAACAAAAAATAAGAGAAAACAATAAAAAAGCATATCGGACAACCGTATAATAGGAAATTCAAAATTTGCAATAGCGTATAAACCTTGATTTGCCACAATACAATCATTGATGTGTCGAAACTATGACTTAAAATAATTATAATTAATTAAACTTTCAATGTATTGGTCAATAATTTGTAACGATAGAAATTTTAAACAAAATTTAATATCTTATTGTCTGTATTAGCAATAAAAATAAATTTAACAAATCTATCGAGCGGATTTGTAAATATACGAAAATCTACTATTTTCAATATTATACAAGTATCTGCTAAAATTATTTTGAAACATAAAACACAAAAAAAATACCACAGAAATTAAACAACCCCCAAATCCAGGGCCGAAGCTGTACGGGCGAAGGTTGCATTGATGAAAAAATGCGAACACACAACCATTCCCACCGATATTGCCAGTGCCAGTGGCGGGATTAGAACCCGCAGGATGATGGAGAGATAATCTAGTCACACTCGCCATCGCGCACTCTAGCCAACTACTCCACTGATCTACTTCTAATGATAAAATAAATTAATACTAAAAATACGTTTTAATAAATAACTAGCCCAGGGTAAATAACATTCTTTGGAAGAACTCCCTTGTTCCTATTTGTAAGGGAATTGTTATGATTAGATTTTAATGATGTTGAAAAAATTGCATGAGAAATTTCAAAAAAATAAAAATTAAAAACAGACGTTAACGTTGAAATGTCTGTATTTCGAAGTTAATGCCTATTTTTGGGATGAAATTACATTTTTAATAGAACTAAAGGGTGTTTCTAGAAAAGCGCAATATTTCACGATTCAATAAAACATGGTTTTCTGTAGCAAAGTATTGAAATATTTATTGAGTTATAACGTAGACTTTTGGGAGCTATGTATGGAACAACACATCTGATAAATGGCCGCCACGGCTTTGCTGGCACATGCGTACTCTTTTGGCGAAATTTTGAATAACGGTGTTGCATACATGTGGCGGTATTTCGTTTATATAGCGTCTAATTTCGACCTTCAATGCTTCGGTGGTCGCAGGCTTGTTGGCATAAACCTGTGACATCAGATAACCCCACAGCCGAAAGTCCAAAGGTGTTAAATCGCAAGAGCGTGGCAGCCAATTCTGGTCACCGAACCGAGAGATGCCAGGAAAAGACCGTCAATGTTTCACGTGTGGTATGGCAAGTGGCACCGTCCTGCTGAAACCACATGTCGTCGAGAGCAATATCTTCCAACTGAGGCACAAAAAACTGGGTTATTGTAGCACGATAACGTTCGCCATTCACCGTTACTGCGTTACATGCCTCGTCTTCGAAGAAAAACGGCCCAATGATTCCTCCAGACCACAATGCACACCAAACAGTTACACGTTTTGGATGCATTGCTTTCTCATGAATCATTCGTGCACCAAATGCGGCAGTTTTGCCTATTAACGACGCCATCGAGGTGAAAATGGGCCTCATCACTGAAAATGATTTTGTCCGCAAAATCGGCATTCACTTGTTGTTCAAGGATCCAACCGGTGAACTCTCTTCGCTGTGCATGGACTGTTGGCAGAAGTTGTTGAGTCAATTGGACTTTGGCAGAGTGGTTGTTGTAACGTCCAATTCTTGTGCACGATGACGAATCGGCCACGCTCTCGCGAACTGCCGTGATGTTTTGTTCTGAACGACCTTTACAAGCTCGTGTCGTGTTTCACATCACTAACCGAACCAGTACTTTCGAATTTTTCGATTATTGTTTTCACAGTAGATGAATCAGGAACATTATTTCGACCGAAAATTGGACGCGCTTGAGAATCGTGGCAATCAAACCTTAACCATTTTGATAATAATGTTTAACAATCAGGACGTGTTCTATCGTGTAATGCTCCATGTTTACTAACTCCCATCTGTCTCCTATCGACCTGGCATGTCATAATCTTGTGACATCATGACAGTCAAACTGGTGCGCAATTCAAATCTTGCGCTCTATTGAAACACCTTTTATGATGGTTTTTGACAATAATTTTTATGGAGAGTACAAACGGCCTGCAAAACAACGACTCTGAACCTTAGAGTCTGAAGACAATCTCGTCCAGAATGAGTGTGAAAATTAAATAACGATAAATGCTATATCTTAGCTCCAATTTCATGACAAATAAAATATTGTTTTAGGTACCTAATATTTACAAACATTTTTGGAAGAATTTTTACTTACATTTCCTAAGTCTATTTTCTTTAAATAGCCCAAATAATTGGCTCTATTTGACTTTTCTTCTTCATTAAAGTACAGCCAATTGTGTAAACCTGACACCTGATTATTTTTCAATTCTGCAAGAAAAACATGTTCAAAACCGCTAGATCCTATTCTTCCTCCTCCTCTGGAATACATGTTGAACCAAATTAATCGAAGGAGATCTTTAAAATCCTTGGGATCTCTACCAATTTTCCCTAAGACAAAAGCATTTACGTTTAGGATAAATTAAAATTTAGTCTTTACCTTTTTTTATTAAAAAAATTTCTGGTATGCTGCATAACAGGAGTTGACAAAATTGTATCCAAAAGGGCATTTTCCTCAATTTTTTCTTGAGCTGTGTATACTTCATTTTGGTTGGTTTCCAAAATATAATTATTGTACAACAGCATAAGTTTTTCTATAGAAGGTAAAGTATATACCGAACGATCGATAGAAAGCAACCTAAAAATGCATTTCAAAAATACAATATTCCAAAATATAATTGCTAGGAAAACAATGACAAAATTGGTAGAAGTTGAGGTCTTTGTTAGATGAGAAGAATCTTTATATTTGTTTGATTAATCTCATCCTATTTTAAGAATTTTTAAAATTAAGTATTTTTCTGCCTGTAACTCTCTTAAAAGATGTTAAGGTTAGTTATATAATAAAAGAATGCATTATGCACATATAGATGCTATACAAATAACGATTAAAAGTAATACATATGTAAAATTTCGAAAATTGGTAAATTCTAGGATTGACCAGTTTGATACGGTAAATGTACGAAAAAACTGTGTAATTTCATTTCTAACTTTTATCACGCCATTGCGGTCAAGCATAATGTATTGTTTATATGTCCGTTTTTTGCGGCAAAGAAGGAATATGCTGATTGTCCACTATGGAATGGCGTGTGACATAATTTTTTGTACATTTACCACTTCAAACTGGTCAAACCTAGGTTTTACCTATTTTTGTGCTTCTACAATAATATATATTATTTATAAATATTAACTTATCGCTGTTGGAACTTACGGCAAAGGTGCCTCATCGTTCATGGACCTAGATGTCGTCATTCCCTGTAGATTTACTGTCACATATCTAGCTGCATTGTTGGTATCTTTTGTTAATAATTCTTCCGAGAATTCTCTTAATTCATAATCTTCCACTCCACCGTCGCTGTTCTGTGGATTAGACCCCTGGTCGTGACTTTGACCTTGCGATCCCGAATCAGTGTTCATAGACCCTGTTGAAATTGCACCCTTCATACCATTATTATTATTATTATTATTAGAATTCTGATTTTGGCTTCCACCACCTTCAGCCAATGGCAACAACGGACTTAGTCCACCCATGTTTGTATTTTTATTATTTGTGCCCTGATTTAGATTTCCGCCTTGTTTAGGTTCAGAAGAAGCTGGGTTCCTCATACCACTATTTATATTGAAATTACTAGATTTTTGGTTTTGATTCGGGTTGGATACAGTTTGCCTTTGATTTAAACCGCTTTGGTGCATTGTGCCAACAGAACCTCTTTCGATGTTTAAAAAATTTGTGTTATAATTTGCTGAATTTCTAGTTGGCGAATTTACTGAACTAGAACCTCTTACGCCATTATTGGTTTGAGTATTTGCCCTAGCATCTGCATTCGTATTTACGGTCACACCATTATTTGTGTTCCTTACCCAATTAGGGCCATTATCTGGACGTACCCACGTAGGCTGTCGATTACTGTTTGGTGGCCCATTGTTTTGTGGTAAATTACTTTGTTGCTGGTGCCTTGATTGACCCAAAACGGGCCAACTTGTAGTGGATTTTGAATTTGAATCAATATACGGTTCATTTTGTGGTATATTCCTATTATTACCTAATTGTGGCCAAGCACTGTTACTGGGTTGTCGAATATTGGTAACGTCGCCACCTGTTTATGGTATTGTTTAAAAAATATTTGAGTAAATTAAATAGTTAACGAATCTTACAGTATTTACTTCTTCCTGTAGAGAATATATTTGAGGAAGTTTAAAATACGGTGTACTACAAAAATGTGTTAGTCAGGGTTCTCAGTCATTAAATTTAGTTATAATTCATTTGAGGCATTTTCATAACTTATTAAAGTACTTGCTGTAGCAAACTAGTAGATGATTGCAATCGTGTAAAAAATTGAATCATTACCTACTCTAATAACAAGACATTTATTTATTTATTTAAATATTACTGTAAAATACACATAAATTGAAAAATTACAGCAAATCTTATACAAGGTGATTAATGCATCCTGCCCAAACCTGATCAATTTATCTTCAATTTAGGGGTGGGTAATATATCGATACATCGAAAACTATCGATATCGATACCACTTTGTTTTGACGTCATTGAATCCGCGACATCGATACCTGTTATCAACGCCTCCATATCGATACCTATACTACTGACTTCCCTCCTAATGCTCTAAATAGGTATTATCCAATTAATGAATCCTGTGTTTGTTAATTGCTTTCAATCATCTTGTCTTGAGAATTACTAATTGTAAGCCTGATTCATGTGTAATTGAAAATTGGAGATCAAGATTATATACTTTATGGAAAGATAAAAACTTCACCCATGATGACTGTAACGGCCATCTGGAGTTTAACATTTATTTAATCTTTGGTTTAACTATCATCTACTTTCCATAACTTATGTTCCATAACCTATGGCATACTGAGGAGAACTAATAAGTTCGAAACCGGTCTATGTCTGGTTAGGAATTGACAAATGATATTGGCTACCGATCTATCATGATTTGAAAGTATAATCCAATGCAGGTCGAGGTATTTGCCCGCTGAGTAGTTGTTTCGTTCAAATCCTATTTAATAACAGTAGTTTAGTCCACCTGGGCTAGAGGTCGCCGCTCTTGGTACTTGCTTCACAAGTCGCTATCCGCCACAGAGACATCTATGATGTCGGTCGGATAGTAGCATTTGGACCATATGAGAAGTTTCACATACCTCTCACCACTACTCAATTTACCTTAGTCAGTATATGACTAGCAGGTTGGTCACTATCACTTGTCTGTTCCATAACCTATGGCATACTGAGGAAAACTAATAAGTTCGAAACCGGTCTATGTCTGGTTAGGAATTGACAAATGATCTTGACTACCGATCTATCATGATTTGAAGGTATAATCCAATGCAGGTCAGGGTATTTGCCCGCTGAGTAGTTGTTTCGTTCTAATCATATTTAATAAGAGTAGTTTAGTCCACCTGGGCTAGAGATCACCGCCATCCGCCACAGAGACATCTATGATGTCGGTCGGATAGTAGCATTTGGACCATATGAGAAGTTTCACATACCTCTCACCACTACTCAACCTCAATATTGTGGTATTTTTTACCAGAATAATCAACATTTAAAACGTGTGAGTGAAATAGAGGTTAGAACGACGAGCACGAGTATACTGAGTGATAATTATCGACTGACTGCAAAAATGGAAAGAAGTATTAATAACTATATATACAGTGAAGTTTGCTAGAAGTGAAGTTTGCTAAAACGGCCATGCTGCAGTTAATCTACATATTTTAAACTTCAGATTAAACTTCAGTTCAACCTTAAGTTTAAACGGATCGTATACAACTGGGCCTTAGATGGATTATTTGTTTTGTGAAAAATGCTAATATTAATTAATATATATCATTAAGTAACCTTGATTATTCTGACTTTCATTTCGTTCCGCAAATTCTTTAATTACACTGTCACAGTCAATTACTGCTTCTAAATTTTATTCAGCACGAGCATGAAAGATTAATCAGTTTTTATTGGCTCATTGTAGCCCTTAGATATTTCTTTATTTTCAGTTTAGAAATGTTGTCTGTAAAGGTGGGGATTCACCAAACTGGGCTAGAGGCCGCCAGCTTAGGTCGCCGGGTTTTGCAGAAAAATGTATAAAAAAATATGTGGAACAAAACCGCCAAATGTCATGCCGGCGCGGCGGAAGTCCGTAGTTGCCGCCGGCCTGTCCCAGTTTGATGAAGTCCAGCCTTAAAGGAGGGACTTCACCACGGGCTGCTCGCCGGCATAAATAAATAAATTCTGACACCAAAGTGTGTTTTTAGCGGGTCTGTTTCAGTTTTCTTTCCACTTCCCCCTTTTCATGTCCTAACTCTTTTGAAATATTAACTAGGGGCTCATTTTTTTTGTTTCTGTTTTTTTACTTCTCATTTTTAGGGTAGCACATAATATATCTTACTTTAGAAAAGGGATCTGTCAAAATCGTGTGCTCTTTGTTTCGACTTTCCAAGATATATGAGGTCACTACTTTCACTACAAGCATCAAAACAATACTGGTCTATAAATTCCACGTGCAACCCGCTGCTGGCAAAAATCCTTTTGACTTTTACCAACATGTTGCCGCTAACAGAATTAGGCCGGCGGTCTAGGGCACATGGTTTACTTGATACTTCGGTTCAAAAAATGTTACGACAAAAGCCGGCGGCTTAGACCGATGCACAGTGTGGCAAGATACCCCAAAAGCTGGCATTAATTCATAGAACGAGTTTGGTAAAATTTTTGTTATTGAGAATAGCCGACGATGGTTATTAATGTATAAATAAATCAACTTTATGACGTTTGCTCGTATATTGCGATATACAGGGTGTAATTAAAAAAATTAAAATCTAAAATAAAAATAAAATTTATAGTACTCAATTTTTTAATACATTATTTGTCCAGGACTATGCAAAACACTTAAAGAACCTAGTAATATATTTCCTTTACTAAATTGAGAATTCACAACTTAAAGTTTTATTAATATTTGTGAATAGAAATGAGTATGTCCTATCCGTAGTGATTAATCGTCTGCGTCTGATGCAGATAAGGAACAGTCATTTCTGAATTATCTGCAGAAATATTGGGGGGCAATTAATAAGTCGAATACTTCCCTAGGAAAATGTTTAATTTTTTTTTTTAGGAAGTTGTCTATAACTGGTTATTACTGGATTCGATGTAATCAGCATTAAATGAAACACATCCTCTTCGCTGTTCTTTAAAAATAACTTATTTTTTTAGGTATAATAAATTTTAATATTAGTCGTCCCCCGATGATTCCAGCTTGGTTAGCGAAACGCTTGTAGTATACTATGCAATACTTATGTTTTTGTAGCATCTGATCAGGTGTTGTAACCCTGTTCAGGTTATCATTTTTTAATTAAAATGTTCAATAACTTTTACATTTATCGAACAATTGTTTTCAAAAACAATAGGGTTCTTCCTCCAACTAACAGTAACTTACAGTCCAAATTCCAATACGATCAGACTTTCCACTCTTAAGTTATCATGCTTACAAAAAACGTGACGGACGGACGAACAGACAGACAGACGAACATTTTGAAAGTCATTCAGAATTCAACGACTAACACAATGATAATGATAAAAATGTGCCGATTAAATGCAATATACTCTTCGTTTTAGTTGCGAAGAGTATAATGATATACTGTAGGGTTGTTGAAAGAGGCAAATAAAATAATAAGGGGTAGACACGAACATTTGATTTAGCTTTACTATGAATCTATTCTAGTATTACTATAATAATATATAAAATTTTACGTGGGGAAGCGTGAGGAAGTTAACTATTACATTAGAACAATACGTAAATATTTGGCACTTCGGAAAGGCATTTTCAAAATATTATTAAAATTATTTCATTCATAAATTAAAAATAAATCCATTAAATTTACATAATACATACCTGAGGGTGTTGATGGGTCCATTTTCAAACAAAGTAATAATATCGAATTTGAAAAAAACACAAAGTAATTTGTTAGGATAATATTTAATTTAAAAATACACGCGTCAACCGCAGTTACATAGACCTTATGCCTGCGGGTTTGGTAGCATGCATCAAGATTAAGTGGTGGGGGAAAACATGCCCCTATTCATGCTGATAATAAATAGCAACAATACTTTGTTCGATGCGACATTTTATTTTTTAATTTTTTGCCAGCTTTCGGGGTATCTTGCCACACTGTGCGACGGCACGTACCACCGGGCTAGGTCAGTTTGGTGAAGTCCCGGCTTAAAAAATATCATTATGAATAGTGCTAATAAGCTCGGTGCTAAAGTTACAATTAAGTAAATTGGTTTCCCCCAATTTCAAAAGTTAAATGAAACTGTTTTTGCTAAAATTGTTTGTATTGACCTGAACATTTTCTTTTTTCTACTCAGTGTAGATAACGAGAGCGTGCGATGGCAAACGTGACTAGAAATCTTCTATCGTAGCTACACGTTCGAATTCCGCCACCGGCAATGGCAATGTCGATGGGAATGGTTGTATGTCCACGTTTTTCTAAGTGTAACTCCCTTCTAGACAGTTTTTGGTTTGTATTCAGGGGTTGTCTAATTTCTGTAGTGTTATTATAACTATTTTTTTTGTCAAAGAGCTTGATAAGCCGCACCCGATAATCGATAAGTACCTACATTGCTAAAAAAAAAAAAACAAGTTGAATTTATTTCATTACATAGTCAACAGTCACAGAGCGCCATAGAGATATACGGAGAACGGAGGTATTTTATATCTAATAATAATTTACAACAATTGCATCTTCTTTTCCCTTATTTTTTTCATGTGTTATTATTAGAAAAAAAGAGAAGTTTTAGGTCATTAATATTCTCACTTTGGCATCCTTTGGGCTGTGTTCGGTTCACTTCGTAAACATTTGAGGAGTCCTTCTTGAGCTACATTTATAAATTAATTAAACAAATTACGTTAGCAACAAAAAATTGCCAGAAGCTCTGATATACGGACCCGACTATTTTATATACAGTGTGCGGCAGGTGTATGGACCCGTTCTTGTAAAATCCCTAGCAAACGACCAAAAAAATAAAATTTGGAGGATATAAATTAGGTACATTTGTGCATATTATGACGTCATTTTGAAATTTTGTATGATTAACATCTCAAAAGATGTGAGATCAAAATCATTATTTTTTAACGGCAGTAGGGGTAGTTTGGTATTTTCTAGTATTTTTCGGATTACAAAAATGTAGGGATGTGAGTGTCGGTATTTTTTTCGGTCAGTAAAATGATATTTTACCGGTAAAATCACATTTTACCGATAAAATGGTAAAATGGCCATATTGGTATTTTAATCGGTAAAATCAAGGGTAAAATGTTATTTTACGGTAAAATAGTAAATTCATAATTGTAATTATTTACAAATCCCGCGCGTTTAATAAACATTTTTGACGATATTTGACATGTAATGGACTAACTACAAAACCTCATTTAATTTTCAAAGCTTTTAATTTTGATTTCATTGGTATCAATCATAATAATCAAGCAAAGTTAGTACTTAATTGCTTATCTGAGGATTAGTAAGCCCTCAATATTTAACTATATGTTCTTGGTATCAAATTAAACAGTTTTTTACCACGAATCAAATGACTGTATTTATCGATTTTTACTTACTATTTTTAATTTTTCTGGAAAAATCACATACCACAAAAATGTATGATTACTGTGGGGTTGCATAAGAACAATTTTGAGAAAATACTTACTGCAACAACTTTGAGCCAAAAAACTTAATTCGAATGAAAAATATGTCCAATCGAGAACTTTCAAGATCTGTCCACAGAATAACATAATAACAAGTTATTATGAAGATAAAATAAATAAAAGTAAGTATTGAAAATCTTTACAAACGAGGTTACTAACAAAATTTTTAAAAATTTGGTTTTATTTTTTGGGCCCTCCATGTTTTGCCGTATAGAACCGCCACTCTTATTTGTTTAAGTCTAGGCTACGCGAAACCAGATCCTCTACAGGAAAAATTAAGTATAATAAAATTTATCAAGTCTTAATAGTAAAAAATGATATATTAATGTTAGTTGTAATTAATAAGCACCCATGACATACTGGAAGATAAGTGTTGAATTATGTAAAACAAAGTTTATTGTACAAATTCTTATATCAGGCATCACTTTCATTTTTCTTCTTGTAAAGAAAAACTTTCGCCCCGATCGCAATTTTGTCTTGATCCTGCTCTGTATATGTTATACTGATAAAGTGAAAATTTCTATTAATAGGTAGTGTACCCATATTATGCATAAAATCTTAGGTAGGTACGCCACTGTTAAATGTTAAAGGTGTGGAAAAGTATGGAAACCATAGATAAAATATATGTATATATTTTATTTATCTATGATGGAAACAAATACAATGAAAACATGATTGATTGATTGACGTTAGTAGTTAGTCCAAATTAGTAGGCATTACCAGAGACAACCTCTGGCATTACACAATTTCACGAACAAATATAGTATTAGTGAGTGACTGATTAAATATGATAAGATGATAGATTAATATATTTATTTACTTACACAATATATCTCCTATTATCACCGTCACAATTACAATTATAAAAGGCGCTACAGAGGATAAAATAGCCATGTTGTAACCAACACCGTTAATAGAATTGAAATATTCTTTTCAGTCGAAGACAGCATTTAGCTAACCGATATAAATTAAATTACTTATCTATTTTCTACGACGTGATATTGCAAACATCGTTCCATATAAGCATTTGGCATATACATATATGTAGGTATTATAACCAGTTATTATTGTTAACTACATGCACAGAACAGAAAAACGACTAAATGTTTAAAGAGTGGAATATGAGATAATTTTAAAAAATCCTGTCTTGTCCTTCAAATACAGACGAAAATTCTTAAAACTTTCTTCCAATAAATTAGGACCTATCATAGTTATGATTTTGTGCACTAGTCAAGATTGTACTGATATTTTAGAATAGACTTAAAAATTATAATAGCAATTGTATTTTACATTAATTTTATAATTTTTAGTATATTATAAATGTAGCCAAAGATCTTTGCAATATTTAGGGCTTTTCGATTCATTAACTATAATAAGCGATTTCGGGAGACATAATCGATCTCTTCGCCGGTGGCCAATATTTATTCTAATTAAGATATTTTTACCCGATTTTTGTTCGCTAGTGGACAAAAACGTCATCGGGACGTCATCGTATTTTACTCAAAACTAAACATTTTTACTCTTTCTCCAGACGAGGAGTAATATAAAGGAGGAAAGCTGTTCGCTAGTTGCCATTTCTAGTGAGATCAAAGTTGAGCAAAGTTGCTTGATGCCGTCTTACTTAGAGTAAAAATTACAACTTATAGTAACACCAGCGAACATACCTATAGTGAATGAGGGTTAACGCGCTTGAATTCACCACGAGAGGTGCTAGTGTACGGAAAGGTCAATGTCACTGATTGCTAATATTTACTGTGGCTTTTTAACGCTAGTTTTTAATAATTTTTATAAAAATTAGCTGTAAAACGTTTAACACAATGATGGCAGAAGGAGAAAGTAATAATTTACTTGCTCAGTAGGGAAATTATTATACTTATCAGAAGTGTCTTATGTCATTAAAGTTAGGTATACAAAGAATGAATATGATGAAAACAATGAATATACATGATTATTACTCACGATTTTCTGTAGTAGACGCCTTTGGTGACGCATAATCGTCAGGATTAAAATGTTTCTTACAAACTCACGAATGTTTCGAAAGAGTAGAGTTATCTCTATCAACCACTGTTTTAGACGAGTTTTGTCTCTCGGAAGCATATGTCCGCCTTTTGTTTCCGAACAAAAACTACTCAACACTGAGGCCCAGTTAACAAGGTTTTTTATTTGCCGGTGTACGAAATAATTATCATAAAACATTATAAACTTTTCCCCTCGTCTAACAATAACTTTTGATACGGTTTTACTCGACCAGTGGCGTCAACTGGTGAGCCTGAAACCTTTAGCCCTCATTATGTTATGTTATGCTGGATTTCATCCCCACCCCACGACGCTCAAAATAATTGGATTATGTCGCGAAAACACTCAAATTATCACATCTATTATGTCATGTCAGCTTCGGTTGAGGTTAGGTTATTCTCATATCCGCAGTCCATTACCATTTCTAAGGTCAACGGAGATTATAAAATCGGTTTCCCCTACATTGATTTCAATATCCACATCTCTGCGTTCCTGTCGTGTGCCCGGTTGTGGGTTCGGCAAAATTTTGCTCCTCGCATTCCTCATATTCATTCATTGCGTCTCAATTGTATGTTGGGTTTATTATATCTTATACAATATTATGCACCATAAACAACTTACATAATTAACATAAACTACTCTGGAACTGATTATGTTGATTATCTCACGTGACGTTTAGCATATTACGTAATAATCATTTCCCTTCACATACCCATTTTCGTAACAACGTCAAATTATCAAGATAAATGTAAATATTTATCAAACAAAGATGTTTTGTTCCATTTTCCCCAAAAAGAAACAATTATGCAGCTACGGACCCGTGTTTCGGAGTTTTTGCCCCTCCTCCGCGGCGCGGCGCCCGAAGTGGTGGCTCTGGGGGGGGATCGCGCAGGAACAAAAACAAAAATGCGGCTGGAAAAAAACCCCCCCCCCCCCCCCCTTGGTGTTTTCCCCCTCCCCCCCCCCCCCCCTGGGGCCCCCCCCCCCCCCCCCCCCCCCCCCCGCCCCCCGGGTTCCTCCCCCCCCCCCCCCCCCCCCCCAAAAAAAAAATTTTTTTTTGTTGGGGGTCCCCCCCCACCCCCCCCCCGTTTTTTTCCCCCCCCCCCCCCCCCCAAAAAACCGGCCCCCCCCCCCCCCGGGTGCCGCCCCCTTTCCCCCCCCCCCCCCCCCCCCCCCCCGGGGTGGGTCCCCCCCCGGCCCGCCCCGGCCCCCGCACCCCCCCCCCCCCCGCGATGCCCCCCCCCCCCCCCCCCCCCTTTTTTTTCCTCTCCCCCCCCCCCCCCCCCCCCCCCCCCCCCCCCCCCCCCCCCCCCCCCCCCCCCCCCCCCCCCCCCCCCCCCCCCCCCCCCCCCCCCCCCCACCCCTCTCTCCCCCCTGTGTTGTTTCCCCCCCCCCCCCCCCCCCGGCCCCCCCCCCCCCCCCCCCCCCCCCCCCCCCCCCCCCCCCCCCCCCCCCCCCCCCCCCCCCCCCCCCCCCCCCCCCCCCCCCCCCCCCCCCCCCCCCCCCCCTCGCCCCCCCCCCCCCCCCCCCCCCCCCCCCCCCCCCCCCCCCCCCCCCCCCCCCCCCCCCCCCCCCCCCCCCCCCCCCCCCCCCCCCCCCCCCCCCCCCCCCCCCCCCCCCCCCCCCCCCCCCCCCCCCCCCCCCCCCCCCCCCCCCCCCCCCCCCCCCCCCCCCCGCCCCCCCTGGGTTTCTCCCCCCCCCCCCCCCCCCTCCCCCTCTCTTTTCCCCCCCCCCCCCCCCCTTTCTTTCTTTGCCCCCCCCCGCCCCCCCCCTCTCTTTTTTTTCCTGTGGGGCCCCGGTGTTTCTTGTCTCCCCCCCCCCCCCCCCCTCTTCTCTCCTCCCCCTTGCTGTGCGCCCTGCTTCCCCCCTCCCCCTCCTGCCTCCCCCTTTTTTTTTTTTTCTCTTTTCTCTTTTCCTCTCTTTGTCTCTTTGTCTTGTCCTCTCCCCCCCTTTTCTTTCTCCCCCCTTTTCCCCTTTTTTTTTTTCTGTAAATATTTATGTTTGCCCCAAATCGCTTAATGGTTTTAGGTTCTGATAGGTTATTAAAAATTACAAAATTTTAGTCCAGTTAAAAACGGAGTGCGCTGTTTTTAATTTTTAAAACATTGCAAATAATAATATTCACTATTTAAAACTTGCTGTCATTTTGACAATTGCATGCAATATTTGTTGTACTGATCTACAATTCAAGCTTGGCAGTTGAGTTCGGATGCGCCGCCCTTTCAATGTAAAGCAATTTGTTCCTCTCTGTCCCACACTGGCGATATTTCTTCTCTCTTTGTGTCGCCAACTGCCAAACTAGAATCGTCGAGTAGTACTTCAAATTGAAAAGAGACGTAACAGAGTGCTGGTTTCTCAATCGAAAATTCCTATTTCTTCATGTTCATGATTTCTTTACCATGATTCATGGTAAAGAAAGGAAGAGGAAGAGTTAAATCCCAGAAAAAATAAATTCGAGGTTAATCTTTATCATAATGTTTTAAAACAAATAGTATAGAAATATGGAGGATATATTAATAATTGTTGATAAATTATTAGAAAGTGGAGGTGAAGAAAACATTCTAAAAAATCAATTTTATAAAAAATTTTGTGAGTATAAATTTAATAAGAAAAATGAAGAAAAATACCTATTTGAATATCTCCTCCCAAAGATGTATTCATTGTATGATAAACAAATCATTCAAGAAGATGTGGTATACCTTACACATCTAGCGTACGCTAATTTAGACATTCTACAAAAATGTGTTAGGTATGATAAGACTGTGTTTAAATTAAATATAGATGATCCATGTTCTTTATATGATTTCTCTGTTTATAAAAAACAGCATTGGGTTTCTAAAGCTGTAACGAACTGTAATGAATATAAACATATTTTCAGGAAAGATTGTTACAACAAAATATTGACTCTGAAACTTATTCAGTTAACTAATCTTTCAGAAATTAATATTGAACACATCAAAATATTGTTAGAAAATGTTGATCCTAATAATTTAGAAGATTTTTGGAGATATTACGAAAAAGAAGTGGGCCATCTTATAAGCGTTCTTGATTTTTGTAAAAGTGTAAGGCCCAATATTGATATCAACGACATTTTCTCATTCACAAGTGAAAATTGTATATTGGAGACTTTTTCTAAATATTTAGATATTGAACATACAGACTGGGAAGAAATATTACATAAAATATATAAAGAGGAAGATCTACATCAAGAGTGGAGACCTACACAATCCCAGAATTTTATAGCTTTTGCTATTTTAGGAAATATTTTTAAATTGATAATTCCAACCAAATATCAGACAGAAGTGAATATTAATTACATAGTGGAAGATATTAAAACGAAATTATTAAACCTTGAAAATGAGACCCTGCAAATCACACTGTTAGAGAATATTTTTGTCACTATATTTATAAAACACAAACATGTATTAAATGAAAATGTTGAAGAAGAATATATTTGCAACGAAAAAGAAGTAAGGCTAATTTTGTATTTATTGAAACTAATTCTTGATGAAATTAAGATGACAAACGTATACAACAAAGATTCAGATGAGTATTTCAGGTTTAGTAGATTGAATAAATATGTTACTGATGCAGCATGGAGGATAGAATTAATAGGCAATCTAAAAAATCCCAAGAAGTGTGAAACAAATATGTTAAGATACATGTTAGCACCACCAGAGTCATTAATAGAAATGTGCTTGAAACAAGGTGATTTTGAGAGAGCTTATCAAGTAATAGAAGTAGGTTTTATTTTAATGTCTTTAATTGTTAGTTATACATATTTTATGTTAAAGAACATCTGCATCAATTACGTGACACTTTTAGTTTGGAGTATAAACAATAGACTATTTGCATACAAATTGTCAAACTGACAGTAAGTTTTAAATTGTATGTATTTGTAGTATTCCGAAAACTGAATTGAAAACTAAAACCAGCGAACCTTATAAGTCCTCAATATTAGAGACAAATATGTTTTGCAATGTATATGCCAAACCAAACTGAGTATGACATTAGAGCGGATGCTCTGTTGTATGCTTCTCTAATGGTACCTACATAATATGTTAAATGGATGCTTGTACGACTCTGCATTTAACAATAGTTATAAGGCTTCTTATCAATAATAATATTTAGATGTTTTGTTATTAAGTTTTCAATCCGTAGGATATAGTATGCCCCCAAAATTTTCCGTATTTTTAAAGATATAAATCTGAAATTTGGGAATTGTTAATTAGACATGAAAACACATGTTTTGATGCAATTTTTAAGATTTGTGTTCTTCCAGTTTAAGTAGCAACTGTGACATTAATTTTATATTGTGACAATATTGATAGGTAATGATTAAACTGGGCCAAATTTCATAGTAATTTGGTGGTGTCAGACGTGAGTCAACGTATAGGTAAATAACCAAACATGCATTTATTTTTCGATTACAGCACACTTATTTGATCGCAATGATTAATATTAGTTCAGAAGCCACTGCTTCCATTTCAAAATTAGTGGAACATGAAAATGATTGAGAGTGAGAGCCTCAAACCGGAAAAGAAAATGAGATATTGCACTTTCAACAAACAATGGGAAAATAGTTGTATTACACAAAAAAACGATTGATTTGTATTTATTTAAATTTTAAATCAAATATTTTACTTACCTAATGTGAATAATTTATCTGATGCTCTACAGTTTTTTTGTTGTGTAGGTAGGTACCTCTTATTTATTAATTTTATAGACAAATATATTTTTCCTCTTTCCCATTGCACTATGTCATTCTTCGAATATTCCACACTTTTTTTCAAGTCAGATGCTCATAGTTAAAACATGGTTTATGCCTACCATAAAGTCAAACACTTGTAAATTGACAATCTGACCCAGAATCGACTGTTTATGAATTGGGAATCCTAAATGTGTGGCGTGGACTATACATACAAGTATTACATGTAAAAAGACAGATTTTAGCAACTGGCCAGCTTTAAGCATATACAATTCTGCATGTCACTAGCATTAATACTTGTGAACTAGTAATACCCATTGCTTTCAACGATGTTACATATAGATTCTATATAGTTTTCGTATTTATGACTAACTCTTTTACAGTAAAATAATTGCAAGCAACGGTCCACCAGGATCTAGAATTGGTGCTATTACATTTGCCACATGATTGCCTTTTGCTTCCGTTATTTCATCTAATGTTATCCATAATTTTTTTGTTTGTTTTATTTTAATGTGTCAATTTTTTTTCTATTGCTTTCCGAATGGGGATTAATTTTTTACGTGCTGTCTTCCTTTTCAGCAGTTTCCATTGTACATATTTGCTCCAAAATAAACGGGAATGGTTCCTTGTCAAGCACACATAGTGGAATATTACAGACACTGAGCATGAAAAAAGGTCACACACAAAAGTCATATTATGAGAATTCGTTGTTTTTATTTTGTGTATCGTAAATGTTCTCTGCAATAATAAGTTATATATGGTCTACACTAAGTTTGCTTTACATACAGTACACACAACTGCTGTACTATCACATTTTAAGTCCTCAAATACATGTTTACAAATATAGTCTGCAAAGGCTTGTTTTTGCCTGACCATAAAACAGAATACTTTATTGGCGAAAAATAACATACTATAAAAGGCAAGTCAACTACTACTAGCACATAGACAGTTTAGCATTATATAATCCACAAAACTCAGTGTAATTAGATTATCGAAAACGCGATGTACCGATTGTGAAGTGAAACTGTCTATCCACAGAACTGATGCTTATACAGGGTGGGCAATAGTGCGTCGGACTTCGATTATCGTGATTTTTTCAATATGCATGTGCAGATGGCATTATTTTAACAAAGAAACTCATTACATCCAAGTGGTTGGGAGATAAGTCAATAATAATATAGGAATGAATAGAATCTAGAAAGAGGCTTCAAAAAAAGTACTAATATACACAGCATTCCATTAAAAAAAAGGCACTTGATCTTGTAATTTCGTCTTGGCTCGCCCTGCATATTTGAAAATAATTTCCGGTTATAGACTTTTTTCTTTATTGTATACATATTTTTTTTAATTTCTAGATATAGAACTCAAGATATCGAAGTCTGACGCATTATTTCCCCACCCTGTATATCTGGACGGCAGCTTATGAGTCATGATTAGAGATGGGTCTTTATTTAACAATCTGTTATTTTATAACTGTTATTTGGAAATAACGTTAACAGACTGTTATTTCTGATCGAAAATAACAGTTAAGCGATATGACGTAGTAAATGTTCTCGCAGTAACTGTTATTCAGAAATTCAGAAAACAGCAACAGATAGTATGGGATAACGATTTAGATAATGACAACGTCGACAAGACAACTGTTATTCAGAAAACAATAATGAAATCACGTAGACTACTTAGACTAGTACAGGATAATAATATTGCCTTTGCCTATGCCGTGTTCGGTTGGCGGTCGGCGAGTCCGATAGATATTTAATCGCAGCGAGCGGTTTATAAATAATTATATATTCCATGTCGCAACAAAAATTTAATTATATTTGTACTAGTATATTATATATGATATTCATAGTGCAAATATAGCATATGTTTCTACGCTGTTATTTATTTATTCAACATGAAATTATAATAATTGGAGGTTTGAAATTAAAAAATGTTTTATGGAAATCAGTTATTAATTGCTTAGAAAGACACCGCTGTCGAGGAGTGGTGACGGCCAGCAGCATATAATAGCCATAACATAATTGTGGTCACTATGTAGTGTGAAATAATGCTGACTCAGAAATAACATTTATGCATTCTGCGAATAATGATGCCAGTACTTTTCGGCTATCTGTTATTTTTAACTTGTTATTTTAAAGTGTTATTTGAAAATAACAATAACAGTTCGAACCTGTTATTAAACAATAACAGTTTTGCCCATCTCTAGTCGTGATACGATGCATATTCATCATTTTTATGACCTTAAATGGCTTTACTATATTGTATGCCTTAAACTCGTTTTGCTTACCATTTGATTTGTTACAATTCGCATCTAGAGTTCATAATCTGTCCTCTACTTGACGTGAGCAATGCAATATCCATTGGTATATTTCACGTGTACTTAATACGTAATACTGGACCGTTCTCCTCGACACCGCTGAATTACTCGGAATTTGGGCCAGTCTAGTAATTATTAATGAAATCCTATCTCAAATATTAGTATGTAATCTTGCATAGTGAGTGAAAAGTGTATCCCTCTGGTGGTCAGTGCTACTACCCGTCAGACATTGCAGATATCTTAGTGACTGATAACGACCTGCAAAGTAGCAAGCAGCAAGAGCTGTGACATCTAACCCTGATAGGCTAAACTTCTTATCTTATTTAGTATGTATTCTGTTAAAACTATTTTTGTTCCATTTTATCTTGTTATTTTGTACTGACTTATTTCTAAGTTTTTTTACCCTGGAAATGGTTTATACTGTTGGGTAGTAAAAGGATAAATAAATAAATAAATAACAGAGTTACCACCAAACCTGGAAACATTAAAAGTTATCAATTTGAAATTGTAACCTGGATGTCAGGTTTTTCAGCAAAACAGACAACAGATTATTTATGATTATAAGAGGATATTTCCTTATTCGTCAGTTTGTGTTCTCTTTCATAAATTTTGCTGGTAGTTGCGATATCTTTAATTTTTGATCATGGAAAATCATGGATTTTCATTCTGAAAGGTTGGTTGGAACCCTGTATAAGCAAATGTTACTAGTAACAGAGCCCTCATAAAGTGCCTTTAAAAAATTCTTCAAGCACAATTAAAAAGACTGGGCAGCTCTAAGTGATTCTAATCTCTTTTAATACTTTATTGGACTTTCAAGTAGGTTTTAGAAGTTTGCTATGCTAACAACTATAATAATACAAAGTTTTGTTAATTTTTTTTTTATACTTAAAATTTGTGATCTAGCAATGAAGAATGTTTTCTGGTATTTAGATTGTCAGATCACAAATTTTAATTATAACAAAAATTAACAACTAAAAATTTATTGATGCAGACATAAATAACAGCGTCCTGAAACTATTATTGTTAATTACCATTTTAATTAATATTATTTTTTAGATTTTTGGTCTAAAGGAATCGGTTAGGTCAGCAGAAATAGAGTATATAGAAAAATTGAGCTGCTTAAGAGACAATCTAAAGAAAACTTTTAAAATGAATGCAATTCACAAAATCAACCCAAATATATCCCTATCAAATATAGAATTAGCTGTTGATAAGACCATAGAAAACTTTTTTAAAAACAACCCTGTGATATTTAATACTGAGATTGAGAATTTGGTATTGGAATTTTCTAATGAATACAAATTTTTTGTCCATTTTAAAGCTGAGAACGAAATATTTATGAATATGCTGGATTTAGCGATAACAGAGCCAAAACGTTTTGAGGATTGTCAAGTTATGTTGCAATTGGCATTTGACAGTAATACGCAAGATAATAATGTTACTTCTAATTATGATAGATTTTGTAAAAAACTACAAAAGCTGTGCAGTGACGTTGGCTATAATAAAAGTTTAACTGCCACAGAGATTTTATTATCACCAAGATATTTAAATTTAAACAGGTATAAAAAAGAGGAGGAGTTTTATAAAAAGCTAGCAGAACTGTATGAGGAGTTTAATGACAGTCTAAAAGTAAATGAAAGTGGCATTTTGAATAATAACCATCCAAGCCATAAATCTATATTAAAACTAAATACTCTCTGCAGCGAATATGTAGAATGGATACAAAGTACTACAGATAATGTTAAATATATTTTGAAACTATATGGTTACCTAAAAGCGTTTTCCAAGATCCTTTATATTGAACAAAATTCTTCAGATATAATTTCCAAAGGCAAACACACTTCTTATTTTGATTTGTTATACCACAATCGTTCAGAATTAATGGGTAAATTATTATTTGAAAGGCACTTGGATCCTAGTGAATTTGAAAAATATTTTGGCAAATTAAAACTGGATTATCTGTACCATGTTATAGGCAACTGTTTTCCCACAATTAATTTACATACCCAAGAAAATGTAACCAAAGAGGAGTTGTATCCAGAGAACAATCTGTATGTTCCAAGTAAAAGTATTGTTACCTATATCCAGAAAAGGAATTGGTTACTAGCTTTTATTTTAAATGAGATGTACAAAGTAGAAGGTGTACAAATTGATATAAGTGAAGTTAGAGTACAGGCATTTTTGAACTACATGAATTTGCCAAAAAATTCGTCACTTAAAAGCTTTATTTGATAATAATCAAATCATTGCTGCTCTTCAAAATGACATAAATAGTCAGAAAGTGTCAGAGTATCTAAATAAACAAATTTTGAGGAATGAGTATTTGCTATCTTCCCACTACAGTCAAACCTCAAATGATAGTTTCGAAACTGGCGAGGAAATTTTAGAAGATGCAATTAAATCGACAAACTGGAAAACGTTGTATGACATAATTGACAGTATATCAGAAAAACAGTTAAAAAAGACTCATGTATTTTTGGAACTGAAAGATATGGTTTTAGTTAATTTAGTACAAGATGGTTTCGAAATTGACTACTATAAATATGTGCAGTATATTAACGATAGAGATCTGAGAATAGCTACTATTTTAGAAAACATGAAAAATTGGCCAGGGGAATTTTGTATAAACATTATTAAATCCGAAACTACTAAGTTTGATGTTCCTCAGGATGCCAAAATTAGTGAGTTAAAAATGTGGCTACAAAAAGTAGAGTTGTACGAGGAGGTGAGAGAAATCTTGTAAAAAGTTGATGGTGAATCTATAATTATTATTCTGTTGTAGCTTAAACCAATTTTGAATGTATTCAAATGGTCACAAATCTTTGAAATCTGCGTGAATGAGCCTGCGAAGGTTATTTCAAATTTGTTACTACATAATAAGGTAAGTTTAACCCCTTCGCTACCGGTGTCAATCATGCTAACAAAATTCAAATTTTCCGCAGCCCACCCTGATTTAAAATCGTCAGGAATGTAATATATTTGTATGACAAAATACGAGGTGTTTATTGAGTACATGGACAAACTTTTAAGCGGTAATTCCTTATATGATTTTAAGATAAAAAGTTAATATAGACATGTCCTAAACGTCTAGGTTTTCAAAATACAGGGTGATAAAAGTTTTTTATTTCAGTTTTTTTAAATTTTTCTTATACAGTTTTAAGGATAATTAATTCAAATTCTGCATGTATAATACCTTTAACAGTACCCATGAAACAACATTATTAACTGTTGAAACAATCTACAGGGTCCTAATTTTTTTTGCTAAGCCCTCAATTTTTTTTTCGACGCTAAGAATAAAATTTAATTTACTATTTTGGTCTTAAACATTTCGCTCTCCTGATGTTTTTTATTATACGATACGATACTTTATTGGTGTTTCATATACAAAAAGTATTTACACAAGTCAAAACAGAGGTAAGGTTTACGATAATTAATTATGTCTATGGTCTATAAAATACAAGTAAAATAGGTAATAAAAAAAAAACGATTAAGAACAGTTATCATTAAAAATTAATACTAAAATAAAATAATAAAGAATTTGAAACAGTTCCAATTTCAGACTCTATTTAGAGTATATGAGACGTTTCCTGTAAAAGCTTCATCTATTATGGATTTTAATAGCTACTAAGTACGCCATAATTATATTGCAGATAAATCACTGTTTAAAAATTCTTGTGTGCTGTAAAAAGCATTGTTTAAAAGATACTGCTTAATTCTATTTTTAAAATTTGTAAGGGAAAGGAGCTTTACTCCAAGAGGTAGGGCGTTATAAAATTTAATGCCCCAGAATGTTGTACCAACTCTAGTTTTGGACAATCTTAAATAATTATTATCAATATTATTGTTATTACGTGTAAGATATGAGTGTATTTCATTACGCATGGTGTATGTCTTCAAGTTAGTTTTGATCTGCAGTAGACACTGCAGAATGTACGTACATGGAACTGTTAATACTTTCAGTTCAATAAATTTGGATTTGCAGTTATCTCTGAATTTGAGACCTGAAATTATTCGTATTGCTCGTCTCTGCAAGGTGAACACATCAACAGTAGAGCTGGCATGTCCCCATACAAGGATTGCATATGATATCACAGAGTGAATGAGGCTGTGATATGCTGTGATAAGAATTTTTGCAGTTACCTGATGAGTCAAACTGCGAAGTAAATATAAATTGTTTGTTATTTTTTTACAAACATAATCGGTATGACTTTCCCACGATAATTTACAATGATGTATGATTTAGAAGTTATTTGGCATAAAATAAAATTATGCCATTATATTACTGGGTATTATATAAGCATTCTTTTAAACTTTACATAATAACTATAGTTGGGATCCGCGGGGTACATTCCAGAGATGAACTGAATTTGAGCACAAAATTTTTCGCTTATTGACGGGCACTTTAACTTTTTGAAACTGAAACTTTGAGGAATAATACTATTCAATTTTTTAAATAAATCAATTTGATACAAAAACAATGAAATGCAAAGGAATAAACAAGGCAGTAAAGATAGTAGTTAGTAGGTACATCAAAGTAAATATCAGAGGTCACGGGGACAACCCCACTCATACCCATTCCACCCCACAGTCACCTGTTTGATTCTCCATAATTCAGTTAGAGTGTAACTATCGAGTGTGATTATATTACATTGATAAACTAGATCATTCCTCAGGAGTATTGTATGTGACAATGTCGCGGAAGCTTCTATCTCGAGCTAAAGTAAAGCATTGGATAAACAACTTTCTGGAGCTAGAATTCGATGGTACCGAACTAAGATGCACAATTTGTAACCAGATACTGTCGTTGAAAGTTAAAATACACGTTGTATGGCATGTGAACAGCGAAAAACATAAAACACTTGTACGTGGTGATATTAGTGTCAGTGATAGAGAAAAACGTTTTAACTTAGATTTAGTGCAAATGATGGTAAGGTGTAACAATTCATGGAACTAAGAAGACCATCCCAAGTTTAGACAATTTCTACAGAGCTGTATTAGTGGCAAATACAATGTTGTTAATGTGACAGTGGGGTTAACAATACGAAAAAATTATTTGCCGACAGTGTGCGACAAAATTAAAGCAGAGAAGAGAAATGTATCTGGGTTAGTGTCGACAAAACCGCTGATGTTAAAGAGCAGTAGGTCGCAAATGTTTTGCTTGGTGGGATGGATGAGTTTGTTCCAATACAAGCTCATTTAATATCATCTAGAGTATTGGAACGCACAAATGCAGCAATAATATGTCAGTGTGTCGTCAGCAGTTTTAAAATGCTTTGGGGCGAGAATTTTGAAAGCAACAAAGGACGTGTTTTGCTGTTTGTAACTGATGCAGCGGTGTATATGTAGGCGGCTGGACAACGCCTAAAAAAACATATTAATTTAGTTCATGTGACATGTTTGGCACATGGGCTCCATCCAATTACCGAAACTGTTAGGGATTGCTATCCTGACGTAGATAAATTAATAGCCAGCATCAAAAAAGGTGTTTTTAAAAACACCAATCCGAATAAAATTATTTTCTGAACTTCTTCCAAATACACCACTAACCCTTCAGCCCATTGTGACGCATTGGGTACATGGCTGCAGGCAGCAAGTTATTATTACGTTGGTCACTTTGATGATGTGAAAAAACTGACAGAACAATTAAATTTCAACGATGCACTCTTTATTTTACATGCTCAGCAAGCCTTTTTAGAACCAACTATTCAGGAAGTTTTTCCGTACATGCACTCTCATTTTTCCAAAATTCCTCTAGCCATATGTAATCTTGAGAATTCACCGATATCATCAGGTTATTCCATAATTAACACACTGAATACTGTATTTGATTTGCGTTAATACATTATCCAGGTACCAGGAACAACTGCTGAACGTGTGAGAAAAAAATTGTACACAATTTTAGAAAACAATCCTGGGTTTCGCACTATATATCGAATTGTGGATCTTTTTACATGAAAAAAAGGTACAACCTAATATAAACGTGCCCTCTGTGAAGAACTTCATATACTTCAAATATGCCCGTATCACGTCTGTAGACATTGAAAGATCGTTTTCTGCATATAAGTGAATATTAAGTAGTAAATGTCACAATTTAACTCCAGACCACATGGAACAGTAGTTAATAATTTATTTTAACTCCAGTGGCCCAAGTGAATAATTGTAGAGAATTCTTGTAGCATTGCGACATCGGCTGTTGTGCAGTGTATCTTGTGAAATATTTAACTCCTCCAATATTTTGGAGACCATAAATATTAGTAACCAGTCACATTTATAAGGTAAGAAACTGCTTAAAGGGTGGTATTTAATGGCGGCTGGTGGATTTAGGTTGTGCCATATCTCAGTATTGGAGCATGGAACCCAAGCAATATTTGAAGGCACGACTAACAGTACTGATTGAAGAAGTTTTGCAGAAAAAAATTCAGAAAACAGGTTACAAAAATGCGCAGCCTCCTCAGATTGCTTCTAGACCATTAGTAAACTATTTTTTTTCGTAATCAGAAGGAAAATTTATCACCCCGTTTTTTTTTTTTGGTTTTAAAAAATTTTGATTTTTTGTAAAGTTATGACATTTTGAAATTTACATAATGAAGAACCTAAATTTCAAAGTGTCATAAATTTACAAAAAACAAAATTTTCGAAAACCAAAAAAACCGTGATAAATTTTCCCTCTATCTTGAAAAAAAAAAATAGTTTTCAAAAATTTTACTAATGGTCTAGAAGGAATCTGGGGAGGCTGCACATTTTTGTAACTTTTTTTTCTCAAATTTTTTTCGATTTTTTTTTTCTGCAATACTTCTTCAATCAGTACTGATGCCTTAAAGTATCGCTTGAGTTCCTTGCTCCAATATGGAGATATTGTATAACCTAAATCCACCAGCCGCCACTGGTGGTATTACTCTCCTAGATCTGCTTCAGATAATGACGTCATGTACCACACAGATCCCAACTATAATGATAACAATAAATACCTATAGTTTTTTTATATTTTATACTGTCACTCTTATCTGAATGCGCTGTCACTCTTATCTGATCTCTTATCAAAAAAGATATCCTCAACATCGTGTGCATAATAAACAAACTTCCATTAATAGATGTTCACTCACGATTTTATGAAAATGGTAGTTTTATAGAGGTCTACTACCCTTGTAGGAAGACCCATAACAGTAAGGACAGTTCAGATAGAGCAAGCTGTCCCTAATGAAATTGAAGAAAATCCTGAAACTAGTACACAAAAAATTGCGGCTCAGTTAAACATTACTCATGTGTGGAAAATATTAAGAGAACAGCAACTTTATCCCTATCACATACAACATGTACAAGCGATTTTGCCAAGGAATTTTTCCTAGAGTAGCTTTTTGCATTTGGATACAAAATATATGAAGTGATAAATCCAAGGTTTTTATCCCAGGTGTTGTTTACCGATGAGGCATGTTTTTCCCATAACTCAGTAATAAATTTTCACAACAATCACGTTAGCTGAAGATAATCCTCTCACTATAATTAAAAACAATTTCCAAAAGCAGTTTTCAGTAAATATTGGGGTTGGAATTGCTGGGGATTTTCTTATTGGGCCTCATTTTCTGCCTCCAGGCTTAATGGTAACCAATACCGACAATTGTTGATAATGTCCTACCTGGTCTCTTAGAAGATGACCCAAGAAGGGAACAACGTCGAATTTGTTTTTTGCATGATGATGCTCCATCCTACTTCATCTTATTTGCATGTGAGTATTTAAATCAGAATTATGCTGATTAATGAATTGGGCATGCCAGACCACAACCTTGGCCACCCAGGTCGCTTGATATTAATTCTCTAGATATCTTTCTTTGGGGACGCCTATAATCATTAGTCTACAGAACTCCAGTTCAGAACAATAATCTGAAATGCGAAATTATTTAGAAATACTCCCGGTACTTTTGAGCAGGTCTGCCATTCAATGATTAAACTCATTCATTGAGGTCGGGGCTGGCCATTTCCTGTAGTAACAGTGTTGTGTTTTTGTTGTTTTTCTTTAGATTGCGGTATTTTTAAAAAGTTGATTGAAGATGAAGTTACTTTGTGAAAATCCATTTTGATTTAAATTTAACAGTAAAATTAAACAACCTAAATATTGACCACAACTCGTTTGATGTGTCGAATATGTTTCCTAATATCCCCCCTTTTGAATGTCTTCCTTTAATTTCAAATATACTAGAAAAATGCAAAATTATCCCAAAATTAAAAAATGAAATACTGCAAACATTCAAGTTGTGTTTAGATCAAAATTATTTCCAATTTAATGAGGACATCTTTATACAAAAAACAAGGCTCCCTATGGGTTCGCCCCTTGTATCCGATATATTCATGGATAATCTTGAAAAAACTATCTTATTGGATTCTTCAATATCAAAAAAACATATTATCTTTTGGTACAGGTACGTTGATGACTTCCTAATAGGTTTTAAAGGCACAGACAGACAATTAAAAATATTCCTCTATTTTATCAATAACACACATATTAATATAACTTTTACCTTAGAAACAGACAACGATAATAAATCAATAAACTTTCTCGACTTAACTATAAAAAGACATAAAACATCATTTTCCTATAATATTTACCGCAAACCAACGTTTACAGACGCCACTATACCCTTTAATTCCTATAACCCTCTCTCCCACAAATTAGCCGCATATCAATATGACACACCGAGCCTTCAGCTTACCTCTATCTGAGACAGATTTAAAAGAATAATTAGACACAATAAGACTTATAGCACATAATAACGGGTACCCTCAAAATATAATCAACAATCTAATCTACAAAAAACAAAATAAGTCCCTCTTGAAAGAACTTTATCCCACTATTAACGAGAAAAAAGTTCAAACATACATTTCATTACCATATTCAGGTCAACTCTCTTATTCAATTAGCAATACTTTTTCCAAATTTAATATTAAAACATCTTTTAGTTCTAACAAAAATATAGGCAGATATCTTTTCAATGCAAAACAAAAAATTGATATCTCTAAAAAATGTGGTGTATATCGGTTTGATTGCCCAGAATGTAACGCCTCATATGTAGGTCAAACAGGTAGATCGTTCGGGGTAAGATATAGAGAACATATTCACACACAAAAACAACATTCCAACTTTTATAAACACCTAACAGATTCTGGTCGTACAATAACTGATGACCATCAACCTAAAATATTACATATTTGTGTGAAAAGTAAAAAACTTAATTTATTAGAAGTGCTAGAAATTAATAAATTAAATAGGAATAAAAATTACAACATATTAAACGACCAAATAGATTTAAATAATTCTCCGTTATTAAACTTATTCAGATAACCTGCTGCTAATTAAAATCACACCATAATATAATTTACTATCTTGAAAAAACCCCTACATTTAAAGATATAACATCTGTACAAATTTGATTTATATTATCAACCATAAAGTGACCCATCCTTCTATTCAGTTCAGTTTATATTTAAATGAAAGTAAAATCTGTGTATAATTTAGTTTACTTGAAAATGTCCGGATACGATGAAACTAGTTGTAAAATCACAAATAAAGTGAAAATTAGACAGGTAATAAAAAGCGGTAATTTTAGTTTTAATTAGAGCCCTGTAAATTGTTTCAAAAAGTTTATAACGGTGTTTCATGGGTACTGTTAAAAGTATTATACATATGTGCTGAATTTGAATAAATTATCCTTAAAACAAAGCATAATTTTATTTTTTGCCAAATAACTTCTAAACCGTAGAAGATAATGAAAAACATTAAGAGGACGAAAAGTTTAAGAACACAATAGAAATTAGATTTCGTTCTCACTTAATCAGTGTCGTCGTAAAAAAAATTCGGGGGGCTTAAAGGGAGATGACTCTCAGCAAATTAGGACCCTGTAGATTGATTTAAAAGTTAATAACATTGTTTCATGGCTACTTTTAAAAGTATTATACGTGCTAAATTTTAATTAATTAACCTTGAAACTGTCTAAGAAAAATTTAAAGAAAGGTAAGAAAAAGAAACTGGTCCGGTTATTTTTGAATGACTATGTCTTAACTTATACACATTTGTATAAGGCCTATCAGTACTCATAAAAAATTAATTTTCAGATTAATCTATTATTGGAGTTTATAACCCTCCATAAACCTAATGAAGAATTACTATTAAGAGTAAATGAAAGTTACTTGTTAAAAATATTCAGTACTTCCGTCGCTCAGGAGCAAGTTAAAATGTTGTTAAATACTCTTCCATATAAACATTCTATCAATATTTGTTATAACTTGCTGAAATTATTAAAAAACTTGGATAGTTTACAATTTGTTGTGGATTATTTGTTAAATAATGTCACTAATGACCTGTTGAAAAATGTTCAGATTAGCTTAAAAATGTTATCTGCTTTTACACAAAGTGAACAAGAGCAATTACTTTGTCTAATATATAAACCTATAAATATTATTGAAACACTAGTGATGAACACAAAACTAGAAAAATTGTCAACGGTTTTAAACATTCTAAAATCAGAAATCTCACATACTGAGTGTAATGAAAATAAATTATGTATTGAAAAAATTGATGAGGTATTGAGAAATTATGCCGAGAAGAGTCTTGATTTTCGAGTAATTACTCAACCAAATCCAAGATTACTAAAAAACCCCAGAATGCAAATTAATGCAGTCTATAGATTCATTATATTTGGATACAAGTGGTAGGGAATATATAATGCCAGACGAAGTACCAACAAAAGAAGAATGGGTGCCCAATAATGAAGTCTTAGATTGCATGTGCTGCCAACAAGTTACCTTTTCTATGTTTAATCGCCGACATCATTGTAGAAGATGTGGAAGAGTTGTTTGCTACAATTGTTCACTGCACAGAATGTTGGTAAGTAAGATTACTAGTAGTAGTCTTAGATGATGTCATCTGAAATTATATGACTTGTTTCGATTGACAGCTGAAATTAATTGGCCTTTATATAAATAACAAACACTCAAAATTTCCATGACTCCTGACGTTTGCTTTTTTATACCATTTTCAAAAATAGCAAAAAACAGCTTCTGTTACAGACATTTTGAGAGGCCCTGTTTTATGTAGTATTTTAAAAGAAATAGTTTTATGTATATAAATTTTCATCCTGTGATTGGACTTTTTTGCTAGTCGCAAAGCTTGTAGCATTAATTTAGAATTTAAATTTAAACAATATGTAGTCCAAAGAAGTTTTTAGTCACAATTTAGTTCTACTTACTATTATTATGTAATATTTTAAGAGAAATAGTTTTATGTTGTTTCAAAAGTGATATACAAAAAAGTTTGGGGTAAAAAAAACAACCTATCAGCTCTGAAAATTACCCCACTAAAGCAAGCTATCAAGGTTAAGAGTTAAAGTTCGTAACATGTGGCCACATGGAACGTATGGGCATTTCTAAACACAATATTAGGACATATAACTGATAAACTGTTATTCATCATCCTCTTTTAAGGGGTTTGTAGTTCTCTTATAATGCATCTTAGGACATACATTTAATAAATAAAAGACACTTATTTTTGGATAAACTAACAACCTCTAACATTTGGCACACGAGTTGTAGATCATCCTGTATAAGTTTTGTGTTTAATTAATAGACATAGCCAAAAGTGATTACTAGAAATGGGGGGTAGCAATAGATGATGTCAATTCCAGGGTTGACACTAGTTGATGTGTCACCGCGTCAATATGTTCATTCATATATGACAAAATATTTTACCTTATTGGCGAATGTAAAACTAACACACACAATACATACAGGGTGTCCCAACCAAAAGTAGGCACCCTGAATAACTTTGGAGATAGAAATTTTTTTGAACAATTGGTGAAACACATCGACCTTGTTTCCAAGAGGGACATATTTTAATGTGATACTTGTATACCTATCATCATCCCTCTACCCTACACGGCCACCCCTCAAAAAATTCAAATGGCAAGGGGGTCGAGTGATACACCTTTTGAAAGGTCTTTCAATTCCCTACATAACTGTGTATTTTTTTTAACTTTTATCGATTCATTCCTGAGAAATAATTGTTTCATTATTTTAGGTTCGGGAAATAAAAAAATAAAAGAAGCAGTTTACATTATCGTATGTATTGTTCAAAATGACCCCCACCAACTTCCATACGGTAGTATAATCTGTCTTGAAATTCTGTACGAACATTTCTGAACACATCTGGAGTCCATATACGGCATTCTCGAACAATTCTTTCACGTAACTCTTCCAGAGATGCGGGTTTTGTTGCAAATACCTTCGATTTCAAATGTCCCCACAGAAAGAAATATAAGGGAGTTAAATCGGGTGACCTAGCGGGCCACTCCACAGGATCTTATCACACACATACTTTTTAGGATTGTCTGAGGAAATGTGTCTCGTAATGTTTGCTTGAACATTGTACTAACGCACGTTTTCATAGCTTGTGCAATTTAATTCTGTGCGGTTAAATTGCAACTCCGAGAAATCACTATCCACAAGTCAGTTTATCATCTGAAGGAATTGAACAAGACATTTTTAAAAAGTTAACTTTCGTTTTCTTTTATTTCACAATGTTCTCATAGGCGTTTTATAAATACTACATATTTAGAGTGTAGTGTAATCAGCATTGGGGAGTGGGCAGAAACGTGATAGCCAACGCGAATCCGCTAATATCTATCTATGTATTGGCATTGCTATTGGACACTCGACAATAACGAGCATCTCCCATCAAGATCACAGTCAGTAATTAATTATTTTTTATAGCTGCAAGCCATCCAGTTACCTCATAAGAACCTTTCATTTTTTGTTCCCATTTCTATAAAGATTTATGGCATAGTACATAAGAATGTTTTATCTTTTCATATTGTTTGGAAATGTTTCATTAGGTTACAATATAATATTATATCTACGTAAGTTGTCTTTGGAATTTAGTGTTACCTTGTGATTTTTAGTGATTACATGAACGTTTATAAAATTGATGATATTAATTATTTTAAAAACCTAAAAAAATATGTATTTTTTTCAAATAACTTTGTCATGCAAAAAATTAAAATAGTATTTCAAATTAGAAATTTTCTATAATTTCTCATATTTTCGATATCTTTTAAAAATGGTGGAGATAGCAAGGGATTTAATATTGATGAATTAATTTTTATTTTTAATAAAAACCAGTTGACTACTTCCATTTGGAATTCTACTAACTCTCTACCATATGGGTTAGTATATTAATATGTTTGATATAATATGATAAAGAAGTGTTATTTTTACACGCTTTTTATTAGCTTTACCTGTATGTATCTATCTATATAACGGAATCTCTCAACGTAATTTTCAGCAACGTCAAGACATCTGATTAAATTGAAAATTTGCGTACGTATTAAGGACCGATGACAATACGATAATTTGAATGCGTATCGACGTATTTCTCTAAAAGAAATTTTCTAAGCGGATGTCAAAGTTGTGTGATCGGCGCATTCGCCAAAATAACGGAATCTTTCAACGTAATTTTCACCAACTTCAAGACGTCTGATTAAATTGAAAATTTGCACACGTATTAAGGACCGATGACAATACAATAATTTAAATGCGTATCGACGCATTTCTCTAAAAAAAAATTCTAAGCGGATGTCAAAGTTGTGTGTTCGGCGCATTCGCCAAAATATCGCATCCATGATAAGTTGGCAGAAAGTTAACCCCACTAATTGAATACCGTAACTCATACTATACTTGAAATACAAGATGA
Organism: Rhamnusium bicolor; assembly: GCA_029963845.1. NCBI lineage: Eukaryota > Metazoa > Arthropoda > Insecta > Coleoptera > Cerambycidae > Rhamnusium > Rhamnusium bicolor. The sequence continues at coordinate 436,857 of JANEYF010001325.1, forward strand.
ACTAGTTCCCAATATACGATAAGAACGCTTTTTTTTTAAAGCATTTAATTCTTTCGTTTTGTCAAAATATACAGCAATACAACAATAGCAACACAATAATTTGAAAAAGAAAGTAAAAAAAAAAAATCCGAAATAAATTCAAATCAATAAATTTTGAAAAAATTTTAATAAAAAAAATTTCGACAAAAATTCTTGAAGACTATTACATTTGTTTTCGTTTCATGACTAAAATATAAAAAAATAAATTATAGTTTAAAAAACTAAAAAAAACACGCTTTAATAGCAAATCGAACTAAAAAGTAAAAAATAAGAATGAAGTGATTGACAAAAAAAATTCATTTTATTGTAAAATGCTTGGGGTGACTTTTTACTATCTTTTTATGATAACTCTACTTTTATTAATAGCTACCTATAAAATATTTATAACAATTGATATCAAGCACCTCACGCTTTTTTACAATAAAATGATTTTTTTTGTCATCACTTCATTCTTGTTTTTTATTTTTTAGTTCTGTTTGCTATTAAAGCGTGTTTTTTTAGTTTTTTAAACTATAATTTATTTTCACTGGAATGAATCAATTTTTACTTTAAGGTACCCTCATATGGAAATATTTTAGTTCGTGTATGTGTAGATTGTTATCATCAAACAATGGGAGACAGTAGTACATCCGAAATCAATGAGAACATTTCAACGAAATCTATGATCTATGATTATTGGTCCCTTACTGATGATGCTGAACATAATAAAATTGTACGAGAAGAATTTTCATATGAACATGCTCCCAGTGTTTCACTTTGTTTATCTATTATGAAATATCATTCTAAAACTGTCGAATATCCTAGGTGAGTTTTTAAATTTTTCATAATATTTATCTTTCATGTTATTGTATTTACAGTGCCTACTAAAAAGGGAATTCAAGGCAAAACTTTCTTTTGTCATAGTATAGTAAAAAAAAGGGTAACGTTTTCAATTCTTTATACAGTTTAAAAAATCTGACATTATTGCTTCGTATTTATGCATTTCTAGAAAAAAAAAATTAATAAAATAATTATTGGCTATTACAAAAGCATTCTTTCAAACCTAACATGATGATAATAATAAATACCCATAGATTTTTATATTTTATACTGACACTCTTATCTGAATGGGCTAGTATACAGTATTCATAAAAAAATATGCATCTGAGGGTAAAGTAGGAAATATCTGCAATATAAATTTGGCCTAGCAGTAAATTATCTTTATTTCTCAAAATATAGAAAAATATTGTGTAGTGCACTCTGCTAGTCATGGCATAGGTTTCTTAAATAAGGTAAGAAATGTCATTTACGACAGGAATGTTTTTTTTATCTTAAAATTTTTGATAAAATTTTACAAAGAAATAAAAAAGCAACGTTGTGCCAAAATATTGCTTTTTTTCATTTAATTTTTGTAGTAAGCAACTGTTTTCTTTTATACAGTTCAGAATGTTACATTTAAAATACGGAAATTTTAATTATGACACCTTTTAAGTTTATTTGTGCATAAGCATTTATTTTATTTGTGACATATTATTATTTTATCTGAAATTTTAATGAAATAAAGTTATTAAAAAAATAAGAAGTGTCACAAATAAGATGGAAAATTACTTAAACAAAGAACAAGATATTAACATATGCACCGTAGCGTTAAACTTATATTTAAGTATAACTTAGGTTGTGACGTTTCTAACAATAAAATGGTGTTTATCTAAGTGCTACTTAAATATAAGCCCAGATTAACGCTACAGTTCAATTGGTTATTGCCTGAAATTGTATTTATAGATTTTTTTTAATATATAAAAGTTTAAAAGTAAGAACTTGTGTCACAATTACAACACCAATGAAATAATAATTAGACCTACATTCTAAATTAGATGTTTTAAAATTTTAGTGACAGATTTTGAGGTTAAGGGAATATGAATTAGTTGTTATTTTTAACACAAATCGTGTTAATCAATTCACAACCTACAACCATAACTGAAGAAATTTATTATCTGCAGATACAAATTATTAATATTAATCATTTTAAGTTTTTTTAAATCATAGCAATAACACATGCCCTTGAGTCTCAAAAATGTTAATAGAAAGAAGGCTAACTGACATTCAAGTTTATATCTTGCTACCATAAATTTATTAATGGTAGAAAAAAATCTTGTTCCCACACCATCCTGTCACAATTTGCCAACTTGCACTTAGTGCACTGTATTAAAAAGTTGTTTAGAATTTGTCAAAATGTAAATTTTATGAACGAAAATAATAAAATGTTTGCATTTTTAAAAATTAAAAATATACGTTAAAAAAACAATGGAAGCCCATTGCAATCAGTCCACACAGGCAAAATTGGTGGACTAGACACTAGAAGATTTATTTGCAGATCCAAAATACTTGAATAATTTTCAAAATTTGCTTTTTGCTGTTAAAACCCTGCAATGTCTACTATAATGCTGTCAATATTACAACGAAATATATTTAGTACTTCTAGGTAACATATTTTTTTTGTAATGTGGTAACAACACAAAAAAAGCTAAATGTGATCGGAAGCAAAAATGTAAAACATTTTATAATAACTGACAATAACATTTCTTACCTTTCAATATGACTTTTGTTTAAACAATTCTACAGTATAAGACAATGTGGTCATATTTACATTTGTTTTTTTATTTTAGGTTTCTTTTAGATCAGTGTAACATTATGCTTAAACTCTTACAGCCAAATCAGGAACCAATTCAAGAAATTGACTACCTCCTTGTGATCAAAATGCTTAAGTAATCCTTCCTCCAAAACACTCTTGAATACAACTAAATTCATATATTTTTTTAGGTCACTTGCCATTGCAGCAAAAATGTCTTCCATCGAATGTGCATTACACCATGGCACATCTTTGGTCGATCGTATTTTGTCGCAAGCTGAACTTTTAGGTTTATTAGCAGAAAGAGGTTGTTTAGGCCTTTTACCTGTACCAAACGCTTATCAAGGACCTTATATAGATGCCTCAGTACTTCGAAAACTAAGAGATAGATTATTGGAAAGAGAGCAGTGGAATTTAGCATTAGAAGTGTCCACTAAAGCTGGACTAGACATCACAGGTATAACAATTATTTAAATCTTATCCGTTTCTTTAAAAATGAAGTTAAATAGTAGTAGGTAGTTGAATATGATTTTATTCTGCGAGGGTCAATAATTTAAAAATTACTAAAAGAGAAGTATTCATTCCATTTAATTTTAATACTTATTTGAATATATTTTAATCACTTGCTAATATTCATATAGGGATGGATATTTTACAAATAAAATCAAAACAATCTAGGAAAATAGGATTTCAATATATTTGTGCTGAAAATGCTGAACAAAAAATTTGCTTTCCACACAAATGCCTCAAACCATGGATTCGTTGATTGAAACTCCTTGGTAACGTTTAAACACTACTTTATTAACTATACCATTTGTAAAAGGGCTAATGTGGCCAACTGTTAATAAAGACCGATTGACCAAGCGAGATGGACGTAACAGTGAGAGTGTATTGTAGCTGGCTGGTGGGGCATGGACTGAGCCTGTCCGTATATTCGATGGGTGTATCTTATTTCATCCTAGTTCGCAGCCATCACTCGTATATTTTTTCTAATTGGCCACACTTGGTGCTAGATATATGGTATACTAATTAACAATAACAACTTAACTAATAACTTGACTATAATCACAATTTAAACACTTAGAAATCACTACTTTAGTCTCTAACTTATTTATTCTTTCGTCGCACATATCCAAATAAATACTGAGCTCCTCAACCTATTGTGTGCCTTATAATGTGATATCAAAAATTATCTTGGTCAAAGGTGGTCATGGATTCTAAAATAATTGTCGAAGCGAATGTCGTACATTTATGTCAATCATTTTTTGCAGATAATGTCAGTATGTGACGTAACTTGACAAACTTTGACAAAATTATTATAAAAGGATGATATAAGCTATGACGGCAGTCATAGCTTATATCATCCTACCTTTCTCGAACAATTCTAGCTCTGTCTTTATAAATCCAGACTAACTTAGCTATTTAATTCAGGTTTTAGTACTTGTAACACCATCTCTAGGTACATTTTGAAACTATTATGGTCAGTATGCGTAATAATATTTTATATAAAACAATTATCAATAAAATTTGTGTACTGAAAGTTCTTTTAGGTAAAATAATTAAATTTAAAATTACTTCTGTAAAATTGTGTATGCTGTTTTCAATAACCATTCCTATTCATGATTGCAGAAAAAAGGTTATTTGAAATTGAAAGTTCTATTCATTTCTGGGAATAGTTTCAAATTATAATTTCTTGAAATTTCTCTCAATTTTTGTGATAGTCCAACTGAAAATTTTTTTAAATTTTTATGCATGTTTTAAAAACTAAGCCTTTATCATTTAGGAGTATTTGCGGCTTGGGGTAAAAGTTGTCTCAAAGCTGGAAGTTTAGTTGTGGCCAGAGAAAAGTTCCAACGATGTCTAGATAAAACAGGTCACTATGAAAGCATGTCCGATCAAGCCTCCCAAAGTGACTTTGATGAAAGTCATGAGAGCTTAAATAGATCCAGGTACCTGTCAAAATCTTCAAACATAAATACTTTATCTGACACTAGGCCTGTCAAGAATCCTCCATTACTTAATGAAATTATTTACATCTTGGAATCAAAAACAATGCGTATTAATTCGGATATAATTAAAGAAGCTGAGGATCAGAAACTATCAAGTTCGACGTTAAGTTTAAATCATAGCTTTGGAAAGTCCTCTCAGACAGATGCAGCCATATGCATCTTAAGCAAGCTGAAAAACTTACAAAATATTTCTAATGGTAATTATGAATCAGCAGAAAAAGACAAATTAAAGTCATATTCTAGTCGGCCCTTTATAGATGATATTTTTTATGATGAATGTGTATATTATTTAACAAAATATGGTACCCATTTAAGTCTGTTGGAATTTTATGTTAAACATGGTGACATTGACCAAGCTTTGAATTATATCATAGATTACCAGTTAAGCAATGACATTTTTGTTGATGTTTACATGCGATGTTTAAAAGATGGTATAATAAACATTTTACAAGAAAATATGTCCAAGATTGACTCCACACTAGATGTATGGAAGGTAAGTTAAATCTCTTAAATAAACAGAAATGACATGCTCATACCTTCCTTTGCTGTTGTATTTATTAATTTTAGCCGTCTGAAAATATTTTTCTTCTAAACTGTTTTTTAGCTAAATTGGCATATTTGTCGCTAAAGAATATCCAGCATGTATCACTTTTTTGAAGTAATGTCACACTTTAGATTTGTATAATTGAGGTGTTTTTAGGGTTATCTACGCTACATATGTAGGCATCTAGAAAAACAACACATGTTACATTCTCTTTATCAACTGCAGCAATTTATGGGTGACTACATAAGAGCAGCTATGACTTGTATTCGCTTTTACCAAGAAAATGTAACAAATTTTACTGATCTCTCAGCCAACGCAAATTTGCTACTTAAAGCCGAAGAACACTTGAAACATGTGTTAGAGCAGGAGCAATGGGTTGACGTGGCCACAGGTATAAATAAATATTTTATACTAATATGAAATAATAATAATATAAACGTCCATGTTTAATAAATTAAATTAATCAATTTATAGTTCGTAAGATGAGTTCTACTTCCAAAGAAAGTTTTGAGGAAAAAGGTATAACTAACCCTTCTTTAGTAATGAAAATTAATCCTAGAGATATTGATAAACATATAAACACTATTTGGAGACAAAAGGAATTGGTTACATTTTTAGCAGAATGTGAAAGATTTGAACTGAAGCCAGTGCAACTTCTGGCTAGTCTATTGCAAGTTGAAGGTAAAAATGTACAATTTTTTGAAAGTTCAAGATATATTTACATTTACTTCTACAGATTCTCCATCACAATCAAATGAAACAAAACTAAACATACCAACACTATTTGGATCAATGCTAGAAAAATTACATCTGGCAGTTTTAGCAATAGTTTGTGGAAAAAATATCGAGGATGGATTTGATATTGCTCTAAGGTATTTGGTTCATATTTTAACATGCTGTTTTTAAATATATTTACTTCTAGAATTATTCAAGAATTTAAATTGAAACCAGTGAAAATATATTGCGAGGCAGGTAAACAGCTGGCGAAAGCAGAACGATATATTAGTATTGGCCAACTAGTAAATTGTATAAAACATAGTGGTACAAATGATAATGTTGTTACTGATATGTGCGATGAAATGTTAACCCTTGCCGTTGCTACTTTCACAAAAGCTAATGTTTCTGGAACAAAAGTTGAGGATTTGATCAAGTTAATCTCGAATCGTGCAACAAAGGTAAAAAATAAAGTGTATATTTGGACAATACTAATGTTTTTCTTTCCAGTAATACCAAATATGTCAGATTTTCCTTAATTGCAACAAATTATATTAAAAATATATATATAAAAAAAACATGCTTTAAAACAGACAGAATTTATTGAATTCATTTTATTGTTATACAAATAAATATATAAATTGAACATGTTTATAAATGATAGTAAATATAACGGGAGAATATGTAAAAAAAAAATAAATAAGGAGGTACCTACTGAAAATAAGAGATCACTTTATTAATTATAATGAATGTAAAGTCTATATTATATTATTCCATTACTGTAGTTTCTTCTCGAAGACAAGGTTTTCTAATATTTGCCCGCTCAACAAAACATTATGCGTCATGTATCATAATCGAGATCCTTGATCCATTCGTTGAATGCCCCTAGCGACAGCTTTAATGATTTTGATCTAGAACAACTATTTTAGGTTATACGTTTTAGCAGTAATTTCAAATTATCGGAAATATTCAAGGGGTTTTGGAAATATTCTGGAAACTTTGAGAGCTCCCTCAGATATAGAGGAAATATTCGTTTTGAATCAAAACTCCTCTTCTGGAATACTCCCAAACAAGAAATATTCCCGTATTTGGAAGTATTCCCGGCCAACCCATCTCTGAAATAAATCATAAAATATCCTCTCACTGACAAAAAATTCGATCCACCTAAGATGTTGGTGAAGTTTGAGTTTTGATAACTTTTTCACCCTTGGACCGATTTTAATGATTTTTTTAGCCAGTTGAAGCATAATTCATAGAGATTATCACGAGTTTTCTGATTATAAGGAAGAATCGACGTGTCATAATCAGGGGCCGGATTTGTATTCCATTTTTCAGAGCCGACACATAAAACAAATGTAGATATTAATAAACACGCCACATAAAAATTCATCTGGTATGTTTATTTATATACCTGTAACATATACAACCAGTTGGAGGCAAGGAGTTGCGCTAGTGTGCGGGAATTTTCCGTATACAGTTATATTGAGCTTGGCAGTTTATCCTCTGATGACGATGGTGTCCCTAGTTTAGTCAAAGTTCGGTTCAGTAATCTTAGCAAGTGTGCGATTGCGTGCGTGGTGGTGACCACAACAAAAATGTCTAGAAAAAATAATAAAATAATTATTGGCTGTTACATAAGCATACTTTCAAACTTAACATGTATTGGAAACATTTGATTTATTATCTACCTAAAACTTTTATACTACACATTCAGATAAGAATGACAGTATAAAATATAAAAACGAGGTATTTATAATTGTTTTATCATGTCATATTTTTAAAATAACAAAGACGGTTCGCATAATCTGTGTACTCCATGCATTCGACGTTATGTGTATTTGATATACACCGTGATTGTGAAAGACATTTAAATTTGGCTATCGATCGACAAAATATTGCCGTTACAGTTACAAGAGAGGATTTTTTTTTTATGATTTGTGTCATGTTGTGTATGTAGTTTTCCTTTATCTAGTAGTCATACATTGCATAAAACATATCTACCAAGTGTATATAAAAATGTTTTTGATTATAGAGGATGTACGAAATAAATTTTTGTGAGTGACAGTGGATGAAACAACTGACTTTTGGTGTAATAAGTTTGTTAATGTTATACTAAGAATTTTGAGTGTTTAAAAGGCTTTGTCTCTGTCAGACAATAAGTGGGGTTATAAACAATAAACTAAGAAATATTTTACACAGGAACCTGGGATACAAAACAATGTGCATAAAATTCGTGAAACTTGTCTGCACAGTTTGTCAGTGTCTGCCCATGTGAACTGTTTAGAATTTGCAATCTTCAAGCAGTGCTGCACTTAGTAAAAAAGATACGAATCTCTGATTGTGCCATTCAATTTCTCATGCTTTGTTGTACAAGAAGAAGACAAAACTTCCACAGCCACCTGAATAAATCTGCTGAACAAACAATATTGTAAAATTGTCAGCATTTTATTTGAAAATTTGTATCTCCTATGATAGGACAGATATTGGAATGATTCAAAAAAGATAATGTGGAGAATAGATGTGGCTTGGATATGAAGAATATTGGAACATGATATTGCTGCTTACTCTACAGAGTGTTTTTAACTTAGGGAAAAAAACTGCATATGTTTCACCTGGTATATTATGACACAAGTCCATTCTTTTTTTGGAAATTAGAAAACACTATAATTTCTATGAATTTATCTACAACTTGTTAAAAAAATCATTAAAATCAATCCAATAGTGAAAAAGTTGATAACTTTATCACTATATCAAAATTCTGACCTACTTTTCTTAATAATTTTTTATATAAAAATGTATATTTTTTGCATTTTTTTTTTCATTCAATTTAGTAGCTGACTTTGCATATGAAGAGGGTAAATAATTTTGTGGTCATAGGTAGATCTTAATAACCTCTTTTGACACCAATTTGGTTTAAATCTGATGAAAACTAAAAAAAATTATAGGGATGTCTTAAGTGAGACACACCATATACAGAAAGAATTGTTAAGACAACTGGTATTATGTCCAAGACAAATCTATTTATTTATTTATTAAAAATCATGATGTTATGGAGGAGAATGAAGAATTATTAAAAAATATATTGAGACATGTAGTTTATATTATGATATATTTTCACACCTTCGTCATATTAGGCTTTTTTTCTTTTGCAGATATCAGCTTATATAGAAGCGAAACAGCTGAAGACTGCTTATTTTTTGGCCGTCAAATATAAACGAATGTCAGATATAAGAAGAATTTTAAGAGAAGCAGAGCTGTTAAATCAACCTAGCATCAAAGCACTGTGTCAGAAAGTTTTACTATCTCATTCTCATACTCCAGCACATTCTAAAGGTAGTTAGAAGAAATAGGAATAGTTAGTTATTCTTGGTTTATTTTATTGTGATTGAGCTCTAAATTTTAACATTGATTGACGCAAAAGGGGTAACTTTTAATAGAAAGTATTTTTTCCATAAGGTTTGTTGATTGACACTTTTAATTCATAAAGACAAAGAATAAGGCTGTGACTTGCGATGTATAACTGGTTTGTTTTATTGTATAATTTTAAGTTTTGTAAAGGATCTGATAAGTTCCTATTTAGAGGAAAGTCCATATATTTTAAGATTTTTCTTAAGATCCAAAAAAATCGCAGAAAGAAATTATTGGTTTGCAAGGTAATTTGTAGGTAAAAGTAATGTTCAATGATAGAGATTTTCAGATATTTCTTTTGATGCAAAATTAAGTAATTTAGTTAAAAAGAATATATTTTATTATTTTAAGTAATATTTTAAATAAAAAATATAAAAATTTAAATAATATATTCCCTGCTGAAAAGAGGTGAAAATGTGATGTTACTAAACATAACAATAAATAATGATGTGTGGCCATTCAAAATGCCTAGTCATGTACTCATAATATTGGATAATTTGTTCAAGTTTAATACATTGTTCAATATATTATGTAATACATACATATATGTAATGCATAATATATTATATATTAGACTGGACATTTTTCATGTCCAATTCTTTCCTACCTTGTAAGAAAACATCATTTTTTTTTATATGGGTGATACCCAGACCGTGTTTTCATTTCAAAACACCACATAGGGAAGCATTCGATCAAGCTCGTGCAGCCCCTAGATACAAAATATGACTTGCACGTAAATTTTCCATGGCAACCAGCCATGCAGTCCACAAGACAGATGCAGAGTGTATGCCATCCTCTCTACTCCGAAGGTACGAGTTTGAATAAAGCTGCTTTCCTATGTAATGTGCAAATATGAAAACACGGTATGATAATCAAAAAATATATATATTGTCCAAATAAGTAGGTGTTAGAAAGAAACTTGAAAATAAAATTAATGCAACAGTAAATTTAGAGGTATAGTTTCAGATTAGTTTAATAAATAAAATAGAAGAAAATAATATAATTTTTTTTATATGTTATGGCCACAACTGTATTGCTTTTTATAACTTTCATAAATGTCAGGATCTTAAATTTTATTGTTCAGTTTCACTCAAATGTCCAATACTTAACTGGACATTTACCAGTGAAATTGATCAAATAAGTCAAGAAATATAAACGTTCGGACATTTTATGACAAAATAATAGGAACCCAAAAACAAGACCAGGCATAGTGTCAGTTGCTCAAACTAAGCTGCCATCAGCTTGTTGCAAAAAATACCCAAAGGCAGTCTGACTTTGCCTATCCACACAATAAAAGATATTACCCTCTATTTAAAATAAAATGGAGGTGATGAAATGTGTTGCTCAAACCATTTCCCTGGCGGTTTTAAGATTATTAAGGAAAATCTTGAAATATATTAATAAATATTTAGTATACTGGGTGTTTCAAAAGAAATTATGTTAAAAATGTTGTCCCGTGCCTTGAAACATTGAGCATTTCCCAAAATTGTTATTTGCTTATTGGCAGTATTTTAAAATCTAAGCTCACTAAATTTCTTTCCAAATATTTTTGAGCTCTATAAAGAGGTAAAAAAATAATTTAAATTTAAGTCCTCTAGTATCATCCGAGTAGTTTCGCTCCAAAACTGTAGTTGTAATTCGCATTCCCTGCCTTAAATCGGAGTTCCATGATTTATAACCTCCAAATTGATCTGTTTCATGATGCGTCAATTTCGGAGCTTTAAGTTTAATTTATAAACCATGTTACATGCTGCATTATGAATAGGAAATCAGTGTGTCGAGTTATAATGTTTATAACCACTATGTAGATGACAATCTTTTAACTCAAATGGCAACTTCTGCAGGTTGTTTAATCATCAGCCAAATTGTGGAATTCAATATCAATAAAGTAGAGATCCCAGTTCAGTGTATAACATGACTTAAGCTTAAACACAAAACATAAAAATAAATAGTGAAACTTGTAACAAAATATAACATCAGACCAAAAAAATAACATATACACTGCGTCCCCCAATTGAGTTCGCAATAGGTGAAATGGACCACAAATTTTAGATTTTTTTTGCAATTTGGGGGTTCATCCTTGCTTATCTGAAAAGTAATTTTTGGTGTACTTTTGTTTTATTTTTATTCACGTAGGCCATGACAGTTAAGCAAAAACTACTTTCTTGTTAGGTAAAGTACTTTTTCTGTAAAACACAGCAAAATGTCAGTAGTAAAGTTATTCAGATTAAAAAGAAACTGCTATGCAACATTTTAAGAAGATCCGCCTACTTTTATTATTTTGAACTTTTTCTACTATATCTGCATTTTACATTAAAATAATTTACCTAAATAACTAAATAAGGTTTTTTTCAAAATCGACATACTGATGTAAAATGACGGTTATTTATTGTCATATTGTGTCATTTTGTATCACACTTTACATGGCTTATATACCACACTGTAACGAAGCAAACAGTTTTGATGAAATTGTACAATACAGCAATAAAACAACAAAATATTATTACTAACTCCAAATTATGTAAAAACTATTATAAATAAAGCAATATTAATGTCTTGATGTCTTTAAAAATTAAATTAAAATAAATAATTTTTGATGTGTAAATTTTAAGGAGTTATTAATAGTTAAGGCGGCGATAGCACACCCTCATTGCCAGGATAGCCAACAGAAAACATTAAATTGCTATTAAAATTTTTCTATTGATGGGAACGAAAAATGAAAACACAACATAATTCATTTTATATACCATGTGGATTTAATATATAAAATTACAGGTAATACTGATGCTTATTTTTTTTATTAATAAGACATGCGAACATTTTATTTGGTGTTATTTTATGGACCTAAAAAATCGTATTTCTTATTAAAAAAATACACATCTGTATTGCCTGTACGTTTATACAGGGTGGGCCAATAGTGCATCCGACTTCAATATGTCGAGTTCTAGAAACTTGATTTACAAACATAAATAAACTAGACAAAAAAGTCTGTAACCGGAAATTATTTTCGAATATACAGGGTGAGCCAAGACGATTCTACAGAGGCAACTAATATTTTTAATTTTTATTGCTGAATTTTGCAGTTATTGTTCAATAAATTGAAAATGGTTACAAATAGCACTAGGGATGTACGTATAAAAAATTTTCATTTTTCAATTCTACATCACATCGTCAAAAAATATACAGGGTGTTCTATTTGAAAAAAATTGAGAAAATTCAGTTCAAATAGTTGTAAATTTAAAAATTATTTTTGGCCACCCTGTATACTTTTAGGAAGTGAAAATGGCTGAGTGTCATCATACAGATGTCTCATAACTGGTACTAACATATTTTTTCTTAAAATCGATAATTGTGACTAGTGATTTTTTTAATATACATGTAAATGGTATAATATCAACAAAAAAAAAAAAAGAAATCATTACATCCAAGTGGTTGGGAGAGAGTCAATAATAATACAGGAGTGTAAGGAGGCCACAAAGAGGTTTCAAAAAATGTTCTAACATACATGGCATTCCATTTAAAAAAATGTTAGTTGACTGTAGAATCGTTTGGCTCACCCTGTATATTCGAAAATAATTTCTGATCATAGACTTTTTTGTCTAGTTTATTTATGTTTTTAAATCAAGTTTCTAGCTATCATAGAACTCGACATATCGAAGTTGGATGCACTATTACCCCACCCTGTATATTAAATCTATATGGTATTTAGGATGAATTGTATGTTTTCGTTTTTCGATATTACTAGCAGAAACATTTTAACAGTGATTTATAAATTTAAGTTGGATATCTGGTGAAAACGTAGGTTTAAAATACAACTGAGCTGAAGTTTGTATATGGCACTGCTCATACTACATAATCCCTGTATAAGCTACCTAATCAAATAACATTCTAAATCATGAACTAAAAAAAATCAACAGTTGCGAAAACTTAACCATTTTAATTCAGTAATTAATCTGCTTATTCCATTCACATATTTGACAAAAGCAAAAATCGGCTTGACGGTCACACCGTCATAATAAAAATGTCGTCATATTAATATTTGACACAAAAGTGACAATGTTGACATTCTGTCATCACAATCCAAATGACATGATAGTCATTTTCATTATGACCATGTCATATATCGAAGATCACATCACTAGACATACTTATGATTCTTTTAATGTAATTAATTATTTTCGAGTACCTATAAGATACTCGGTTAGACGTCGCCTGGACTTCTTTCAAAGTTAAAGCTACCACTGCCGGTATCACTAATCATTTAGGTAATACCATATCTCAGTATTGAAGCATGGAACCCAAGCAGTATTTTAATGCACGACTATCTGTACTGAATGAAGAAGTTTTGCTGAAAAAAAAACTAAAAAAAAAAAGAGAAAAAAAGTTACAAAAATGCGGTGGCACACCAGATTACTTCTAGACCATTAGTAAAATATTTGCAAACTTTTTTTTTTGCAATCAGAAAGAACAATTATCACCCCGTTTTTTTTTTGTTTTCGAAAATTATGATCTTTTGTAAAGTTATGACATTTTGAACTTTAAGTTCTTCATTGTGTAAATTTCAAAATGTCAACTACAAAAAAATCAAAATTTCGAAAACCAAAAAAAAAAAAACGGGGTGATAAATGGAATCAGGAAAAAAATAGTTTGCAAATATTTTACTAAAAGTCTAGAAGTAATAGCCAGCTCGCATTTTGTAACTTTTTTTCTCAATTTTTTTTTTCAGTTTTTTTCTGCAAAACTATTTCATTCAGTACTTATAGGCGTGTCTTAAAATATTGCTTAGGTTCCATACTCCAATGCTGAGATATGGTAAAGTATTTCCAAAGTCAGTTGAAACACTATAAAAACGCCGACAAAGGATTTTATCCATTAAATGAGTAAATCCCTTTGTCGGGCGTTTAAATTCCTTTGTCGGCATTTTTATAGCGCTTCAACTGACTTTGGATATACTATATGACCTAAATCCACCAGCTGCCACTCATCGTGACAACCAACAATAATGTTTTATAGATTGATATCTATAGCAGGTTTTTTCTGTACAAAAAAAAATGTATTTTGTAAACTTCTTGACAGCTCCCTCATGTTTCACCGCCTTTGTTTGTCTCCACCAATCAATATTTGGTGTTTTTTTCGATGACACACGTTTCATAATACCGATGATCGGACTGATTAACGTATGAATGAATGAATGAATGAAGTTTTTATTTAGCATATAATTGCTATACAATTTAACCTACCATAATGAAGCATAATCATGTTATAAAGTAAGCATAAGTAAAGTATAATATAACTATTGTATAAAAAAATAAACAAAGTATTAAATACAAAATATAAAATATAAAATAAAATAAAATAAAAGAAAATACAAAATAAGGTATTAAATAAATATTAAATAAATAAATAGATAAAGCATGTAAAACACAAGCAAGGAACTATAAAAATATCTGTATACGCATGATGCGATGTTTCAATAGATAGTTGATATTATTTACATCATATTTAAGTTTAAGTTAGTAAGTACCATTCATATACTAGAAAAGTTCTATTTAGCAAAAATACCAGTAAGAATACAAGAAACTTATTGGTTCAACATACACATATATACATTGAGTTGCAAAAAAAGCTATACTTACACTGAAACTTTGTTAAGGTAAATTCCTTAGAAAATTAACACATAGATGTGTAAACTGTTTAAGTCCGTTACAATTTTTTATTTTACATGGTAAATTATTATACTCCTTAAAACCTTTACAAAATAGTGATTTGTGAGCTATCGATGAATAATGCCTTCCTATGTATAAGTCATTTCTTCCCCGGGTGTTATGATCATGTATATCTCCTACATATGTTACTTTGCTATATAAATATCTCGGTAAGGTAGAATTTATTATCTTATAAACAAATTGTAGTGTTTGTAGTAAGATTCTTTGTCTTACATTCATGAAATTTAGTATCTGTAACATGTTGTTTATTGGAGTATACCTGTTGCATTGTAATATTATTCGCATTGCCTTATTTTGCATTTTTTGTAATATCTGTAGTTCATTGTTATTTAGATATAGTAATAGGGTTGAGCAATATTCAAAATGTGGTGCAATTATACTTTTATAGATTGTTAGTCTTGTAAACATTGATACATCCCTGGATATTCGCCGTAGGAAATTTGTTTTCTTTGCTACTTTCTTTACAATGTAATCTACATTACTTTTGAAGCTTAGTTGTTCATCTAATATTACTCCTAAATATTTTATTTCCTTTACCTTGTCTAGCATTTCATTATTTAATTTAATATTAATGTTATTATCTATATTTCTTAGTTTACACTTTTTTCCTAGTACCATCCATTTACATTTATCAATATTTACTTTGAGATTGTTATCACTTAGCCACATATATACATTTTTAAGGTCATTATTCATCGTGCTTACCATCTCATTGATATTTTTCCCTGATATATATAACATTGTGTCATCTGCAAAGAGATGTATTTTACAGTTCATAATGGCTTCAATAATATCATTTATAAAAATAATAAACAATACCGGTCCAAGTACCGAACCTTGTGGCACTCCAAATTCTGTTTTCTTTTCACTAGATACAGTTGTTCCAAATTTTGTCTTCTGATACCGATCAGTCAAGTATGACGTAAACCACTCTAGCACTTTGCCTTCAATACCAATATTTTTTAACTTAGATAGAAGCAGACATCGATCTATAGTCTCAAATGCGCGTTTGAAGTCCAAAAATACCGCCACAATAATATTATCACTGTCAATTTCGTTTGCCCAATCATCTAGTATACATTGTAGTGCACTTTCACATGAATGTGCTTCTCTGAATCCGGATTGCATAGGTATTAAAATATTGTTTGCATCACAGTAGCCAATTAATTGTTCTTTCACTACCAACTCTAACATTTTTTCAAATATGGGTAACGAGTTTATAGGCCGATGTTGTTCACTCAATATAGTGTTTGTAATTTTTGGAACTGGTGTTACAACTGAGCTCTTCCAAATGGTTGGAAAGACCCCTGTTTGCAATGAGCTGTTTATAACATTAAGGAATCTATTTCCAATAACCTGAAACGAAGTTTTAATTATCTGTGTTGATATTCCATCGCTACCCATTTTATTAGGTAATTCACTAACAAGTTATTTCAACTGATTCATTTGTATCTGCTTAAATTCATTAAAAGCATTTTCCCCTCTAATACCTTTAGCTTCATACTTGTTATATTTTTGTATATTTTGAGTAATATCCGCGATACTTTCAATAAAGTAAACATTAAAATTTTCAGCTATGTCCGACTCTTTGTAGACTTTCTCATCGTTAAACTTAATGTACTTAGGTGTGTTCTGATTTCTTGTCCGAGTAATCTGTTTCAGTGTGTTCCACATTAGTTTTGAGTCATTTCTGCAGCTGTCTATTTTTTTGTTCATAGTAATACTGTTTTTGTTTTCTTATCATTGTTGTAACTTTATTTCTTTTTTCTTTATATGCATTCCAGTTGTCCTCACTATTTGTTATCCGAGCTGCCTCATATTCATTATCTCTTTCTCTCATTACTTGTAAAATGTCTTCCGTGATCCACTTTTTATCTGCATATTGAATAGGTAATACAATTTCTATTATTGGACAAATTGTGTCCAAGCAACCAGTGATAGTATTGGTTAGATTCTCAACCAGAATGTTAACATCTGTAATGCTATTATTCCATTCAGTATTTATCAATAGGTTTTGTTAAAAGGTTTCATCATACTTTTTAGAGTTTCTTACCAGCCGAGTAGTTCTGTCAAGGTCATGATCTGATATTTGTAGGTTTATTGTTATAAAGGCATGATCTGTTATTTTTGGAGAATGGTTTACCTTAAATGATATGTCATCGCAATTAGTTATTAATAGATCAATAAGTGTTGCACTATTGTTTGTGATTCTGGTTGCCTCATTAATTAATTGCTTTAGTCCATTTGTTGTAATAATTTGTGATAACTGTCTTTGGTAAAATGTATTACATAACATGTCTATATTAAAATCGCCTATTACAATAGTATCTGTTGCATCAGAGCTATACTCTTCTATTGTACTTCCTAATATATTTAAAAACTCTGCGGTACTGGCACTTGGTGAATGGTATATTCCTATTAGAATATAGTTTTGAATTTGGATTTTACATTTTATCACTATACACCACATATTGTCATCAACGTAAAAATTTTTTAACACTTCAAATAAAATTTCATTTTTTATATAGAATGTGACTCCTCCTGTATGTGCACTGTGTGAATAGCAAATCTCGGCTCTGTAACCTTCAATTTCGATTTCTGATAGTTCTATATTTTTGGTAATATGTGTTTCATTAAGGCAAATTATTATAGGTTTCAGTTTCCATATCATTATCTGTATTTCCTCTTTGTTATGTATAAAACCTTGTGCATTAAGGCTTATTATGTGACAATACTTCTGTTTTATTCCTTTACCATTTATTGATTGCTATTCATTATTAAAATAGTCAGTCCTCCTTTTTACACTATTTAAAATTCTTAGATAACATGGACACTTTGGATCTAGAGCGTTATGGTTGTCTACTATTTTTATTTTATATTTTTCTATTGCAGAACTGCAGTTTATACATTTACTTACTTTTGCTTTGCATTCTCCTTCATGTTCTACTGAACACTTGGAACATACTTTATTTTTTTGACAATCCTTAGCAAAGTGATTAAAGCCTAAGCATTTGTAGCATCTCACTACGTGTACACCATCATAAACCTTACCTCTTGACCATCCTATGAATATTCTAATTTTGACAGTCTTAACTTCAACACACAACACATACGGTCTGAAGACGCGGACTGCATCACCATTTTTTACGTCCACTAACCCACTGCACTAAACACATCTTTGTACACGCTGTACATACAACAGCTCACTAGCTAGAATTTTTGAATTGAACAAATTACAAACTGCATAAAGCAAGGATATAAACTAAATAGAAGGTGAATAAGCAGGCAGTCGCCTGAGAAGCAAACGATATCATTTTTCTTTACTACATGTATAAATATAATTCTCGGTCACTTATTGGTGCCAATATAATTCTCGGCGATTGACAACTGTTCAACAGTGCCAGTTTTACATGCAAAAGATGAATTAATTAATGTGTAAGTACACTCTCAAAAATTGCAATTTAAACTATTAACTTAAACTGTGCAGTGTTACCCAGGAGAGGGAACAAAATGGGCGCGGATGATTGGTGCAAACGGAAGGCCATATGTACACAAGTTCAAAGTTCCTATAGCGGTTCATTTTCATTGTTTATTTTATTTCATAAGCATTGGACGTTGTTGGACATTGGGCTCACTAAGCCCAATCCAACACTGCAAAATTTAAGTGAATAGAGTATAATTTATTATATACTGTTACAGCACAAGTTTTTCATAATATAGTATTAAGTTTAAGAATCCATCTCTGAAATGACATCCAAACTCCCTATGTCTAAGTCAGACACCTTTGACTGCTGTTGTTGTAGTAGAAATAATGCCTTCTGATATTGTGCAATGGCCATTGATTTACCAATAAATAACTCCAAAGCCAAACATGTTAAGATGTTAAATCAGTGCTTCAATTGGTTCTTTTATAATTAATTTCTCTAGAAACTTCCACACACTGCTATTGCATTGCAGAGTGATCTGTCACCCTGTCTTGCTCAAACTGCCCATATTCAAATTCTCCTTCGTCCTGTCCTGTCTTGTCTAAAGAAATGATTTTGGAATATATTGCACTGCATAGTTTCTTTTGAAACATCCTATCTAACTATAAGGGTAACATGCATTCGTTTCTCTAGTAATAAATATGTTATATACTTTGCTAATGTTTTTAAAACTACAGTAGAACGTGGGAAAATAAATTCAATTTTTCATGTTTCTTAATATGACATTCCTCATATATATATTTTAACTTTTATACAGACACTGGAAAATGTTATTATTTTTATTTTAAATATACATAACCTTAATTTTAAAATTTTTTGTTTTATTTCTATTTATCAACAATGCACATTTTTTACCAATTGGAATCAAGTTCAGATATCACTAGTGTATTTTTTCTAACATCACAGGTAAGATACAGGTCTTTTAATTATTGGCAATTTTTTTTTTTTTTAAACAGGTAGGCTTTTGTATATGGGGGTTATTACACAAAGAGAAAGAGAGTTAGGTGGTTGTGATTAAACGAAATAGAGGCTGGGACGTAAATTACAAATATAGTCCACACTTAGTGCTGCGGTACTGTATGTTCACATGGAATCAAAACGACCCTTGAAGTGTTATCTCAATTTTTTGAGGTTATGCACATGATAACGGAACATTAAAAATTTAACTGTTTTCATCTTGAGCCCTTTATCCTAAATTCGGTGCAAGTTTTTCACGTAATTTGACCTATTAATTTGCAATTTATTTAAAATGTGACATTTTGTTTCATAATTTTATTATTTATTGTTTTAATTTTAACCACAAAATTTACTCGTATTTAACTGTTGTTAATGAGATCAATTTTTCATTTCATAATGAATAACTTTTTTTCAAAAAATTTAAAATAAAAAAAGTATACAACTATCTAGGGACATCCTGCCTCACTTTTAAAATACCCTAATAATTTGTTACATGAATCAAAACAGTTTTCTCTACATACGCAGTTTGATAAGTTCTGTCTAATAAATAGTTACATTTATACAAGTGCCAAAAATGTATAAATCATATGTCATATTTTTACTAAAAGTTTATGTTAAGTTGTACATAATCACCCCAAAAGGTCAAATCCAAACTGTATTTAAAAACAAAAATTAAAAATTTTGTTATCAAAGATGACACAAGGACGAAAAATGCAGTTTTTAGATTTTTTTGGAAATACAAATTTTTTAATTTTTTTGTCTTGTATTTGGCTTTTCGGATGGATTTTGAACAACTTTTCTTAATAAAATTTTTTGGCGAAAAAATGTTTAATGTATTTTTGGCACGAAAAAAAATGGAATTTATTATTTTCAAATACTACTTTTCAAACTGTTTTGCAAAAATTGCAATTTGCATAAAAACAAATAACATTTTGTTATTAGGATTTTTCCAATCTAAAGTGACAATAGGTGTCCCAGTTTATTATAGTTAAAAACCCTAATAAACTATATTTTCTTCTGTATCTGTCTAGAAAGTTAACTGTTTCTAGTCAATTTTTTGAGAGGAAAATACATCTACTGGTTGTCACACATAGGACAAGGTTTTGTTTGTGTTTTTGAAAACCTGTGTTTTTATTTCTCCCTAGCTGGGTTATTATTCTTTTATTAAGTTGGGCGCCACGTGACGCTGCTATGAAATAATTTTTTGTTTTATTGCCTTGGTATTTGATTATAGGAATGGAATTTTCTCAAGATCGATTTTGATTATACGTAGAGATAAGGTAGCCTGTTCTTATCCTCGTTGACATTTCTGTGTGCCTTTGGCTATACTAGCAGAGCTGAGCAAGACTTCAGAAACTCCTCTTCGGCGGTTCTGGTTTGAGGGATTTGCTTCTACCTCAGAATTTGTAGCTGAAGGATTTAATTAAGCGGTGTATGCATTTTATTTATTAGGGCTAAAAAAATATTTGCACAGGGGGTCCCTGGCAATTTGGCTTTTTTCTAGCCTGAAAATGATTTTTTGAATTACTGAAAATATTTCAGTATTCAGCTTTTATGTAAAAATAAAATTGAACAGGGATGTCTGCAAAAATGTCTTTTTACTTCCCTGCAAATATGCTTTTAGAATTATGAAATTTATTTTTTTTCAGTTGCTGACGGCCAAAAATATTTAGAATTTTACTAACGAGATCAGTTGTGTAAAATTTTTTTTGACTGTCGTTAAGACCAAAAATAAAATTGGACATGGGGTCCTTTAGATGAAAGTAAAATTCACAATCACAAAACACTTTCAAACAATTTCTTGAAAAATTGTTGAAATTCAGTAGACGACAGCAAGTTGACCTACAACTTAGATACTACTAGCCTGCCTAAAAGGTCGCGCAAGACCTCAACTTTTCTTAATAATGAATGATTTGTAAAACCAAACAAATTTTTTTTTTAAATGTTCTGTCGGATTTGAAAAAAAAATTTGCTTGAACAGTGTATATTTTTATGCTTAATGTTATTTTATTAAAGTGAAAATAAATTTAAAAATTTATTTTTCGATAGTTATTGAAAATTTAAAAATTAATTTTTCTGTCCTGGTAGACTAACAAAATGATTTGGATGAAATTTATATTTTGTAAAAATTTTGGCTGTCGATCCTTAAAATTCAAAAAATTTCAATAAATTCCAAATCATTTATGGCAGCCTAGTAAACATTCAGGAAACTTAGAACTAACCAAATTTTGTTGAATAAATGAATTTTAAGTCGAGTGAAGCTTTAATTTTAAAACAAGTTACATTTTTTAATATAAAAATGAGGTTGAGATTTTATCTTAAAACTCTAGCCTCGTGAAAAAATAATTTTGAAAAATAATTCTGTCTCTATTGTGTAAGTAACTTTCTTACCTTGTCCTCGGAGATCTTAGACGATGATGTTCTTTTGCAAAAACGTTTAATTTTTTTATTGTTAGACAGCATACGTCTGTAGGAGCCTGCTTGTGGTTTCTTAAGTTTAATAAATAAAAGACAATGTAGAGTTTTACAGTAAAGCCTGATGATGGAAGACTCCTCGCCAAAATCCATGAATGATAAAAGCTGTCAAAGAAATGCTTCTGGTTTTCTGCGGTGAATGTTGTAAACATATTTTATAGGTGGTGGACGCCGTCTTTGTGCCTTGTATACCAAAAAATAACCCAGCCTGGTGTGTGGAGAAATTTTCTAGTGCCTATCTTACAACTTCTGGGGCCTGGGGAGATCTATTACCTGTGAAACGGTCAACGAAAGATTGTCCTGAGGGCTGTATTGATGCAAAAATGTAAAATTTATACTTTAACAATGAATTTAGTACCACGATGCTTGCTTGTCAGTGTGGAGTTATAGAATTTTTATTGTTTTAAAATGAATGTGTTACTTAAAAATGAAATTATCACTACAACGTTCTCGCTTCGGTGTTGAGTGGTGTAATTGTCTTAACTTGTCTGAAATTTTATATTCATAGGGGTTGTCATCATCTATTGCGATGTTAATATGATGTCATGTTTTTAAAAACGCATAGTAAGAACAAAAACCACCCTACTTGAAAGCCTCCGATTAGGTGAAAGCTTCCGACACGGCTTGTCTATCTGAATGGTTTACACGGTGTACCAAACTACAATTTTACAGGTTTCAGTCTGGTATTGAGAAATCTGGCGGTTAATTAGGCACTATGGAAGCAATGATTGTTGCCTGAAATTATTATTATTTTGTCAAACTATTTTACTTTGATATTAGTTATTTATTTAATTGACTTTGTAAAAATTAATTTGTAGGTGTGTGCGACCAGAATCTTTTAAAATTTATATATTGAAATACAGAAATTTAGCTTTTACAATTTTTATGATAGCTTTGGCCTCTGATAATTATTTGCTTCCGTCGACCACTGAAATTAAAATTTTGTAGGGCTTCTTGGACTGCAATAAAATCGTTTCGACCGGTTTGTAATTATTGCAGTTTTTTAATGAAATTAATTTTACTATTTTTGCTTTTTTAAAAATCGGAGAATCGAGATAAAAAATTGCGGTTTGAAGTTTTGAATATGGTTTTTTGTTCTTTATCTAATTTGCTAAAAAAAAGTGGTGTGACGTGATCTTTTGAACCTGTGTAATTTCAGTCTCGGGCATTGTTTAAATGTTTCTGATGGCTGAGGGCCTTCTATGTATCTGGGTGATTTTTTTGGTAACATTATTTTTTTGATTCAATTAAATTTCTTGTAGAATTTTGGTTCTACAACATGGTCTAGCCCGGAAAGTGACATAAGGGATGGGAAAGTTTTTCTGATCCCTTATGTCACTTTTGATTGACAACAATAGTGTGGGTACCTGAATTAAGCACTCTAGACAACAACTTCAGACATCTGTCAGTTGAATTTTATGAATTTTGTTTACAATAGATTTAAAGTTAAAAAGTGTTTTGAGGACAGCAAAAACGGTTGCAACAAATATTGTACGTCACACACGTACAAGTGTCCTTAAAGGGCTTGTTGGCTTCTAGGACTCGCTAGCGCTCGCCCAGTAAAGAATCACTTTCTGATCTTGTTACGTAATGAACTACTAAATTGATTTTTATTTTCCAAAATGTTCCGTTTGGTTTGATCTAATAAATAAAATAACTTTATAAGAAAGAAAGTGGCCTTTTAGGACCCGTAACAATTTAATGTTGGGACGAAACACAGTTTCAAAATAAAGCAACTGTATAAATCATCTATTTATTTATTATTATTTTTTTAATGGACACATTTACTTTGATATCATCTTTTTAAATTTACTTATGGTATAATTTACTTTAAGCCATAACGAAGTTTTTTTTTTGCTGCAAATATAATTTAATATCAACAGGAAAACCATTTTTTTCCGACAACTTTAAGTTTGGACATTTAAGATACACAAATAGCTTTATTGTCATTTTTATGAAATAGGCAGTGATTAACACGCGTCGTTTATCTTAATTCTGTCAACAACAATGGTTCGTGGTGTAGTAACTAATTTAAAAGTTCAAGAAATTATTGTTAAACAATACCATGGAGGTAAAACGATGAGAAAAATCAGTAAAGATTTACAAATTGAAAGATCTACAATTGTCGAAATTATAAAATTGTATGGAGAAACAACTAGTGTCAATGGAAGACGCAAGAGTTATGGGAAACCAAAATGTGTGTCACCAAGAGACCAGAGAGAGTTGGTACAAATTTGCAAAAGTAACAGAAGAGCTGCTTTACGTGAAATTATGGCTTAGTGGCACGAATATTGTGGATTAAATGTATCTAGAGAATGTTGCAGGATATGGATTCATAAGTCTGGGTTTCATTTTTACAAGGTAATTGTTATCTTTAAATAAACTGAAAAAAAAAAATACAATTTTATTACTTGCAATTTATGCTAAGAAAAAGCCACTTATAACTGAGCATCAAAAAAGGAACAGATTCATTTGGGCTAAATCCAAATTGACATGGACTATTCAAGATTGGGCTAAAGTTGTGTTTAGTGATGAATCAAAATTTGATATTTGAGTAGGGGACTATAGAAAGAGAGTTATTTGAACTAAAGATGAGGCATTTCATAATGATTGTTTGAAATGCACTGTGAAATTTCCTCAGAGTGTTATGATCTAAGGATGTATATCCGGAAAAGGTGTTGGCAAGTTGAAGTTCATCAATGGAACAATAAACGTTCAAAAATATGTATTACCGTCGCTTCAAAAACTACATCCAACTGGAGATTTTACATTACAGCAAGATGGGGCTTCATACCATACTGCCAAATCTGCCCAAATTGGTTTGCAAATGATGATATGAAAGTTTTGTTGTGGCCTACAAACAGCCCCGATTTGATTTGAGAATTTGTGGCACACAATGAAACAAAAATTGCGAAACAAGCCTCAACGAGCTGTTGCGGGCTTAAGACAAAACATTAAAAAAATATGGGATGGTTTCACCGAGGATTTTTGCTGTTATTCAAGCTAAAGGTGATGAACTTCTTTTTAATTCATTGTTTGATATTTAATTTTTAAATGTCCGACTTTAAGTTGTCACAATGAAATGGTTTTCTTGTTGGCATTAAATTACAATTGCAGTAAGAAAAAACTTCATTACAATTTATAATAAATTATAGCAGAAGTATTAAAAAAGATAAGCAATTACCAAACATTTATTTTGAAACTGTGTTTCGTTAGAACATTAAGTTGTTAGGGCTCTAATAACCAAAAGTAAATATGAGAAATGCAGAAATCATATAAGGTATTTTTTATTTAATTTTTTTTTTTTAAGAAAATTTTTACAGAATCATTCCAATGGCCAAATATGAAATCTGATTAGACCAAAAAAAAAAATCCTATTAAAAAATTTTAAATTCCAAAACAATCGATTCATTTGCATTTGCTGATAATTTTTGGGATCCAATGATTTAATTTAAAAAAAACAGGATGTTTTTCATATTTATAGAACGACCTAAATTTTTTACCAAATTTGGATTTGGCCTTTTGGGATCAACTTTGATCAATAAACAATGAAATAATAGGTGTTTTTTTCAGATATGGCAAGTGGGTTTGCATTGGTGCAAACCTCGTTTGCACCAGGTGAGGTGCATTCGTTTGAACCCGTGGGTGCAATCTAAATTTTTAAATATGATTTTCCTCAATTTGCATCAATTTTGGGTGCAAGGTGCAATAATTTCAATGAACCTGGTGCGGGCAAATAATTTTTTTTGATGTAGTCTCCCTAACCATAAAACTACTTAGATTAGCCGAGATTGGTGGTAAAAACAATACACCTATTATATATTGACGGGGTGTTTGGATTTAACTCTCCCAACATAGAGATCTAGCTTATTTTACATCATGATTGTGAGTGAACAAAACATAATTTTTTATATTATAAAAATCATATAAACTACAAAAAGTTGCTCTAAGAATGTTTTCACAGAATAAATATTGAATGCCAAGTAAGGAACATATGGCAGAAAAAGAAAATAGTAACTTTTCAATTTGTTTCCAGACCTGAAAAACCAAATCTGATAGTTAAGTTCTGTTAATCCCAAGGTCATAGCAAGTATATCACGCAACTTCACTCTAATTTAACTAATGTTGTAACTCGTACGATAAGCGAAATCTCCTTGTTCAAAATGTTAAAGCCCAATACCCTGTATATAAACAAAAATGAAGATAGTTTTATGGAATACATATATTTATCTCTATACATAAAAAATCATGTTCTCAAAAGTATGGGGTGGAGGAGGGGGTAGTGCACGTGGACCCAATCATGTAGTTTTGTGATCATACCTGTATAATCTATATCCTAAATAAAAATTTTAAAATATCTAGTTTTTTCTTTTTTTATTGCCTTTATGAAAACAGAAATACTTAATTATGTTAAATTATAAACAATGAAAAATGAAAACTAAAAAATATCACATTAAATACTATTCAAATCATTACCAATTTATAACAATTCAACTTGTTATAAAGTCACCCTCTTATCAAAAAATAATTATTAAAGTAATAAAATAAAATATATTCAATACATCAGTGCCACATGAATTTTTTGTACTCTGACAACTATTCGAAGGTTCAAATCTGGACAATGACAAATTGATCCATGACAATTTAAAATAATCACCAAGGATATTAAAGAAAAATAAATATTTAGTTAGTGTAGGTGTAAATACATTATAACGATATAAAATTTGTAATACGAATGCTTAATCTTCCAAAACAATTTCCCCATTTACTTCATGATTTTCATGGGGCACTCCATTTTGTAATTCTGCGTTTAATTTCTCTGCAAATGTAGAATCTATTTCAGTAATTTGAGTAAGAAAATTTTCCTTTTGTTCTGCACTCCACCCTATAAACCATTCTTTAAACAGCTTTATCTAAAAAATAATATTAAATAATGTGCATACAACGAATATAAATCATTACAATCACAGAATTTATGGTTTTGATGTATCCAATTGTTTTTCAAAAGGATAATACATAAATAGCTCATTACTTTTAATTTAATCTATATAAATCACTCACCCTGCATTCAAATAATGACATTGGTTTATCCCTGCAGTCAACGTTGGATATGCTGTTGATTATTCCATTTACATATATTTTATTTGCATATTTTTCAGCCATTATAGGCAAAAAGTCAGATCTTTGTAGTTCACTCCATTCTTGAAACCATTGCACTAGATACCGTATCTGAGCTTCTGTACTTAACATTGTCATTTTAATATTTTAAAACAGTCTTCTTAATCAGTCACTGCAAAAAAGTTGAACGTCACCTACGTGTAGAAACAGGATATGTAACAAAAGAGAAAGGTTAATATAGCATGACACTGCAAAGTTATTGTTTATATCCAAATATTATTCTCCGTAAATATTTTTGACAAAAATAATTATTTTATTACTTACATTGTTCTTATTTTCAATAAATTACGGGCTGCTTTTACATCATCATCCTTAATTAGGCCAAAGACTAATATAGGCACAGCGCAAAATATTAGAACTTGTTTGGTGTGCTGGAACTGTTTGTTGAACTGCAGTGACCTCGCAGTTTTTAAACTGCGACCTTGACCTCAGCCAGTGATCAGATCATTGATCAGTGATCTGCTTTTTAACACGCTTTTATTAGCTTCACCTGTATGTTTGCTTGTTTGTTTGTTTGCTTGTTTGCTTGTTTGTTTGTAACCGACTCTTTGGACTCGATTTTAACCCACTTTAAACGGACAGATTTAATTGAAACTTTGTACACTTATTAAGAACCGGTAACAATACAATAATTTGATAAGTTTATATCATTATCCTGATCAGGATCGCCAATCCTTTCCTCACGTATCCCTGCGTGAAAGCAAAGGCTTAATATGTCAGTAGATTCCATAATTGTTAATTAGCCCGGTGGTCGAGTGGGTTAAGGCAGTCGACGCGAAACGACAGACTCCTCCGGCGTGAGTTCGAACCTCACGGCTGAAATAAAAATTTTTTTTTTTTTCAGAAATATCTGTTGGATCGTAATATGTTATAATATCAGCATCAATAAGCAATATAAATATAGTTTAAAACAACTAAAAAAACACGCTTTCATAGCACATCAAACTAAAAAGTTAAAAATAAATATAGTTTAAAAAAACTAAAAAACACGCTTTTAAAGCACATCAAACTAAAAAAGTGAAAAATAATTATTAATATAAACTGAAAATAATAATGAACGAAAAATACTAGTATTATTGTGAAAAAAGCGTGGGGTGCTTTGTGCAATATTTTTCGTATATCGAGCACCCCACGCTTTTTTCACAATAATACTAGTATTTTTCGTTCATTATTATTTTCAGTTTATATTAATAATTATTTTTCACTTTTTAGTTTGATGTGCTTTAAAAGCGTGATTTTTAGTTTTTTTAAACTATATTTATTCTATTTGTTAACCATTGTTCTACCAAGACACAGAATCGATTCTGTGACCAAGACTGTGATCTACACACAGAGTAGAACTGTTCGCCAGTTGCAAAATTTTACGTGAACAATATTATTCCAGATGCTTCACACGTAATATTTTCAGTTTAGTGCAGCGACCTAGTTCATTTGTGTGAAGTGAAGTATAAACTGTTTATCTGTTCTGTGGTATAAACAATAAATATAACCAGAATATTTGATATAACCTTCGACCATGATACAACCACAGAAATAAAAATCGTATACCTATTTCACGGTTTTTCATATCTCTAATTGGTATTGCTCGACCTTGAGAAAATATCCCTGTACCGCCATACTGTGGGCAATCTAGTTACATTTCAATGTATTATAGGTAAAAATTAGTGATTTCGCGTTGCCACACTGGGTTTCGGTTTATGTATTGTGCTGTGACTGGATTTATTAATTATTGTACTTTTTGCTTAATTTGTCAGTTTTGTTAAATTTGTTCTGTATTTGTTAGTTTTTGAGTGGCATTTTGTGGTTATTGTTAGTGTAGAACTTCTCTGTACGCTTAATCAAAATTGCATTGTTTGGTTCCTTATTGCGAAAGTTCCACCAGAAAAAAAAAAGAAAAGGGTGTAACGTTCAGTCGTAAATCTGGTAGTATTCAAAAACTAATAGGTTTTCTTTAAAAGCTGGTAGCCGTCATTCTATCTGGTTCTGTCTGTTATCTGCAGCGGGATTCTGGATTTACGATACGATACTAAACCGCCATATTTGCTCGATAGCAGTGATTCTGGATGAAAAACGATAGACGTTTATCGAACAAACTAACCTTAAAATATTCGACACCTCTCTGGCTATCGAAGACTTGTTGACGATATATTTGTATAAGTATTCCCTGTACTCTTGACAAAGGCCTAAAAAGCCGAAACACGTGTAGAGTTTCTAATAAAATATTTTTGAAACATTAAAAAGCAAATTTCCTTCATATATTTAAAATATTTAATAATGTTTCACAAGGAGCCAACCGCAGAATCAGTTCAGTATATATATTTGTCTTTTTCTAGAGCATGCCTACGACCTACCTCTATTTTTGTTACACTAATATTTTACAAGAACATGCACCAGTAAAGTTGTCTACTGTTTTTTTGTACCAAGGACGATCCAGTCGGCAGTTACGCTAAAATTAATTCAAGTGAATGAAAATAATATGTTAATTTTTAAACTGTATATATTTGAAAATAAGCATTATATTTTTAAGTAAACAGTTGTTTTTTCAATAATGTATTATATACTATTTGCTTATTTAATTTATGTATTAATAAACACTTTTGATTCTAATGTTATTCCTTGGGGTCCTCGAGGTCCTTCTATATGTGGTGTTAATAAATTTATTAAATTCTGAGCTAGTCTTTTATTTAGTCTAAACAGTTCTATGAATCTCCTTTCTGGTAAATTGAACGGATTACTAGTGTCTCTCAATTGTCTTCTGAATAATATTATCTGTTGATTCTGCCTGCGTCTTTCTCTTCTATTTCGAAGGCGTTCATTAAATATAGGTAACATTTTTGCAAAACTAAACACTTTCTTTCCTACTTAATAATCAACAAGTGGCAAACCAAACAGGCAAAAGCTAACACAAAAAAGTTTAATTATTACACGATTAGATACCGGAAAGACACGAATACACAGTACTACCAACTTAGATCCTACGATCCAACTAAATATCGAGTCGATAATGAACCGGAATCACAAGCATCATTTCGTGTGCACGATATCGGATTGTCTGTCGTATCGTCGGCAAAATCGTATCGTAAAACCAGAATCCCACTACTGTTCATTAAACGGGCTATAGTTTCACGTGAGTTTCACCAAACATGCAAACTGTCACAGACTCATCTGTGCAAACTCTTCAGTTACGTTCGCTACACAAAAATACGATTTTAGGTCATGATTCGTGAATCATGACACAAATAAGCGATTTATAGTAAATAATAATTTATTTTATCATGATTTTGGGTGTTCTGTGATAATTTCAGGTTCCGTGGTTGTGGTTGTCACTTTTCTGTCATTTTTGGCAATCGAAATTTCTTAAAATATTAGTTT
This sequence comes from Rhamnusium bicolor, assembly GCA_029963845.1. Lineage (NCBI taxonomy): Eukaryota > Metazoa > Arthropoda > Insecta > Coleoptera > Cerambycidae > Rhamnusium > Rhamnusium bicolor. The sequence continues at coordinate 467,372 of JANEYF010001325.1, forward strand.
ACCTCTCCGTGGAACTAATCCTTTCATTGTTATTAAAAATAAAAATATCGAGTTCCTGTTAATATATATTTACGTATGTGTTTTTATTTGCGTTAAAAATTTTGATTTTATAGGTTAATTTTGGTTTTATAGGTTAATTTTGGTTTTATAGGTTTTATAGGTTGGTGACATAATCTCCAGTTATTATTATTTTTTTTTAGATTAAAATGTCTCTTTCGCCATGGTTAAAGTCACCTTTTACTGATTTAACTGGTGCCGTGGTTAGCCACCAATGGTATGGTGAATGTGCCGATTTTGAACTGAGAGCTTTGGATTGTTTGGAGGCCTATGGACTTGATAGAGGACTGAAAAAGTGTGATCTTTTAATTCAAGATTTTCAAGAATGCTCCCGGAAGACGAAACAATTTCAAAGATTAACTGCCATGAGATTGGAAAGACATCGTCAACATTTTGCAGGTGAAAGAAGCAAAGAAAATAAATGGGCAAAGTCTCCTGCAGACGACAGTTATTAAATACAGTTCTTAAATAAATAAGGTTTGTAGTGATTTATTACGTATTTAATTAAATTGTAAATTTATTTAAAATTAATAAATAAATTGAAAAGTATGTTTCTTTTTTTTAAGAAGTCTGTGTATGGATAATCGCTTTTAATACCGAAAATGTTAACAGTCGAAAGATCTCGTTGAAATATGGTTATTTTATAGTATAATTTTTTTTCTGTGGGGCCTTCGTTTTTATATTTTTTTTCCATTTTCTCCTAAGCTAAGTTGCATTTTTGCTGAGATATTTTATCCTCCAAGTTCAGAATAAGCATTTTATCAAACCAGGTATTTGATTTTTTTTATTATTATGTTATTATGCCCAGCTACAAATATTTTTGTACAGAAATTAAAATATACGCAATTTTTTTTTTTTAATTTCACTGTATGGGTGAAATTAAAATAGGAAATTTATATTAGGTAAGAAAACACTTTTTTAGATATGCATTCTGTCACTAATCTTATTTACGACTTATGTAAAACCATTATTTTTCATTATTTTTAGCTTTTAACCTTGAAAAAGTCCGAAAACTCGGACGAAACGTAGGACAAATTGTTCATATACTTGGATGGAAGTCCTCTAGTAATAAAAATAGGAAATAAATTTTTCTGTTTTTTATTGAAGAAATAATTTCTACCTTACCCTGGTGGAAATAGTTTCTGCCAATAATCTAATTTAGTCTTGCAGTGTTCTGAAAAACAATTCCAGAAGAATGAGTAAGTCTAAAAAATTCTGAAACATTCTGAAAAAGTATGAAAAGATCTATGTAAAACTTACTAATCATTTTAAAGACTGCATTTTTACAAGTTTTTGGACTCTTCTAGAATACTTTTTCAGAATTAATCAGATCTTTCATGAAAATTTAGGTAAAGTAAAAGTAAGACTTTTTTCAGAGTTATTCAGTAAAATTTAAAACATTTCAGATTTTCGAAAAATTATTTACTGTAGGTTTTATCATATTTATTACTTCTCGTAAGGAATATAAAAACTTGATAGGAGGAGGGTTATTAGTAAAAAAATATTAATGTTTATATTCTATACATTTTTAAATTTTATTTATAGATTTTTTTTGATAATTATATACGGTTAAAATATACAAACTGTTTTTATTAAATAATTACAAGACGATAATTATTATTATTATAATATATATAATACAAAGTATTTCAGATAAAGTTGGATCGTTTGGATCATGATGCACAGAGCATTCTTGATTTCTATCATTAGTAGCAGCATTCATTTCATTTCCAAAAATTCCAAATCTTGCACCGCCAAAGCCGTTGCTGGTAAAACAAGTGGGCATGCATTATTATTATGTTCACATAACTCCGGATATATCTGTACTTTTTACAATATTTTCGATTGGACATACGTGCTTTTGTTTATATCGATATAATCCTAACAATCAACACTACACTATTATTTTATAAACGAACACAAAAGGCACCTCTTCTACATTAGCTGTTGTCATCATAGATAAAGTTGGCATCATACGTGGAACGTAGAAGTAAAATTGAAAGTGGGGTGATGGCATGCGCAACAATGCATCATTCGATTTAGGATGGCCAATCAGAACCCCCTGATTATGACTGACTAGACGCCACAGAGAACCTCTGTGTAGCCTGTGCTAGACGCGATAGACTTATGGTTTTAGAATAAATTGTATACTAATACTGTATTGTATGTTTTATTACGTGTATTTCTTAAATGTTTTTGAAATATTTTGTACCAGGTATATATATTTATTATTAGTATTAATTAAATATTTAAAAATGTATAGAATATAAACATTAATATTTTTTTTACTAATAACCCTCCTCCTATCAAGTTTTTATATTCCTTACGAGAAGTAATAAATATGATACAACCTACAGTAAATAATTTTTCGAAAATCTGAAATGTTTTAAATTTTACTGATTAACTCTGAAAAAGTCTTACTTTTACTTTAGCTAAATTTTCATGAAAGATCTGATTAATTCTGAAAAAGTATTCTAGAAGAGTCCAAAAACTTGTAAAAATGCAGTCTTTAAAATGATTAGTAAGTTTTACATAGATCTTTTCATACTTTTTCAGAATGTTTCAGAATTTTTTAGACTTACTCATTCTTCTGGAATTGTTTTTCAGAACACTGCAAGACTAAATTAGACTATTGGCAGAAACTATTTCCACCAAGGCTCGTTCACTGCTTGCACTCGAATGTTAAATAAGTAGGACCATCTGATTTCTAGTTCCTGCATGATGAAAACGCAGCATGGACTTCCAGCGACCAACATTCCTCTTTCTAATCTAATTAGCCGAATAACACAATTAAGACATAGTTGCCAAAGTATAAAAATATACTTATGAATATTTTTTAAATAAATTTATTTGATGTAACTGACAAATGAAAAAAATATAATTGAACCTTCAATATTCAAATATCAAGAAGACACCGTTTTATTATAAATTTAGAAAATGTAATAATAATAAATTGTAATAAATCGCCCAATTTTGCAACGATGGGCATACTATTACAACTTTGGTGTTTAGTGATCATGCGCAAATCAATGGCAGTGGCCATTTTTGTTTTCTGTAAGCGTTCAAGTGGAAATTGTTTCATGTTTGGATCGTTCGATGTTTTGTCGTGGCATGAAATAATTAAATGTTGCAGTAGGAATCGAAATTTGTAATTTGTGTATGTCTATTTGAGTCACTGCTATGGTGGCTCGTGTATTGTTTTGTAGTTTACGTGGTTTGCAAGTAAGATAATTTACGTTTGGTATTCTGCATTCATTTTGATTCCCAAACAAGGACGCCGCGTTATTTACCTATTTTATTTTAGTCAAGATCACGGCCTACGTTATTCTAGAATTCATAGATGGGGACGGTTTGGCTATATGTACAACTTGGTTAACTCCATCAAAAATTGAAGTGTTTTGGCCATCGTATAAAGATCAAAACAATTTTAATAAAGCCTTTAAGATATTGATGTATATTACAGACTATATTCTGTATACCATTATAGTTGTTATTTTAAACTGTTTAAAAATAAACTTATAGATAACCAAAAACAACTGTTGTATTATTAACTTCCGTTAGTAGTATTGCTCTGGTATGAAAAGTTACAGATATTTGGACCAATGATGAAGAAGAGAAATCTTTTTCACTGACATTTCCACTCATCTAGACTCCAATGTTATAAACTGACGTGTACTGAAATATTTTCACAAACACCGAAACACATTACATTACATTCGACGCGGGTTTCGACAGCTACGTTGTCATAATCTGAAAACGATTAAAGCTCACCTTCAGGTTTAATCATCTCTAGATGATGACAACTTGGTTCTCGAAATGTGTCGAAGTGAAGTGTACAGTGTTTTGCTGTTTGTGGAAACTACTTCTGTGCAAGTGTTACGCCAAAGGTTTCAACTCTCTTTAGGAATAAATTGACGTCGTATGTACGTAACATTAGGTCAGTGGTAACGTTTTCGTGACGTCGTATACACACCATTTAACCTGATATTCCGTAATTTAATGTCATTGCATGACGTCGTGTAATGTCATGTTTTGATGTTATTTAGCGTCATACTGTGATGTCTCTGGGATGTGACTTAGGCCCGTCGTGTGGACGTCATATATATACGTAATCCTAGACGTCAATACATCATAAAGATGACCTAATATTGACGTCATTTAAACGTGATTGTGTGGATATTACTCATGAAACTGCAGCCACCATAAATGCTCTTTTCAATGAAACTGGCAGTGTTATTAAAAGACCTCAGACAGACCAACCTCGTAGATACATCCGCATTCTGAAGATAACGTAATCTTAGCTGTAAATCAAGCGAATCCAAGAGCGAGTTTACGAGATTTAGCGTCTCAACTATTTAAAACTTAAACTATTACTTTTAGGCTATTTCACACTAAACCCTGGTATTATCAACATTTTAAAGATACCTTTACCTTAAAGGGTTTATGTGACGAGAACATTTATTATAAATAAAATATAAATATCAGATTTAATCCTATATAGTTTAAATAAAAAACCGCTGCCAATTTCTTGGGAATCAGAACTTCCTCACCGTAGTAAAACTCGATGTGTGGTGAAGTTTGTAATAAAAGTAATTTTTGACGTTTCAAAAAAGTCACATTGGTGGAATGTCACTAATATTTTTTTTAGACATTTCAAATTTTATGGCGTTGCCAAAATGTTTACAAAATTTTAATTTATAGCTTTATTTAAACATTTGACACAATATTATAATGGGTTTGTATAACAGATCTGATTTATAATCTTTCATCACGAACAATTTTTTTTGTAAAGTTAGAAATAGACAGGTTGGGGCCGGATAGACCCCGTTCCAGGGGACCGATTTTGCTCATCAATGAACTCAATCTCTTTCTTGACCTCTAGAATGTGTGTACCAAATTTGAAAGCTTTATCTCAAAAACTGCAGCTGCTATCGCGACCACACACACACGCACGCACGCACCCACCCACACACACACACACACACGCACGACAGAAAATTTCTTCTGTCTGAAATTTTGTGTATCGTCATAATTCGTCGAGATTCGTCCAGAAATGCAATACAAATTTTAAAATTTTTTTTCACGAATACATTCCTATCTCACTTTGAGGGGTGAGGAAGTATAAACCGCTGCCAATTACTTGGGGATCCGAACTTCCTCACCGTAGTAAAACTCAACGTGTGGTGGAGTTTATTATAAAAGTAATTTTTGACGTTTCAAGAGTCACATTTTTTGACGTTTCAAAAAAAGTCACATTTTTTGACGTTTCAAAAAAGTCACATTTTGACGTTTCAAAAAAGTCACATTGGTGGAATGTCACTAATATTTTTGTAGTACATTGGGACCGATTTTGTTCATCAACGAACTCAATTTCTTCCTTGACCTCCAGAATGTGTGTACCAAATTTGAAAGCTTTATCTCAAAAACTGTAACTGCTATCGCGAACCACACAGACAGAAAATTTTTTCTGTCTAAAATTTTGTGTATCGTCATAATTCGTTGAGATTCGTCCAGAAATGCAATAAAAATTTTCAAAATTTTTTTCACGAATATATAACTTCCTCACTTTGAGGGGTGAGGAAGTAATTAGGTTTAATGGCTATCGTATTTATATCTCGATTTTTTTGCTAGAATTACTGGCAATACATTTTCATGTTAGGTACTAAAATTCCCTTTAAGTTAAAATATTGGTGATACCGGGCATAATTAACTAACCTGTTTAAAAAAAAAACCGCTACGTTTCCCCAATTATTGTACCTAATTTCCTAAATCAAATATATGAGTTTGCTGTACTCTGTTGTTGAAACTAATTACGAGTACCTACTTTGTACTTTATCGTATTCATCGATCGATGGTTCGAAACCGTATGTAAACCTTTACTGGCGTGCAATTTCTATCAGTGCATGCATGGAGTGATAGTCCAACTGGCGTTAACACTGGCACCAGCATAGCATTGCGTGTGTAAACCCTCCTTACGTACAGGAAGTAGAGTAACCTCAGAACTAATGGTAATGGTAATGGTGGGGGAGGCTGACGCCTGGCAAGTAGGCCACAGACGGGCCCTTTTTACCAACCCCCAGCTGTCCCCTCAGCCATGTGCTTCTCTTGCTCCCTCATCGAATCTTTCCGACCTTCTGATGAAGGTCAGGATGTCACTCATTGCGAGGGAGCTCATCTCCTCCCTTAGAAGCGCCTCAGAACCGAAGATACTGTGTCTCAGGCGCCCAAACGCTTCACATTGTCCCAGGAAGTGGTAAGATGTCTCTTCATCACTCCTGCATCTTGGACATGTAGGGTCTTCCTCAATACCTATCAATGATAGATGCCTCTTAAGTCTGCAGTGGCCTGTCAGAACACCGATTAAGAGATTCAGAGTTTTACGACTCCGTCCCAGCAACCAGGCCGATCTCGATTTGTTCGGCCCCGTCACAAAATCTCGGGTTTGCCTGCAGGCCCTGTTGGTCCTCCAGTGCGTCCTCAGTGTCTCGTGGGCCCACTCATTGAGGGCCGTTGTGACCTGCCTTCTTGAAATACCTAACATAGGCTCAGGCCCGTGACAGGGTTCCTCGGCTCCGAGTCTAGCCAATTCATCGGCCTTCTCGTTGCCTGGAACTCCCATATGTCCCGGGACCCATACCAGTCTCACTTGTTTATGCCTGGCCAGCTCTTCTAGGGCATCCCCACACTCCTGGACGAGAGCTGATCTCGTCCTGGGGGAGCACACCGCCTTTAGAGCAGCCTGGCTGTCGGAGCAGATATATATTATCTGTTCCGCCCCATTCCTAACCTCAGCCCTACCTGCCACCGCTAGGATGGCGTAAACCTCTGCCTGGAAGACCGTGGTGTACGAGCCTAGAGCAAAGCTCTCCTGTACTTCTCTGCCTTCCAGATATATTCCCGCTCCGGAAGACGATCTAGTGGCCAGCCGAGATCCGTCTGTATAACACACCAGAGAGTCCGGGCGGAAATCAATTCTTCCTTCACTCCACTCCTCCCTATTAGGAAGAGTGAGAGTGTAATTCCTTTCCAACCTTAGCTGATCTTTCGCTTCTCTCACCTTCAGGACAGAGAGAGGGATTTCCCTCTCCGTCAGTCCGGCAATTGCTGCGTGACCTTCAGCTCTGCCTGAGCACTGCCAGCTCCCAGAATCCCGCATTCTCAGATAGGCCGCCATAGCCTCCCTCTTTATCCACGAGGGAAGCGTTGGCAGGCCTAGCAGAACCTCCAGAGCAACTGTCGGTGTCGTCCTCATTGCGCCAGTGATCCCTAGGCAGGCTAGTCTCTGGACTTTTGCCAGCTTTCGGGACGTCATCGCTCTGTCCACACTCGGCCACCAGACCACGGATCCATATTGGAGCCTAGGCCTGATGACCGCCGTGTACAGCCAGTGTAGGATCCGTGGGTTGAGGCCCCAGTTCCTACCTACCGCTCGGCGCAATTGCCAGAAGGTCGCAGTCGACTTTTTGATGACGTTGTCGATATGCGGCTCCCATGACAGTTTGCTATCTAGGGTCACTCCCAGGTACCTAACCTCCTGCACAAGCGCAAGAGGTTTACCGTACATGGTTGGTGCCCTAAAATCATCTATTTTCCTTCTCTTGGTGAATAGGATCATCTCAGTCTTAGATGGATTGACTGAGAGACCTGTTTCGCCGCACCATCTTTCTATTATTCTACAAGCTACTTGCGTTCTGTTGCAAACGACATTTAAGAAGCGGCCGGTCACTAGGACCAGCCCGTCGTCCGCATATGCCTGCGCATAAAATCCTTCCGAAGTTAGGCGCTCCAAGAGACCATCCATTATTAGACACCATAGATGGGGTGATAGGCAGCTGCCTTGTGGACAGCCACCCCTCACCCCGACGTCCAATTGGCAGTCTCCTAAAGCAGCACTAACGCGTCTCTCTTCCAGCGCAGATTTCACCCATCTGACCAGTACTGGAGCAGTATCTCTAGTCCGAAGGGCATCGCAGATAGTAGTAGTCCTTGCTTTATCAAAGGCACCCTCTATATCAAAAAATATTGCTAGGGTGACCTCCTTATGCAGGAGGGCCCTTTCTACCTTATGCACGACGGCGTGAAGGGCTGTCTCCGTGGACCTCCCTCGCCTATATGCGTGCTGATTCTTGTGGAATGGGTACCTGGCTAGGTCCCCTTCCAACAGATATCTGTCCACTATCCTTTCCAATGCTTTTAGCAGGAAGGACGTGAGACTGATCGCCCTAAACGATTTGGCAGCTGTGTAGTCCTTTTTTCCCACTTTGGGGATGAAGACCACTTTAGCTGACCTCCAGGTCAGGGGAACATATCCCAGTGCCAGACTGGCCACAAATATTCCTCTTAAATGCGGTAGAAGAATATCCAGGCCCTTCTGAAGCAGAGCTGGGAAGATCCCGTCTGGCCCCACTGCTTTAAAGGGCTCGAACTCATTCACTGCCCAGACTACAGCTCCATCCTTTACAATCTCCTCGGCAAGCCGCCAGTCAACTGGTGGCATCGGCCGCTCCGAGGGTACTGCAACGGCAGGGCGTTCGCCTGGGAAGTGGACCTCTAAGAGGTGTCTTAATGACTCCTCCCTAGAAGTAGTCCAAGTCCCATCTTGCCTTCGTAGTGATCCTATTGTCTCCCTTGTCTCGCAGCTGAGTATTTTCATCAGTCTGGCGGTTTCCGGTAGGGAGTTTATTTCCCCACAATACTGCCGCCAGCTTTCTCTCTTGCTACGCCTTAGTTCCTTTTTAAAATTTCTCCTAGCCTCCTTGAAGTCGTTCCATGAGGAATCCGTCCCTCTCTTGACGGCTCGATTGTTAGCACGTCTGGCCGTCCGGTGCAGGTCATCAAGCGACCTACTCCACCATCGGGCCCTACGTACTCCCACGGCCTTGAGTGGGCAGGCTTCCTCATATGCTGAGACTATATGACTTTCTAGGCTTTCTACCTTTATGTCCAATTCCTCAGGGGAGATAATCCTCCTCCCCGGTTCGTCTTGAAGACTTGCCAGAGTAAGGAGATACCTCTCCCAGTCAGTTTTCCTTGGATTTCTTCGGAGGGTGTCCTCTGTCCTATCGGACCCAATCTCGAATCTAATCATCCTGTGATCGGACATCGAGATATCCTGAGTTACCCTCCAGTCAGAAATTTTTTCCATCAAACTTTGAGAGACCAGCGTAATATCTATCACCTCCTGGCGGATGCGGTTGATAAACGTTGGCTCTTTTCCTCTGTTCATAACCTGTAGGTTCGTCGACGCCAGGTACTCTAGTAGAGCTTCGCCCCGGGTGTTGACGTCGGAGCTGCCCCACACTATATGATGAGCATTGGCGTCGCATCCAATTACTAATGGAAGACTTTCATTCCTTGCAAATGCGACTATATCTTCTAATTCCTGAGTAGGCGGTAGTCGCGCGTTATCATATGGAAGATAAATACTGCTAACTACTACCTTACATTTAATATTTCTTACCTTATATTCTAGGACGACTGTTGTAGCATCCTTGGTTCCAAGTTGGGGCAGAGGCACCAACTGCAGATCCTTGGAGGCTACTATACAAGTTCTTGGTCGGTCGTCCCCTCCTTCCTTTCCGACTATCACCTGATAGTCGGACATTCCTAATCCCCTAACTCGATTCCTAAAAACATAGGGTTCCTGAATTAGCACAATTTCCCCAGTTTTACCTGTCAAGATGTTCACCAGTTCCCCAGTAGCATCCTGACTGTGCTGGAGATTTATTTGACTCACCCGCAATAGGTCCATGGGGGGATCTGTATGGTGCGGGTTTGGGTGGCCTATTTCCCTTTCTCCTCGGTCGGCCTCGACATGTCGACCCCGGAAGGCCCCCTGGCGAGTGGCTCCACCCCAAGCCGATAACCTGCGCACTGTCAGAGTTACCAGCTCATAGTAGAGCACCCACCCGGCGTCCTCCAGGTGTCTGATCGTGTCTTGGCCAACCATGAAGATCAGGTGCCACCCACCAGGACCTCCTGTTGTCTCCAGATGCCGCCATGCCCCAATGTTGAGGGAGCGGTTCTGGAGAGCCAACACTCTAAGGACTCGGCTAAGGTCGACCTCTTGGCTTCTCAGCCAGAGGCCAACCCTCTCCGGCCATGGGGCATCAGCCGCTCGCAAAGCGCGGAAGCTGACGTCTCCCTCGACCAGAGTTGCCCAGTCCTCTAGGAGCCAACGTCTGGAGGTTTCATCCTCGGCAGATATCAGGAACCAGCCCGGTTCTACCCGGCCTGAGTTCCTGAAATGAAGTTCCGGACCCTGAGGACCCCCTTCGGGGCCCGCCATGGTCCGCAACATCTCCTCCACGAGATGTCCTCTCAGACGCTCTGCCTCTTCAGGTGTGATAATACCAGCCTCGCGGCTAGACATTATAACGACCTGATTTTCTCTCCTGGCAGCAGAACTATAGCTGGCCAGTTGTGGCCCGGCCCCAGAGGCCCGCAGGTTTGCAGCCCCTGTGCTGCCCCTAAGTAAGGGGAGACACATGGACCGCATCACCTGCTGGTCTCAAGGGTGTTCGGACCGCCCTGGCCCACTTGTTCCGCCGCTCTGGAGGGGTGGTCTTCTCTGCAACCCTCTGCCGCTTGGAGCCCTTGGTCGGAGGCTGAGTAGCTGGAGGTCTTTGCCGACTCCCAGGTTCCTCTACCCCCTCACCGAAGCAGGAGCAGAAGGGAGTGAGACAGGTTGCCTTTTGGCTTCCCTTCTTTCCTCCCTTCTTGCCCACCTTGCCTTAGGCCCCCTCGTGTTAGAGGGTCGGTCTCTGTGCGCCTGCCTACCAGTCCAGTGCTCCTGGCTTTCCTTGACGGTAAGCCTAGAACTCGGGGCCGGTTGGCTGGCGCTCGCCGAAGCAGAAGAGGCTAGAACAGAGCCCTCCAGCTCTACCGGTGGAAGTGACTCGCCCGGCACTGAACTTTTGGCCTTCTGCTCCTTCCTCCTGCTTCTGGCTTTCTTCTTATACTCTTTCCTCCTTTCCCTCTTTTTCCTGAGGGCATCCTCGGTGACTTTGTCCGTGGTAGAACCTTTCGGTCCCTCCTCAGACTCGTCACTAGGAGACCTCAGAAGAAGATCTTCCTCCTGGTGAGGTAGCGGCTCGGTGGCCACCACCTTCACTTCTGAGCTAGGGAGCTCTGATTCAACGGGTACGTTGACTTTTCTTCTTTCTTTTCTTCTTCTTCCATTGGTTTTTTGGGGGGGTTTGTGTGTCTAGATGTCTCTGTGTGTAAGTGTAGGTGTGTGTGTGTATAGTGTTGATGTATGTGTATGCTTGGGCTGTCTGACTCCTCGGATTCTCCCTTCTCCAGGTGAAGCACAAGGCTAGGCTTTATCCCGGCGAGAAAAGTTGGCAGCCACTAGTGAAGCCCCCCGAAGAAAGCAGCAGGGCCCTATTCCAGGCGCCACCTGGCACTACTACAAACTCCGGGATTATACACCGGGTGAAAGGGCAGCCCCCTACGCCGGCTATGCAAGGGTGGGCCCCTATACTATCCGGCGGCACTGGGTGTACCATCCCCAGCTTCTTTCACTGCTACCTCTCCAACACGATCCCAATCCAGGAGCCCCGCCTCGAATCTCCCCCTGGAAGAGGACGAACCCAGGAGTCTTTCTGACCAAGCATTTGTGTGTAGGTGTAAGGTGTATATGTGTGTGTGTGAGTGGATCTCTCTTAGTCTGGCTCTTCCCCTCGGCCTGTCCGGCATGGGAGTCCCTGCCGGTAGCTAAGCTACCGCCGGCATAGCCCTCAGTTCATTAGAGCACGCAAGCCCCCTCACCGCGAGCAAGGTGAAGATCCTTCGAGGGAGAACCTCAGAACTATGTATAACTTAATTTTATGTTACTTAAAACAAATGTACCGCGCCGTTTGAAAACAAAAAGATACACTCCGCTCTGCTCTCCTTTTTACTAATAACTACTGTAACAACGACAGTAACATTATACAAATTTTCACAGCAATTTTTTCGGCGTGTTAATTTGAATAGCGTTTTTTAAATTTTCTCACAAATTTTTCCCCTCTTTTCAATTTGCGCCCCTGGGCAATTACCTCAATTGTCCCGTGGTTAATCCGGGCCTGACAGGATCCTTTCCGAAATTTATATATCGTTTCCAAATTTGTTAGAAACATTTTCTATATAAATTTTTAAAACGAAGCTTATTTACCTTTATTGTTAAATACAGATTTAGGCCCTAGCTTAATATTACGATAACCACAGTGGAGTGTCTAGGGAGGGGTTAGGGGGGCGTAATGCCTGTCTATATTGCCGTTACAGTGCCCTAAACTTAATTCAATGAATAATTATAGAGAATAGACAATTTGTAACGGTCCGTTTTTTTTAAATTAATAATTTGGACCACATTCCTTATAAATTATATGGAGATGATTTGAATTATCAGTTAAATTCCAAATTCGGAGAGAATAGTTTTACTCAACCTTTTTTGTATTAGCTATTTAGTGCGCTGCTACTGTGCGGGAGAAAAAAGTTATTTAGGAAGAGGTGCCGTCGCGCGCATTCAGGAACGAATTCGGGGGTGCTTTCAGCTGAAGAGACGAAAATGCGGCAGACAGGTTCTCTCGAGCGGCTTGAGACACGATCGAGAGTGGAGCTGCGCAGTTAACATTTCGTTTAAGCTTGGTAACGTGTGTGTTAGAAAACTGTTGGAAAGGCGATGCTACTTGTGGAGCTAGCTGAGCCTGCTGGAGTTCCTTAAGGCCCAGGCCGTATATTCGTCACAGGAGCAATAAGTAAGACTGTTTAATTATATTGTCTTCTCGAAGAATAATATGTAAATGGAAAAAAATTTAACTCCAAACATCCTAAATTTCTAGGCACCACCACTCATTGACTTGTGGTCAGACTTTGAGGGCTTCGCGTGTAAACAATGGAATTGTTGTCATGAATTCTTATAAGCTTTGCATCAGCTCCGTGTTTGAAACTAAATTCGTTTAATGTATTTTACATTTATTTTGTGCTTGATTATCATTGACTATTTAAACAGCTACACATTCTTTCCATCTTATAATGGTAACCTTGTTGTTTTCAAGTTAAGGAAAAACATTATATTTTAAACATAAATGATGGTGCGCCCAAATAATAAATAAATGAGTTTGTTTTACGTTTTTGTACCATTTGTATAGGCGATTGCCTTGTCTGATTTTGTTCTTATTTTATCTAGTTATAAGTTGATTTGATTTATTTGGTTAATCACTTTTGCTTCCCCGCTTAGAGAAGAAAGTCGTAAATATTGAGTATTTTGAATATATGTATTTTGCTATTAAATTTTTTTCATTCAATAAAATTAAATGCAGCTATTTTAATGATATGGTGACCCAATATTATACGTTTTTTTCTTGAATGTTTAGTGACCTGCTAATATTACAATTTAGTGAAAATAATAGACAATATAAAACAGAAACACTACTTTTTCAATTTAGTTGAACTTTTTGCTATATTTATTAACATCCTGAGCACTAATTTAATTGAGTTTTTCTTATCCATAATTAAATAACAAACACGAGTTGGTACACGACAGAGATTGAAATAAATATAACATAAAACACATAAACGTTTCAATGATATAGGTACTGCAAATTTGCTACGTGTATCAGTATAGAGGTGTATTTTTCAGGACATATAATATCGCATCGTTATATTTTATCGGTGCAATTTAAAGATACCTGTATTATTTAAAACTGCGCACAAATGTCGTTAAGTAGTATATTATGAAATGAAAATCTTAGGCTGGGAAAGTTTGTTGTTAAATATATTAGGCTGTAACCAACTAGTACCGATTTTGGGAAGGGAAAATAAATTTCTGAACTGACATGAATAATTTCAAATTTATTTTGTACAAAATTTCGAATACAGTTTTTAAAAAGACACACCAATGTTAGTGCATTTTTGTGTTTAGTAGTGCGATATATTTCCATGCATATTATTATAATACTGTTGATTAACAATAAAAAATTGACAAGGTACAAAATCTTAATATTCCTAAAATTTTAAAATTTTATATATTAAACCCATATTATAATGTTTAGTAGAAGGCAATATTTTTTATAGAATAATGATGTAGTAGGGATGGGAAGAAATAACACCATTTTTTAGAAGGATAAATTCATAATTATATATCTAAACACTTATTTTTAATATCTTATATATGTAGGTACATGGTCCATCTTTAATTTAGTAGTTATATCAGTTTTTGTGTTACTTTACCAAAATAATTATTAAAATTGTATAATATTAATACTTTAGTAAACAAGGTACAAAAACGATGAACTTGTTGGTCATTTTTGAAACAGCGGTCGTAGAATAAATATTGTGTGCAATTCGAGTGAAAAAGTACTACCTTCCGCTCTAGTTGCACAAATAGTACGAAAGAGATATTTCCTTGAAGGAAAGGTCAGATAAAATGAATGTAACATGATAAAAGTATGTAAAAAAGGTGGTCATATACATTCTGCTCGTAAGTTTAATAACATCAATAAGTTATTATAAATCCTATGTACTCGTAATGTAACAATTATCATAAGATATAAGCCTCTCCTATTTCCTATATTAATCTTTTCAAAAATTTACAATCACATATGTCACGGCCAATAAGACATTCATCTATGACTTTAAAATGTGCTTGGGATTATTTTTATGAACACATTAAATTGACAATATATTAGTATAAAATAGTAATTTTTTGATAACGATTTTATATCGACAGCACAATGAGAAAAATTGTCCATTTTCCAGTTAGTAAAAAGTTGGTAAATGAAGTTTTATATTTATATTTTTCTCAATAAACTGATGATATGCATCTTAAGCCATATTTAAATTCTTTTATACTCAGTAACAATTAATAAATTCCAAGTAATTAGGCGAATTTTATATTAGTGGCAGGAACTCTATTTTGATTCCATCATTGCTACTTATAAAGTAGAACACGTTATCAGGTTGTCAATAGTAATGTTACCATTAATATAAAATCATCCTTACAATATAGTTCTTACTAGAGCAAAAGTACTCTGTAAAATTTTCATAAAAGTAATAATTCAAAAATCGACCCACAAAAAAAATAAGGCAAAAACAGACAAGCTGCCTTATTTCGATCGATTTTTGAACTGTTTATAATAATTTAATAATCATAGACTTCTGCAGTAAACTAAGTTTTACATATTTGTCAAAAAATATGTTTAGCAACAATTAAATATATACAAAGGATAACATTAATATGTAAAATTTAGTTTATTGCAAATCCATATATATTTTATAATTTTTTCAATTTGTAAAGCCTTACAATATAGCCCATCCCTACATACATAAAAGCTTATTATTAATTTGTGCTTGGTATAAACATTTTGTTTATTTATTTGGCAAACTATAATGTTTATTTATATCAACAGAAATGCATGAAATTAAAAAAAGATACAGGATAAAAGGAGATCACTCAGGTTTTAGTTACACGTGGTGGTTTATGATAAGATGTTGGCTTGAGATATTTTACTGAACTTGCCATCTTTGTCATGTATCTTTTCGTGTAGTTCTACCTCTAAATGTTATTCTGTTCTTTGACAAGTACCCTACTTCCTATATTGCATATAAATTAAAAGGTAATGGTCTTAGAATAAAAAAAAATAGTTAAGCGTGTTACCCACTTATGCGCGACACGGCCAGCGCAGCGAAGCGCGGAGAAAAATAGTGCATATGATTTATTTCAGGTATAGAAATATACAAATCTCAACCTAACCACTTTTGCGCGCCGTGTCGCGCGTTGCTTTGCATAAGTGTGCGGACCCATATTTGAATGCATGAAACCCCATGTAATGTTTTTCTCCGCCCCTTCGCCGCGCCGCTCATAAGTGAGCAGCAAGCATTTACAGTTCACGCATCCGTAATAGACACTCAAAAGGAAATTTTTCCGCACGAATAGAAAATTAAACTAGCATATCATAATTATATTTATTGTTTTAATGCACTTTTAATTGTGTTAATTCGAATTCTCATAGTTATTTATATTCTGAATTTTTAAAACTTAACTATGACATCACAGCAAATGTTTTCTCTTGCCTTTTGAGTGTCTATTACGGATGGGTGAATAAGAATGTTTTGTCAATTGATAATGGAAAAAAGAGTCGTTAATTGCCACAATTCTGACCTAATAGTCTACTATATCTGTTCCATTTTGTGAATGAAAAAAGGTTTATAATTTACCTATTGCAAAGAGGAGTTGAACATTAATATATATGATTCAGATTGGTTTTATCATCATAAGTTTATAAAAGAGTATATAGGGTGGTCCAGTTTCCAAAGCACACACTTCAGGAATGTGTAGATTATCTAAAAATAATAGGAGTTTCTTCTATGAACATAATTCGAAAAATGCACCACTTGACACAGGGTGTTAAAGTTACATTAAAAAAAGTTTATAATTTAATACCTAAGAGAAGACAAAAGTTATAGTTTTAAAATTTAACACAATAGTTTTCTATGTAAAGCTGCATTTACATTTCAATTCAAAAATAGTATGAGAAAGCCATTGGCATAGATACGGCATACATGGCATACATGAACTATCACAATCTTCATGTTGGACCCACCAAAATACTCAAGAAATTCGACCGCGATCATTTCAAGATAAATTCAGTGCAGTGTGAACATTGGGCTGGGTGTTTTTCACAGTAACGTTTGTGGTTCATATTTGTTATCCCCAAGATTAAACTCGCAATTATTCCATGCTTGACTATATCGATGATTTGCCCCCTCCCCATTTGCGACACGATAGTTGGATACAATTGAACGGTGCTCCAGTGTATTTTGGAGGGTTGTAAGAGAATGGTTAAATGCAAATTACCCACAACGTTGGAGTGGTCGTTTAGGAATAAATGATCTGCATGATGAAATGATTATAATCGCTGGACTAGTGACCTGACCACCCAGGTCACTGGATATCAACTCACTAGACTTTTATATTTGGGGATATTTGGAAGAAAGGGTTTATGTTACTTCAGTATTAATAAGAGAGGAATTAGTTTTAAGGATTTAATAAACTTGTAGTGAAATGCGGCAAAATCCAAATCAAATATCTGCCACGGTTAATTCATTGATCCGATGGTATCAGAAATGTATTAAGGTAGGTGGATTACAGTTTGAACAGTTTTTTTTTGTAGTAAACCTCCCGTCGATGCCACCATTGTGGTAAACTATCGCTGTCACCATTGTAATCAAATGTTTGTTTCTTAATCCCACCTGTGCCATTATTATAATAAAATTTATCAATATCGTCAAAATAACGCCAGCTCTTTCAAAAGCTGTATCTGTAGCCCTAGGAATGTCTAGGATAGAACTCTCGACAGAGAATTAGTAAGACACACAGGTTTCATAAAATAAGACGTATAATAAAAGAAAAATCTAAATTACCCACACATCACAATAAATTTTCCAATAAACAATATTAATAATCCTTTAAGAAAAAATGATAAAATAAACTCCCTTTGTAGAGTAAGGGAGAGCACTCAATACTCTGTAAAAGATTTCTCCAGCTACAAGTTGCAAAAATAGTTTGATCTCACCAAATTCTGCCATCTCCACCATTGGCACACATAAATTATTAAGACACTTATGCAATAATTAACCAACAAAATGTCTAGAGATATAGTCGAAAATAAGTAAAATAATTTAAATTTCTGCTCCAAGTAAGTATGTACTATGTAGTAGACATAATTTTACGTCCGTCCTGACTCGTCCACGTTCATCGATCGACTTACTAATAACGACTTTATAATAACCAAAATAATTATAACAATTACAAATTTCATAATTTAATTCCGAATTCTACATCTCGACGTCCTCTTGGATCGTATGTTCACGGGCCGACACTCCACTTTCGACACTCCCTTTTACCCGCAGGCTTTAGCAAAAACCGTTTTCTTAGAGTAAGCAAATTCATATATGATATAGATGGTGTGTTACAAATAAGCTACTTGTATTACATTTTGAAAATTTTTGATTTAATTTTTTCTTGATGTGGATTAGGCCTAAAGAGGATACCACTTTAAAAAAAGCGTTCCGTTTTCTTTTAAGACGATAATCAAACATCTGCAATTTATTTGTAATAAATAGGAAACAGCTTGTTCTATCAAAGTTTTACAAAAACACTTTTTTTATTTAGAATACCATGGACAATTTAGTGGTTTACAATTTTTTTCTCAAAAATATCCAGTGGCGTACAACTTATTTCTATAAAAGGAATATGTAACACTCGCATTTGCGTCAGTGGCTTTTTATTACTATTTTTAACTGAAATGTAGCTTTACATAGAAAGGCAGTATGCCAAATTTGAAAACGATAGTTTTTGTTTTCTCTCACATACTAAAAATGATAAATTGTTTTTTTTTAAACCAACACCCTGTATCATTTTCGAATTATGTTCATAAAAGAAACTCCGATTATTTTTACATACCCCATATAATCCTAAAGTTTGTGCCTCTGAAACTGAACCACCCTGTATATAGATATACTATCAAAATTTACTGTACGGTTCATTGCAGAAATATAAGAAATGTAAAAAAAAACGTCATAAAATCAGCAACAAAGATGCCTGTCGCCCGGCGACGACTTTGAACGATACATGCTATTTTGTTAGAATTAATATTTAGGCATGACATGTTTTTTTATAGATATGGGTTTCGTCTTCATAAAAATGGTTAGGTAGATTAAATATTATGTTTAATGGCTAATTTGTGTTTTGTGACAGATTTTTTTTTCAGTTTATTTTCTTCCTAAATTAATAAAGATGTTTCTTTCTCCTATTAATATAATTCATTTTATAAAAAAATTATGTAACATCAGAAAATCTATTTTATCTTATGAAATGATGTATATTTCTAGTTTTAATTTTTGACCTCTCTTCAAATTCGATTATAATATCACAAACAATTTTTAAATGGAATATTTAACGGAATGCATAATTATACTGTTTATTCGTTCACGAGCCCTTCACTATTCCGTTCGTTCCATTTTCATATAAAATCTACATAACATAGTAAGTAAAAAGGCATATAGATTTAGCGTATAGATATATTTTAGTTTTAAAAATGTTTTTAGAATTAGTATTAGCGGAGACGTATGTACATACATATACGTCTCTTGTATTAGATATTTGGGACTAATTTATTTCACAAGAATATGTAAAATACCAGTTTTTTAAATATTAAATGGACTGTGTCTTAAGGTTTTAGATTTAAATTAAAAATGTCTATATTTACGTACTTCCTACAACGTGGAATTTTTTCCTTCATAGAGGATGTCATAAATAATAGCACCAATATTTAGATTACAATGTTGATTTTTAGTGCATTCAAATAGGACATTTCATATAACTGTTACGTTTAAGATAGATATATTTGCGGAGGAATTCTGCCGCAGAGCAATGTTTTGTACTTTTCTGCCTCCTTATCTTTCGTTACTCTGCATTATTGCAACCTTATAATTGTCACAAACAAATTAAAATATTTAACTGTAATCGTCGTTTGCTACTTTTTATTAACTTGGGAAAAACGCAAATAGCTATTGGCAAATCATTTTCAGATGCCACTTCTCGCTTCTCGGACATTTCCAACAATGCAACACAGATTATCTTATATGAAAAGCCCTGTTAAAACAATTTTCAGGTATTCTAAAAACATTAGTTAGGAAAACAATGTAGCTATCGTATTCTCCAATTTGACTTAATTTCATTTAATGAAAAGAAGTGATTATCGAGTTATAATCAACTCGATGTTAAAAGTAAACAAACATTCTGGTAATAAAATCATTGTTAAATAATGATATGAGTAAGTGATAGCTATGATTGAACCAGTATATGCCAACGACATATTTGTTCCTGTTGGAATTCTTTCATATCCATCCAGTGGGCAAGTTCCTCTGCACCACTAGAATTTAATCCCAAACTAAACCAGCCGACCATTTCCTTCTTTTTCGTTACGCCTTTTCTGTTGTACACAGCTACCATTAATGTCACGTCAGCTAGTTGGAATAATGCTACCTAAAAACAAAATGTTCAATAGTTAGTCTTGAAGTGAGTCGGATTCTTTGATGTGAAACTAACATGGACATGATTTTCCACAAAACACCAAAACACTACAAAGGATTTTAATTAATTACATATAAAACATTCAGGAACTTATTCCTTACCACATTTCAAGACGAAAAGTTCCTATTAACATGTGTCCTAATATGCTTCGTTACTGAGATACGTTGAATTTTCATTTTTTTGTTTTTCTCATGTACTTTATACATTTTTAAAAATAATTAATTCAAATTTGGTGTACATACTACTTGTTACAACAGTCTCTAAAAATAGCTTTACTAATTTTTGCAACGATCTACAAGCATCATGAACCCTTTAAAATCCCCCGAACTTCTTTTTACGGCGACGCTGTTTTTTTTTTTACTTAGTTAATTTCCTTGTCCTTTTCTTAAATTTTTTTGTATCTTGTATGTTTTTCGCATTTTGCACCGTTTAGGAGTTATTTGCCAAATAACGAAAGAATCGGCAGTTTAAACATTTTTAAGAAAAGATTTCAAATTAATAATAAAACTCAAATTTCGGTCAAACTATAGAAAGTGAGAACAAAACTATTAAAACTAAGAATTAAGCGCAAAAAAATAGTCTAAAAAACATAATAACTGTTGGAAATGTCCTCCTCCTGGTATTATGCACGCATAAACTCTTCTTGTCATCGATTGACGTACCTTGTGAAAAATGTCTGTGCTTCTTATAGTTTCTTATGAAGCTATTATGCGATTTCTCAATTCTTCTTCATTTTGAATAGGTGTATCGTAAATTAGAATCTTAAGGTGCCCTCACAGAAAATAATCCAAACTGTTCAGGTCAGGGGAGCTAGGGACATTTTCAAGCAAGATCGGAAGATCTTTAGGAAAACGAGTATAGAATTGTCCATAAGTCCCTTCGGAAGAAAAAAAGGTCCTAGCAAGTAATCCCCAACAATTTCAGCCCACATGTTCACTGAAAATTGCTCCTGAAAATGTTACTCCACAATTGCATGTGGGTTTTAGTCTGCCAATAAATGATTATTGTGGAAATTTCTAATAGCGTTTCGAAAAAAATTAGATTCATCGGTAAATTCGGCAAACAAAGGATTTACAACAAGTTTTTTGAAAAAATTACTTGCAGAAGTTCATACGCAATGGAAAGTTACATGGGAGTAGTATTTGGACTCTTTGAATGTGAAGAGGTATTATAACAGATTATTATCAACGAGAATTTTCCAAACAAGTATATGATTAATATTCAGTGTTAACGAAATTTTTCTTGTGCTTGTTTCAGGATGATCTTCAACTACGTTTAAAAAGGCTTCCTCAATATCGGAGGCCCACTGTAGGATATGCTCCTGAAAATTGTTGGTTTTTTAGCACTTCCGGTTTCATGAATCCACCTATGATTAGTAGAAATGTTCTTAGATCAGGTATCCTGCAATTTGGGTAACGCTCATGGTGTATCCGTCTAGCCTGAAAAGAATTCACATCGGCAAGCCCGTTTCTAAAATGTATGTCCCCTAACTAGTTATGTGTAAAATTCACCATATTTTTAATAATCATTGTTTTTAACTTCTTATAATTATTTGTTGAAAAACTCTTTTAAAAAGAACTCATAAAACTTATGATGGAACAACAAACAATTCAATAATTAAACATGTATGTATGACAACAAATAAACAAAATTATCGGCCTACTAAATTTTGGATTACTTATTATTGCAGCAAAATATTTTTGTATTTTATTCCAAAAAATATGACGTTATTTTGCCAAAAAGTTTACAAAAAGAACAAGGAAGTTAATTAAGTAAAAAAAAAACAGTGCTGTAAAAAGAAGTTCGGGGGGTTTTAATGGGTTCATGACGCCTAAAAAAGTATCACCCTGTAGATTGTTTCAAAAATCAATAAAGCTGTTTTGTAGAGAATGTAACAAGTAGTATGTATAGCAAATTTGATTCAATTATTTTTAAAAATGTATAAAATACATGGAAAAACAAAAAAAATTAAAATTCAACAGCCTGTATCTCAGTAACGAAGCATTTTCCGACATATGTTAATAGGAACTTTTCATCTTCAAATATTGGAAGGAATAAACTGAAATTTTGGCATGTAACTAATTAACACCCTGTATATTGCACTAGACGCGTATTTCGCAAACCAAGTTGATATCATCCAGATGATATCAACTTGGTTTGCGAAACGCGCGGTGATTGAAATCAACCGTATGGTAACAATGTACCCTATTACTTCCTCACCCCTCAAAGTGAGGAAGTTATGTATTCGTGAAAAAAATTTGAAAATTTTTATTGTATTTTTCACGAATCTTGTCGAATTATGACGATACACAAAATTTCAGACAGAAAAATATTCTGTCTGTGTGTTGTGTGTGTGTCTGTGTTAGTATAAGAACTGGCAACATTTTCGACAGAGAATTCCAGGTAGGCTAGTTTTTTGATATCCCCTCTCTTTCACTATCTCGGTAAGCATGTGGACTGTCTGGCTGGCGGGAGAGGTTGCGTTTACCTGTGCGCATAACACTAATACAGGTAAAAAAAATTAATTTCAAAAAAAAAAAATCGAGATCCAGGTCGATACGGGCACGCGAAGCTCCTTCCCAACCTTAATGCTTCGATCTGTACACAGAAACCGATCCCGAAAGCTTCATTTCGCGAGATTCCTGTAAAAATTTTTGAAATTAATATTTTTACCTATATTAGGTAAACGCAACCTCTCCCGTCAGCCAGACAGTCCGCATGCCTACCGAGATAGTAAAAAGAGAGGATATATAAAAACTGGCCTACCTGAAATTCTTGTTTTAGCGATGTTGCTAGCTCTCGTACTATGTGGTTCGCGATAGCAGCTACAGTTTTTGACATAAGGCTCTCAAATTTGCTGCACACATTCTAGAGGTCAAGGAAGATTGAGTTCGTTGAAGAGCAAAATCGGTCCCAATGTCTAAAAAAAATATTAGTGACATTCCACCAATGCGACTTTTTTTGAAACGTCAAAAATTACTTTTATTATAAACTCCACCACACGTCGAGTTTTACTATGGTGAGGAAATTCTAATCCCCAAGTATTAATTGACAGCGGTTTTTTTTACCTAAACTATTGTTACGGTTCGGTGAACCGTGACTAATTAAGCGGGGCTATATCGGATTGGCCCTCTGTTATTATTCATACTATTTTTACACTTTGTAATTATTAAGCTTTCAGATGCATCCAGTTGTCTAGTATTTGTTACAATTATAATTAATCTTAAACTGCTATTATTTATATTATGATTGTGCTCAAAGGCATATTTGGCAACATTAAACACATATGTTCTACCATATTTGAGATGAGCCATATGTCTCTTGAATCTAGTTGATGATTTGATAGTCTAGTATGTCCAACATACATTTAATTACAGCTAATTTCGACTTTTCGTTTATTTTAATTTTGTTCTTTGGATCGCCTAAAAGTTGTAGTTTATTTCCCAATGAATAAACAACCGTCATACCAATATCCTTAAAAATCATACTAATACCACGGGTGAATAGAGGATCGCGTGGAATCGATACAAATTTCGGATTTTCTCTTTCATTTTTAAAGGTAGAGAAATTTCGATTTACGTTTTCTAATTATTTTATCAATTAAATTTACAAAATATCCATTACTATAGTTATATCCTTAATTAATGCATATTTTTTCAAACTTAATAGGTGATGAACTAGAATATTAAAACTCGTCATTTTACGTTGAACATAATGGTGAGAGCCCTTAGGGATATATGTTAAAGTATTGGTATCTTTTCTGTATATATTAAATTCTAACTTATTTTCGCTATTTCTAATTATTAATACATCTAAAAATGGTAGTTGTCCACAGTTTTCAATTTCATATATGAGTTCAACTGATGACGACTGTTTAATTTAAAAACAAAGTTGTCAATATCAGTGATTTTGTACCAAACACGCAAAAATATCATCCACATATCCTAAGCCAAACCCTGGGAAAATACTTGAATTTTTTTTCTGCGTCTGTTTCGAATTTGTTCATGAAGAGACTGTCAGTTTTGTTTCATGCAAAGTTTAGTGAGTTGAATGTAATCTTTCACTACATTCATTGTAATTAATCACAGAGAAACTAGGCAGTGCAATTGGTAAACTTTTAAACTCCTCTGTTAACTATTTTGACAGGTGGTAAGTCGGCGATCCAATTGCTTAAATAATAGGGCGCACAGACTTTCCTAGGTACACTTGGATTAGATACATTAGTGATGTATTTCTAGAAAGTTTTTTATAAGAACCAATATTAATCAGGTTGTCTATATCCCTTGATAATAGTCCTCTTTATTTAAAATAACAACCTTATTAGCCTTATCAGCTTTTAAGAAAAACAATGTTTTTCACGCAATCATTTGATAATTTTTCCATTCCTTGTGGATTATGACTCTCTATTTACTTTAGTGACAATGTTTGTGGAGATTTGATTCCTGCAAGCTTCTCTGACAAATCCTTTAGAGGAACCAGGAAGGTATTGAATTGAACTTTAAACACTAACAGTCTCATCTAGAATGCCTTCAGGAGTAGGTGCTCAACACAAAATGGTGAATTTTAATTTTCTAGTTCATCACCTCTTAAGCTTCTTTCTCACTTATGGGAGATTTGAAAAAAGAAAAGGCATTGATTATGGATATAGTTGTGATAACGGATATTAAATTTCGTTGATAAAATAATTAGGAAACGGAAATTTAAGACACTTCGATATTCCTTGACCAAGATGAAAGAGAAAATCTGATTCACCAGTGGTATTGGCAAGATTTTTAAAAATACAGGTATGGGAGTGGTTCATTCAATCGAAAATAAACTACAACTTTCAGGCAATTCAAAAGACAAAATGAAACAAACGAAAAGGCGAGGTTTTATTTTATGAAATTAGCTGTAAGGATTATATTCAAAAGTATGTTGGACAAACTAGAGGAACAATTCCAACTAGATTCAAGGCTAAGCTCAAATACGGTAGAAGAGATAAGTCTAGTGTTGCCCAACATGCGTTTGAGAACAACTATAAAATAGATAGTAGCAATTTAAGATCAAAATAATAACAAATACTAGACAGTAGGATGCATTTGAAAGCTTGGAAAGTACCAAAGGTAAAAATAGTATGAATAGTGACACAGGGCCAATCTCATATAGTCTGACATTCCACCAATGTGACTTTTTGAAACGTCAAAAATTACTTTTATTATAAACTCCACCACACGTCGCGTTTTACTACGGTGAGGAAGTTCTGATCCCTAAGTAATAATTGGCAGCGGTTTTTTACCTAAACTATTGTTACGTTTCGGTGAACCGTGACTAATTAAGCGGGCTATACCGGATTGGCCCTCTGTTTATTATTCATACTATTTTTACTCTTTGTAATTATTAAGCTTTCAAATGCATCCAGTTGTCTAGTATTTGTTCCAATTCTAATTAATCTTAAACTGCTATTATTTATATTATGATTGTGCTGAAAGGCATATTGGGCAACATTAAACACATATGTTCTACCATATTTGAGATGAGCCATATGTCTCTTGAATCTAGTTTGATTTGATAGTGTAGTATGTCCAACATACTTTTAATTACAGCTAATTTCGTAAATCCTCGACTTTTCGTTTATTTTAATTTTGTTCTTTGGATCGCCTAAAAGTTGTTGTAGTTTATTTCCCAATGAATAGACCACTGAGGGCCAATCTCATATAGTCTGCTCTATTGGTTATTTAGTTACGGTACTCCGAACCGTAACGATAGTTTAGGAATAAATAGGATACATTGTCAGCATAATGTTAGATTTAGTTCTCTCCAGATGATGCCAATTTGTTTGACGAAACGTGTGCAGTATGGTGTTTTAATATTTTGTGGGAAACCACGTCAACGTTAATTAAAACAGTAACAATTGCATTATTTCTTTAACTATATAATTTAATAAATATTATAATTACACTGGTCAACAGTAAAAAATGTTTCGGTGATATCAGCCAATTTTAGTTTGCATTACCCTAGTTTTGAAAATACGTGGTTTTCAGCTCTCTTGCATCTTCATTTCGTGTATCGTAATAATGTAAAAGTGTGTGGCAATTGTTTATTGTGAGATCGTTTTAACACCAGTTAAATGCATCCCTCCACGAGACCACCCTTAATTAGAATTGGGTTACTGTCGGCGCTTAAACTTTTTGTTGTTATAGTTGTTGAGTTTATAGTAATTGACCACACCGTGAAATGTGTTAATAGTGCAGAAATTTTTTGCTATATTTGTGGAGCAGTTACTTTTGCGTCCCAAAAACGAGCTTTAACTGCATCTATAAAAACTTAATGCCTCGGCTTCAAAGTTGGAGACAAGACAAAAAAATGGGCACAGTAGATTTGTTTTAATACGTGCGTATCTAACTGGGTTTTGCTGTTTCTATGGTACGGAGAGTACCATTTAATCATACAATAACTTGTTCTTTTTGTATGGTGCTACCCGTTCAAAAAAGGGATTTCCAAGAAAAACAGTGTATCATAAATTACCTCAATTATCATCTGCTATTCAACTGGTATACTACATACTGTCTGGTCGGAGAAAGAAGAGTCCCGGAAAGAATGTGATTTCTGCATTCCATTCACAATTAAGCGTAAATGAAATAAATGAATTAGTGCATTGCAAAGTTTTGTAATAATTTGCATCCACTCCTATTCATTGGGAGAGATATTATATTCCTAGTATATGGTTTCGTAAACAACTGGAGACTTATCGGCAATACTTTCTCCTGCCGCGCGGGCCTTCCTTCGGACAGTACAAAGACCTTCCTATTCCTGCCTCACCGTCTGAATGTAATGTAGAAGCTGATAAATAGTTAGCTGATGACCAAGATGATTCCCCTGAACCTTCAGCTTAAGCTAATTAAGTGTATTAAATATAACGAAACAATAACTTTTACACTTTGTTGACCAGTGAATTTTGAATCTTATACCTATTCAAGAAAAATTTAAGCAATTACCTGAAAGACAAAGGTTTCTTTAAATAATGGATTTGGTTGGCCTCTTCTTACTGTAGTTTTGCTATGGGCTAGTTCCTGGCCAGTGCTACTGACTAAATTTAATTTAACATAAGTATCTGGAGCTCTCGTTAATGCCAAATTCCTTAAAAACAAATATAGCTTTTATCAGTCACGCATTTAAAATTAGACATTAGTGTATCATATTTAATTCTCATTATTATAAGTATAATAATTTTCTTTTGAGTAATTATTAATTTCAGAAAAATATAAAAATTTTTCACAGTTCATATAAAAAAGTATAAATTCTTGGCAGATGGGTTTCTAGTTGTGACATGAGATGTGACTCGTGATCTTAAAAGTGAAGAGGTGAAGCAATGTCTCTAAATTACTTCCCTGGAAGAGCCGTTGACTGGTAATGAAAGACATAAACTGTAGCAAGTACAGTAGGATCATAATATAGAAATGAAGTTTATTGCGTCATATTTCATTCAATAGTGAAATTTCTTAGCCAGAAAGATGCGGAAAAATATTTACAGTATATTGTAAAAAAATCTATCATTTGAGCAAAACTTCGCTTAGCATCCTATGGTTCTCACGCGATAATATTATAAAGAAAAATAATGTAATTGTGTCGATTTTATATTTTT
Source organism: Rhamnusium bicolor (assembly GCA_029963845.1). Classification (NCBI taxonomy): domain Eukaryota; kingdom Metazoa; phylum Arthropoda; class Insecta; order Coleoptera; family Cerambycidae; genus Rhamnusium; species Rhamnusium bicolor. The sequence continues at coordinate 495,130 of JANEYF010001325.1, forward strand.
TAATTTTAACAGGCATTACAAAAATCGATTTCAAATTATGGCGGAGGGGCTAGTGTTAAATGGGTAAAATATCGCTGGCCGCCTGACCGGCAGCTTATTGTAGGTATGTATTATACTTATTATTGTAGGTATGTATTATACTTATTAGCTGAAAGTCACCACCTTGTCATATGCTCTCTTTCTAGCACTATTTTTAGTGAGGCGTACCAGAAAGAGAGAAGAGAGGAAGTGGTGACTTTAAGCCCTCTCTTTCTATGCTTCGTCCATATTACCTATTAGATCAATGTATTAAATGCATGTATAACCTCAAAACGGGCGTTCAAAACTAAATATATTTTATCAAGGGTGGATGATGGGAATTTATGGCACACTATTTAATTCATTTTACACATATACATTTTAAAAACTGTCCACAAAACATTTATACCCGCAACGTAAGAGTTATTTATTATAAATTACCCACCCCTTATCATCGTTATTATTGCCTATAGAAAAAAGTTTTTAAATAAAAGTTGTGTGGTTATGACTGAATTTTGTTAAAATGCTATAAAAGTACAGTAGCGTGCAGATTTCAGGGGATACAAAAAAAAATATATATATATATATATATATATATATATATATATATATATATATATATATATATATATATATATATATATATATATATATATATATATATATATATATATATATATATATATATATATATATATATATATATATATATATATATATATATATTTTAAATGGGATACCCTATATATTATAAAATTTTTTGGAATGATCCTTTGTTGCCAATTTCAAAATAAACCATATGTTACAAACGTCGAATATCTTAGTTAAACTAGTTACTGTAAATATGGAAAAGTTAACATTATTAGTGAGCTACGAAAATGACAACTATTACGTTTGATAAGTGATATTTCTTTAATGAAATAATCAAAAAATGGTTTACAGTGAGGAAGAAAAGGCCAAATATTTACTTGTTATATGCAAAATAACAAAAAATAAACGTGCAGCAAAAAGAGCGTATAGGGTGTTGTATCCAAATCGTCCAACACCATCAGAAAATATGTTCAAAAAATATTTACCGAAAGGTGAATAATACCTCCAGTTTTAGTAAAAAAAGCGTGCAAGCAAACCAGGAAGAACAGCTCTGCTTCATTTCGAAGGTAAGCTCATCCATATATATTCGCGAATAAAATTTTTTGAAACATTGTATTATTTTTTAGAAAATTCTGAATGTAGTATAAATAATGCAGTCGATCAAATAGGTAAAAGTTATTCCAAAATCCAACGTACGTTAAAAAATAACAGCTACAGACCATATAAAATTTTACCCGCACAAGTTTTAACACAGGCTTATAAAAGGAAAAGGCTGAACTTTTGCCGCCAGATGATTCAAAAGTTGGATGAAGATCCCGATTTTTTTACTAAAATATTATGGACTGATAAATCATCCTTTTCTACGGCAGGAGTATTTAACAGAAAAAAATCGAAGGTCGTGGGAAAACAAGCACAACAGAAAAAGATTGGTGAAACAAATAAAAAAGTCAGGAAGAAAAACTGTTAGCGTTTGGTGTGTGTCAGAAACAAAATTGTTTGGCCTATATTTTATGATTATACTTTAACTGGAGTTACATATCTGAAAATAATTGTTCCAGAAGCAGAAAAATATTCTTTTGCAAAGTTTTCCGGACGCCGAACTTGATGATATGATTTGGATGCAGGATGGGGCAACTCCGCATAGTGTCCTACCCGTTCGAGATCATTTGAATAATGTGTTCTCAATATGGATAGGGAATAATGGACCTATTAAATGGCCACCTAACAGTCCCAATTTGACCCCTATGGATTCATTTTTTTTTGGGGACTTGCAAAAGACATTGTCAATAATAATAATAATAATAGTATTCAAGTCATTAAAGACAGGATTCGACTTGTAATAAACAATCTGAATGTAAATAATGAAGCCATATCCGGTACAATTATAAATATAAGAAGATGTTATCAATTATGCATTGGGAATAATGGTGAACACATCGAACATCTTTTATGAGATCATTTATTTATATTTAAATTTTCTAAATAAATCGTTGTTATATATTTTGTATAAATATTTGGTTTTTTCTTCCTCACTGTAAACAATTTTGATTATTTCATTAAAGAAACGTCTCACTTATCAAACACAATAGTTGTCATTTTCATAGCTCACTTTGATAATGTTAACTTATCCATATTTACAGTAACTAGTTTAACTAAGATATTCGACGTTTAATTACTCAAAAAACGGTATATGGTAGGGGTAACATATGACATATATTTGAAATCAGGAACAAAGGATCATTCCAAAAATTTAATAATATACAGGGTATCCTATTAAAAAAAAATAGTGTTTTTTCGTATCCCCTGATATCTGCACGCTACTGTACTTTTAATAGCATTTTAACAAAATTCAGTCATAACTACATAACTTTTATTTAAAACTTTTTTTCTATAGGCAATAATAACGATGATTTGTAATTATAGTTGTTAAAACTGTCAAATCAATAATAATACTATTTGTAATATGATTTGCGTCGGTGATTTGACAGTTCTAATAACTACAATTACAAATATGTTCAAAACCACCTATAAAAAAATATAGAACAGAGGTATGCAACGAAACACTTGGACTCAGTTTACCAGAAGACTATAGAAAACATCAAAAACTTACAAGAGACGTTTTCTTCAAAAAAAAATTGGAATAATTTAAAAGCGGTTTATTTTTTTAAAACTTCTATAGACGTAGAAGTTTTAACGAAAAAAAAGGGTTCAGGTCCTTTTTATCTATGCCAATGGTGATATTTTTAGTTAAAATTTTTCGTCATTATTTCATTGGAATCATTATATTAAAAAATGCAAAAGTTATGCGACAAAAACATTTATTAAATAAAAATGTCAACGCCCTGTACCTCAGAAACTAAGCGCTTATAAGAAAATATTCATGGCACAAAAATCAGTTATTTTTCAAAAAATCTTTTGACTATTCAATTTTCTGTATTTAAAACGGTTACACTCTACGTAAATGCCGACCTACATGGGTATTATATCCACGTAGGTCGACATTATACTACAACTATAATAGTTATAATATAATGGTGTCCGGCAATATTTATGCAAGATTCGGCACCGGCACCTCGTTCAAGGGAAACACTGAATTTTCTAAATGAAAACTATATGGAATATATTCAACCCCATGAATAGCATGCTGGTTTTAAATAATGACGATTTTTGAAAGCGTCCGCCATTTTTGATTTCATTGTTTTTTACAAATTGAATACAGGTCTATAATCGCCAAGACATCAGCTTTGATTTAAGCCTAGCATAAATAAAAAATAATTATAAACAAACAGTTAAAAGCGAAAATCTAGGGCTATATTTTTTTGGCCCACCCTATACTATATGAATATGCTCTCTTTCCCCATTATCGTGACTAGTATATTGCATATATCAATCTTTATAATTAAAAATCGTACATGCTTACTATTGCAAAATTACAGTCTGGCAATATGTGGCCATCTGCTTTTAGAAAAGCAGACAAAAAAAATTGACTTCCCGTATAACCCCAACTTTTTAAGTATGTCTCTACATTTAATAATCATTAGATTCTGATCTAGTAAAACATTACTAGCGCACTTTTTTCTGTTGACTATAATAATTATTATTAAGTCAAGCTTTTTTAAAGCTAGCGTCAATAAGATTTTTCTTATTGGTCATTTATTATTCACATTATTATGTGGGAGTGCTTAAGACACTGTTGTTCCTCAGAATTGAGTATACCAATTTCATAATAAACCAACAGCCTACCTACCTTGGTTTGAAAGTCTTATATTACCAGTGGCTTATTAAACAATACTGGCGCCTGAAGCCCGCAACATTTTGCGCCCCTCTTGATAATGAGCTTTTTGTTTTTAGGTCTAGTATTAATACGAACAGATGGAAAAGAACTGAAGAGAAATTCAGTGACAAGTACAATAATTGCTGCAATGAATATTACATGTGTAATATTATTAGTTAGAATCAAGATTTAATTTCCATTTGTTTTGTTTTTAAAACTTATTTGACACGTCCGATCCCCCATCACACTCCTAAATATTTTGCGCCACAAGTCTAGGCTTTAAGGGCATGTAGGATAATACGCCACTGTATATAACTAATGAAAATTCTTACCTAAAATGAGATCCTTTAACTATTTCCACGTTAAGCCGTCCCGTAGTTGCGTTATAACAGAGGCCCAGCAGTAATTCGGGTACGCCGCCATGTTGCATTGAATGTGTTGAACCAGTGCTGTCAGATCTAGCTAAACTCATTAAATCACCAGTGCATCCACTTAACTGTAATTACATAATGCGGAATTATTAGAAAATCTCATGAAATATCTTTATTTTTAAATATCTCGCCTTCTCTGACATTTTAACCCATTAGAAAAATAATATTTATTTGGATAAATCTCAGTCTTTGTTTTGTCTAATCTTTTATTTTTTTACTTACAGTAAACGGGTGTACAAATAGTAATAATATCTTTTTTATCTATGAGATTTTAATTGACGTTTCAAACTTTTCTTGAGTTGGTTTTAATTCAGTTCAGTTCAATTCAATTCATTTATTAACCTTTTAGTGCCATGTTGTAGTGGATAAGGTAAGTTATCTAGTACTAAAACTCTATATAATATTAAAAATATCTGATGTGGCCAGCACATAACACTCTTATACCAGTATACATCATCCTGATGTAAAAAAAATCATTCTAATTAATTCTTCACTTACCGCAATTAAATATTTCATTTAAATTTTTAAATAATTAATTATCAGCGGCATTCAATACTGTCAATAATAATTCATGTCAATATTTTTTCTACTCCCTACATAGAAAATACTATTTTGCTCCCTCATTTCAGGGAGCAAAGTAGTATTCCTCCCCCGGGAGGAAAATATTTTGCTTCCCTAGGGAGGAAAATACTTTGGCTCCCTCTGGAATTAAATAAAAATTAAATAGCTGGTACTCTTTTTCATATTTTTTACGAGATTTTAACGGTAATAGATTTAACGAAACCACGTTTGCTTCTTCCAGAATATCTTGAGGAACTTCATCTTCACATTCGGAATACATTATTATAAACTTTTTGGAAGTTTGTTTATTTTGAAAACAAGAAGCAACCTTAGCAACGTTCCATGTACTTGGATTTTTAACAATATTTACTTATCTAAATACCTATTATGACATTTTGACATATTTGGTTTTTTTATTGTCATGCATAAGAAAATATAATAAAATATATGTAAAACCAATGTAGAACACTGTAAATGGTCATAGAAAAAATCATATGTATTACACAGGAGCAAAGTGCCATTTCCTCCCTTGGATATTGATGCTATCCGCATCGCGTCGGGCATCAAACTATCCGCGGGAGGAAATTATGCACTTTTCTCCCTTGTCATACAAGTAGCTATTGTTTACGCGCCTAGAATTATAGGAATTTTAATATATATGTTTTTCTTGGTATGCCTTAAAAAAAACTTGCGCTACGAGTTCGAGTGATGAGCATAGGGGACTAGTGCAATTCGCAATTGCACGCCTATTTACGCATTTTTCAATAATTTTATTATTTTTACCTGTGTCTGTGATAAGGAGTGAGTTTGCAATTAATCAATTTTCTCACATTGCATTATTAGATAATAATTTAAAGTGTCGGAAACTTCAAACTTCCCTTTATCCCTATCCTCTCCCTTTCATACTAAAATCGACAGAGGAAGATACCAACTCACCACAAATTTGGTAAGTTTTCAAACGCTTGAATTATTATTTTTATAGATTTGGTTTAATACAGTTCACTTCAATAATTTTAAATTTGACGCATCCGCTGAATCGGCTTAGGCCCCTTCATATTTTAATAATTTCTTCTTATTGACATTGACATTTTTGTAACTAAATTAGACATTTCCAAATGTCAAGCTATTAAATATATCCTAACCCCATTTTATAAGGTCAAATGTGTAAAAAATTTCAGTTTACATCAGCTGTATTTAAGTACTTGGAAAATTTATTTTATTGGCTTGATATATTAGACACGATTTATAATCTTTCACCAAGAATATGTTTTTTTGTAAGGGCAAATACAAAAAAGTTTGGGTTCTGTGGCTTTAGAAGATGTGTATCAAGCTTGAAATCTTTATCTCAAAAACTGTGGCTGCTATCGCGATACCACAGACATGCAGATTTTTTTCCATAAAGTTGTTTTTTAATTATAATTCGTCGAGATTCGTCCAGAAATGCAAAAAAAAATATTTTTTTTCTCGAAATTATATCTCTTTTCTTCTTTCTTTCATTATGTCTCTTCTGGTGGTATCACATTCACAAATTTAATGTGTCATCTAAAATGTTGTTGACAATTTTAACTGCCAAATTTGGGAAGTCTCCCATTAGTATTTTCAGAGTTATCGCGGACACACACACGCACGCACGCACGCACGCACGCACGCACACACACGCACGCACGCACGCACGCACGCATACACGGATACACACGACATCATTCGGAAAATAGTCAAAATGGATTCAGGAGGATTCAAAACGTACATATCAATCAAAATATCGAGGTCGAAAAAATCACGATTACTATGTTTCCTTATGTTAGGTATAAGAAAGTAAAAATTATCATATAAAATATTGTACTCAGCTTTTAATCTAAGTAAACAATAAACAAATATATACACGAATCAATACATTTAAGTATATTATTAACATTGTTTAATGTAGAAATAAAGTAGAAAGAAATCTAATGTATAACATATAACAGACATATTTCACTGAAGAGACTTACAGATAAGCTAGCATATAAACCTAGGTCTATATATATAGATAGGTAAACAGTGCGTAAGGAAAGACAATGGAGGTTAACTTTTTTTAAATATCTTGTTTATTTCCTTCAGAGGATAAAGAGAACTTGTCAATTAGTGATTTTCAGATCTCTAGAGATGTTATAGGTACTGAACATTGTAAAAATTGAGTCTGGTCCCATAATTTTTCCAAAGTAAAGTATGCTTTTGATGGGACTAAAAGAGTATAATATTTGTACCAAATTTTATACAAATATAGCCGTTCCGGAGATATAGCCGAGTACAGTTTCAATTAAAAACCGTAAAATACCCTGTATATGAAAGACGGTTAAATTTCAAGGATAAGTTTGGGAGTGTTTTGACCTCAGCTAAGTGTGCTCTACATCCCATAACACTGTCACTTTTAATCTGAAACACCCTGTATATTAAAAATTTTAATATACAGTCATGAAAACAAAAATAAGTTCCAAAGACGTGATGACATTCACACCTATGACACAAGAAATAAAAATAATATCTACTTAAATCAAACCACACCCATATACGTGACGTGGGTTTCAATTTATATAATTTGTTACCAGAAAGTCTTAAAAATCTGTCTCTTCACAATTTCTAGAAAAAGCTAAAAAACTACCTAGCTCTTCATGCATTCTATACCACTAGGGAGTTTGTTACAAATATTGAAGCTAATGGTGAGGTGATTTATTAAGCATATAGTTTTTGTTAGTGTTATTTTATTGTTTATTGTAAAATTATAATGTTATGTATGTTTTTAATAATGTTTTTTGTATTCTGATTTGTAGTTACCATTGTTTTATTTTATGGATTATAGATCTATAGATTATAGATTAGAATATTTTATAGATATGTAAGTTTTAGCCGTAAAGTATGACTTATCTTATCTGCATACACTGTAGCCACAAAGACTAATAAAGAATTGAATTTGAATTTGTAATAAGAGATAAATTGCCATCTTACTACTGTATTTGCTCTTGGTTCCAGGTTCAACCAAAAATTATTTTCCAGTTCCAAATTAATGTTGGCAAAACTGACAACGGCTTCTCCAATAAGCCGTTCTCTTCTCATTCTTTCACAGCCATATAATCGAAGTCTTACACCCATGGAATTTACGTCTTCTGAAATAGAGATACATTTTTTTCTTATAATATTTAATGTTATTAGAAAAAAAATATTTAGTAGCCAGATTTGCGTGCATATATCACCTATAGACTATTTTGGTAGATTAGAATTCACAATCAGTGATCGATCCTCTTTGTATAAAAATTCTCCTTGCAAAAAATCTAAGAATAAAATAATTCAACAAAATTTTTCGAAAAGAAAATTATCTGACAAAACACTTTCAAATTATTTTTTCTTTTTCTTTTTATAAAGTGATTGTAAATTACAGAGGTAAATCAATATACAGTGGTAGTCAAATTCCCATTAAGTAATATAGAAGAAACCGTTTTAGTTTGTAGTATTTCTTGTAATGATATAAAAAAGAATTGGATAGGAGAAGGACCTACTTATGTATCTAAAAGGGGGAAGAGGGTATGTATACCATTTTATTTATTTATCTGTTTATTTTTATTTTGTCAATTAAAATAAGATTGATAGTTACTACATATCAGATCGTTTTTATACATACTTATTTCGTTTTTTATACAAACCATTTCATTTAGTAACCTTTTTTAAATTCATTTGTCTGCCTGTAGTTTCTACTTTAAAATTAAAAGGGTGGACATTATTTAAGCTGAATTGAACTAAAGCACTTTTTCTTTTATGAATCAACAGTAATTACCCATCATGGCTGGATCCCATCGTCCTTGATAACGAATTTCCATTGTCCTGATATGTCGATAAACCCTTTCTCCATGCTCGTCGCTTACCGCATCCAAATTTTCAGGAAAAAAAATTAAATGAGAAGCAGAAGGTGGATTTTTAAAAACATACAGCAACCAAGCATTTGGTACGAATGTAAAAGTTCGTTTACTAGTTGCTTGTAGTTCTCATCCTTCTTGTTCCCTAAAAATCTCTTGACTACGCTTACAAATGAGTTCCGAACTTGAGTTCCTGTATGTTGAGTGTTCCTTTAAAATCTGTATCGTCAAGCAATTTTCTAATTTGAGGACTAATAAAAATGCCTTCTTTGAGTTTGGCGTCACTTAATAGGGGAAAAAAGTTCTCTTAAGTATTTAAATCCTTCACCCTCTTTATTCATAGCAATCACAAAATTTTTCATTAGCTCAAGTTTAATATGAAGAGGTGGCAAAAAGAACATTTTTAGGATCTACAAGGGGCACATGTTTAACATTCCTGGTTCAAATTCTTTAGTTTCCGGCCAAATAATGTTCTATTACTGCACGACTGTCCCACAAACAAAGAAAACAGCAATATTTTGTAAAGCTTTCTCGAAACCCTGAAAATGATATTATTTTTAAATCCCCACATATTTTCCATTTGTATTTGTTGTAATTATTTTTATTTAAAATGGTGCTCTTATTATCACAATCCTCTTTCATTAATGGACAATTGGTATAGATGGTTTTAAATTTCCATTATGTCATAATACAGCTTTTAAACTGTATTTTGAGGAATCTACGAGTCAGTGCCACTCAGAAGGGAATGCTCGATATTAAGATCCTGCATTAAACCATCAGTATCAATAAACGCGCATAGTGAATTTTACATATTATAAAATGAGGAAAATATTGCATTTCTCTTTCTAAAAGTCATAATCTTTTTGTTTCTTTAACCAGTAAGTTTCACTCCTTAAGTTGAGAACCAAGAAGTTCTGCTTATTGTTTTGAGAGCTCCAAGTCACGTACCAAATCATTCAATTCATTTTGAGTGATTAAGTGAGGGCCACTAAAACTTTCTGGAATATACAAAGGGTCTGCACACTGGTCTGGTTTGTCTGAAGAGTAGTTACTATTTCCATTGTAACGAAGTGATTTTTCGGTTGATAGTTTTCTATTGTAATCAGACCTAAATGGGTTTTTCGTTCACTTTGATACACCCTGTATACAATAACCTGTGTTAATATTTCTTTTAAAACCGTTTTGAACCAAAGTTAAATTTATTTTGCAAAGTCCAGTATTTGAAATAACAATTATTTCTCTAATATAATTGTTTCAAACCGGTTTCTTTTCAGGGTAATCTTAGTTTGTTTATTATTCTAATGATAAATCGTTTATTGTGTTTGTACTCAATCAAGTAAGAGGAAAGTAGTTTAATTTTATTTGATTTCGAAGCAAGCTGAAATCATTTATTCATAGTTTTATTTGTTTAATAATTTACCGAATAAGTCATTAATTAATTTATTTTTTGAATATTAGTACTTGGCCGTTTTAAATTATTTCTTTTCGGAATTATAGTTTAAAAATTATGAGGAAGCGATTCCCAGCCTTGAAATATTTGATAAACATTTGTTTACATGAATTAATGCAGGGAATTTATTTCAATCCATGAGGTGCCAAGATAAGCTGGAGATCCCCGCCATTCTGTGACCAGCGTTTTTGTATAAATTGAACCACACGGCTTGAAAGAATCACTTGGTCTCCAGTGAGTGCTCCAGCAAGAAGCAATCAGTTCCTGGCCTCTAGTGCACTCCGCAATCCAGGTAGTGGTAAACATGTTTTGACCGTTTTCCTATTTTTATTTGTATTCCCGTTGTTTTACCGTTTGTGCCCGAATTTACCATTGTAGTATTTTATCCGAAGTGTCTGTTTTCCGAATAAGTCAGAGATATTTGGGAATTTTTGCAATTCATTAATAAAGTTGGGTTATCCATGCAACGACGAGCATAAGAATTATTCAGTTGTCATTTTATTTAGTATTGACGTAAAGATAGGACTTTTAATCATCAATCTGTGGAAAGAGTCCCATCTCAGTCGTAGTTGCAATAAAAGTACCGATGAAATCTTTAATCCTCGATCATTAGGTGCACGCGAAGTAGCACAAGTGAGGTTTTTAATCCTCGATTTGTGGAAAGAATGTCACTAGGTACTCCGGGAAGTAATGCATAAAACGGTTCGTCCGATACTTGTGTTCATTATAACTAATTTGTGTAAAATGTAAGTTTGAAGAAACCCGCCTGATTTGAAACCCTATTGCTCTAATCTTTCACTAACAAAAGTTAACTTCGAGTATCTCCAGTCACTCACGCATATCTCTGGTTTAAAAGTTTAAGGGACAGTTTATAGTTGAAAGCTCGAGTTAGTAAAACTCAACTTCTGTGTTGTATAGTTAAACAAGTATCGGGTATATTCGGTTGTTTTTTTTTATTTAGTATTGACGTAAAGATAGGACTTTTAAACCTCGATCTGTAGAAAGAGTCCCATCTCAGTTGTAACTAGAGTACCGGTGAAATCTTAAATCCTCGATCTGTGGAAAGTATTTCATCAGGTGCACGCGAAGTGGCACAAGTGTGGTTTTTAATTCTCGATCTGTTTAAAGAATCTCACTAGGTGTTCTGGGAGATAATGCATGAACCGTTCCGTGTGCCACACGTAGTCAAGAAGTCCTAACAAGGGGCATTAGGAGCGCGTCTAAAGATATAGCACGCTCGCGATTAGACAGTCATTAACCGCTTGCTGTGACTACCAGTAGTAGTAGCTGCCATAACTGTGCTTTATTTCGAATCACCGCTTGCTTACTTTTGAAGATGCTGATAGTAAATATTTGACAGTAATACCATAGTAGTAGTTTCCGTAACTTAGCTGTACTTGATATAACTGATCATCGCTTTTGCATTACATAACCTCTTGCTTGGTTTTCTTTGGTTGCTACTTGTAATATAGGTTAATATTTACGTTGCATTATAACATAACTGTTGTGTATATATTTATATTTTTACATACATACATATATATATATATATATATATATATATATATATATATATATATATATATATATATATATATATATATATATATATATATATATATATATATATATATATATATATATATATATATATATATATATATATATATATATATATATTCGTAAAAAATAATGAAAATTAATTGGGTATGCCCGCAAAAGAAAAAATTGCATACCCGATTAATTTTCATTATTTTTTACGAATGTAATTAAACCCGCGTATAACTTACTCTCTGTACTGTGTGTACTGTGTGTACTGTGAAATCGGCCGGGTCTGGGAAGTATAGCCAAACCAGTATATATATATATATACATATATATATATATATATATATATATATATATATATATATATATATATGTATATATATGAATAGTGGTGAGAGGTATGAAACTTCTCATATGGTCTGAATGCTACTATCCGACCGACATCCTAGATGTCTCTGTGGCGAATAGCGACTTGCATCACAGCAAGTACCGAGAGCGGCGACCCCTAGCCCAGGTGGACTAAACTAATGTTATTAAATATGATTTGAAGGAAACAACTACTCAGCGGGTAAATACCCCGACCTGCATTGAATTACACCTTCAAATCATGATAGATGGAAAGCCAATATCATTTGTCAATTCCTAACCAGACATAGATCGATTTCGAATTTATTTGTTCTCTTCAGTATGCCATAGGTTATAGAACAGACAAATGATAGTGGCCAACCTGCTAGTTATATACTAACTAAGGTGAAGTGAATAGTGGTGAGAGGTATGAAACTTCTCATATGGTCTGAATGCTACTATCCGACCGACATCCTAGATGTCTCTGTGTAATTCAATGCAGGTCGGGGTATTTGCCCGCTGAGTAGTTGTTTCCTTCAAATCATATTTAATAATAATAATATATATATATATATATATATATATATATATATATATATATATATATATATATATATATATATATATATGTTGTTTTTCAGGTTTTCGCGGGTGGTGAATGTTAAATTCGTTTTCCGGGTATACTCCCGCGTAGGTGACAGGCCCCCGAGGGACCGTGGTTGTCGAATAGTAATTGTCAAAAATTTTTGTCGTTATTATATTTCCGTTTCATTCCCTATTTGATAAGAGCTTTTACTAAGAAGGATACCTAATTTGTTTTAATATATAATATATTAAAACAAATTATACTATAATTATAAATTATAATATATTTAAATTATTTAAATGTTACTCTCATCTTCACTGGTAACCGTAAGTTATATAAAAAAAATGTACAAGAATAAAATAGAGGAAATTTCAAAGAAATAATTTTCAATTAGAGTTTTTTTGTTTTCGAGTTTTTGGACAATTAGTAAATTTATTTAAAATGTTCTGTAGGTGAGAATACACCTACCTGGCTCCCCCTAATATACAGATTTATTCAATACATCAGAATTACACATATTGATGCAATAGTAGGTACTCTAATACTAATAGGTCTTGATTAAATTTTGCTGTTGTAAAAGGAAAGTTGTTGACGTCATAAGATTTTATAATTTTCATTTTATAAAAGCCTAATTGATGAAAAATGCTTTTTGGGTTACTTAGAGTGAAATTAAATTTAATTGACATCTATAGTTTGTGTGAGAAAATTAATTACACTCAATTTTGCGGCTTCGTCATGAAGCTAAAGGGGTGACTTAAAATTAAGTTCCATCGCATTTCTCAACCGACTCCTAGAGAAATTAATGAGTGCTAAATAAAATAAATCGAGCAAAAATTTTGTTTCATGATTAATTATATACATTATGCTTGAGGCTGCTGTTCTTTCCGGTTTCCTTCCATTTCATTTTAGCAATTTTCCTCAGTGTACCATTTACGACATGACAGAAGGGGTTGTAGCTCTAAATATATACACAGTAAGGTTCAAAATTAAGTTTGAAATTTTATTTAATTTTTAGGTCATATTTTCAGTTAGATATGCTACCTTTTTGAGGCAAAATTCAAAATTGATATGTCAAGATTGAGCTCGACCGCCATATTGGATTCTTTTTTCAATGTCCAATATAGGCATATGATTGATACTTTATATTAAAGGCCTACGCTTCAGTAGCAACATACAAACATTCATGTCAATCCAATGACGTATAACAAAATGGCGAATTTTTATATCGTATTGTTACGTGTTTGCTATCCACACAAACACCTCTACTCGTAGATTCGTTGATTGAAAGTCCAGGTAACACTTATTCACTACTTTATTTATTAATTAACAATTAACAACAATAAACTAATTACTGTCTTAACTATAATTACACTTGAACACTTTTAAGTCTCTTTCTTATTACTTCTTTACTCGCTCACGTTCAACTTAAGATTAAATCTCGGCCCACCGTGCGTCTTATTTATACATCCATTGACCCAGTCTAGAGCACTCCAGAATATTCCCGGCCGTTCGTGTACAATTCCAGCCTAATCTAACCAGTCTGCTCAGTCCAGTGGCGTAACACTGCCCCCTCCTTAAGCCTGAACGTCCCGATCAGGCAATTCATTATTCCCTGCATACTTGGCTAGTCTCTCTATGTGCATCACCTTCATCTTGGATTTTGGACTTTGCTGAATTCTATATACAACGTCGTTTAGTCTGGTGACCACAGTGTAAGGACCTTCCCAGGGCGGGTGAAGCTTCGGGGACCTGCCTTTCTTTCGTTGTGGGTTATATAGCCAAACCAAATCTCCAGCCTGGAACCCTCCTGAATTCGCCTTAAGATCATAACGAGCCTTCATGCGATCACTTGCTATGGCAATTCGGTCTCGTACCAGCTCATGAATGTTCCTTAGCCGTTCACCAACTTCATCGGCGTAGTCATTTACGGAAAGTCGCTCCTCATCCGGTGTGCCAAACACCAAGTCACATGGCAGTCTAATCTCACGTCCAAACATCACGCGAGCCGGTGTCTGTTTTGTTGTTTCATGAATGGAGGCCCTGTATGCCATAAGGAAAAGAGGTAAGTGACGGTCCCAATCTCTCTGATGTTTCTCAACCACTTTGGATAGGTGCTCCTCCATGGTTTTATTATATCTCTCCACCATTCCGTCTGATTGTGGATGTAGGGCTGTTGTTCTTGTCTTATGAATTCCCAGTAGGCGACACATCTTCTGAAACACCCCTGATTCAAAGTTTCTTCCTTGATCCGAATGCAATTCTAGGGGCACGCCAAATCGACATACTAGATTATCTCCCAGAGCTTGAGCGACAGTGGCTGCTTCTTGGTTGGGTATGGCATAAGCTTCAGGCCACTTACTGAAATAATCCATGGCAACAAAGATGTATTTGTTCCCATCATCTGTCACGGGGAATGGACCAGCTACGTCGATCGCAATTCGCTCAAAAGGAGCCCCTACGTTATATTGTTTCATTTGGCCCTTACTTCTTGTCCGTGGCCCCTTACTTGCCGCACAAACTTCACATTTACGGCACCAAGCTTCCACATCTTGGCGGCTGCTCACCCAGTAGAATCGTTCGCGTACTTTAGTGAGAGTTTTGTTGATGCCAAAATGTCCGCCAGATGTTCCATTATGCACTTCCTGGAGTACTTTTGGTATGCGACACCTGGGAATTACCAATCTCAAAGTAATTTCCTTCCCGTCTGGACTTTCCCAAGCTCTTTTCAACAGTCCATCCTCTACTCTAAGGGAATCCCATTGTGCCCACAAAGCCTTCAGTCCCACTGACTTGTCCGAAATGTCCTTCCAGCCTGGTCGGGCTCCTCTTTCTTTCCATTCCAGAATAGGACCAGTTTCTTGATCTTTTAACTGCTCTTCTCTTAATGTCTCTATTGTCCAGTCGTCAGGAACATCAATTTTAACGGTGTTCACAATTATTATCCCTTGTTGTTTTTCTACCCGGTGGCAGTGCTTGCAGTCTTCCCGGCAGGGTCTTCTGGAGAGAGCGTCTGCATTTTTATGGGATTTTCCAGGACGATGTTCGATTTTAAAATCATACTGCTGTAGTTTTTCTATCCAGCGAGCTAGTTGGCCTTCCGGAGTTTTCAATTGTAATAACCACTTTAATGCAGCATGGTCGGTCCGGACTTTAAAATGTTGTCCATATAGGTACTTGTGAAAATGGTCTATGGACTTGACAATGGCCAATAGTTCCTTCCGTGTCACACAATAGTTACGTTCTGGCTTCGACAACGTCTTGCTGAAGTACTCAATTACTTTTTCCTGTCCATTTTGAATTTGGGAAAGAACACATCCAAGTCCAGAATTACTGGCATCTGTGTCTAATACGTAGAGGCCTTTCCGTTCTGGGTATGAAAGAACTGGACATGAACACAGTGCTGATTTTAGTGTTCTGAATGACGTTTCGCACTCTTGTGTCCATTGGTACTGAACCTTCTCTTCTGTAAGCCGGTGTAGTGGCTTTGCAATATCAGCAAATCGTTCTACAAATCGTCTGTAATAAGTGCATAGACCAAGGAAGCTTCGTACTTCGTGAACATTTGAAGGCCTCGGCCAATCTCGTACTGAGGAAATCTTGTCTGGGTCTGTTCTTATCCCCTCCGAAGACACGACATGTCCTAGGAATTTTACCTCTTTCTGGAACATTAGGCACTTTTTGGGATTTAATTTCAGGTGTGCATTTTTAATTCTTCCAAACACTTCTTGAAGGTTCTTCAAATGCTCCTTAAAATCCCGTCCCATAACCATCACATCATCAAGATAAATTAGACATGTCTTCCAAGTTAGTCCTCGTAGTACCAGTTCCATCAGTCTTTCAAAAGTTGCTGGTGCATTGCACAGGCCGAAAGGCATCACAGTGAATTGATAAAGGCCACTTCCTGTCGAAAAGGCTGTCTTGTCTTTGTCATCTGGATGAAGTCCCACTTGCCAGTATCCACTTCGAAGATCTAGAGTGGAAAACCACTGTGAACCTGCCAGCGTACTTAGTGTGTCATCAATTCGGGGTAACGGATAGCTGTCTTTTCTAGTGACGTCATTCAGCTTCCTGTAGTCGACACAGAATCTTAAAGTTCCATCTTTCTTAGCAACCAAAACTACTGGAGACGACCAAGGACTGGTTGATTCCTCAATAACCCCGTCTTTAAGCATCTTCTGTACCATTGCAGAAGCCTCTTCTTGTTTTGCTAATGGGAGCCTCCTAGGTGGTTGACGAATAGGAGCTGATTCACCAGTATTTATCCGATGTTGCACTATGTTGGTCTTTGTAAGAGCTTCTGTGTCCTTTGCAAATACTGTACTTTCTTTCTTCAAAAATTTTAAAGCTTCTCTATGTTCATCAGGAGTTAAATGGTTTAACTGGGCATTTAACATCTTTACAACTTCTTGGTCCATATCTGTAGACAAAGCTCCATTGATTTGTTCTTCACATCTCGCAATCCATGTGACTGGTTCGTAGGTGCCAATTGCTTCGCCTTCCTTGAACGTCACTAAGTGTGAATTTAGGTTAACCATTCTAATCGGTATCTTGTCTGTAGTCTGTGTTAATGTCCTTGCCAGAATTACATTGTCTGTCATTTTAATTGAGTCATTCTTCTCAACGAGGCCAAAGCGGTATCCCACAGAATTTTCCTCCAGGACTGCCTCAATTACCTTCTCTGTTCGTGCAGGAATTTTTACTGTCCTCGAAGTTAGTAGCCTAATATTATGGAATTTTTCATCTGCCGTTGACAAAATAATTTCTTCATTTCCAATCCTGAGAACTCGTTCTCCAACGTCAAGTACAAATCCATATTTTTCCATAACGTCTAATCCTAAAATGAAGTCATCTGTAATGTCAGCTACGATAACTTGGTGTTTAAAACATAAGCGGCCAATCTGCAGCTCCATGTCGACTTCCCCATGAACCGCCGCCCTATCTCCCGTAGCTGTCCGGATGACTAATCCATTCTGTCCTTTATTTACTTTGAAACCCGTTATGAATCCTGCCCGTACTATTGATGACGTAGCTCCTGTGTCGATTGTGAACACACATTTCTTCTTATTTACATAACCCTCCAACAACAGACTACTTTGAACTCTTCGAAGTTGGGAAACATTTATTTCTCGGGGGTCACAACATCTCTTGGCCAGCGCAGCCCCCAAATTGCCAGCCATCTTTAGTTTTCCTGAGGCTCTTCAACCACAGCAGCATTTACCCTTTCTGGGCTGCGTTGACGACAGTTCCTCTTGATATGGCCCACTTTGCCACACCTATAACAACGGATGCCTCCATTCGGCCTCCCATTATTTTGTTGTTGGTCTTGTCTCTGCTGCGAGTTCGATTTTGTCAGTAGTTGGGTGATCATTTTGTGTATATCAGATATCAGATTTTGTGTTGTGTTGTCTGGCTTGTCTTCCTCCACACTCACAGCTCGTACTCTCGGATTTGATTGGGTGGTATCCTTATAGGCAGCCTCAATCTCCAGTGCATGTACTAAAGCCTCACTACTAAGCTTATGCCTGGCTAACTTAAGAATTCGCCTAACTTCCTGGTCCCTTACTCCATCAATAAATGTACCAACTGCTAACTGTTGTTGAAATTCCATTGGTGCATCAGGATAGGCTAGATGGGCTAATCTTTCTACCGCAGCTTCGAACTCCTGGAGGCTTTCTCCACCTCGTTGTCTGCGTGATTTGAGCTGAGCCTGATATACTTGGGCGAGATGTTGGTCGCCATATCTTAATTCTAACGCTGCCTCCAAAATGCCAAAGTTTTGTTGCTGTGCGGCAGGAATTGTTTGGAGCAGGTCTAATGCTTGGCCCCTTAGTGCTAATACCAATGCTGTTGCTTTTTCCTCATCGTTCCAGTTATTTGAACGTGCAGCTGCCTCAAATTGTCTCTTATAAGTTGACCATGAACTTTGACCGTCGAAGGAAGGTGGTTGTAACCTAGTACCAGACGACAGTACTAATTGGCCACTCCTCTCCCTTAATTGTTGTTTCAACCGGGCTATCTCCCCTTCAACTTCACTGACTTTTCCTTTAACTTCAGTTATTTCTCCTCTAACTTCACTAACTTCAGCCTGTACATCTTCCTTCAACTGTTCAGTGACCGAGAGCATGACTTGATGCTGTCCCTCCATAATTTGTCTTAATTCTTCCTGGCGTTCCTTTCTTTGCTGTTCCTTTTCTTCATGTCGTCTTCTCTCTTGTTCTTCTTTTTCTTCTTGTCGTCTTCTGTCTTGTTCTTCTTTTTCTTTTTGTTGTCTTATTTCTAGGCCTTCGATCATTTTCGTCAAGTCTTCTTTTTCTTCCTGACGTCTTCTCTCTTGTTCTTCTTTTTCTTCCTGACGTCTTCTTTCTTGTTCTTCTTTTTCTTCCTGTCGTCTTCTCTCTTGTTCTTCTTTTTCTTCTTGTCGTCGTCTCTCTTGCTCTTCTTTTTCTTCTTGTCGTCTTCTCTCTTGATCTTCCATAATTTTTCTTAATTCTTCCTGGCGTTCTCTTTTCTGTTCTTCCATTTGTTGCACCAATGCTGCAAGTAAGTCTTGTGTTTGTTTCTCCGCCATGCTTCTTGTTGTTGGCATTAACTCACGACACGTAAATCAGTTCAAAATAAAGTTTACTACACTATAAAATCCGTAAAATGTTGATATCACGTCTATTTTAATAATGGAATGTTTCAGAAAAATCGCGAAACAGCACTAGAAAGTCTTATTTAGAGTCTATACTTTTTTTGTGTTGATAAAATTCACTTATCTCCACTAATTGTCCAATGGAATGTTCGAGAATTTTCACGAAATATCACTAATAAGTCTTGTTTTGAGTCTATAACACGTTCCCGTTAACACAATTCACGTATCTTCTGTAGTTTCCAAATCGAATGTTCTAGAATTGTCACTAAAAGTCACTTATAGTCTCGTTTTTGAGTCTACAACACGTTCCCGTCGACACAATTCACGTATCTCCTGTAGTTTCCAAATAGAATGTTCTGGAATTTTCCCGAAATTTCACTAGTAGCCCTTTTTCTCAGTCTACAACACGTTATTACTAGCGGCACTCGCGTATTTGCAGTTATTTCTAAATCGAATGTTCTAGAAACGTCTCGAAAATCCACTTTAAAGTCACTACTCAGTCCAGAAATAGTCCTCCAAACACTGTCCAGTAGCTTAATTCTCCGTGTTACCACTAATTTCTGAGAAGAACACTGTAGAACCTTTTCGAATTTTCCAGAAATTTCTCTTCCAATCCACTTCCGACACCAAATTGTTACGTGTTTGCTATCCACACAAACACCTCTACTCGTAGATTCGTTGATTGAAAGTCCAGGTAACACTTATTCACTACTTTATTTATTAATTAACAATTAACAACAATAAACTAATTACTGTCTTAACTATAATTACACTTGAACACTTTTAAGTCTCTTTCTTATTACTTCTTTACTCGCTCACGTTCAACTTAAGATTAAATCTCGGCCCACCGTGCGTCTTATTTATACATCCATTGACCCAGTCTAGAGCACTCCAGAATATTCCCGGCCGTTCGTGTACAATTCCAGCCTAATCTAACCAGTCTGCTCAGTCCAGTGGCGTAACAGTATCTACCTCCTTATCTACTTTCATGGTTTTCAGCACTGATGTTTTGGAAGTATTCCAAATAGTTGCTAGTGACAACATGGTGCTTAATTGTTAGTTTCGTCTTCTTTGTCAGCACTAAATGTTTTAGCTCTCCCTGGATGTCTGACTGATAGTAGCACTGACCACCAGAGGGATACACTTATCACTCACTATGTCTGTTTTGCTTGGTCTGCTTTAGGCTAGCCTAGTTTGCTATTATTATTTGTCTTTTCCATTACTTATGGCATACTGACGAGATCATAAAAAGTTCGAAACCGGTCTATGTCTAGTGAGGAACTGACAAATGATCTTAGCTACCAAACAAGATTGCAGGTTTAATTAAATGCAGGTCGGGGCTTTTGTCCGTTGAGTAGTTGTTTCCTGCAAATTTTATTCAGCATCATGAACGAATGATGACAGAAGTTCCGTAAATAATGCTGCAACCAACTACTAAGTAACAACCACTATTATTTTTTGAGTTATCGCTAATTACCGCTTTGGTAAGCTTGGCTGCCTTACAGAACATATCAAAAATAAGAAATAGTGACATACGTCAAATTATAGTTTAAGGGGCTTAAAATAATGCCGCATAATTTAGAAGAAAATGTGTAGACCATTTTAATTTTCGCGAAAATGGGTAGGAACTAACAAAGAATCGCGCGGAACACCAAAGAAAATAACTGTTGACAAAGAAGACGGTAGTGGTAACAGAAAACTCACAATTAAGTATCAAATCATTTGTAACACGTTCAAAACATCGGCGCTTAGAACCCTGATAAAAAGAAGAATTTTTCCTTGTAATTTGTAAACTGTTGTACACACTCTTACATTTAGATCCTGCTCGTTAGATCCAGTTCGTAGGAATGAATTTTGTATAGCTGTTGAAAATTTAGTTGAAAAAGATCCGAACTACTTAAGAAATGTGTATTTTAGCGATGAGGCAACATTTCTACTAAACAGAAAACTAAATAAATAGCAGCTAGGTTATTGGAGTAATAGAAATCCTCATGTATTTCGCGAGCATCATACTCTCAAAAATTAAATGAGTATCTGCACAGCAACTACTTGAAGAGGAAATAATACCAAGAATTGAAGAAATAATTGACCAGCACCCAGCTGAATTAGAGCCAACGAAATATTTTTTCAACATGGAGCTCCTTCTCATTTTTCCAAATGAGTTAGAACGTATTTAGATGAACAGTTTCCTAATCGATGGATAGGTCAGGGAAGTCCAATTTTATGGCCAGCGCGATCTCCTGACTTATCTCCATTAGACTATTTTTATCGGGGCTTTATAAAATCCAAATTGTGTCATGTTCCACCCAGAAGAAATTTGAAAGAACTAAGCTATTACGAATAAGAGAGGTGAATGTAATAGTACTACGCAGAATACCTGGGGAATTTTTGAAAAGAGGTCGTCGTCGCCAGGAAAAAATGGGGGTCATTTTGAGCAACTACTTAAATAATGTTCCTTTAGATGTACTATTTGTTAATTTTATGCATTTATTTACATTCTGCAAATAAAAATGTGTACCTACTCAAATTTCATCGATTTTCAGTTGTTTTTATTCCAGTTGTCATTCGTACATTATTAGGTGTCCCTTCACCCCATTGTAAAATCCATGAAAGCAAATATGGAGGTATATGCGATATATAATGCCGCCATTTTGTTATACGTGTTTGGATTGACGTGAAATTTTGGTATGTTTCTACTGAAGAATAGGCCTTTAATCACACGCCTAAATTAGACGTTGAAGAACAAATCCAATATGGCAGCCAAGTGCAATCTTGACATTCCAATTTTCAATTTTCACTCAAAAGATCGCAAATCTAAGTAAGGATATGACCTCAAAATTAAAAAAAAGTCAAGCCGCTCAAAAATTAAAGCGGTGACAACTTACTTTTAGACTTCACTGTATGTATGTGTTTATACGGGTCTTTCATAAAACACGCACCGAACTAATGGTGGAGATTCATCATCTAACAATGCTGCGAAAAGTTCTTATGAACATGAGCCCAGCGATGCTTCATGGCTGAAATATAGGGTGTTCTTTCTTTAGATTTTCCAAACAACTTAAACTAATTATTTGAAATTTCTGCTGCTTAAGGACCTTATAGTAAGGTATATTTTGGCTATAAATAGACCTATCTACCTATTTCATAACTTTATTTTTCAACATAAAAAACTTGACACATCCAGCAGTTAATAAATATTTGTTATTTTGATTAATTAATTGATACCCAACAGAGACAGTTCAGTGGCTTAGTGTTTATATGCCAGGCTTGAGACCAAGGGGTCCTGGGTTCAAATCCTGGCAAGGGCATGGATGTATAGTGGCGTTATTAAAACACCGAGACGGTGGCACAGTTGGCTAGGGCGTTTTTGTGTGGCAGAGCACGGCTAGCCAATGTCTATCTTTCCTGAGTTCGAGTCGTAGTTACGGTATCTGGCAAATGTCGCAGGGAATGATTGTTGTTGTTGTATGTGTGTGTCTGTTCTGATTGAATGGTGGAATAGCAATGTGCTAAACTCCGCTAATATAAATGTAGTTAAAAAAACATTTTTTATAGGAGTATGTAATTCTGCATACAATTTTCTAAACGATGTTGTCATTCGAAGGGACTTAAAAAAATTAAAATTATAATACCTATATTTGTATTAAATTTCGTAATAAATTATGCGTATTTGTAAGAACAAATTACATATTTTTTTGGGGGATAAATGACTGGAGGTTATATCTCTCTTTCTTTTTAAATAGCAACCTCTAATTGTGATATTTTAAGATTACATTGGATATACTTACAGTTTATAGTTCATAATTAATTTAGTGGTTAGAAAAATGTAGTTAGGTGGTTTGGTACCACCTTTGGTACTTTGGCAATATCTTAAAGGATGAAGGTAAGAAAAATATTTATAATACCTGGGTTGACTCTGTGCAAAAGGAAACTCTCCATGTACTGTGGATTTTCCCCGGATCGTATTTTAGTCTTGTGTTTTTGCTTCTTGCTTGGTAGTAATATCAACCTCACCTAAAAGAAAATAAAATTATACATTTATCTTCTGCATAGAGGATCTTCACATTTATTTTTATTTGAACGATTACTTATTTTTAAATTCCAGAAATCACAGATCGCTCTTAACTAGAGCCCGGATCCCAATATTACATTGAGTATATTGTCGTCGAAAATTTTAAAAATATCGCGTCTATTTCTCTATCAAAGTACTGTGAAACGGTGGATAAATGTTTTCTCGGAGTTTGATGGCACAGAAGTTCGGTGCAATATTTATGAGAAAATATCGTTATGTAATAATCGAATACCACTCATAACATAGGCAGGAAAATGTGAAAGGATGTATAATTTTATGTAATAATATACAACCGAAAATGTATTGCTCGTAGACTGGTACCACAAACTCACTTTCTTAGAGAGATTTTTAGATTTTAGTTCTAAACATTCCATAAAAAACAAATTAAAACATCATCAACAACTTAAACTACAGAACAATTAATTTTTCAATCCCACAATTCCACAGTAAAATTTACAACTAAGAAAAAAAGTATCTAATAAAAATGTATTATAAATTACCATATATTAAAAATCTGTCTAAGAGTGTAAAGAAAGTACTGTCTACGGATCAAATTAATCTTGCATTCAAAAGTGAAATTACAATAAAAAAAAATTACTTTACAAATTTAAAAGTGAAAACACCAGAATAATTACAGTCAAATGTCATTTAATAAATACCGTGCAAGGATTGTGAAAAAAGTTATATAGACACTTAAAAACCAGAAAGAAAGAGCACATGAGAGACGTTAAAAACAAAAATAAAATAAACAGAACATCATTAGTGGAACACTATAAATGTCTAAATCACGAATTTAATTTTGATAAAACAACAAGAATAAGTAAGCAGCATAATCTTGAAAAAAGAAAATTTCAAGAAATGGTCAATATATGGAAGATTAAATCGGTTAATGCAAGGAAAGACATTGAAAACTTAAACGCATGTTATTTTAATCTTATTAATATATTAGGTAAAAAATAACTATTTTTAAAATGTATTAATTACAAAATATTAAACAAATATTGATTATTGCCAGTATTGTGAATAATCGGTTTTTCTCTTTTATCTATGATGGTTTTTATCCCTTCTCGTGTGTTTTTTGTACTTTAGCGTTAAGAAAGCATCTCATTCGTGTCATTACGAATACACACTGAAGTTACTATGTTTGTATCTATATATGATATATACATATGTTATATAAATACATAAGCGTAAAATCCTGCTTAATACCCATTGATTTTATTTACTTGTTTCCTGTTTTATATAATTTTTGTGGTGACCAGGAAAAACTCTTATTTTTATTATCATCACTGCATATATAGTTTTACTAACCCCCGGTATTATCAACATTTTAACACATTTAACTTAAAGAGAGTTTAAGACAAGAAAATTTATTACAAACAAAATATGTATAGATACCACTGTGGTTTGTAAAATTATGTTTAATAGCTATCGTATTTTAATCTCGATTTAAGTTGTGCTGGAATTGCTGGTAATACTTTTTCTTGTCACTAAAATTCCCTTTAAGTTAAAGGTCCCTTAAATATGTTGATTATACCGTGGGTAAATGTGATATTATATTGTTAAAATTAAATTTTGAGATGCTCTAAACAAGCGTATTTAAATATTTTTAATTATTGTTAATATGTTATTATTTTTAATATCTATTTGTGTGCATGTCTATTGTGTATGTATGTAGGTGCATACATCCGTTTATTTTCTTTTATTGTTTGTGCCACATGTTATATTATATACATATTTATTAATTTACATTTTCATACACATATTTTTCAATTTATATTTTTTATAATTCTATACATACATCATAATTTTATATCTTGTAGTACCCTGAGGATGGTAATAAAATTTACCGAAAAGTCGGCAAGTTGATGAAGTAGCTTTTCTCAAAATAAGGACCCTTATCCAACAAAACTTTTTCCAAGTATAATTTTATATTAACATTACTTATGTTAAATACACTACTTTTGCAAACCTTCCGAATATATTGATTTCTGAAAAATATTTAAGGTAATAATATGAATCAAAATCAAATCTTAAGGGGCCTAGTCAGGAAAAAGCTTCGGATAGCTGTGTCACTCTCTAGAAAGTTTTCGTACATGCGCCGCTGAATAATTTTACCCTTGACTATACCTTGACTGGACGTTTTCTTCACCGACTTCATTGAGATGCGATTCCCGATAGAGGTAACACTTCCTTGCTCCATTTTTAGTGACAAAGATACTTATTTAGAAAATTCTTTTTTAACCAAATAGTATGGAATAAAAGTTTGAAACTTGCTGAGCATAATTATGAAGATTCATTCTAGACGACATGTATGAATTTTACCTCGAATTTTACCAATTGATATCATAATTCAGGAGCTAATGACGTTCAAATTTCACTTATATTTACAGTATAAATTTTCCCTACATAAAGTGAAAATTAATTAAAATAGATATACATGTACCCTCTAGTACACTTTCAACTACTGATCCTCCAAATTTGGTGTAATTTGACCAAACCGTATGGAACAAATAAATTTTGAAAAATTACCTTACAAACACTGGTTCGATTAGCCCTCTTAAGTTCCGAGATTTTTTTTAAAAAGAAACTTAGCAAGTACTTCAGTTAATTTATGAACTACCTAGTATTATGTAGTTCATTCAAATTAATTTTTTTGGAAAAATAATTTGTTTTGAAATTTAGGACAGTACTCTTTCTGTGGACAGATTTGAAATGTAAAAGAGTTTTTAACCATCCTCTTTACCCTAAAAATTACAGACTGCGGGCATGTTTTAAACTGTTGTACAAAAGATGCGCACCCTTGTTTAGGGAAAGTTAAATACATCAAGATAAATACATAATATGCGAGTTATATGCATGAATCTTGATGTAAGAGATGCGCTAGATCATTGGATGAGAAGTGGTATCATTACCAATAATTTCTGAAGGATATATAGCTATTAATTAGGAAACATTACACTGAAATGTGCAAAAGTACAAGAAAGTAGACAACAATATTCTAGCAGAACAAATTGAATTTAGCACTCATAAAGTACCTAATGTACAATGAGCTGCTAAAGTATAAAATAAATTCACAAATCAAATATATTTAAAATATCCTCGGACAGGTCCAAGAAAATTTTGAACGTGTAATAGTTTCTCTTATGAGGAGTCCACAACGCTCGGTTAGATAGCATGAAGGGGCTTTAAATTTAAAGAAAACCAGTGTTAAAATGTCATCCCTATAAATTGGCACTCGTTCAAGAACTTAGATAAACAAAATCGACTTAAATTTTATAGACAATAATTAGATCTTACTGCTGGTGAACCTAAGTTCAAAGATTGTCTGTTTATGAGCGACGAAGCCCATTTTCACCTTAACGACGTTAATAAACAACAGAAAACCCACGTCAACTTCACTAACGACCACTACACGCAGCGAACGTAACTGTTTGGTGTGCGATATCAGCCACAGGAATTATTGGCCCCCATTTTTTTTAAGAGAACGGGCAAACCGTAACAGCAACATCTTAAAGACAATCAGGTCTATGATGTACTTTCTTATGTTATTATAACAGACCTGTTAACACTCTTATCCAATCAAAAACCGCCTTTTTTGAAAAATCTCTATTTCTGATTGGCTGTAACTTTTAAAAACCTTGTTATTATAACGTAAGAGGATACATCATAGGCTGTTATGAACAACTTAATGGTAATTACTGATTTCAGCAGGATGGTTAAATGAGCCACGACTAGCGCCCGACTTTTTTATGTGGGGATTTTTAAAAAAGTCGTGTATACAATACTAGACCTTTAAGATCTCAAACAAAACATTGCAAATGAAATTGAAGCAATTCCACTGGAAATGTTAGGCAGAGTGATGGATGGTTTTATGAGACGGCTAGAAGAATACGTAGTAGAAGAAGAAGGCCGCCTACGCGATTCAATTTTTAAGTAAAAAAAACTTTTCTGTACTTTTTTTATGTTCAACCAAATACCGTTAGTGCATTTTGGACTTCCTTTTACATAAACACAAGATACACTTGATGCTAGTATACTGGTGGCCGATTGCAAACGAAAACAACTTGAGAAACATTGCATACTTCTCAAACTGGGAATAGCAAGCACGTGATCAAAAGACAAATCAGCATTAACTTCAAACTGCTACAAAACAGCAATTCGTAGATAGACCAAGATATATTAATGACAAGGAAAAAACAGATTTACAAAATCAAAGCCAGGCGGATATTTGAAGAAAGTTGATCAAAGCGTAATTTTTAGAACCCAAAAACAAGACATACTTATATAGAAATAGAATAGAACATCAACATATCTTAAACTAGATATAAGGAAATCCTAAAATGGGTACTGACAACGAATAACGAAACACAATATGGAATAGTTTCGCAATGAAAGAAGCGGCATGTGAAACACCCCGTAGATCAAGGTCACCGCTATCTCCGGGACAGGATATCGAAGTGGACAAAAATGGTAAAAGGATTCTTAAAAAGCGAGAGGTCAAACAAAACGCAAAAAAGAACTTAAAAAGGAATGAGAAACCCAGTTATAACCAACATGGCAGGAACAAGTGGAGGGTCAACTCTACAAAAAACAAAAAATGCTTCCAATATAACTTCTTCTAGCACATCCCTATTTTTCGTATTTCGTACTGTAGAGAGGGGCATTCCCAGCAACAACAAACGTGATTCTATTCGACGTGTGATCACACACGGAGGATATCCGTGAGTGGTTTATAGCCATTTATAAGTGGGCATACACATATACACACAAACATACACCAATTTTGTTTTGTGTGAAAAATATTTATAATGATTAGTACTACACTCCATGCTAGGAAGGAACTAGATGACATTAAAGAAAGTTCAGGTATACATGAATACTAAATTTTAAATGGGTCGTTTTGCAGAATTCTAATTTTATCCAGAGATGATCCAGGCCCTTTCCTAAACAAACTTTTTCAATTAAACATAGTTTAAATTTAACCAAAGTTAGATCAATTTCACAGAGGAATAAAGTTTGAAAGGAATACAACCTTAGTAAAATCGGCCGATATAAAAGTTTAAACTGACTGATTTTGTCGTTTGAACAATTCTTCTCCATAACTAATGAGGATTTTAAAACATTTTTTTTTAATTCCATAGAATTTTTTAAAATCTATCATCGTTCTTATTATTTTAAAAATATCTTTTGTTCGTTTTTCAACGAGTAAAATAATTACTAATTTTTATTTATTTTTCATTCCCCTTTTATCCAAGTAGGTAGATTTTTCATAGGTAGTGCATTAGGTATTGAAATGATTATTTTTAGGAAAGTTACAATTATATATATGTATAGGTATATGACATCAGCTCTATTCAAAATATATTTCATTTAATTTAAATAAGGAAGTTTAGTCGACTTTGTTTACTACTGTAAAACAAATACATTAATTATTAATCTTTTTTGACCCGTTATGTTACTACAGAATTAGGTATGTGTTATTTATCTGTATTCTTTCATAAAATTAATAATCATGGTCGACGTCGCACTCTCGCGCATTTTTGACTCTTATTTTTAAATTGTCTTAAAATGTTCATATCGTAGTATTACTCCACAGGAATTTTTATTTCGTTTAGATTAAATCGCTTTATAGGATAAAATAGCAATCAAAATTTCAAATATGTAAATTGGCGCCAAAACACGAGCCGCCAAGTCACTATCTACTATGACGTCATTCTTGTAGTAGACAAACTAGCGCAAATAACGCTCGGTATCGTTTTTTTATTTATCATATCAAATAATGAGTTCCCAACGTTATACGTGGTGTTTGGTGCCGAGCTGGAAAAGTACAAAGTGTAAAGATACCACATAAGTTGTTTATAAAACTGCCAGATGATATTAAAATGAGAAAGACTTGGTTACAACTTGCCAGAGGAGACCAAAAATTATTATCGAGTAAAAATATACTATATTTTTGTGAGAATCACTTTGATGTAAGTATTATTTTGTCTTATACATTCAGTGGCTTTGAACTTTACAACTAATGTGAAGTGAAGTCTTTCACATATCTGTCATGTTTGTAATTTTGAGGTTATGTTGAAGATTGTCTAATAAATAATGTTATTACGTACATTATGCACACTTTTATAAAATAAGTACCTAGTTATCTTTAAAATTAGAAGTAAACAAATATTATATATTTACACAGATGTATTAATGTTCCTAAATTCGGCAGAACAAAAATCGGGATTAGTCGCAATAAATTTAGCCAACATTATTGGGTCAATACTTGGTAAAATCTTACTGTCCGTTTTTAAGAAATCGCCCTCCATCATTAATAATTATAAACTTGAAAAAACAACACGAAATCAGTTCAAATATTCACAAAGCAGTCGCAATAAGACAGTCGTAGGTTTTGCTTACTACAAGAGTGACGTTACATTTAAAACCATCATGGCGGTATCGTTTTGTAACATATCGTTCAGATACTAAAAAATTTGCAATTTTAATATTGAAATAATCACTTCCCTTGAAACCGGAAGTGATAAATACTTTTATATCAAATAATGTCTTCTTATTTGTGTATTGACTACATATATCATTTTTCTAAGTTAAAAAAAGAAATAGGATGAACCATATCCCAGTGACACCCGGTATATATAATAATACATGTTTACATGGAGCGAACTCTAATTGTGCAAAAAGGAGAAAAAATCGAAAAGTAAAATATTTGGAAGTAATCCATCTAAGATGAAACGAAGATATAATTAATATAAAAAAAACTGCTACCAATTATTTGGGGATCAGAACTTCCTCACCGTAGTAAAACGCGACGGGTGGTGAAGTTTATAATAAAAGTAATTTTTGACGTTTCAAAAAGTCACATTGGTGGAATGTCACTAATATTTTAAAATTAGAAATGTCAAAAAATGTTGACATGTCAAATTGATGTTTCAAAAATGTCACTAATATATTTTTTTGATATTTCAAATTTTAAGAATCGATTTTGCTCATCAACGACATCAATCTCTTCCTTGACCTCTAGAATGTGTGTACCAAATTTGAAAGCTTTATCTCAAAAACTGTAGCTGCTATCGCGACAGACAGATACACAGACAGACATTTTTTTGTCTGTTTTGTGTATCGTCATAATTCGTCGAGAATCGTCCAGAAATGCAAAATTCCTTTTACTATATATATTTCTTGTAGAGTCAATGATTGGATATTGCATGGGGTTATGGGGAGGACTATATAATAATATATTAAAAATTTTACAAATATCTCAAAAGAGCATTTTAAAAATAATTAAAAAAAAAACTTTATTTTTCTACACAAATATATAAAGAGGCAAACGTTTTCAATATAAAAAATCGTTTTGCTTATCATTGTTTATTACATATATTTGACACAAACTCCGTATCAGTTCATATTAGATATGAAACTAGATTCATAAAAAATAATTCTATGGAGACACCATTTGTTAAAAAAAGCCATATAGAAATGTTTATTTCTATCTTGGCTCCAAATTATTTAACTTATTACGAATCCACTTAAAAGACGTAAAAAAGTTTAGTAAATACAAAAATGACATAAAAAAATTATCTTAGATAATCTTGATCAATATAATAAATTAAAAATTTAAACAGAAATTTTATTTTATTAGAGAAAATATAATATAATCAATATATTTAGATTGTTACTACATAGTTTACTTGTTTGAGTTACTATCACTAATCTAGTTATTAATATTAATAATCTACCTACCTGTCACATAATTTGTAATATTTATTTGTAATATTATGTAATATTTATTTGTAATATGTATACTATTGTATTAGAAAAGTTTTTAGACCGACTTATTAATAGTTAGAAAAAGTCTTGTTGGGTAAGGATTCTTATTTTGAGAAATGCTACTTCATACTATTGTATGTTATATCTTATGCCTCACCATAATTCACTCTTCATAATTATTAATTCACATTTTTCTCAACTCATTCCGTAATTATGATGAAATATTAAAAAAATATATACAGGGTGTCCCAATCAGAAGTAGGCACCCTGAATAACTTTGGAGTTAAAAATATTTTGAAAAAAAGTGGTGAAACACGTCGATCTTGTTTCCAAGGGGGACATATTTTAATGTAATACTTGTATATATATATATCATCATCCCTCCACCCTACACGGCCACCCCCTCAAAAAATTCAAAAGGCAAGGGGGGTCGAGTGATACATCTTTTGAAAGGTCTTGCAATTCCCTACATAACTGTGTATTTTTTAAAACTTTTGTCGATTCGTTCTTAAGGAAAATAATTTTATTTTTGATGATTACACACAATCGAAATCGTTTAAGAAATCTAAAATACACGACACTGGGTATTGGAATTTATAAAAAAACTATATTTTTTAGTGCTCTCAAATCAACACGAGTTTCTTCGACAAAAAACACTTTCCTTGTCCGTTTAGTTTTAGAATAATAAAAGACTCATAAGTATTTGATAGTTCTTGAACATTACTTTGTTCACAACCAATTTTAAATCGAGATGCATTTTACCAGAGTGAGTTCTCAAAATGGTTTATACCCTTCAGGAGAGAATAGAAATTGTCAGCATTTATTTTAAAAACGATAATTGTGCTAGAGCTACGGAGCGCATATTCAATAGAAATCACCCAGATAGAAGGGTTGGTTCTCAGTATGTTTTACAATTATTGACAAAATTTATGGAAACAGGTACTGTAGGAAACAAAAAGCATGAACCTCTACGACCGATTAGGAATGAAGCAGTCGAAGTGGCAGTTCTGGGTCATTTGCAGATGGATAATACTCAATCTATCAGGAAAGTAGCTGAGGCTTCCGGTGTATCAAGAAGCAGTGTTCATCGAACTGTAAACTCCCACAAATTTCATCCATATAAATTTAAATTGGTATACGAAATAAACGAAGATGATCCCGATCGTCGGCTTGAATTCTGTGAGATTTTTAGTGAACAATTAAATGGCAATGATAATCTACTGTACAATACGTGTTTTTCTGATAAATCGACATTTGAGTTAAATGGGGAGGTAAACAGGCACAATTGTAGGTATTAGAGTGAAACCAATCCACATTTGTTTATGGAAACTCATACCCAAAGGCCTCAGAAGTTAAATGTTTGGGCTGCATCTTAGGGGATCACATTTTCGGGCCCGGGCCGTTTTTTATTCCTGACAATTGAAATGGCGAAAGGCACCTCAATCTGTTAGAAAATAACATCGACCCAATGATTACCCAAGTCCTCGAAGAAGACGAAAATCTTTTAGAGGGCGAACTGTTTTTTCAACAGGATGGGGCATCCCCACATTTTGCTATAGCAGTCCGTCAATTTTTAGATAATTGGTTTCCTGAGAGATGGATTGGAAGAAGAGGTCCTGTGGAGTGGCCCGCTAGGTCACTCGATTTAACTCCCTTTGATTTTTTATATTTTTTGCAACAAAACCCGCATCTCTGGAAGAGTTACGAGAAAGAATTGTTCGAGAATACCGTTTATTGACTCCAAATGTGTTCAAAAATGTTCGTACCGAATTTCAAGACAGATTATACTACTGTATGGAAGTCGGTGGGGGTTATTTTGAACAATACATATGATAATTTAAACTACTTTTATTTTTATTTTCCGAACCTAAAATAATGAAACAATTATTTCTCAGGAATGAATCGATAAAAGTTTAAAAAAATACACAGTTATGTAGAGAATTGAAAGACGTTTCAAAACATGTATCACTCGACTTCCTTTGCCATTTGAATTTTTTGAGGGGGTGGTCGTGTAGGGGGTAGAGAGATGATAATAGGTATACAAGTATTACATTAAAATATGTCCCCCTTGGAAACAAGGTTGACGTGTTTCACCAATTTTTCAAAAAATTGTTATCTCCAAAATTATTCAGGGTGCCTACTTTTGGTTGGGACACCCTGTATGTATATGTATATTTTTTCCAATTCGGGTTGTTATGAAATACACAAAACAAGTATTTTGTGCTTTCGTCTCAAATTGATGGTAATATATAAAATAGGTTACAAAATATAATAAAATACATTGTCAACCTATATTTTATGTACCCATACTTTGAATAAATTTGAATTTAAATTTTTAAAGATTATATACGTCGCATTAAAATAAACTTGATTATACTGCAGTGTAATACTTTTATTAGAAGGTTCAAAACATAACTGCTTTGATATGTACCTATAAAACGTAACACAAACTATTGTATTTCCAATAATTTTTAAAATACTTTTCTCTCCAAGTTGAACTTGAATCTTGAAATCGTTAATTTTTTTATATTGTGTACATTTTGGTCGAAAATATAAACAAATGCATCATTTTCTGTTAATTTTTACATAAGTGTAATATTACAGGATGTTTTTAAAGAAATAGAACAAAGAGGAATAAATTTAAGTGTTTTAGAAGAAAACACAGGCACACAAAAAAATTCTGTATTTTGAATCAAAATTATATTTCCTTATGTATTTTGATGTGCTGAAACAGAATCTGGCCACGAAAATTTCGGCTACTGCGTTAATTTTTAGCTACGGGACATTTTTAGCTAGAGATAGGATAAAAATCACCTTTTTTTTAAACAAAAAAAATTACAATTTTGTTAGAAAATTTTTTGTCTAGATCATCGTAATCTACGTTTCCTTGGGTACTACACATGATTTTAACATCAAAATAGCCTTTTTAGCAGCTGTAAACTGTCAAACCGCAAATTGTAAAATTCCAAAATTTGTAAGAAATGCTTCTTCTATGTGTAAAACTATATCACTACCAACGTTTTCGAGGGTGCTAAATATGATTTTGACATCTAAATAGCATTTTTGGCAGCTGCCAACTGTCAAACTGTCAATTACAGCCAATTGCTAAATTCCAAAATTTAAAAAAAAAAAATTTGTAAAACTTTTTCACGATCTACGTTTTCGACGGACTCAACATGACTTTGACGGTTATTGTCAAAGTACTATTGAAATGTACAGATATATATATAAATACCACAACCGAATCATATTTACTGATTTCGAAAAAGAAATTAATAATAAGTTTTTTTGCATGCCACTCAAATTATTTATCTAGAATTTCGAATATGAGAGTTGGCAGTTTGACAGTTGGTAGCTGCCAAAAAGGCAATTTTGATGTCAAAATCATATTTACCACCTTTGAAAACGTTGCTAGTGATATAGTTTTACACATAGAAGAAGCTTTTCTTACAAATTTTGGAATTTTACAATTTGCGGTTTAACAGCTGACAGCTACCAAAAAGGCTATTTTGATGTCAAAATCATATTTAGCACCCTCGAAAACATTGGTAGTGATATGGTTTTACACATAGAAAGCTTTTCTTACAAATTTTTGAAATTTTACAATTTGCGGTTTGACAGTTGGCAGTTACCAAAAAGGCTATGTTGATTATAAGAATTATATTTAGCATCCTCAAAAACGTTGGAAGTGATATAGTTTTATACATATAAGAAGTCTTTCTTACAAATTTTGGAATTTAACAATTTGCGGTTTGACAGTTGGCAGTTGCCAAACAGGCTATTTTAATGTCAAAATCATATTTAACACCCTCGAAAACGTTGGTAGTGATATTTTTTTTTACACGGTAGTGATACAGTTTTACACATAGAAGAAGCTTTTCTTGCAAATTTTGGAATTTTACAATTTATAGTTTGACAGTTGGTAGTTGCCAAAAAAGTTATTTTGATTATAAAAATTATATCTAGCACACTCGAAAATGTTGGAAGTGATATAGTTTTACACATAGAAGAAGCCTTTCTTACAAATTTTGGAATTTTACAATTTGCAGTTTGACAGTTGGCAGTTGCCAAAAAGGTTATTTTGATGTCAAAAGCATGGAAACGTAGATTACCATGATTTAGACAAAAATAATTGTCTAAGAAAATTGTAATTTTTTTTGTTTAAAAAAAGTGATTTTGACGGTATCTGTAGCTAAAAATGTCCCGTAGCTAAAAATTTACGCAATAGCCGTAATTTTGAAGGTCATATTCGGTTTCAGCACATCAAAATACATAAGAAAACATGGTTTTAATTTATAGTATAGATATTTTTTTTGTGTGCCTGTGAAATGATTAGTGGTTTTTAATCGCGGCGCATCCGCCATAAGTATAAATCAATTTCCAATGTCCCTTACCTGCGTGTGTGTGGGTTGACCACGATCCCTACTAGGAATGTCACGAGCCTGTAGTACATGTACAGTCATTTTTCGCATGGGTGCATCGTAGAGCAAAGCGATTTCCAAGTGGCCGCATTTGCTTACTAGCTGAGTTTCGGGATCAGAACCGCCACACGACATCAACTCGCTTCTTTCTTCAACGTCGGTATTCATAACGACAATGCACTGCAAAAAATATGGCTTAAAAATGTTTTTTTATATTATCTGTTTGTTTTTTATTTCAG
Source organism: Rhamnusium bicolor (assembly GCA_029963845.1). Lineage (NCBI taxonomy): Eukaryota > Metazoa > Arthropoda > Insecta > Coleoptera > Cerambycidae > Rhamnusium > Rhamnusium bicolor. The sequence continues at coordinate 530,960 of JANEYF010001325.1, forward strand.
TTATAAAACTATATTTTTTATGTCCCTGTGCTTTTTAATTAAAGCAATAATAATAATAATATAAATATTTTTTTATTAAAAAAAAAAACAACCTGATAATAATTGTTTAGTTATTTTTGAAAACGAGAATAGTGTACTTAAAAGTTGTAAAAAGCATTTAATTTAAATGGATATAGTTCTATGATTAATAATTAATGAGGCGATTGTAATAATCTGAGACTTAAGAATATACTATGTTCTTTTCAGATTGAATTGTGGCTTTTTCATAAAAAAGAGCCAAGAAAATAGTTATCAATTGCTTTAAAGGTAATCATTATGCTGCGCGGAAGACAGATATAAATCCAATAAACCTGCATCCGTAGCTACGTAGTATGGTGGAAAATTTGTATATTTGTAAGTTTGCATTTTCGTTGATTAATTTATTTTTATCTAAAAATGGCGTGCTATTAGGCTCCAAAATCAGTCATACGTAGAAATATAATTATCAAGCACTAATACAATTTTTTATAAACTTTCCCCGCTGCCATTACTAGTTCTGTAGACTTTGTATTCGAATCATCTTTGCTGAAACTGACATTAGTTGCATTATTTACAAATACGTACTGTATTATTTTAGATTTTCTTCATGCACATATTTTAGTTCTACGAGTAGCCATTAATCATAAGAATTCTATGTATTCTATGTATGTCAATATGTATTTGTTTAATACACTGTGCACAGAAAATTAAGGATATTGGAAAGTAACACTTGAATATGTCTTTTTTTTATCGCATGCTTGTTTTCTCTAATTTTCGAATAAACTCAATTAATTTTCAATCTGCAGTTAATTGCATTCAAGGTATTTGAAACGTACTCTGTAAAATTTTTGAATAAATATGATCTTCAAAACGATGTTCTACTTTGCTCCCATGCCATTTAAAATGTTAATGATGGGTTCCACCACCGATTCAATCTGGCTTGCGCCAAGTCGGAAATACCTATGTTTGAACATAAAATCGACGGGTCCAAGCGTTTTTCGAAAAAATGAGCTTAAATTAATAGAAACACGCCTGTTTTGTTTTCGGTGGTCCATCCTATATAGTGTTTTCTGATTCCCCTATACATTAAAATAAATATAATTAATATTCACTTACGTCTCTATTGCTGTTGTTGTCTGTTGGCTCAATCTGTGCCGATGTATCGACTTTTTGATAATCGATTCCCTGATTGTCTATTTTTGTTTCTCTTAAACATGTTGGGGACCTGAAAAATTCAAATATACTGATATGAATAAAAACCGCAACACCTAGCATTAGCTAAGCAATTTATTTGAATTTGTTTACATAAAATGTACTTCAATGTAACAAAGAAATGATGGTAGTATTTATGTACAAAAAGTGTATATTTCGAAGTCTTCTTCGTAAAAATTAATAAATTCCTTTCAGTTCTGCATCAACACTTCTGTCGCAAAAATTATGATTTTTTCCAAAACCCTCGACAACACTGGTAAAATACTTATTGGGCGTAAGTTATTAATACTGATTGCATCAAGTTTTTTTAGGTAGCGGTACTACTCGTGAAATTTTCTACAAATCTGGAAAAACGTTATGCGTTAGGCAAAAGTTAATTATATCTGTTAAGAATGATAGTATAAATGGAAACACAGCAATAGCATATCGATATTTATTTGATTTGCTCCAGTAGTCTGCGTCTTTATTTCAAGCAAATATTTATAAACCACAATTTCAGAAACCATTTCAAATTTAAATAAAGATGTAACGTTAGAATGTAAATTACTGGTATAAAATTGTAGAAAATCAATATTGGGTGTTATATTAAACCCCTGCATGTTGCAAAAATGATTATTTATTTGATTTGGCTTGTTTAAATTTTCAGGTAGTCCATTATATAAATATAAATATATATTTTTTCACGTAGGTAGGTTAATCCTATATGAGTAATTATTCATGGTAAGGCAAACAGAAAATTTTTTTATGAGAATTTTTCTGTTTGCCTTACCATATATTTTTTCGTAGGAGCTCTAGTTTTTGAGATACAATATAACAAATTTTGGTCTGATAAAATGCAAAATTAGTGAAATAATGGTGTATTCAGAGACCAAAATAGTATATTCTTACCTAAAATTAGGGTCTAAATAGCCCTGCTGGGTATTCCCCATGACCATAAAACCCAACCATCAACCACGTGATGCCCCCCCATTAAATAATTCATGCTGGCTGATAGTTGCCGGTGTCACCGCCCACATTCTACAGTTCAGTTTGGTATTCAGTTTGGTACTGAGTTTTCGTGGGGAAATACGTTGTATAAAAACTATGGCTTTCACAAGCAGACGTAACTGTGTGAATCATCCAGACGTTTTTTGTTACACATGTGATAAGTACACTTTGAAAGAAAGTAAAAAACGTGTTTCTGACTTTGCGAAAAGGGCACATCTGGCTTATTTTGGCGTCTAGTTAGGGGACCAGTATAAATGCTGGACTCTACATTTCGTATGTAAAACATGCGTTGAACATTTGCGACAGGGGACAAATGGAAATAGGAAGTGCCTAATGTTTGGAATACCAATGGTTTGGCGGGAACCAAAAAAACCATTTTCCTCCTTGAACAGCAAGGTGGTTATATGAAATATCCCTGTTTTTTATGTCTTTTGGACAGCAGAGCTAAGAATGAGCTAGATTAAGAGAATATGGCCTGAAAGGAAAGTTATGGTTGAAGGAACATACAACGTCATCAACGAACCATTGGTTGAGATAGACAAAATCATCCTTCTACCCTTGCATATCAAACTGGGGCTTATGAGGTACATGGTGAAAACATTGAATCGAGATGGAACTTGTTTTGGCTACTTGTCACATACATTTCTAGGGATTAGCAAAGAAAAACTGAAGACCGGAATTTTTGATGGTCCTCAGATAAGTTAGATCCACATTTCACAGAATCAATGAACGAGGTTGAGTCTAATGCCTGGTGTCGTTTGTTCAAGTAGTTAAAAATTTTCTTGGAAAGCATAAGGCAGAAGATTATGTTGAATTAGTGGAAGATATGCTTTCCAATTTGAATAAGCTCGGTTGTAACCTTCACAACAGTATAGATCGTTTTCCAGAAAACCTAGATGATTTTAGTGAAGATCGGGAGGAAAGATTTAACTGGGATATAAAAGCTATGGAAGAAAGATATCAAAGAAGATAAGTTATCCACATGTTGGCCGACTACTGCTGCAGTCTTCAGCAAAACTGGTCTGGTAAACCTCATACAAGGAAATCTTATAAAATAGAGTTTTTAAGTGATGATTGATCAATATATATATATATATGTATATATATATATATATATATATATATATATATATATATATATATATATATATATATATATATATATATATATATATATATATATATATATATATATATATATATATATATATATATATATATATATATATATATATATATATATATATATATATATATATATATATATATATATATATATATATATATATATATATATATATATATATCTATTTTATGAAATAAATATCTTACTACGTATTTTCTGGCTTTTTTTAGCAAGTAGTTGTAGTAAATAGTAATAACCTGAAATGTACATAAAATGGCACCATTTCATAGTTTAATTAGCAGATTATTCTGTGTACTATTATCACAAGAATCATGCTGAAGATAGATAAATATTATAAAATAGATAGCCATAAATAACTGTTATACAACATCAATAATTGATCGCCTTGTACGTCGTAAACAAAACAAAATGGATTTGATTAATGCCTTTAACCTATTCGTGTTAATAGTACGAATAATACCACATACCACAGTATTAGCTACATAGACCAACCATCCATCCTCATACAATTTTTTTGAAGAAATTGACATAACATAACATAAAACAACTCCCAAACCAAAGCCGGAGCTGCTCGAATGGGGATAACACACTTAAGACATACGCGGACACACAACCAATCCCCGTCGACTTTGTCACAATCGAAGCCGGGATTTAAACCCGGGAGTCGATAAGTAGTAAACCTGCTACGTTTATCACTTAACGCCCTGTCCCGCTGCGCTACCGAGCTAAATATAGCTTTTAAAAATATAACCAACCAGTACGCTTTATTAATAATAAAAATAAACTGATATTTGGGATAAATGTGGAGCCCAATAGAAATGCTCAAATTGCCAATGTGGGAAAAACATAGAGGAACTTTAAAACTCGCCTAGGAGAACATCTAAGGTCGTATAAAAGCAATGCTAGGGATTCACATTATGAGGAAAATACTGGTTTTATCCACTACATGTACAGAATAAAGGAAAACTATTAAATACACTTGAAGAACTAGAAATCTATAAATTGACAAAATCAAATTACACTTCATTATTCCTTTCGATATGAGCAATATCGCAAGCTACCAGTGCTCTGTGAACGAGGCATTGTGGTCGTTACGTAATCGCATGGCAACCGTTCTAATGGCACCACCTTGCCGTCCATCTACGTCAACCGAATGTTTCATTCGTCTTGTTCAGTTCTCTCGCCCGTCGGTTACTTTCTACTATTTTATTTATTAAATCTTCCGTAAAAAATAGCTCAAAAACTTCTAATGCCCAAGAATTTTTGTCAATATTTGGAGAAGGGCCCGCAGTGTTTTCATACACATGAATTTGGGGAATACATTCACGTGAAAAAGTCCAATTACATTCGGCAGGTTCCGACGGAAGCTTATTATCAGTAAATTGTTGAGGAATATCGTCCACAAAATCGGGCAAAGACACTATAAAATTTCATTTCATCGTCAGTTTTATCTGAACTCTCTCCATTACTAAAATAATCCAAATATTCATCTTTCTCCCTCATTATTTCATTAACATATTCTCCAGCTATTGGATAATATTGCTCGTTTCCGTTGAAGCATTTTGAAATCAGACAACATACCAACTAACAGAAATCAGTGCGAAATGCAAATATTCAAGACGATTATGCAGCGCCTATTCCCTTGACCTATCATGGGCCATAAATAATGAAGTGGATGGATCATTGACGTTTTAGTACATCCCAATACAATATAGAATATAACAAATAAATTGAAAATTATCGCATGACAATTGCTCCACATGAAAAATGATTTTGTAAAATTTCGTCAACCGTTCAGTGGGCACAAATTGTTTTGGCCGTGATAACACGGCAATCGTATCGAGAGGGTTAAATGGTCAAGTCAATTTTAAATCAACACTATTTTCAATTATTTATGAACTGGCAACTATTAAGCTCCTGTATATTATATTTAACAGAACATCTACAAAACTGACTATACACTGATGTCTATGAATGATTGCTATCCTAATCTGTTAAGAATAAAACAATCTAGTCATTCATTTATACTTTATCTGTAGACAGCCGCATTGATAAGTTTTTAAAACGTGTTTGTTTGCTGTTGTTATTAATTTGTTTTTTATATTTTTTATTTGTTTATATAATATAGACGTAGTCAACTGTTTGTTTATTTATAATTATCACTGTAGGTATCTAAAAAAATTTAATATATTTATTGTATAATGTGCAACAATGTCATTTGTAGCTTTTGGCCTGAAGATGATTAACGGTTAATAATAAACAAGCTTTGAGAGAATAATAAGTCTTATAGCAAGTATTTATTTTATGCCACCCGGTAGCTGCCCATAGTTCTCATAATATGTGCTACGGCCAGCAACCCTAAAATCTTTTAGGCGGGACCCTAAAATAGGTAGTAGTGCAACGAAGGTCAACACGATAAGACGCCTGCATTATATAAACTGTGAAAATCACTTTTTGTAAAAATTAATTTTGTTCATCTTGATTCATTTAAGTATTCTCGGTTTCATTTCTCCTGTTTTTCTTTTCTCAGTACTGGTAAAATGAAATAATTGTGTTTTAGATGAGTGCGTTTTATTTACCGCCCTACAGTCTTTTATTTAAATCGTTATTATATATAACACTCTCAAATTCCAGTAGCTTATTCATTTTCAAAAAGATACTAAAGCGTTTCCTAATTGAAAAAAGCTTTTACGACATCAATGAATTCTATTTCGCATCACCTTTTATTTTATTTGTTTATTAGTCTGTTTCTTGTACACGCAGTGATTTATTGTTACTTACATTATTATTTTATCAGTATTATACAGGGTGTCCCACGACGAACTGCGGCGATCGATATCTCGAAAAGTAAACTTTGGAAATTTTTGAAAATTTGGTAATAAACTAAAGTCGACGGGGGCAACTCGGCTAAAATATTTTCAAGATGGTGGCACTTTCGGTTATACCGGAAGTAGATGTCAACTTGCTTATTTTAAATGGGACAACCTATATATTATTACATTTCTGGATTGTATGCAAAATTCTAGACCGATTTTGTGTATCATATCCTATACCCAAGTCTCTCCGTTTTTGACATATTTCAATTCTTATGTCAAAAATGACGTTTGCAGGCACTAAAAGAATTATCAATTTTTCCTATAAGGAAGCCTTTACTGTGTCATAATTCCCAAATATGACTTTCTAATATTAGTTACATTGTTAAAAATATTACAGTTTCGTAATAAACATTTTCTAACATTTCGTGTTAAATGCTGGAAAATTGGACATGGTCTTTCTGGAGATGTTTATATAAGGTTTTTATTTTATCTTCATTTAGTTTTTCTTGTCTTTCTTTGTCGGTGGTTTAAATGACATAAAGAAATATACGGCATAAATTAGACAACCTTCAAACCAAAGTCGAAGCTGCACGGACAGGGTTAAGCAGTTGAAAAAGAAACGCGAACACACACAACCAAACTCTTCGATTTTGTCAGAACCGAAACCGGAATTTGAACCCGGAAGTCGATAGGCAGTAAACCAGTGACGTTTGTCACTTAATGGTTTGGCCCACTGCCCTACCGAGCTAAGTCATATGTATTTGTAACAAAATAATTAAAAATGTCCGAGAATCCCTTAATTTCATGGAGCCACTGTCTATACGACCTTCTTCATTTAAATGATAAGATATTATTTAATTTTTTCTTGCATCTCATTAGTTACCTTAATTTCGACACTTCATCACCGTAGTATTATAATATACTGTCTCCATTTTTTAATATTTTGAAGGTATGTGCACCAAAATTTTTGTTAAAAATACTTTTATTACATAAGTGAGTCTACTGGATACTTTCTTTTGCTTAAAATTCATAACCTCAAAAATAGATTAATTCCATATCCTCGAAATTTTCAGCATATAAATTTAACTTGAAGAACAAAATGAGCCAAGAAAGTTAAACCTTCAAACTGTCAAAGTGGAATTTGGGAGTGAGTACTTTATAAAAATAAAATCTTGTTTACTTATTACACTTATCAGTTCAGTTCACTTCTGGACATTGATGATGATAAAATTAAATTCTCCCAAGCATTGTAAGTACCTATACCCTTTTTCTTGTTAAACAATCCAATAAAATAAACTATGTGATTTTAGGAACCAAAGAGAAAATTTCGAATTTACAAGATTCAGGGCCGATTCTAGCAGGTGACAAGATAGTGCACGGCAAGTGGGAGGCCGTTTAGGAGGGCGCGGCGGCCAAAAAAATCAAAGGTCCTAAAAATTCTAATAACTAAGAACTAAACTAAATAGTGTGCCTAGAAAGATTTTATCGGCTCCAAAAGATGCCTCTGCTGTAGAACTGCGCAACTAACAGACTTACTACATACTTTCTGAACCGTCTCTTTTAGCATAGGATTATTATGGTTGAGTAAAGTAAATTTTAAAATAAATTTTTTTTTGCAATTTTAGACATCGCGATTAATTCAGTAGAAGAATGCTATTCATTGTTCAGTGTTTTGGTAACTCTAATATTTAAAAAAATGTTGCATGGATTTAGATAATATATTTCATGTAACTGAAAACTGAGGATAATAATACTAAAAAAAGATTTAAATGTTGGAATATATTCCAGAGGAAGTAAGGGACTTTTACAATGTGGTACTGAAAATTCAAGACAAGGAAAAATCTACACCAAAAAGAGGAAAACTAGATCGTTATAAGGAACGTAAAAAAAAGAGTGAAAAGTAATTCACCTGATTTTTACCGAATAGAATATATTTTGTTTTTATAAATTTATAATGACCATTATTTTCATGTTTTATCCTATACTAAAATTCAATAAAAATTATGAAAATTACGTTGTTTTAAATCCAGTGTCGGTGTTCACAAAATTTTCAAAAAGCTACTAAATTCATGAGTTTGTTCTATATCCACAAATATTTTTGGAAATTTTACGAATATCATTTCTAGTATAGAATTTTAAGTTATTCTGAAAAAAATCTCTCATGCCTGGAGAATCAATTACATTGCATCAAAACATCTTGGTATTTAAAATTTGGTATACAACTTTTCTTGAACTTCGTCGTTCATTTCTCAAATCTAATATTATTAGACGTAGAACATAATACTACGGGACGACTTATTGTCAGTTACTCTAATACAAGAGTTAGATGAATATTTGCCCCAGAACCATCGGTAATTTTCCAATTCATAATAGCAAATCCCATTTTAGGTTTATCAGGAGCTTGGCGAAAATTTCGTCGAATTCTTATGATGACTGTGCTTAGCGACAATAGTTAAGGGAGTTTTGTTAGTTTTCCCAATTTCCAAATTATGGCGAATGCGCCAGTAATAGAAATACGGCCAGTGTAATAATTTATATTGACTTGGAGATTAATAGTTATTTATGTACAAAGAGAGTAAAGCGAGTGTTTTAACATGAATAATGTGAAATATTCATACAAGGGACTAAATCACACTTTGCTCCCGAGGAGCATACACAACATTTTTTGAAATAACGGACACAGTTTTTATTGAAGAAAAAATTAATTGTAAAACTAAGAAATTATAATTGGTCCCAAAGCTTTTGTATTCTATTTGTAAATCATCTAGGTATCCTTGTATTTAATTGTCTATTAGATACTATTTTTTATTTCATTCTGTTTGACGTTTAGATTACTAAATATTATTAATTACCAAATCTCACGAACTGTGAAAATTACCTTATTATTATTAATTTTAATTTGAGCAAGTTACAATTTATGATTTATATGTTTAATTCTTATTTTTTTTCTTGTTTTTTTTACCATTGCAAGTTTGACAATAAAAATGTTGATGTTATGTTATGTTTGTATTGTTTATTGATTTCCATGGTGACTTTAAATTATAAAGGTAAACACTTGTTTTACTCCGTTTGAGGTAATAAAATACTGTTCTATTTCCGTTCGTGCAAAAAAATTGTTAAATTTATGATTATACCATTAATAACCAGGCAAGATTTTATTATGTATTAATAATTACTAATTTTTTTCCCAAAAATACATAAATGAAATTCAGGATGTGACAATATCTTATAAAGATTTATGAGTTGTTACTATAAATATCAGAGTTAAATTTTATGAATGTAAAAATCAGGTACATTTTTTTATATGAATATAATTAATTAATGAATATTATTGTAATATATTTGTCTGTTGTGTCAACAAAGACCATCATTTTTGAAATTTCCAGTAAAATTCACAGATTAGAATCATTCATCTGTGCTGCTGAACTATTTCTCACTTTAGTTTATTGACTTATAAAGACGCTGCGATAATAAAAATGTTTCGTGGAAGTAGTAATAGAGTAATTCTTATAAAGAAATACACTGCTTTTAGATGAATCAAATAAACTGTATTTAGATACACTCTACATATGTTTCGGCTTTTTAGGCCTTTCTCAAGAGCATTACAGATAAATACATATTTATCTGTAATGCTCTTGAGAAAGGCCTAAAAAGCCGAAACATATGTAGAGTGTATCTAAATACAGTTTATTTGATTCATCTAAAAGCAGTGTATTTCTTTATAAGAATTATTTACAAGATGTTTCACAAGGAACCGACCACTTACTCAATCCAGTGTAGTAATAGAGTATATATTCATATACTTCTTATTGGGGTTAACGCCAAGCTAAAAAATAATAAAAATACCAAAACTGGCTGAGATCAATAAGTAGTAACGGGTAAACTTTAATAGTTTGCCCCAAAAAACCACTGTATGTTAAACTTGAAAATGAAATGTGAAATGAAATTTATCAGTGATTCTTTGGTATTTATACCAACATAGATCAATATAATTACAAAAAAAATATATGAAAAGTATGAAGAATTTTTTTTTTCTATGCAATAATAATAAAACTCAGATATGCTTAATAGAACGTCGAGCCGCCAACATCTAGGCTCTTCTTCAATTATTAAACAGACAACAAAAACTTACTTCACAATCAGTTTCTTCGCTCGCAAGGAGGAGATAAGACACCTGGAAGTGGTCTTAAATAATAAACGGTCATGGAGGAGGCAGATCGGCGTCATCAAAAAGCCGATTGCAACATTCTGTAAATAGCGCTGGTCGGTAGGTAGGAACACTGGCCTCAATCCACGGATTGATACGTCGGTCATCAGACCGAGGCTCCAGTACTGATCTGTGGTCTGGTGGCCGAGCTTGAACAGAGTGACCACTTCCCGGAAGCTGGCAAAAGTCCAGAGACTAGATTGCCTAAGGATCACTGGCGCAATAAGGATGATATCAACAGCTGCTCTAGAGGTTCTGCTGGGTCTGTCAATGCTTTCTTTGTGGATTTAGAGGGATGCTATGGCGGCTTATCTGAGAATGCGGGATTTAGGGGAGCTGGCGATATTCAGGTAGAGCACGGCAGCACTTATTGGACTGGTGGTGAGGAAAATTTCCATCTCTGCCCTAAAGGTGAAAGTAACGAAAGACCAGCTGAGGTTGGAATGAAAATATACTCTCACTCTTTCCAGTAGGAAGGAGTGGGAATTGACTCTCTGGTGTGCTACATAGATGGTTATCGTGTAGCCGCCTAAGATCGTACGTCACGGTATTCCAGACAGAGGTTTACGCCATCTTAGCAGTGGCAAGTAAGGATGAGTTAAGGCACGGTGTGGAACAGAGGGTGTACATCTGCCCCGATAGCCAGGATATGTGCTCCCTCAGGACGACATCAGCTCTCGTTCAGGAGTGTGGGGACACCTTAGAAAAGCTTGCCAGGCATAAACAATAATACTAGTGTGAATCAAGGGACATACCGGGGTTCCAAGCAACGAGAAGGCCAATAAATTGGCTAGACCTGGCGACGAGGAGTCCTGCCTCAGACATGATCTTATATTGGGCGTCACAAGAAGATAGATCATGACGGCCCTTAATCGCATGCACGCATCAAAATAATAGCAATTTGAAACACCTGGTTATCTGCATTATTTTGTTACTTGCTAAAAGTTTTTAACACCAACGGATCTGACGAGAACATTTGAACTAGGGGATCAATAAGCCTTGCTTAGGTTTGAAATAAAACGGTATGAGTAAATACTAACATTGACATTTCGGTTTGTAAAATATGTTTCGTATTCTTTATAGATTGTAATAAATGTTTCTTCTTATTTTAGAAGTTAAAATTTTGATAAAGTCATTCAGAGAATCGCATAATTATGGAACTAAGAAATTTGTGGTTATGTTTCCTCCAAAAAAAAAAAAAGGGAAGTTTAGTACAATTAGGTGTTTTTTAAAGCATTTGCGATTGACTAACTATTCTGTGCAAATGAAGCCCGGACGTGGATGGAAAAGATCAGCTAAAAGCATTGCCAACACTGAAGGAGTGAGAAATATCATTCAAGATGCTCCTCATAATATTTCATAAATTGTCGAAAAACATCTAAAACAACGATAATTGTAGACGTTCAGTAGAAAGAATATTAACAATTTAAATTTAAAACTTCTTAAAAAGGTTAAATGCGAAAAGTTAAGTGATGAAGTGAAGCAAAAACGGCTGAAAGATGCGAACACTTATTACGAAGGTTCAGATGCTGGCGAGATGCCAAAAAAAATCTGGTTTACTAATGAGAAGGAATCTTCATTACAACGAAAAAAAACTCTCAAAAAAAAAAAATTTTGCTGCTGATATGAAAAAAAGGGATATTCCTCTAAATCATTACTAATTCTAGGGGTCCATTTTTCACAATCTGTGATAGTTTCTGTGGGAGTTTCAATGATGAGAAAAACAAAAATAATAGAGTTACTCCTTTAACCTATCAACAAGAAATTTTATCAGAAATGTTGCCAGAAATTGAAAATATCTGTGATAATTACACATTTCAACAGGGTGATGCGCCAGCATATACCTAGCATATACCTCCAATAGCACCATTACATGTCTACAAGAGAAAGGGATTTTATAGAGGCTCAGACTTGGCACCCAAACAATCCGGATCTTAATCCAGTTGACTACATTGTGTGTGTGAAGTTTTAGAAACAATGGTTTGCGAAGATGTGCTCATTAATACAATGTAGGAATTAAGCGAAAGAATAATTCTCTGTTGGCAAAATCTTAGCTAAGAAGTTATGTAAAGTTGATGGGTCTATGGCACAGAATGTTATAAACTGTTGTAGATAATACCGGATATCATATTCATCATGATTTTTTATAAATTGTCGCTGATTATAAAATGATAATAGTTTGTTTATTTGTAAATCAATATTCAGATTTCTTTTATTCAATAATAATGGTATTGTTGCTTTAAACTCAATATTTGATCTCTTTTTTTTTTCACCAAACTTTGATAAAACAGATTTTCAAAACATTCCAGCGGATTCAATATATCTCACACATAAAATGTGGAAATAATAATGTTGCAGGTTTTTCAAATTGCTGATCATTTTCTGAAAAATGGTGAGATTCCAACAATAATTTCAAAAAATATTACATACATTCGAATTGGCAATGACCTAAAAGCCTTTCAAAAAAAGTTAGCTTTTTGAGGATACCCGTATAAAGAGTGGAGTTAAAAAATTTAGTCAAGTACGAAATGATGTATCTACATGTTCAAAAATAAAACTTTAAAAATACTAATTTAATTTGAACCACCATTACCAGTGCAATATATTGAATCTTGCTAATTATATTGGTAACAAAAGTTTAAATTACCTTTGAATAGAATCATTAATTTGTGCAGTAACTTTAGTCGCTGGTACACCATGTTTTTCACCCACTGAGCTAGTGGTGGAACTGCAACATGAACTGTTACTGCTCATACCAACCCTACCCTTTTCCACAAGAGATATCAAATCGTGGACTGGACGTGGTGGGTAGTAAGGACCTGTGGTACCAAGGGGCACTGCAGCACTTTGACGTGTCTTGGAGATACCCATTTCCGATTCGGAACTGGACTCTCCTCCGTCGAAAGAATAGGCCTTTACTGAAAAAAGATTAGAAGATAATCAATTTTTATGTGAATGTGTTATAGCGTGCCCAAATAGGGCGTTAGTTAATTCCCCAAAATTGTATTGCTTTATTTTATAAATGAATAATTCATTTAATACATTTTCTGCTGCATTAAATCGGGTATGTTGTCTGTGAGCGGGACCAGTTTGGATTTTGCACAATGTTTTGCCTTCGGCTAATTTCATCTTAGCATTTTTTATATACTTACAGATATGATTCACATAGATTTTTATACTTCCTTATTATCGGTAAAAAAATGAGTGTGAGTTGCTAATGTAGCTATTTTTAGAAAAATATTATTATTTTAATATTGAATGCAACTTCAGAAAGTTTATTTATTTTTGTTACCTAAAATAAAAAAATCGTTTGTGTGATTTCAAATCATACAAAAACCAGATATCTGAAAAAATCTATTTAGAGCATTTTTTAACACGCTTTTATATTAGCTTCACTTGTATGTTTGTTTGCTTGTTTGTTTGTAACCGACTCTTTGGACTCGATTTTGACCCACTTTAAACGGACAGATTTAATTGAAACTTTGTACACTTACGAAAAACCGGTAACAATACAATAATTTGATAAGTTTATATCATTATCCTGATCAGGATCGCCAGTCCTTTTCTCACGTGTCCTCTGCGTGAGAGCAAGAGGCTTAATATTGTAAGTATAACCGTGATTGTCAGTTCGGTCGTTGGCAGAGCGGGCAAGTCTTAGTAGACGCGAAACGACGGACTGCTTGGGCGTGAGTTCAAATCCCATGGCTGAAATAAATTTTTTTTTTTTCAGAAATATCTGTTGCATCCTAATATGTTATAATATCAGCATCAATAAGCAATATAAATATAGTTTAAAAAAACTAGTGAAGTTATGCTCTAATTATTTAATTATTAATAATATTATATTCCATCCTATGCATTTTAATAATATTTTGACGCTGTCACATACTATCAACTGTTATAATGCTTGTTTACAATTTTGTAGCACCACACTTAATGTTAAAGATATGCCTAAGGAAAGATTGATCCATGACATGTAATGGATGGTTTCTTTATAGAAATAAAAATAGTGCCAGTTTTATATTACTTTTCTTTATAAGGTTTAGGACCCATTTATTTCAAATAAATGGTTATTGCTTTTAAGCAGTGAAAGTATTTCAGTTAACATCTTGCTAAATCAGATCACGGATGAATTATGGTACTATACCAACTTTTTTTGTTATATAACATAGCTTACGCATTTGTGGTTTTCATTTTCAAAAAAATAAAGTAATAAAAATTAGGGGAATTTATAACAGCCCGTTTAAAACATACGTTAAGACAGCTAGATATAGAAACATATGATATTGATTATTTCAGAAAGGTCAGGTCACTTGGTTCTTAGCTCAATATTTTCTGATTCAAGGTTAAAATCGTTTACTAAACGACAGGAAGGATATGTAGATAATGTCGAATAAAAACATTTTAGGTAGTGTTATCAATCGCATTTCCATTATATTTTTATATCTTTTAACATACGATACCTTTATTATAATTAATAATTGATTTAGTATATACGAGTCGATATTAATCATTTTGAGAAATTAAAAATACGCACAACATAACCTAATAGTTAATGAAATTGATAACCTTGCAATTATTTTGTAATTTATACAACTTTCCAAGGCATACGTAATTTAAAAATAATAGTGGAAAATTGTATCAAAATTTAAAATTGCCCAGTAATTTTTTATGTTGAAGGAATGTTTTATTTAAAAGAAACATTTTATCGGGTCAATCAGGACCCAATTCTAAGTTTCTGCTATCGTTCAAAATTTTGCATATCTTAGCCTATGATGCAATTATGTTTTACAGTTTTGGTTTTATTGATTTCTGGAGTTTTCTTGTGAAATTTCCACCATAATTGTTTTCACCATATTACCCTCAAAGAGAATTGCTTGTTTTTATTGAAACGCAAATTAATTTTTCATCCAACTATCTCCAAGAACGTCTTTTGCAATGTACATTTAAATGGTTTTCTTTCGTTAATTCTCTAAAAATTATTCACTCAACCATTCTCCCAGGGAGATTTACTAATGTTCAAACTTCGATTTGACTGATAGATTCTGATAGAATTAACACGATTTACAAATTTTACCAAACCACTCGAGAGCTCATTCGACACTTAAGCATCGGGAACTTTAGAGAAGTTTCTAGCTATTATTTCCCAACATTTAGAGTATCACGATATCTCCACCTATACGAAAAACAAAGATCTAATCATTATAGTTTTCTATTCTTTTCCATGTCATGCTAGATATTCTGTTTGAGGTTTAGAACTAGAGTTTGTTAGCACAACGAAGTAGAACAAGGAAGCAGTGAATAAACAGCACGGTAAAAGGAATTTTTGTCAGACGTGAGTCGTTATCAATATGTAGACAGCCAGTTGGCTGACTTTATAATGTTACTTGAATTCAAATTTCCATAGAAAGTCGATTGGTTACGATATACTACAAACAGTAATATTTAACAAATAAATCAAAAATATCACTTTGTTCTATTATTGTATGTTTAATTGATTTTTTTTATGCATTCTACTATGTTGATGCATAAAATCTCAATTTACACAATGTCGATGTGTTTTCAAACTTGAACAAATTAATATAATGCCGGAATATTTAAAAATAATGGCTTGGCTATTACCGGAAGTATATAACGACTTTTGATCCACATTTTTCAGTTTTAAAACTAGTCAAGACGATTACACTATTAAATTTCTTCTTAAGTTTAATGATAAAAAAAATTCCCGTATGATGTAATCTTTTTGGTACATATTGTATAAGAATATTAAATGACCATTTTTTATCTATTGGCTATTTTTTAAATTAGGAAAACATATTTATTCATAACATAGTAGAATAAAAATTACGGACCTACTGAAAATAATTCTAGAAGACATATTTATAGTTTTAATGTTTGTAACTCTTCCAGCCTTAAAATGTGATACGTGAAAGTCTTAAGCCCAGCTTAAGCGAATATATTGAATTTATGAAATTCCTCCTAAATCTTCTTTCGTATTACCGGGTACAATTTTAAATCCACCCTAAAAATACTGTAGTAATTAGTGTGCGTGTATTTGCTAAACGTTTTCCAGGTATGAACATGAGTTCAATTTAGCTTTACATAAATGGGATGAAAAATGTTATTTATGTATTTAGTAAATATCTAACTAAATAAAAATATTTTAATATCTTTTTAATATGCAGAGATTACTTAAATTGTAAAACAAAATTTTTTGAAGAAAAGCCTTAACAATGACGCTAGAAAATATCGTAGGTAACTTAATGATAATAATAAAATGATAATAATAATAATAATAATAATATTCCGAAATAGCTCTCACCACTACTCAATTTACCTTAGTTAGTATATGACTAGCAGGTTGGCCACTATCATTTGTCTGTTCCATAACCTATGGCATACTGAGGAGAACAAATAAGTTCGAAATCGGTCTATGTCTAGTTAGGAATTGACAAATGATATTGGCTATCGATCTATCATGATTTGAAGGTGTAATCCATTGCAGGTCGGGGCATTTGCCCGCTGAGTAGTTATTTCGTTCAAATAATATTTAATAACCGTAGTTTAGTCCACCTGGGCTAGAGGTCGCCGCTCTCGGTACTTGCTTCGCAAGTCGCTATCCGCCACAGAGACATCTATGATGTCGGTCGGATAGTAGCATTTAGACCATACGAGAAGTTTCATTCCTCTCACCACTACTTAATAATGCTGTGGTTAAGAAAAGGAGCATTTTTACTCGAAAATTAACGCCTGCATGAACTAACTAGAGTAATAAAATGTTTAAAATGTATGGGTATCCATAAAAAAATGTTGGTCCTAGACACAGCAGCGAAAAAAAGTTCAATAGGCAGAGGGAGTTATACCCCACTAATTCAGACTGACAACATAGAAATAACAATCTGAAAATTTTTCAAAATATTCAACAATTTAGTCGAGAATCTAGCATCTCAAAAGACGCTCCTAAAATGTCGAATCCACGACTCGAAGACATAGTTTTGGAAAAATATATACATTATCTGAAATGCCCTTGTGCAAAATGACTGGTTAGCTGGTGTTAAACCAATGCCATAGAAACAAACAACAATAACAACAACCTTGTGCATCTAAATATATAGATCGAGCTAGCCCACTAGATATACGACTAACGGTATGCGCACTTTACAGTCGCCCGTCTGCTGCTAGCGCGAATGTCAGAAGGGGCTTTTACAGGTTAGGTTAGGTTAGGTTAGGTTAGGATGTTGCCTCGCTCAAGAATGAAGTCTTTTTGAGCATGTAATTTGAATTATTCATTTATTTTTTACGTATTATTTTGTTTTTTTTTTATAGAGTTGGTATTATTTTTCTTTATTATTTATGAGAATATTAATTTACGTTTTTAGAATTACTTTTTTGTTTTCGAAAAAAAAAATAGTATTTGATCGTGTGCAGTTTTTCATAATTTAAGGATGAAATTACAGAAAGTCTCCAGACTTACAGATCTGCAACTTTGCAGACCTGCAAATATGGCTGACTTGCAGCTGCAAGATACTTGCAGTAATTTACATATTCCAAAAGGCAACTGCAAATCCGCCATATTTACCTGGAAGAATCCGTTTTGTTGCCACTGGTTTGCAGATATCAACTGTCAAATATGAAAAATTCTAACATTTCTAACCCTATTTTAATTTGAACTAGTGTCTGGAATGTATGAAAATTATTAAAATGAATGACATGGACAAAAAAAACACGAAGGATTAATTTTACTTCACGGGAAGTAAATATATTAATCGATAAGGTCCTGCAAGAACCTGAATTGGGTAGAGGTAAGTGGAAGTTTATTTTCATTCATTTATTTTTTATTGTATTCTTTTGTAGCTGAATTAAGTGGAAAATATAAGACCACATTGGAATTACAAAAAAAGTGGGAGGAAATTGCCCAAAAGATAAATGCATCTGAGTGCTTTGACCGTACTGGCGACGAAGTTAAAAATAAATTAGGTGACATGAAAACAAAAACCAGAAAAAAAGCAGCTGAACTAAAGCTACATAGAGATGCAACAGGAGGCGGAGAGCCTCCAAAAGCCTCACTTACACCCCTAGAAGAAAAGATATTACAGATTGTGGGATTAATAACAGCACATGGGCTTGATAAGGGTATAGATACTCTCAAAGAAAGCGCTTCCGTATGTACAGTAGCAGAGCAATCAACTGAAACAGTAACGGGCAAAAATAAGGAAAATGCTACACCAAAAAAAAAGGAAGTATCAGTAGTGCGTAGAAAGAAAATGAAACGTGAAAGGCAGTCACTGGTTACTAGAAATGTTATCAGAAATCAGCAGAACATTTTAAAGGAAATGGAAAACACGAATTTTTTTGCTAAGAAAACTCGTCATTTTAAAAAAACAAGAAATTGATTTCCTACTTAATTCAACTACCTATCTAGAGTAGCCAGTATATTGTCCCTTTATGTCTGTGTAATATACTGTTACAACTATTATAAAAGTACAATACCTAGTTCCTAGTAGGTAGTTTTATATATGTTGAATTTAAGTTGTGTTCATTATTATTTGTCAGTTATGTTAGCTATTGTAGATTGTAGGATTTTTAAAAAATAAACAACCAAGATCAAATTTTAAATTTATTTATTTACAATTTCTTTTCATAGCTGCATATTAGTCAGATATTATGCTAATACCATCTGTTATGCACTAACTGTTGGCGAACTGCTTCTCCCTTTCTAAAATTTATGTCTTCAACATTTTATCATTTATTTGTTCTGCATTTATATTCCCAACATCTTGAATGTCATATTCATTGTACTCCTCAGGAAAGTTGTGAGCTATTCTTATGTTGTGCAACATTACACAACAAATAATAATTTTAATTAATTTTGAGTGCTTATAAGGAAGATTGCCCCCAGAGTCATGCAAAATCCTCCAAACTAACTTTAATATTTCAAATACACGTTCAATTAAATTTCGAGTGTGTCTGTGAGCAATATTGTATCTTTTTTTCCATATCATTATTTGGATTCCTAAAAGGTGTTAACAAACAGTGTTCTAAAGGATAACCCTTATCGCCAAGCAGCCATGAGTTACAAGGTAATTCGGCAGTGTAGAAATCTGCGGAGACCACAGTTATTATAAATAAAGAAATCGTGCACACTTCCAGGGTATTGTGCTACCACATCTATAATTTTTCTATTGCTATCACAGACCTACATATGAAAAAATTAAAATAGTAAATAATAAATCTTTACGAATCCAGTTCTCTTCATTCTACGGATCAACTAACCATTTGAATGTTTAACGAATATCTCCCTTTTCGATTTAAATAGGCATTCCAATGCTCATCATGTGGCTTTTGAATGTAAACATGGGTACAATCTAAAAATCAGTTAGTCTGTAATATATATCATGTAAATGAGATATATTTTTAAATTATCCTTGTAGGTACTTACTTACTTGAATTCCTACAGGTAAGGCATTATGCCTTCTAGTGGGTCTAACTAAGGCATTAGTTAGTAAAAGTATAATATCGCTAGTCATGGCTTTTGAAATACGAAAAAGGCTTATAAATATCTCATCATCCATATCAAATGCATTACTCCTTACAGCCAGAATTCTACGGTACAGAGGAGGTCGTGTTCTGTGCCTAGGACGTCTAATCAACAGTAAGTAACCCAAATCCATATTTTTTTTACCTTTAACACTTTCAGTTCATCACCCCCTCAAACTTTTTAGGTTAGTTCTTGGTCAATCTACAAATTTGCAGGATGTTTCAACCAACTGCAAAGTTGCAGACAACTTGCAGATGCAAAAAGTGAAATATATGTTCTGGAATACCAATCTTGACACTTGCATCTACAAACGCAAACAATTGCAGCTGCATTGGGTAGTTGCAGACTTTCTGTAATTTCATCCTATAAGTGTTAGATAGTAATCTGTGGAGTCTCGGCAGAAACATTGAAATTGTGTAACAATCAGATAATTTTAATAAATACGTCAATACGCAAAGATTTCTTTAGATGAACGAGCAACACTCTCCACCGATCACAGTCAGTCGGTGATTTTTTCAATGTGATTGAGCAATCACAGTCACTCACTGTAACTCAACCGCTACCAAAACAATGACTGAATTTTACACTTTCAAGATGCAGTAATCGTTACTGCAGCCAGTAAGCCAATCGCAGTGCAATTCACAGATCGCACTGGGAGACTGGTCCCAGGTAGTATTCACATCCGCAATAATTACGGTTCAAGTGTTGGCACAATCGGAAAGAATTTGCTATACGCTGCTACTGGTACTACTCCGCTGCAATTGCTCTCAAATTGTGATCACAGTCACAGGTCATAATCACTGTGATTCTGAAATCACAGTAGTAGTTCACAGTGTGATTTAATAATCACAATTTGGCCCATCACTACGATGCTATACTGAAATAATCTAGTTTGTTTGGTCCTCTCAGCCAATCCTAGGAAACGCCCCGACGCACGTATTAATTTTTTTCATTTCTAAATGATTTAAAAACCAGTGAGAAGCTTATTATTTTTTTATTCAGGTACTGCCAAATTCATCCTCAAATTTCTTGTTAATGAATACTGCAGAAGTTGTAGCTTACCCGAAAAGTGCAAATTTCAGAATCAAAACATTTTTAAAACTATTACAGATAGATGCATACTTCTATAATATAAAATATGCAGAAAAGAATAGAGCAATTTTTAATGAAACAATTAGCTACATTTCTTTATTGTTGCAAAATATACGATTATTTTTGTACAGCACTGAGTTATTTTCCGCTGCGTGTTTTGGGTGCCTATCAGTGACTAGTACCACAATATACTATGATTGCATAATATTTACATTCGTTCTTATTATGCTTATTGCTTATATCTAAATATTATCATTCGTAATCATGAAAAAAAATAGAGAAATTTAAAGATTAATTTACTTTTGAACAAAACAAACATCTATTAATTTCAAATATTGATGAGATACAGAAAATAACGAGCAACTAAATGAACTTAAATTTACTTTTTATGCATGAAAAATAACAATATACAATGTAAAAGTGATATACATATGTACATACATTATGCATACTTATTAACCTCATAATAGCAACCTATTATACATTCCAACCCAGCATTTCCACAACTACAGGTCCCAATACATGTTTAAAGTGTACACTCACAAAATACATTTTCGGATACTTATAGTTATTAAATTAGGGATAATTACATTATTCCTCAAAGTCCCAACCAAAATTAATTGGATGAGGAATTTCTGGATGTATCGCAGTCGCACTTTTCCAAAGAGTTATTTGATACGCAGCTCTCAAAATATGTTGATAAAAAGAATCCTTAGTAGGTGGTAAAGTTCTTATTTCAGACTTACAGGTCTGAAACAAATGTACTCGTAATTGAATCAAATTCCCTGTAATTGATGGATGACCATATAAAATTCTGACAAAGTATTGAGCCGAATTTTGAAAAGAAATTAAATCATGGATGCCATATTGAGGGTAATCTAGTAATATTTGCAGCTCTTTATCTCCTATATGCTTTAAACAATTTTTTACAACGTTGGATTTTTCTTTTTCTAATAGAAAACTAACTGTATCACAACCAGTCAAAGCATAATTGTTTTCTCCGTAGTTAACTCGTGCAACGCATGAATAATCGGTAAATACATCAAATATGCGAAACCATAATTTGTGGATAGTTTATAGTAGTTACTAGTTAATCTCATAATTTCGATACAAAGTATAGGAATAATACAAAAAACAACTGTATATGTAGTTTCTATTATACAACTGCATATTTTAGTATTTGGCTGTGCTTAATCAAAAAGCTTAGTAACATTTTGCTCACAAATTATAATAAAACATAATATGTAAAACATGAACGTTTACACGCCACTGGCGGTTACCCTGTATGACAGATATGGCCTAATTTCAATTGGGAGTATTCTACCATGCTATTTTACATACTTACCAAATTTGAAATAAACATTTTATGTCTAACAAAAGTTATCGTGTTGGCAAGAAACGGTCTATTCACAACACACATACATATTCCTACATACAAACAGATATTCTTTCAACGCTTTGTTTAAACTATTTCTGTAGCATTTGTTAACAACAATTTCGAAAATACTTTGGCAACGTATGAATTTTGAAAAGAATAAGTTTTTTTTAATTGGTTTGAAAATCATCAAGAAATGTTAAATACCCCTGCAAATTAATCAATTTTCAGTAATACAACAATTTTCTGAAAAAAAATGTACGCTTTTTTGCAATTGCGGACAGAATGGCGTTCTCCATATTTAGATCGGCAAGGTCATTCCAGAAAATGTACGTATTTTTTCAAAACTCTATCTTCAAGTTCACACGATCGAATTTGTGACTCCTGATTCCCAACTAACTGGAAAAATTAATGCGCACCAAAAATTATCAAAAAAATTATCTCAAAATTTAAAGAAAATATCGCAAAACATATTTTTCCACAGCCGATTTTGGAGAGCTGCAGCTCCTTAAAAATGTATTTATTGTATGTATGTGTGTTATTTGGGTTAAGTCAATTTTACCTCTAGAATGTATGGTTAAGAGATTAAACTTTTAGAAACACTCTGTACAATAAATCTCCTTGTATATATAAAATATCTTTGCAAAAAGTTGACAATATGTTAAGGAAAAGTGTTAAACAATTTTCAAACTTTTCTATATACCTATCACCTATCACTCAAAAGGTTTTTCTCAATCTACATATTGTAAAAACAATCCATAGACAATTTACTACATTAAAGTTATTATTTTCGTTGAACCTTGACAACAACTTTCATTTAACCTTTGAGAACAGAATAGCCACCTAAAATGTTCTACATTTAATCATGATTGTATTACTACTCGCACGATATATGATACTGTAATACCTAAGACGGAATCTTTCTCCACCGACCAGATAAATGGTATTGACAAAATAAACATTTTAGTTAGTTTTACATTCATATCTCAAAGATTACCTAAATATTTTAGGATGACTTTAAGCTGTAAACTAGGTGTTCTATCATTGTCTAACAAAGAGAGATTGCTGTTCCTCAATGGCTTAACAATTTTATTTATGTATAGTCCTCATTGAACGTGAACCTTTCTTCAAATTTATTATTTATTTATGTCAGCTTATAAATTCTGATGGAATACGCATTTGGATAATTATTTCATTAATTATTCAGTTTTAAAACATCTATTAAATCAATTGAAACAAAATGAAATAAATGTTACTCGGCTAAAATTGTAATAGTATTAGATATTGATTTTAGTTCACCGTTTGTACAAATCAATTTTAATCAAAATTAATGTAATTACGTGGGTGTAAAAATGTATAATAAAAAGCCAGAACTTTGTTTAACCATAGTTACTGAATCTAACTTTAAAAACGGCCATTTCATCATAATCTGCAACTTGATTTTTTTAAAACAATGAGAAAGTGGTAATGATTATCTGAAAAATTTTGTCGATTACTTCCCACATGCATCTAGTAAAATTGCTTATTTTTTTGTCATGAGCTCCAATGAAATAAGCTTTTTTTAATGTGAAAACTTCAAATAATCTCATGGTTATTGCCATTTAAAATTTATATTTATATCTGTCACATCCAGATTTTGTGATAATCCTTTTCTCTAAACGATATATCCACATTATTCATTCCAGATCGTGCAATTTTAATTTTCTTTATAAAATGGATGATGATAAAAACAAAAAGAAATTTGCAAAATATTGGTTGAAAGCGTATACAGGCGTAAGATTAATTGGTGTCGTTTTCAATTGTAAGTTTGGTATGATTGAAATTTGCAAGTATATTACTTAAGAAATTCCAGATTTAAAAAAGTTCTGGAATAATGAGTTATAGAAAATTAGTGCCTCGTCAATTATGCTTCTGGTTTTGAATTTATATAAAATCGTGAGGCGCGCAAAGTCGCCAACCAATCAGAAAATTCACTATTTATAAAATGTTGGTATAAAATTTGGAAATATCTATAGCGGTGACGTCATTCCCTATCATAGTCACTTAAAACAGAAAAAAAACTCCATATTGCGCAAATAAAGTGATTATTCGTTGAATAATATCTTTTAAAAAATTTAACAAAACTTATATACTTGTAGAACAACTTTTATTGAAAATAATTACAAGATTGATTTAAAAACAACTAAGTCTAACTGAAATCTGACCGCCACAGCTCAAGGCACTCCTATAAATACATCTTCGTTTAACGGGAAGCGGTAACAATATACAGTGTCAGCAGGGATAACTACATAATTCCTCCTTCTATGAAGAAAATAAAGGGTTCAAATTATTTTCGTTCGCTGGGGCATGTTCCTGCTTTCTGTTATTTCGGTTGGAAGTTAGGATCTTTGTTATTTCTATTTTATTACAAGTGGTATACTTATAGGCTAAGAATATAATAATTACTAAAATTAAAATTACACAGATATAAAGTCCAATATTATCTTTGCACTTTCCATTATCAATTTTTGTAACTTGTGTAAGTCTGTTTTTACAGATAATTTCTGAATATCTGTAAGTCTGTCCATATTCACTGGTTGGAGTGAAGTTCACTGTGAGGACCTTGAATCAGGGCTTCATTCGCGCTGGCAAAGATTATACACTTTTTGGCACTGGTAAGGGTTCTAAGGGGGTCTCGGAGATGGTTTCCAATGAATTTTCTTATTTAATGTTATTAATTCTCACACTACAATTTTGCGGGACGTATACAAGTTGTGGCTTTTGAATAGTTTCAAAACCATGTTCCTTTCAGGATTTTTCAATGATGGATACGTTCGCTGGTATGACTATTATAAGATACGCGTCGTTTATAGGTTGTATGATATCTTTTTCGATTGAGATATCGGTGTCTTGACATAGGGTATTTGATTCGGTGAGGATTTCGGGTAGACAATTATCTCTGGTTATTTGTTGAGTTACATGGTAAACACATGCGTTTTCTATCTTGGGCATGTGTTGTCTTCGTAATGGTGAAACGTCGAATTCAGCAGGATGTAAAATTTTAAAAGGATGCTTGTTTGGTTATTAAGAGAGATCAGGATACAGGAGAAAATAATCATATAAATTAACTCTTAAATTGGCATGTGAAAAATAAAATAGATGTTCTCTCTAACATAATGGATTTCGATTTTTGTTAATTGGTAATAAGATTGAATGTTTTTGAAATGAGGTAGCCTCTCGTATAGTGTATTTTTATCATATTAACCAAATGTTGTAGGTAACTCATTTACAAGTAATATCAAACTATGTACTGTATCTAAACTAGAGAGCAGGATGGAATTTTGAATATTATTTAATATATTGATCATTGATTGACAATCGATAATCATGATATATAAATGATTCTGTAAACGTAGGAATAATGTAAATTTATTAATGTTTGATTCAATCGTTCTAAGACTTATACTAATAGCATTCTGGTTGTCAATTATTTTGTTAAAGGTTGCTAAACTCTCGTTCATAAATTGTTTCATGACTGTTGGGCAGTTTTCTAGATCATCATGAGTTATGTTTTGATTTTTTCTAAAGAGAAATAGCATTATCATATTTATCAGCATCGTCCTGTTCTATCTAATAAACCGAAAGCCCATCCTTTTCCCACTAAATTGATAAGACCTCTTCTGTAGTGTATGGTTTTTTTTTTTGGCTTTACGTTAAATAATCTTGCTTCTACTTGTTTTACGAGGTGTGACTGTGGATAATATTCAATTGCGGATAGAGTTCGTCTTTTGTGTTGATTAAGGGAACAATTGATTTTCGATGTATTTTAATTTCTGTTAGAGGTTGTTCGAATGCGTCAAGTCGATGTACTTAATAATGAATATTTTCTTTTTGTAATTCGCGTTGTTCCGATTGATTTGGTTGACTCGAAGTATCGCAAATAGTAGGAATATCAACATCTGAAACAGATGGGGTATTATTATTTACTTTTCTTTTTGGTTTTACAACTTTGTTATGATATGTTCCTTTATTTATCTCGATTTTGTTTTCTAAGTCTGTTTTAATCATATGTTTTTATATAGAGGTTTTATCTTATTCCGATTATGTCGGAGGACAAAAGCATCGTCATCTTTTTCTACTGGTGTTAGTTTATCGCGATTTAAACTGATTTTACTTAGATCTTTTTGTCTCTCATTATTATCATTTACAATAGTAGTTATTATTTTTAAATTACGGTTATGTTTTTCTAAATAGTCTGTCATTAAGCGTGACGTGGTTACATCAAAGGGACTTTGATCGTTAATGTTTCCCTTACTAATTTGGAACGGTGTATAGTTAGTACTCGAGTGTATGGTGTTATACCCTAAAATAGCGTAAAGTATCTGTGTCGTGATAGGTGTACGGGATTCTTCGATTAATATTCTAAGCTCCTCGATCAGAGTTGAGTGAAACCTTTCAATTGGGGAGTTACTATTCGGGTTTCGACTAGTAATGTAGTGGTTATCAAATAACTTATTATCAAATTCATCTTCCCGATCTCAAGTTATTTTATTCGGTATGCCATAATGTGTAAACAATTTTAGTATGGCTTCGGTTGTATCATTAGCATCTTGTGTTACAAGATATGCCTGTGCAACACGCAAGAAGCTATCTATTAGTGTTAGGAATTTTTGTTTATTTAGCGAGAGAACGTCTATATAGATATGT
Source organism: Rhamnusium bicolor (assembly GCA_029963845.1). Lineage (NCBI taxonomy): Eukaryota > Metazoa > Arthropoda > Insecta > Coleoptera > Cerambycidae > Rhamnusium > Rhamnusium bicolor. The sequence continues at coordinate 558,038 of JANEYF010001325.1, forward strand.
CGAAAGGGGTGTTCTCCGATAAGGGTTGATTTGAATTCAAATTTTATGTGGTCGTCTTTCGTATTTATTACATTGCCAGTAAAACTTTAGTTTTAATCATCTCCAGATGATGTAAACTTAGTTGGCGAAACCGCGTTGAGTGTAGTATATAGTGTTTTGGTGTTTCGTGGAAAACTACGTCAGTGTTATCTTCACATCAAAGATTCCAACTCACTCCAGAACGTAAAAATATTTCTTCGCCTTTTTTGTATATTTTCACCCCTTTCCCTTCATTTTAAACATAATGTGCCCACGATCTTTTTATTTAAGGCTTGTAGGATGTATTTTATACTCTACTAACATATTATTGTTACAGACAACTACAATTAAGTTTAAATTCTTTTATTGATTCCTACAATAGGTAGAAATGTATTTCTTCGCCGTAGCACCCGTCCCTTAAGACCTGTGTCATTCTCAATTTAAATAAGTTGACTTTTAAAAATCGTATTATCTCCCAATTTTACATCAGATTTATGAGCAAGATAAAAACAGTAAAAAAATTATACTTGATTAATATTGACATTAAAAAACTGCTCAAGTATATTTTCGTTTCCATTTTTTTTATGTAAAAATAACTTTAGATCGAAAATCTTGCGGTAACATTCTAGTACTAATTTAAAAAGAAAAATGCCGTGTACACTGCATTTAAATTTATTAACTGTTTCATATTTAGCTTTTTAAGAAATATTTTAATTGCAAATATACTGCGGTAATTTCAGTGTATCAAGAAAAGTTCGTTGCAGTTTTCTAATTATATACACTTCGATTTATGCTGTGCTGTGAAGTTTCAGAAAGGTCTAACTAGTTTTAATTATTTAACCATAAGTAGAAAAGTTAGGAGGTAACAATAATTATCGACATATCTAAATCATTTTGTTATTTTGTTAACCTTAAACATTGGAAGTTTAGTTGCCTATACTGACATTGTCGGACTGGCCTGGTTCGCTGACTCGCAATCGTGAGGAGCCAGACACGTAAAAGGGTCCGCCCATATAGGCCATAGTCCCGAAGGGTCTCTAAATTTTAAATGTCTGAATAATGAAAATTACTTATATTTTACCTTTTTTTGTACGAAATTTTATTTTTCAATTTGGTCATGACTGACTCAACATCTCAGTCAATTAAAGCTAAAAAAATATTTGGTTTAGTGCAACAAGGTGTTGTACCTTTAATTTCTTGAGCATTGGCAGAATCTGACTCAAACAACAAAAAAAGGACTTGGAAAATTGTATTGGTTAAACAATATCGAAGGCACACGATGGTCAAGCAAAGATAAAGCTCTTTCATCCATTTTTGAATTGCCAGAGAAAATTTAACATATTGAAAACTGTACGTTTGTCACTTTTTTAAATTTTCTTGTAAGTATAGTCAACGCAAAAACTGAATTCACTGCCTAAAGTTTGTTAGAAATTAGTATGAGACCATTTTTTTGCGGTAATTTTAGAACACCTGTATTCTAATTAATACTCCCGTATGAACATTTTTGCATATATATATATATAACCCCCCCATGTATATATATATATATATATATATATATATATATATATATATATATATATATATATATATATATATATATATATATATATATATATATATATATATATATATATATATATATATATATATATATATATATATATATATATATGCAAAATGTCTTATACGCCGCCAAAATATATATGACTTTAACGACCACGCCTCGGAAATCGGAGGCGACTTCGAAAAATCGGAGGTCAATACGAACCTACGTGTATAACAGGTTTATTATTGTTATTATGTCATTAGTAGGCGTTTCCCAAAATTGTCGTCGGAGGTGATTTCGTTAGATATGTATGTACAGTTACACAATGCAGTTCACTGTACCTCCACTACGGGGCGCCACCGTTTAATATATATATACACTACAAATGTTGGTCCAGCAGAATTTGCCTCCGCATATTCTCCATACCAATATGTCTCTGAAATATGTCAACACTGTACGGAGGTAGATTAGTACGATGGCTTTATATGTGTGTAAGTAATTCGCTGTTCTTATTAATTTACGTTTTGTAGTAATCGCAAGTATTACGATTGGGCCTCCACTAATATATATTATGTATATATTGCAGTATAACATGAGCGCTTGGAGCTGATTGTCTAAAGCTTTATTTTTATGAATGTAGAAGAAACTGAAATACAATAATTTAGTTTCTTAACATTATTTAACTTAAATATGCAGCTTTACGTTATTAAATTAAAATTTAACTCAGGAACTGAGTGAATAAAATGAGTTAAGAGCTTTCATTTTAGGGAAATATTAATATTAAAGATTATTTGCAACAAAACAAAAATAATTCAATGTTTTCATTTATTCACACTAAAAAATTGAAATCTTTGTGAACGATTTTCGTCTGCATTTTTATTTACTTATTTTTGTTAAAAATTTCAGTCTATATTTTTCATAAAAATGGTCATCTAAATTTATTAATAATAGGTCTATGCTTTACTTAAATTGCTCGATGGCAGTTTCCTGATTCTCTATAATCTGGATGTGATGTAGTTTTTTGTCAAGGAGCAATATATTGACCAATTCAATTATTAACTTGCCTAATAAAATCGCCATTTGATTTTTAGACAATTTTGCAGCAAAAATTATACTTTTATAAACCGTACATAAATATTAATAGATTAATGTCACAATGAAGACGATTAACTAGATCTATTTTGAATTGAGATGTATGCATGGGTAAGTAGTACTTTTTTTTTTTTAATTAGTATGTACTTAATTATGATTTTATTTGCAGGTTCGACGTTATCCAAAAATAAATGAGAGATATATTACTTGATTAAACTGTATTATTTGATTATTATAAATAAAGTATCTGAGAAAAATGCGTTAAATAAGTTTTATTTATTTGATCAATTTGATAATTCATTAAATACATATATCTTTATCTACAAAATACATGCTATAGGCTGTTTTTAAAAATCTCATAAGTAGTATAGTGGCAGAAGTAATAAATAATAGATTAAAAATAAACAATGCATTAAAAAAATATACTTTTTTTAATTACCTACCAGAAGAATAAAATTAGGAAAACGTCAGACAATATTTTTTTGGTAAAAAAATAAGAAACTAGGTAATAAAATATTTGAAAAATATCACATTTTTCTTTAAACTACTTATTTATTTATTATTTTACCAAAGAAAGTATCTGATGATTTCGTACCATTATTCGTCGTGGTTCTAAAGTAGAAACACGAATAAAAATCATAGAAAGTACTTAAAAATTTTATTTTGAAAAATCACATATATTTAATAATGCCTTTTTTTACATAGACTCATTTGTTTCTGCTTAACTAGGGAAATATAGATAAAGTCATGAAATGTAAAAATAATAAAAAGTTTCACATAAATACAGTTTTATAAAAAATAAAAGAAATTAAAACCGTTTCTAATTAAGAAACTGAAAAGTACATTCTAATAAAAAAGAATAAAACATACCTACTTTGAATTATTTGTTTCTGTAAATATTGTATATAAAAGTTTTTACTCGTACCCAGTCTTTGTTATGGAGTACATCTGGATATTTATTTATTAATGCCAAACATTCATCTTTTTTAGGAGGTTTTTTCAAATCTATATTTTTTTTGAAATGATTTTTTACAAGATTCACCTGTTCATCATTCCAGGGAGTTCTGCCAAATTTTTTTGAGGTTTGTGGCTTTTCACACGGCTTATCTAGAAATGCCATAAAATTAATATTAATAGAAATATGAATAAAATAAAAAAATTATTTGTTGACTTATAATAGATTTAAAACATAAAGTAAACAAACTGTACACGTCACATACTCAAAGAAGTGTATAATTATTTATATTGAGGGAGCGTGTTCATAAGGAAAACTGTATCTACTTTCAAAAAAATTTAGAAATAAACATTTACCTTGAATATTGGATAGTGCAAGTAGTGGTCTGTCATCTGGAATAAAATCGTCAATGTCTGTTTCTTCTTCTGCAGTTTCTTGTTCGGGGTTAATGTCTATTTCTTTAAGTGTTTTTTCCCTGGTATGTATTTACCCCTCTCTCCATGAGTAATAAGAGTTTTGAAATTTTGGCAGTTTGGTAAACGTCTTGGGGTAACCTATTTTTTAATAGTTCAAGTCTTAATTTTGATATATCACTCAACAAGCATGTAAATGATGGTTATTGTTCACGATGGTGAAGTTTACAACGTGTCTTAAATCACCCTGGTGAATAATAACCATTACATGCGAGTAAAATACACTTTGTCCGCGACTATTAAATAATAACAATTTTTGGTTCGGTTTTATGAAAAAATCTTTTACAACTTCATTTGGACATTTCATCAAATAACAATTTCGCATCTTGACTGACATGTCATGGACTATTCGATAAAATTTTTATAAAATGTTCGTATGGATATGTCGTCGTAGAAAGTTTTGTTTTTTTTTATTAAAATAACGAATTTCAGCACCAGTAAATAATGATACCATTATTCGCTGCAGTGCATAATGGATGGTATTATCCTTGAGGAAACACATAGATATTGGATACATTCTTAGTCACAGACAATAGTTACTTATGTAACAATCATACGAGAACTGAAAACGCACTTTACTTAAGAGGTGCACATAAAATTTTTTACACATGTAATTTTAATGCCGAATAAAATCAGTATTAACTATTTTATATACAATATGGGGACTGTAAGCAAGGTAAATGGGAAAAAACCAAATGTGTAGAACAAGGGCAGATTGCTCTCATATCATACGTATGTTAGAAAATGACAGAGAAACTGATAGTAAATAACGAAATTTGAATTAGTGGTAACAGGAACCCATAAAGAGAAGCTGGCGATATACTTATCACCGTTTATTTATTTGTTCATGTGCGTATTATGTAAAGTGGGGAGACCGGCCAGCGTCAAATTTCGTTATTTACTATCAGTTTCTCTGTCCTTTTCTAACATACGTATTATATGAAAGCAATCTGTCCTTGTTCTATACATTTGGTTTTTTCCCATTTACCTTGCTTACGGTCCCCATACTGTATAAGTACAACATGTTCAATTAATTTTGAAGTTAATGTCAAGTTGTCCTATGAAGTGCATTTTAAAATAATGTGACAATTAAGTTTCACTGTTTCGTGTTTTTTTATAGATATAGAGGTGCATTAAAATTATAATCGCAAATAAGTGGTAGAAGCAACAATAACATTTAAAAAATCTTACTTGTAGAAGTCATTATGCGTTTTCTCGGTATGCCCCATGAACTGTGCAAATTGTTCAGTCTCTTCTTTATTAAGGTTAATGATTTGCATGACAGTGGCGATTTGTTTTCTTAATTTATTAGATGAAATTTGATTGGGGAATTCTAAATTAGCATTTTCGGCAAATTTACGTATTACAATATCTCCTCTTGTCCACTTAACAGTTCCAGGGCATCCAAATAGGTAAGGATTATTTTGGGGAACTATATTGGTTTCGGATCGAATTTTTTATAAGAAAATCGATATAGGATTGCAAATTTAAGGGGATTAAAATAGCAACTGGTTTGCTACCTTTTCCTCCTGTTACAATTCGTTTATAATGTTTTGTTAGAATTTTTTCTGACTCGGACAAAGCTTTTACACATTCTTCTTGATTAACTGAATTTATATTCTCAGTGTATGTCTTAAGTTTAGTATACTGGACATCACCAATTCGTTTTCTGTTAAATAGTATAGTTAAAGTTAAAGAAGCTTGAACTAAATTTTTTAAATTCCTTTTTATTATTGAGATCTATTTCAAGATTAGTAACTGCTTTATTAGCTACATTAGTAACATATTCTTTGAATTTTGTTATGTCACGAGTTAAGGGTAACAAAACTGGTTTTTCCCACTGTTTTTCATGTAGATCCTTAAAAGCTAAACTACTTATCTCAGTAGTCCACTGAGTTTCAATTAGTTCTTTAAATCGTTTTACATTTTTTAAAGTCTCTTCTTTGTCGGTGAATATTACTGATTGATCTTCTTTCAAAATAAGTCGGATAAAATTATCACAAACTTGTTTTAAGGATGTCCCAATGTGAGCAGATAAACTTGGTGATCGATACGTTTTTTTTTCTATATCATATCCTCCAATCCTTTTAGCACATTCGATAGCCATATCAAATAATTTAGGTTTAAATATATCTTGTAAATTGTATCGGGAATTATTCGTAATTTTTCTAAACTCTATTAAGAATCGTGCTAATTCTCTCATTTTGTTTGAACACACAGTCGTTAGTTGTTCTCTTTTGTGTTTTTTTAAATAATTTTCACCAAAATTAATTATTAAATTATCTGTTTTTGCAGTTAGTGATATTTCATCCGCTCTCATTTTTGAGAAAACTTGCTCTTTTACTCTTAATTTGTGTAATGTATTATTCTGATCCAATGAACAAGCAATTAGGGTTTGTGAAGCTGAGGCCTGATTTATGTTATTATCTGTATTATCTTTAAGAATACATGTTTTTCGGTGACGTGACAAGTACTTTTTTGTTAACACTGCTTTACATCGAGAACATGGGTAATATTCTTTATTTTTAGTCTGATAGTCATATTTAGGCAGCACATTACCATTTAAATATTCTGCAAAGTGTCCAGTATTTCTAATTATACCAATAATTTTTTTCTTTCTGAGTGTTTTTTAGGATATGATAACAAATCCTGCACTTCTCTACAGTCAGTGTGATTTCTCTCTAAATGACGTTCAAAATTTGTTACCTGTGATTGACAAAATTTGCAAATTGTTTTTTTTCTTTTTCTGTTTTCTAATATCAAGTGGCTAAAAAAATTAAAATGCTTCGTACAACAGAAAACAGAAAGTAAAAATTCCAACTTACAATAATAGAACCATGAGATATGTCATGCAAATTTACATCACTTGTTATATTTATTTTATGCGATTCTTTATTTCCTGCTACTGTTGCTGTTATGTCCTGCAATTTTACATCACTTATTATATTTATTTTATGTGATTCTTTATTTCCTGCTGGTGTTTCCTGAAAAAAATGTTTTTTTATATATATCAACTAATGTATTTAAATTTACATAAAACTTTTACAGTACACTTTATTAGTACGGACTGCTCATTAACTACGAAAGCTTGATTTACTCTAAAAATAATAACTCCTGGTACAAAATAATAATTTAAAAACACAAAAATATATTAGCATTTTAGTGACAAAATTAGCACGCCTGTAGTCCAAATCAAAATTTCGTTAAAAGTATCCCTACTTTTTACAACAAATAATAGTAATGAACAATTTCAAAATATTTTAAAGCTGTTGAGGTATTTAAGGAAATATTGTAAATGTTATATACATCCTACCTTTATTATTTCTGTAGAATATGGGGGATTCTGATTTAAATATTTATCAGAATTATACTCCGGTAATGACAGAGGGCTACTGTCATATCCATCACGTATGTCAAAAATTTTCATTTTTCTTGTTTCTGATGGAGAATAAGATGGATCCTTAACTGAATCATCAGAGTAAATATCAAATGATACATCCAGTGATGGGGGAGAACTACTTTCGTATTCATTATCTACACATAATCGTATTTAAAGATATACAGGGTTAGTTCATTTTAATAATAAAGATTTGAATGGCATATTTATTTATGTCATTAACAGGAAAAATACAATGCATGAACATTTTTAATTAAGATCTCCTCTTTGAGATGCAGCCTCAAATTAGGGTTAACTGTAGTATCTTTTTATAGATAGGTAATTGAAATATTATTTTAGCGACTAAATCAAAATTAGCAAATGGTATGTTCTTTTATTAAATATATACTTCTTGACGGATTTTTGTATTTTTACTAAGAGGCGGTACTTTGGAACAGTTTTTTATTCTTCTCATGTTTTTGTTTTATTTTTGAGGTTGATAAGTTATAATAGTTATTTATGTACCAAGTCAGTAAAGTGAATCTTTATCGAACGAATCTGAGATTATGAGTCGAGCGAGCGAGGCGAGTAACAGGTGAGTTCGATAAAGACACTTTACTGACATGGTGCATACAAAATGTTATCGCCAACCGTAAAAATTTATAATTAAAAAAAAATGGAGATATTATAACTTCTGAATATCTTCTATTATTTTTTATAAATAATCCGCGAGAAAACTTTTATTGTGGAGCTGTGACAGAAGTGAAAAGCATGACAGTAACAAACAATTTCTGTTTAATGTAAAGTCATGGCTACGTTAGTAAATATTTGCGGCATTTAAAAAACACTTTACCTGCCGCTTATGCCGCATATACATAGTTTTTAAATCAATTTACAAGTGTATTATTAACTTCAAGAACTATGGTCCAAAAATTATTTTTAAATTAGGAAAAAGAGCCCTTCTCGGACTCAAAAACCAGAAACATTTTTCTGTAGCAGTGCTTTGTGTTGAACCATGAAACATGTGTTCCAAAAATCACCAACCTCAGATACAAAAGAAAAGAAAAGGAAAAATAGAAAGTTATTGCCCGAAAGTACCGAGCTGATTGAAATAGCGAAACGAAAATACGTTAAGAAGTAGAAATTTAATAATACATACCACTTGCTAAATTTTATTTAGTTGTTAAAGTTAGTATTTGAAGTATCTTTAAAAAGATACTTCATTTGCCCCTATTTTAAAACGCTGCACCTCAGAAAGAGGGCCGTAATTAAAAAAATGTTCATATACTTATTCTAGTTATTTTTGTTTCATAAATACACGCCTAAAAGTTTTACCTTTAAAATTAAGTAATTCTGAATAACATAAACATAGATATATTCCACTACTCGTCAAATTTAAAAGTTTTGCCAATGAAAATTCAGAATCATCAATTCTTTTTCGATACTTATGCACTCAGGGTGATCCCATATAATGTCCACCCCTCCTTATCTTCTGTATTTTTACTGCTAAAAATTTGTAGAAAATATATCACACAACACTAGCAATAAGACCCCTTTGTCCCTGATGGCTCTGGAAGTGCCTTGTGCGAGAGGGGGCTATACATAGAGATACAACGGACACACATCCGAGTATACTGGGATTAGTTTCTTCAGAGAAAAATCTCAGTGCCTCGGCCGGGAATCGAATGGGTCAAGTGTGCTTGCCTCTCAACCAAGAAGTTATTATATTCATATATGGTGTTTGAAATACTTTTTGTTCATGTATGAAATCGCTGTATAAACCTATTAATATACAGGGGAGATCAAGAAGTAGTATTTTTTTAAATGAAACGCCCTGTATATAACTCGATTTTTAAATTCTTCGTAAAATTCTGAACATAACTTATATAACATATCATATAACCGTATGTGATATGTTATATAAATTATGTCCAGAATTTTATAACGAAGTCAAAAATGAATTGATATACATTTCAAAAAAATACTACTTCTGTATTTGCCCTATACATTAATAGGTTTATACGGCGATTTTATATGTAAACAAAAAAGTATTTCAAAAATCATACACGGATACATTTTTAAAATTTTCTTAGAACTACAAAAGTTCATTTTGTATTAAGTTTATTGATTAAATTTAATTTAATTTTTATGCTAATCATGTTTGGGTTAAGTGTAAGAACTGCATTCTGCTGAACTTCGCCCTTTATGTCGGTAAATACTAAATTAAATACTCATGTATCTTTGTACTGTATCCACTTATTTGCTACACGAATAAAGTCTTTTCTTATTATTATTATTATTAAAAATAAGGGAACTAAGGGGGTGGACTCGCCCTGTGCAACAATCGATAGTAATAAACATACACTTATTTGATTAAATTAAATAGCTATTATAATGATTGTGTTTTTTTTGCAACGGGCCTTAAACATGAAGACTAAAACAAGTAGATGTAACATATAGATATGAATTTTATGAAATTACCTGTTATCAGTAAGTCTATTTTTATACGAAGTGGATAAAATTTGACGAAGAATACAAATTAATATTCTTATGTTGAAATACAAATTTTAAAGGTTCATGGCAAAACAATCATTATTTTGATATAATATGCTATTTTCATAATATCGAAGATATACATACCCACTTCTGCCTCAGTTTCATTTACAGGCGATACTCCCTGTGCTAACTGCACCATTAATTTTGATCTACAAGGTCTGTAAATAACATTTCCAAATTAATTTATTAAATTCCGAAAAAATATTATACTCACCTATCCATTGCGTATGACCATACGCGCTACACAGTGAAACAGAAACTAAGTGTGTTCAATATTAATATATCACGGGCGAACTAACCTCCCACTATGGACAAACTCACCTCCCACTTCGCTTAAAAATTGTTTGCCCATTAATGTCGATTTGGCAATACTGTTGGAGGCGTAAGCGAACACTTGTGTGTAAAAACTTATATAAAAGAGGCGTTTCTACCACTTAATATTTGGAGGTGTGGTACATTTAAAAATATATCAAAAATTTGTATATATTCAAAATGTCTATTTTTTACCCCTCTCTTGTTGCGCATATTAACGTTTGCGGTTATTTGCCATTTGTACAAAATATACACCACAAACGTCATTACTTAGCATGGAGGCCTGGGCGCCTGCCTGATGTATGGTGACGACTAAGATAGCTGTGCACGTATATATATATATATATATATATATATATATATATATATATATATATATATATATATATATATATATATATATATATATATATATATATATATATATATATATATATATATATAGTAAAAGTTTTAAATGCATAGTTATAGTTTAACCCTTAATATATTTCGTGGTATACAATTGATTGGCACTGTCAACAAATTTTTTGAACAAAAAAAATTTTTAATTTCTGATAATTTTTTTTGTCCTCCAGTAACTGACATTTTGTAAACGCCGTTCACAAAAATGCAAAAATGACGTAACTGAAGGCAGTGTTGCCACTGCCAGAGTTCGTCATCACAATTATCCTATAATTGCATGAAATGCAAATTTCGATTTTTAAAAAAATTATTACCCAGTTGTCACGGACATTTTGTGAGACAATATTAGACTTATTTAATATCAGTGTTGACGCCGCACCAAAACAAATATAATAGTTTATAAAACATTGAGCTCTTTTTAAGAAAGCATGATATATGTACGCACTGGCCGAAAATAAGAAATAAACCTCAAGGCGGCCAAGGTTCGATTGATTAGTCCTTTGTGGAAAACGACACTTATCACTTGTAGCTTGCTCTTAAAATAAAAGGGGTTAAAAGTATCTGTTTATCTATTTTTCCTTGTAAAATTAGGTAATCCTGACACTTTTTTTTATAAATAAACAGAACTCGTCACGTAAGCACCAAATATTAAAAATATGCAATACTTTTTTTGTGCACTTTAAATTATTATTATTGTCTCTTTTTATAGTTTAAGTTTAATACGGTTCATTTCTGAAAATGAATCAAAGTTGAAAATAATGATTTTAAAAAGACGCATTTACTTTAAAAGAACTAAATGCAGATTTGGTTACTTACCTAATACAACAGTTATTACATGAATATATCATATGGGCTTGACGTTTGGATAGCATTCCATAGCCGTTTAGCTTGTCTAGCATTTTCATCTACTTGAAAATATGCCTTTAACATATAACATTCGAATAATAAAATTAGTCGCTATGGTTAATCACTACTTTTCACAAAATTAACCACCAAGGGAACAAATTATAAATAATAAATTTCGGTAACATAGTAACTCAAAACTTCGAATCACAAATTTAATCACAAAAAACTATAAATAACGGTATTAAACACATGTTTGTAAATGCTCATGCAGACAGGTATTATACGCGAACACTAGGGAACTATCAATAACACTGATTTTTACATGGGGTGTAGTGTTGCCAGATGTGTGAGATTTTCACATAGGTTATAAATTTCATTATAAATAAATCATGATGCTTTTCAAAAAATTTCTATTGACCTAACTGACGGTTAATTTAGCTAACTGAGCATTGGAAAAACGGGTCTTATCTTCGCAACAGAAACAACAGAAAACAGCAAAAGTCTATTATTTATTTGGGCTTGCTAGCGCTGTTTACGCGAAGTTCCGATTTATAAAGATCTACGTAGGTACACGGTATAAAATTTAATTCAGTTTATTCTCTTTTAATGGAAGAATTGACCGAGGTCGGGGCTGACGACCTAAATTTGACTTTTTTTATTAACTTTTGCGGTGTAAAATGGTACAAATTTTTAAATAATAATTTTATTGCTTAAAGAAAGTGCAGGTACACAAGGGAAAATAATGATATAAATACCATGAAAATGGTATGTCTGGCAACACTGATTAGGTGCGTGGTTCGATGTGTGAAGATCATAGGTGACATACGCCACGCTAATATCGCAGTGCATATTATGGCGTGGTTGAATATTTATCATGTAATGGCTTATCCCGAAAAAAGTGCTGTTTTCTTAAGAAAAATTTGATCTTTTTTATAAAAAATGACATATACTATCCTCGTAACCGTCCAGAGTATTATGGAGGAAAAAAAAAATGCTAACTGTTAGGTATGACCGGTGTAAAAAGTGACAGAAGTGTGCGAAAATACTGCAAACTATTTTCCATCACCTGATTGTTATTGTGTTGCATCTTCAGTGTTTTACTATTAGAGGCCAATTAAAATAGTAGAGAGCTGATTTATTCCTTGAACCCCTACACATTTCAAATTATTGTAATAGCAGCGGTTAAGTACCTACTTCTTAAAAATAATAATCCTTTTATAAACTTTGAAAAAAATTAGTTGGGAACATTAAATTCCTCTCGAGATTCCCTAAAAAAGTATACTGTTCATCGGAAAATTTAGTTTTAGTTGTACATTCCACATGAAACGCTTAAAAAGAAATGTTGATTGGTGCAAGAAAAAGTCAAAATTGTACATTTCACACATTGAAAGGTATTTCAAAATGTTTAAAAATTATTTCAAATGGAGCAATTAATCGTTTAAGTAAGTAATTATTTCATCCAAAGTTATTATAAATTCGGGAATGAACTTAATGCTAGGGCTTGGTTTTTCAATCGTGGGTTAGCTAAACTCACACTTTTAGAATTCGAATTTTTTTCAATTTTACATTTGTTTTGGAAGTGATTATAGCAACAAACATTTTATGCTAAAGTAACTTTTTGTTGAAGTGGTTTGTATTAGAATCTCTTCGATTTTTGTGAAAATATAATGCTAGGTAACCTTCAACTTATGTTAACTCACGATTGTAAAATCGCGGCTAGGTGAGAGAATTGCATAAGATATGCGGCAACGTTGCTTCAGTTCATTACATCATTTTAGCTAAGATATAGAATAACCAGCAGTTCCAGTCAAGAATCGGTGGTTTAAATATAACTACACACTTAAGAATATTGTTTTTCTGGGGACGAACTTGGAGTGCTGTAGCTTTTTATGAGTGCATTTTTGGAAGTAATTAAATCAGCTTCTTTTCAGCAGGAGATTTCACTGTTAGAAATATGACAGGCTTTTGACCCCTTGTATATTCAACTCACGTGTAAAATAGTTTGCTACATCAGATATTTTCTTATATTATGAAATAATTATTAACTTAGTAATAAAGATTGTGGAATATTTTATATTTTAAGATTATAATTATAACTCAGGAAAGTACAAGTATGCCCAGTCTTCATTGTTTTTAATTTAACAGAATCTTGTAATTTACTTAAAACAAAGCTCAAAGGAATGACTACAGTAATATGGCAAAGAAGAGGTAGGTATAGCAAAATAAATACTTTCAAAGGTTTTCGGGGAATTAAAATTCCTCATATAAATAAACGAAGAACTAAGACAAAATTTGAACCCTGTGAAGCTAAAAATGCCGAATATAAAATTATAGCATTTTTCTTTCAGAAATTATTGTGTCATCATTTCCTTGGATTATTACAACAATTAAAGTTGAAAGTTGTTAGGACACTAAAAACTATAAAATGAGGAATACCTAAAGAAAAAGCGCTATCATTTAATACATCCATTGTACAAATTCAATATATTATATTATGATGCAGAGTATAGTAGGTAATTAGTTGAACCAATTTTAAATATTTATTTACATAAATACACGGTGTTAAAATTAAATACGTACTGGATGAAACAGAATCATTCATCTCCAGACACGGCTAGAATGTGTGAAGAAAAATAACATGAATTTCGATACCGATATTATTTGGTTTTTATTGAAATTACAGCCTTCAAATCTTAGAGAAAAGTAATAGTAATTGTTATTTATGGTACAAGTATGTTATATTATAAATAAGTGTAGGATACTTTCCTCAAGTGACTTATGAATTAACACACGTGTGCCATACAAATCTTTATTCAGCACCTCTTAATAACGGTTAAAAATGTATGTGAAATTTTTTAAATTTAACAGTATAAAATGAAATTTAAATTTAATTTTAAATTATTGAGAAACTAGTGCAGAGAGGTCATGCACAGTAACTATGGTGGATACTACCAATTCCCATTTTCTTGAAAATAGAAAAATTGCAAAAAACTTTTTTATTTCGCAAGATATTAAGAAAGAAGCTCAAGCAGCATGTTATAACATACTGTCAAAAAAGTCGTTTGATAAAGAATTTCATCAATTTGAAGAATGGAGAAAACAGCGACGGGTAACAAAAGAAAATTATAAATTAGAAAAAGAGGACTTTATTTAGGGTATACATATATAAATGTTGACATACCAAAATACGGAAAACTAATTTCCTATTTACAAAGTGAAGCAACAACTAACGAGTCGAGGTGAAAATCTTGGAAAGCGAATATGTGGAAAAGTTTTTGTCTGAGACACCTGACAGTCAATATTTGATGATGAAGATATTATTTATTATTTCCTAATATTTAGTCCAAAGTATTTATTTGTTCTGTATTTTTCAAATCGCATTGATAATGGGAGTATCAGGTGGTTGCCGTTGTGATGAAATAACAAAGCTGACAGTTCAAGATATAGACGATAAGGGAAAATATTTATGTATTTCGATACGTGACACAAAGACGAATGTATCAAGAAGTTTCATGATCATTTCAGGAGGACTATCAATAAGCGCGCTTGACCTCTACAGAAAATATATGTCCCTAAAATCCAAAAATATCCCATATCGTAAATTCTTCCTTAATTATAGAAAAGAAAAAATGCACTATCTAACCAGTTGGAATAATAAACACTTTATCTAAGATACCTCAGACAGTTGCTTCTTTCTTGAAACTGTCTGATGTTCACTCGTATACAGGATACAGTTTGAGACGCTCTTCAGCAATTCTTCTGACAAACGCAGGAGTTTTTATCACAACAGTAAAACGCCACCGTGAGTGGAAATCGTCCACCCCTAGAGAGTTTTAATAATAATTTGTATACAGAAAACTGAATAAAAGAAATTCATGGTGCTCAAAACAACACTAGTTCGAAAATTAAATATTTAGAGGCGTAGGCTTCTTTTCATATTTTTATACAACGAATGAAATCTCGTCTCATAAAGTTCTTTCGAAATCCTTCTTTTATCAATTCTCTTTTCAAATATTAGAATCATTGACAGATCTATTAGTCGAAAATGCCAAATTGTAAACTTTTTTTTGTAAAACCAGTGAATTTTCTTTTAATTCATAAAATTTACTATTGGTTAACTATTGGTTACTATAAAAAAAAATCCCTATTAATTTGTAGCAGAAAATGCATTCTTAAGGATTTATGACTAGTTTCATCTATATCAAATTCCACTGGTCATAAGTTGAATTTATTAAGCTAAAACCCTTTCCTTTATGTTTAGCAAAAAGAAGATTACTTTTAATATAATGAAAAATAATAACCATTTTTTTACGCGTAAATACTAGGACTGTAAATTGTGGGAACTCGATAACTTAGATCTTGGGTTTGTGGAGGTTGACCAATAATTAATCCAGGAGAAAAGTTATTAGTGAAAATAAGGTTTTACATTTATTTATATGCTGGACTTCGTTTCTTTTCATTGATACCCACGATAACCTATATTGGCTTGTTAACAATGTCAACAGTGGCGTATTTACAGGGAGGATATATACCCCATGACCTAAAATGAAATGTACCTACTTAAATAAAAAAATGTGTATATGCAGGTTATGTATCAAACTATTAGACATGGGCTCTTAAATGGGAACGTTATAATGTAAACCAGAGGCAGGCAAACCATCGCTCGTTAGTGTATGGAACGCCGTCTTAATATTTATTCACTCATTATGAATTAGAGATATCTGAAATTTATTTAAAAATATCAAGTAGATATTTTTAAATCAATTAAAAATATCTACTAGATATTCAAAAATATCTAGTTGATATTTTTAATTGGTACAAAAATATCGAGTTGATATTTTTAATTCAATTAGAGATATCAGAATATGGTGCCATCTATGATGTAAAGGCTAAACTAAATTTACAAAATGGCAGACACTAAAAGTCTGCCATTTTGAAGTGTTTTTCTTAATATTGGGGAATTTGCATATGTGCTACGTAATGTTGGGTATCTAAGATCTATTCTACTTTTGGAAGTGTGTGGTCGCGGGCACGTCACAGGTTAAGACAAAACAGTGACTACAGAATAGCCAGACAATGCATCTTGATTTAAAAATATCTAGTCGATATTTTTACTTGATTTAAAAATATCGAGTAGATATTTTGAATTCAATTACAGATATCTGAAATGAATAATTAGAGATATCTCTAATTAATTTCAGATATCTGAAATTAATTTCTGATATCTGAAATGAATTAGAGATATCCGTAATTAATTTCAGATATCTCTATTTCATAGCACATATTGATAAAAACACATAGAAGACACTATTGTTTTGTGCTATAACGATATAAATATTAAAGACACCTACATTGATAGTGCAGACTGTAACATAATTATTCGTATTGGCTACATTGCATCTGCAGGAACCAATGTAACACAAGGTCCACTTCATTAAATTATGTTACAGTTTTACTTAGAGAGATGGCGCCATATTCTGATATCTGAAATTAATTGAAAATATCAAGTAGATATTTTTAAATCAATTAAAAATATAGACTAGATATTTTTAAATGGTTTAAAAATGTCTAGTTGATATTTTTAATTGATATAAAAATATCTACTTGATGTTTTTAAATGATTTAAAAATATCTAGTAGATATTTTTAATTTAATTACAAATATCTGAAATGAATTAGAGATATCTCTAATTAATTTCACATATCTGAAATTGATTTCTGATATCTGAAATGAATTAGAGATATCTCTAATTAATTTCAGATATCTCTAATTCATAGCACATATTGATAAGTAGTGAGTAAATATTAAAACGGCATTCCATATCAGTGCAGAGCAGAGAGTTCATTTTCCATCTAGCTATCGCACGGTCAACGGTGCACACTACGCGCGATACGATGCCAATTTTCAGTCGTCCTTCAATGTACTATATTTAAACTTCAATACACATACTGTATAACTCGAGTAATTTATTCCTAAACATGTATTAATTAATTGACTTCTATATTTTATAGGAATATATATTTTTTCATACTTGCAGTTTATAAAAACTAGCCTTGTCTTCAAACTATTTATGTTTAAAAATAAAAATACTAATAAAGAATGTATGGTGGCGTCTGCTTGAATTATTGCAATTTACAATTGCACATCTTTCATTTAAATTTTTGGATTTTATTTTGTTTTTATATCCCCCATGACCATGTCTGGATACGCCACTGAATACCAACAAGGGCCTATCCGTGGATGGAAACAAAACAAAACTCGTCAATGGAAACACAACAACAATTTTTCTCAAAAACTTTCTTGGATTTATAAAAAAAAGTGAGGTGTCAAAAATTACTTACCCAGTTTGTGTTTTGGTGAGACAGGTGTTACTGAATTAGGCACTGAAGGTGTTGGTACCGGTCGTGAAGAAATGGGTGGGCATGCTTCATCACAACAGCTACTCATACCACGCACCGGGCCCCACCACCATCCCTTATTTTTTATGTATAAGAGAAATACCAACAATATGGCCCCTAGACCAGCAAATGCTCCCAACATTGTACCGCCATTTGTCCCTGAAAAGAAAATATTAATATCTATATAATGTTTTTAAAGACTAGAAAGAAAGTACATGTGAGACATTAAAAACAAAAATAAAATAAATACATCATTAGTGGAATACTGTAAATGTTTAAATCATGAATTTAATTTTGATGAAACAATAGGAGGTAAGCAGCATAATCTTGAAAAAAGAAAATTTCAAGATATGGTCAATATAAAGAAGATTAAGTCAGTTAATTCAAGGAAAGACATTGAGCACTTAAACACATGTTATTTTAAGCTTAATATTAGATTAGGTAAAAAATTACTATAATTTAAAATGCATGATTTACAAAATATTAAACAAATAATCAATCCTTGCCAGTATTGTAAATAATAGATTTTTTCTCTTTTATCAATGATAATTTTTACTCCTTCTAAAAAATCTGATTCGGGTCATTACCAATACACACTAAATTTCTTTTATTTATATCTACATATGATATAAAAATTTGTCCCTAAAATAATAATAAATAAATAATAAACCATTATTTCTTGAATCAAAAATATTTAGAAAAAATCCTCGGACACTTCGATTTTTAATTTCAATTGCGCGCCTTATCCTTTACTTTCTGGTAATGACGTCATCACTGTTTTCGTTATGACGTCATTTATGTTTTTTAAATGGAACACCCTGTATATTTCTGCTTTAATAGTTGATTCTAAATCAGAATTAGTAGAGAAATAATTAACATTTATCAGGAAACTATAAACAAGGTTCAGCAACACTTTATTCATCGTTTAGGGTACTGTCAGCTACAACAAGGAGTATAGTTCGAACATTTACTATAAATTCATTTTATTATTAACAAACCGTTAGTTCTAGTGACTATTATTTGTTCAAACAAAACGTCAAAAATTAGTAAATTCTTATATCAAAATGGTCGTATCTTTCAACTTATCAATTTTAGACCCTAAATGTGTACATTTTTGGAATCAGCTGTTGATTCAAAATCCAAAAATGGATAAATATACAGGGTGTTCTATTAAAAGAATATTGTTGATGTCATAACGGAAACAGTGATGACGTCATAACCAAAAAAAAGGTGCGCAATTGAACTTAAAAATTGTCCTGTCCGAGGATTATTTATAAATATTTTTGGTTTAAGAAATAATGAATTTATTCCATAATATATATATATACTAACTAAGGTGAAGTGAATAGTGGTGAGAGGTATGAAACTTCTCATATTGGCTTTCCATCTATCATGATTTGAAGGTGTAATTCAATGCAGGTCGGGGTATTTGCCCGCTGAGTAGTTGTTTCCTTCAAATCATATTTAATAACATTAGTTTAGTCCACCTGGGCTAGGGGTCGCCGCTCTCGGTACTTGCTGTGATGCAAGTCGCTATCCGCCACAGAGACATCTAGGATGTCGGTCGGATAGTAGCATTCAGACCATATGAGAAGTTTCATACCTCTCACCACTATTCACTTCACCTTAGTTAGTATATAACTAGCAGGTTGGCCACTATCATTTGTCTGTTCCATAACCTATGGCATACTGAAGAGAACAAATAAGTTCGAAATCGATCTATGTCTGGTTAGGAATTGACAAATGATATTGGCTTTCCATCTATCATGATTTAAAGGTGTAATTCAATGCAGATCGGGGTATTTGCCCGCTGAGTGGTTGTTTCCTTCAAATCATATTTATTAATATATATATATATATATATATATATATATATATATATATATATATATATATATATATATATATATATATATATATATATATATATATATATATATATATATGTTATATGTATAAATACATAAGCGTAAAATACCTCTTAACATCCAGTGATTTTATCTGTTTGTTTCCTGTTTTATATAATTTTTATGCTGACTTGGAAAAACTCACAATTAATGTAAGTATTGTTATTTTTGAAGACATTGTTATCACTGCATATATAGTTTTACTAAGTGTGATATTATGTTGTTAAAATTAAATGTTGAGATGTCCTAAAAACGTATATTTGTATATTTTTAATTAATGTTAATGTTGTTATTTTTAATATTTATTTATATGTATGTGCATGTGTTTTGTGTATGTATGTAGGTGCATTGTATATCCGTTTATTTACATACATATTTTTTTAATTTACATTTTCTATAATTCTATATCACATCATAACTTTATATCTTGTAGTGCATTGAGGATGGTAACAAAATTTAGCAAAACGTCGGCAAATTGATGAAGTAGAAAATAAGGACTCTTACCCAGCAAAACTTTTTCCAACTATTAATATTTATTATCAAGTTAGTTTTATTATATCGTATATTATGTATACAGGCTGTCCATTTTATAAGGACACCCCAGATATCCTACGTAATATTCATGGTGGGAGAAAAATGTTTTAATAAGATTTATTCCATTTTTTATGAGCTATATGACAGTGAAAACAAATTTCAAAACAGTAGCCTATTTTGTGAGATATGATCAAAAAACTTAAACAATAGAAATACTTCAAATCTTTATATATTCCTTATTTTAGAAAATGTGAAAAACAATAAAGAAATGATGTAGAGAACAAACTGTGTAGTTCAATTGTTGCCAAATCTTATTGTTTTTGGTGTGCTCTCTTGACTCATAAAAAAATATGAACCCAACAATGCCCATTAAAAACGATAATATTTAGGAATACTTTCGTAAAGCAGTCGTGTTTCCTTTACAATTAATATAAACTTTTATTTCGAATTTTTTTTCTCTATCTTTTAAAATAAAATAATTGTAGGTGAATGAAAATGTAACTGCAAATTTTGTTCATAAATCCGATTTGAGAAAATTCTTTTGCAGTGACAAAAAAATAATTTACCGAAGAGTAAAATTCTGAGAATTGTACAAAAAGATATTTCTCACAGATATTTCTCACTGGCAGTCTTGAGCCCTGCGAATGTGCTTATATATTATATATTTGTCATAGCTTCGTTTCATTATATGACTATATATCCCGAATTTGAGTGCAGTCATTTAGATACAGACACCCATTATTTACCATATAAAAGAAATCTAAGAACACAATTGGAATAATTACCCTGTAGAGATATATTGGTTGTGTTAATTCAAAAACTTCGCATCTGAACTGAGTTATAGTTTTTTACTGGCACAACATTGACCATCGTAGTTACGTGTCAATAAATGCCTTCGTAAATAAATTGGGTTAGAAATCACACTATCTGCTATTCTTCCAGCTGTATATGCATATCTTACTAGATATGATACGATGTAATCTCTGTGTGGCAAGAAAACTGCATTTTAAGTAATGAAGAGGATGTTGCAGCTAGTTTTTCGTTTGATTGCCATGATGCATATTGTTGTCTACTGAAATGGCTACACAGCAAGAAAAAGTAGAAAGCATATCGTATTTCAGTAAATTCACTGCGCTATTGTTTGTCAATCGAAAAAAAGTCCGTCCATCGCCTGCATCACTATCAAATGAATGACAAACCATTAATGGATTAATAGAATTATGGAGGTTAACATAAAGTGGTTTGATTGCAAATAATGGAATGTTACAACCGAATTATTTCGAAAGCAATACGGCATTTGAATTTTTTGACAATTTTGTTTTGCTCTTGTGCTGGAAAATCAGCATGTTCACTTAAAACTTGCTGATGCCTTTCAATGATCTTGTATTGTTGCGATGTTTGTCGTTGTTTTGAGTGTTGCGCGTAATATAAATGAAAATCAAGATAATAAATATTTTAGTATAAGCTCATTAATGTTCTCGTGCATGTATTTATTTTCTCGATTCCTCCTTATTCATAAAAAAACTCTTCTGTACATTGACTTATATATTTTTCAGAAAGACGAACTGGGCAAATACTTGAATCTGTTGTATTTGCTGTTGACGCAACTCCGTGCTCCTTCTTTGGGGGTTTTTTGAAAATACGGGGTTGTATTTTACACGGCCTCTAGGTAACCCTGTATTATTTACTACTTTCTTGAAATAATGTACTGAAGCACCCCAGCCCTGGGCTGCTTCATCGTGAATAAATTTCCTATAATTGTTACATAAAACTAAATTATTTCCAAGCATTTATATCATTAAATTCCAAATTAATTATTACATAAAAAAGAGTAAACCATTTTCTTAGAATTTTGGCAGAAAACGTATGCAATCAAACTATAGAGTCTAAATGATTCAGCTAAGTAAAAGAATACACAGTATTCATTTAATATTTTAAAGCGTTGACAAAACTGTACAAAATCTCAAAGTATTCTCCAGCCGAGAATGATAACATAAACAAACCGACGTGAACACATAGGATTGTAAGAGTTTTTACTAAGAATAGGGACAAAGGCAAATAAACATAGCCATTATATCACTTCTCACCTAAAACATCTTGAGTTAAATTTTAGTTTAAAGAACACAAGTTAGCGTTTGACATCTCCGTCTAGCTTGCAGGCTTGGACAACGAACTCACTTACGGGAAATCATATAAATAGTGAGTTATCCTACGATCTAGGTCACATCTCTGAGAGCCCCAAGCTATACGATTTGGTTCTAAGGAATCGGGTATGAAGAGATTGTCCAGTACTCCGTGGCAGAATCGTGCCACATCTCTGACAACCCCAAGCGTTACGCTTCGGTTCTAGGGAATCGTTTACGAAGAGATTGTACGACTCTCTGTAATCTAGTTGTGCTCCAGGTCAACTCTCTGACAGCCCCAAGCTTACGCTTTGGTTCTACGGGATTGGGAATTAAGAGAGTGGGCGTGCACGAGCTACTGACGCCGCCGTCGACATGGAGGCGAGTAACTCAGGCGATACTCAAGAATCCGGGGGAGAGGGCCTCGCGGAACTCTCCGTGTATACCAGAACTGGTAAGGACGGCATTTAAATAATTCGTTATACTACGTTGCCATTTCCTACGTACTCGAGCTCACTAAAATTCATCAAACTAATTAAATTTCTTTGTTCCGAGTGAAATGGCAACGCTAATCAAAGTACGACTCGATATGCTTGGGTTTCGCGGTTTTTAATATTATGTGACCGGTGGTACCAAATGATTTCCAGATAGGGTTTTTTCTGTTATAATGCACTGCTCATTACATGTTTATTAATAATTAGTACAGTCGATATTAATTCCGATAGTTGGAACTTTCATTCATTTTTCCAAATCAAGTTAGGTCAAAATAAGATAATGTACAAAGTAATTCGTGTCCAGTTGAATCTGCAATATCAGTAACTGTATCAAATTTCACTACCTGTATGGGGATCAGAGTGTAACTATCAGATGTGTGCAGTTAGGCGCCGACAACAAAAACATGCAGTTCACCCCACCCGTTGAGTTGTCTAACCACGGACCTTGTCCCTCGACAGAGGGTCCGGGGCCAGATGACCAGTGTATACCGCTTAATGATTTATGGCTATCGCTCCCATAAGCGTGCCGAAATACAAGCGACGCCTGCCAAACCCTTTAACAAATCTACGGGGTAGTTCGTTTCATGTTGATTTAAACCTTGATTGGTGGCATGCATTCGACGCACCCAAAACAATACGGGCAATTGCTAGTCATATGTCGGTGTTCCGCATATGCATCGAATCTTCGTTGGCCAGCGTCAGTTGTATTTATGGTACTGTTCTATGGTAGTACGAGCCCGCGAATTAAATAACAAGGCATGGTTGTCGGTCTCTGCCCGGCTCATGTGATAGGGGACACTCTGGTGCCACATACAAGGGAAGTTTCTCTTGCACCCATATGTAGAGTTCTACATGTCATCTAAACTACGACGCGGAAGTTTCCGCGCATGTAACCAGGTTTGTTTACATTGCAGGTTCAACTAGCTAAATATCAATGTATTTCTTGTGGACCATTGTCCACCGTACATGTAACAAGGTTTAGTTCATGTCATGTTCTGTAATATATTCCTTATAGACAGTTGTCTAAGCATAGAAATAAAAGGTGTGAAAACGTTATTTGAGTATTCTTGACTTATTTCTACTTTCGGCACAAAAGTGAATTCTAAGTAAATCAGTAATCATAAATGTAAAGCCAAATCTTACTCATACTAGTCATTTTTTAAAACATATATCAGTGCAGTGCAGATTAGTGTTCATAATAATTGGAAAAAATTATGTAATCAAATTAAAGCAAATTAAATCTCATAGCTGAAACAAAGTAATACCAAACTTTATAAACGTACCTGGGAGGTTACAATAACACAACAAACTTGGGTCTTACCACAAAAAAAAACTAGACGATCACGAAAAAGGCCATCTAATTAATTAAGTATTACCTGTCGCTTCACGACAGGTAACACTTAGTAAAAGGGGAATAACGGATAAAACCTAAATTAAATAATCGAGGGAGGGTTGGGTTGTTACACTGGTGCCGTAACCAGGATAAAATAAATTAAATGATAAGAGGGGGAGGTACTACATATCTTGAGGCTTCTCCTCCCCTCCAAGCTAGTTCTTATGAAACAACGTGAAAAAATTTCTTTCTAAGCCACAAGGCAGTTGAAGATTTCCAACTCTATATTTAAAAGTGCCACAGAACTTTGTTTTTCACAATCTTTCTGTAATTTTTTCTTTTCAATTTTTTGCATCCCGAGCAGTTTTAAAATTCGTATTTTTAAAAAAGAGTTTATAGTCCGATTAATATTTTTTTTTACGTGTGATTTATTGGACAGGCAAATTTTTAATACCCAAACAAAGTGCAAGAAAATATTATAAGATGCTACAAATAAATAATTAATTATATACAATAATTTTAGAAGAAAACCTTTAAAATTGTTTGTATGGACAATTTATGGCTATGTAATTTCTAATGACATGTAAAGCATGTGTTGATGAAATTAACTTTCACGTTATGCATCTACAATGAATTAAAGGTCAAATTAAATTCAGTTTATATCAGAACAAATATTCAAAATTATATAAGTAAAAACATGTTACATTGTCCATAATATTATTTTGTTCGTAATCTATTATTCTTTTTTGAATAACATTTCGTATAAAAAAACTACGTAGTCTTTGATTTCCCTTAAAATAAATAATCACTGGAAATCGCACAAGATCAACTCGGATCAAAAAGAAAACCTTCAAATATCTTTGAAGTTTTCACAAAGCTTCGGAACGTTATCACTTATTCGTATATCCTTATGTATTTTCTTTTCCTTCCTTTCCAGAACATGTTTTCACTGAAATAAAATAATTTTAAGGGTGATATGATGACTATACTTAAATTGAGCAAAACGTTTAATATAAAGCTGTAAATATTTAAAAGATATTGAGTAAATATTGTATAAGAAAACAGTGTTTATTTGCCTCTACAAGTCATTAATAAGGAATTAGAAACTTGATATACACACGTGGAGCGGACAGAAAACAGTCTATAGATTATTTTATAAATATTAATGAATTTTTATTTCCTTCGTATTTATGCATTTCTAGAAAAATAATAAAATAATTATTGTGTATTACATAACCATCCTTTCAAATCTAATATGATAACAATAATAATTACCTATAGTTTATTACATTTTGTACTGTCATTCATACCTGAATGTGCTAATAGAAATGTTTAGGTATATATAAATCAAACATGACACCTCAAAAACATTTTATCGTAGAAATATATATATATATATATATATATATATATATATATATATATATATATATATATATATATATATATATATATATATATATATATATATATATATATATATATATATATATATATATATATATATATATATATATATATATATATATATATATATATATATATATATATATATATATATATATATATATATATATATATATATATATATATATATATATATATATTATATATATATATATATATATATATATATATATATATATATATATATATATATATATACAGGGTGAGTCTTAAGTGCGTAGTTATATTTAAACCACCGATTCTTGACATCTGTAGAAACCCACTGACACATTTTTTTTCTCTTAATTCCCACGTAAAATTGAGTTATCGACTTTCAAAAAAAATAAGATGAAATTGTTTTGGAACTGCTGATTACTAGAAACATTCCTCATTTTATCTGAAATAGTGCATTGACCTTTAGCAGTGTTGCCGCATTTCATATACAATTTAGCAGTAAGTTCGTTCCGGGACATAATTTTGAATGAAATAATTACCTACTTATGCGATTAAGTGCTCCATTTGAAATAATTTTTAACCTTTTTAAAATACCTTTTAATATAAAAAATGTACAAGTTTGCCTTTTTTCTTGCATCAATTAAACTTTTTTTTCAAGTGTTTCGTAAACTAAAACCAAATTTTCCGATAAACAGTAAACATAAAATGCTACTGACAATTTTGATTTCGTTTTTTCAAAGTTTATAAAAGAATTATTAAATTTTAACAAGTAGTGGTTACTTACCCTGCGATTATAATAATTTGAAGTAATCCTGTAGTTTATTAATAAATAAATCGTTTTCTAACAGTCATCAGAGACAACCACCTCTGCAGTCATATGTTCGGCTGGTTCATTGACCTGATATGTAGGTCAATGGGCGAGTTACACTAACCTATCTTTTAGGTACATTACATTACCAACCAATTTATGATTCAAATTACAGACATCAAGCATATTCCTATGAATTAAGATGGAAAATCTAGTTCAAATCAGTAACTAAGTCACTAAATAAAAACAACTACGTAACTTTATCTGTAAACAAAATCCAAGCTTTGACAAGAACTATTCTACTAACAAAAAGCACTTTTAGGTACTGTTAAAATATCGCAAAACTGAAATAAAAAAAAGCACAAAGAGAACAACACGCACTTAAATCGAAACTAAACTTATTCTCGATTTACCTAATACTTAAAATGTCAATGACGCTAAAGACGTTTACGTAAATTCACTCTGAACGATTTCCAATTATTATTCTCTCTATTGCTATAAGAATAACAAAGACAGCGAGAGTGAGTTGGCCTCTCCAGGTATATTTTCGTAAACCGCTATGACCGATACAAAAACAACAATTTGCTTGTTTACATATCAACATAGATTTATGAAAGGGGGAGATAGAACATAGTTCACGGCGCACGCTGCCAATTCCCCCACTGCTGTCACCCACCAATCACAGACAGTGTGTCGGTATCCTCGACAGTTCGATCGCATCCATATTGTATTTCGATGTTCGTTGTGGAAGTGAGGTTTTGATTCAGTGACTATTTTTGTGACTATAGCGTGAAAAAATGCCCAGATGCGTTATAAAAAATTGTGTTTACCACAAAACTGCAAACTGTGTGAGGGATAAATCATCTATTCATTTATTTCGGTAAGTTACTTAATAAACATGTTTGTTTTGGAGGCCATATTCGATTGTTTACGGAGACACAGCCGTATTTCCCATTTCCGTGTGATTTGCAAAGATAATTATTAATTATTGCAATAATGTGGATTAATCAAAGAGGATTAATATATTTAATGTTGACAGTAGCACGTTTTATACGATTTTACATAATAGGTACTTTAAGATTGTATTATTTTTAGTGTTCCAAAGGATACTGAGAGAAGAGAGGCTTGGAGAGTACCTTTAAATTTGGAAAAAGAAGATATGTTTGTAAATTCCAATGTAATGCCACTTACATTTTACCCAGGAGTCTTATGATTTTGAGAAGTCACCTTTTTCACTCCATTTAAAACAAAATGCTTTACCTATTATGGACATTATGGTAAGTAGATTCGAAAGAAATATATAATATTAGTTTATTCAGATCACTAAAATAATTATTATTAAAAATACAGTAGGACCTACTTAAATTATTAAACAAACAGTTAATAGTGTCCAAAAAATTACCTTTTCCGAAGTTCTCAAATATTTACTTACATAAAATTTTATAAAAATTAGAAACGTATTTAAAATTTTGTGCCTGAATTATTTTTACAATAATGTATTTATTCATAACTTTTGTTTATTTACTGTTTCCATATGAGCAGAAAAATTATTTTATAAATACCTATTAAATTTATTCGAATATAATTAAAAAATTGGTGTGTATTATTTAGGTATACTATTATTTTCAAATATATTTTTTCGAGGATTTATTTTTGTGATTTTCTAACAGAAAAACAAATCAATATAGAAAATGTAAAATTTTCCAAGGGCCTTTAATTGTTTTTAAATTCAGGTGAATGATGTTCAATAAAGCAGAGGGATAGTTCAATTAGAAATTTTACATTCTCAATATTCATTTATTTTTTCTGATTGCAAATTATGAAAATTGAAAAAAAATCCATAAAACTTAATATTTTTTGATAACTCGTAAAATGAAGTCTACAGGGGGCTCAACAGGGGGAGTGTCAATATATGAGGAAAAACCCTGTAGATAAAATATCAAAAGGATTTAAACAATAACACGTAGGTATAATACATCTTATTTTTTATAGGATACTAGTAAAAGCTTGACCGAAACTACATCTGTTTCGTCTCAACCATCGAAGAGTGCTGCTATATCTTTGTTAAATGAACCACGGCCATCAACAAGTACTGGATTATTAGAACATAGAATGGACAGAATTGCCACAAAGGTCATTTACCAGTTTGGGTTTTGTGGAAAATAAAACACCCCCAAGTTCTCCTATTCGAGGGTATTCTAAAGTAAGTTAACTAAGTAAAATTTATTATTGATTACTATTACTAAGTATTTTAACTTATTGAAAAATAAAGTATACTTATTTAAAAAACATATTAAATAAGTTGTTCAAATTGTTCAGTCAGCATTGCCAGGGCCTTTATTATTTAATATTGGCATTCAGTAAGTAATAGAAGTATGTTAAATTTAAAAAAAAAAAATAAACATCTTATGTAAAGTAAGTCTTCATTCAATCTATAATCAAAAATCAATAATAGTGCCAATATTGTTTATTAATTATGTAAATTTTTTTAAGGTTGAAACACCCCGAAAACGAAAACTGAAGTCTCAGTTGACTAAGGCTCGTAAAAAAAATTAAGAGGCTTAGGACAAGTCTTTGCCATTTTAAGAAAAGAGTTGCTAGGCTTGCTGAGGTGATTAAATCACTCAGTGGCAAAGTCACCGATGAAACATTAGAAACTTTGTGTAAGATAGGACCTAATGAAGAATTTTTGCAGAGACAGATGTACCATAAACATAAGTATGGCGAACAGCTTAAAGCCTTTTCATTAACTCTTCTTTATTATTCTGTTAAGGCCTACAATTTTGTTCGTAATACTTTTAATTCGGCTCTTCCTCACCCAAAGACTATATCGAGGTGGTACAAAAATATAAATGGCGAGGCCGGATTTACAGCAGAAGTTTTCGACCTATTAAAAATCAAAGGACAGAATACAGATTATAAACTTATTTGCAGCTTAACTATAGACGAAATGGCAATTCGTCAGCATGTGGAGTGGGATGGAACGAAGTATTACAGATTTGTAGATTTTGGAGTAGAAACTGAAACTGACAGTCATCCTGTAGCCAAGGATGCACTCGTGTTCATGCTAGTTTGCATTAATGAATCATGGAAGCTTCCTCTTGGATATTTTTTAATAGATAGTTTAACCGGTCAACAAAAAAAAATTTAGTGCTACAGTGTCTAAAGTTAGTCAATGAAACGGGGCTACTGTTGGTTTCAATATGTTTTGATGGAGCTACGAACAATGCTACGTTGTCCAAACAGTTAGGGTGTAATTTTGATCCCAAAAATATACAATCTACGTTTGTTGATCCCAGTTGTGGCAGAAGAATTGCAGTCTTTTTTTACCCCTGTCATATGATTAAATTGTTAAGAAATTTGTTAGGAGATGAAAAAAATATTATTGATAAGGGTGATATTATTCAGTGGGAATATTTAGTAAAATTAATGAAATTGCAAGATGAAGAGGGTGTTCATTTAGCTAATAAATTGAGAAAATCACATATTCTTTAAAAACCAAAAAATGAAAGTTAAATTAGCCACCCAACTATTCAGTACTTTTGTAGCACATGCTTTGGAGTTTTTAAACGAAACTTTAAAATTAGAGCAGTTTAAAGATTGTGAAGCTACAGTAAAATTTATTAGATGTATTAATAACTTATTTGACATCTTGAATTCCAGAAATATGTATCAGTATGGTTACAAACAGCCTGTTAACAAACAAAATTTTGAGGGTTTTAATACATTTTTGTCAGAAACAGCAGATTATTTTAAATCTTTGGAATTAGCGATCGGCAAACCTGTTTGTGAGAGTGTAAGAAAAAAGGGGGTAATAGGATTGTTGTTTTGTATCGAAAGTATAAAATTTCTCTATAACAATATTATTGAAGAAAGTCAATTATTGTTGTATATTCCTACTTACAAAATTAGCCAGGATCATGTTGAACTTTTTTTTGGGCAAATCAGGGCAATGGGGGGTTGTAACGACAACCCAACAGCTAAACAATTTAAAGTCGCGTATAAGAAAATGCTTGTACACCTTGAATTGAGAGATTCTTTTAGAGAAAATTGTATTCCATTGGAAACAATTTCAGTTTTGTCTCCTTCTGATATTATTAATAAATCGTGTGGTAGACAGCAAATAGCAGAAGATATAAACGAACCAGAAATGGATGATGACATGTATTACCACATTCTAAATATAGAAATATCAGAATTTAAAAATGAAATTCTTATTTATGTAGGGGGTTATATTGTAACCAAACTCTTGAAAATTCTAAAATGTGAAGAATGTGTAGAAGCATTGTTAGGGGACAGAGCTGACTTTCTTACGTCCTTTATAAATCAGAAAGACAGAGGTCAACTCTCGTATCCCTCTGAAGATGTAATTTATATGTCGAACTTCAGAGAAAATCTTTCAAATTTATATAAATAAAAGAAATAATTTAATAAATGTCAATTTATTAAACATAAAATTGTTAGATTTGTTAATTATTCAAAACTTATTTAAAAACCTAAATAATCATTTTAAAGAACAGACTGCGTTTACCTGTCACTATAGCAATTTAATTAAATTAATGTCTCTATATTTTAAAATTAGAATTCACCATTATAACAGCAATATGTTTGATAGAAGTAGAAGCATGAGATCTGTTTATAATAAATTAATATTATTTAAAGGACAATAATGTATATATTATTTTATATAAGTACACTATTTTTTATAATAAGATGCACATTTAAATAAATGATTGTTAGAAACTTTGTTTTTTTAATTATATTGATACATAGGTTTATAGAGTACTATCTATTATTTAAAATACACAATGCATAGGTTAGCTAATATAAAAATTGTTGTTTTATTTTCAATACTAATTTTTGTATTTGAATTATATTTTAGAAGCCAAAATAAAAAATGTATATGGTTTTAATAAAAATATTTAAATAGTCTGGATGTTCATTATTGTGTTATTTAAAGAAATATACCCAAAAAAACCTACAAAAAAAGCATCTTATATTTGACACAAAAGATTACATCTAGTTAAATAAAAAAATAAATATAAAGCTAAAACTTTCCTAAATACCTTATTTTTTAGTTCTTGCAAAGAAATTAGGAGTCAAAATGTTTTGTTTCTTGTAAGTCTACAATATAATTAATATATTATGTTGTATACATAAAACCGTTTTATGGCATTGTAATGACAAAAAATACCGAGAAGAATACTATATAATTAAAATAATGCTGAAAACTAAAACAAAACTGTTACTGCTGCTAACCTCTAAATTGTATCAATTGTAGTTGTAGTTCGTGTTTACAAGTGCAGTGATAACAATTCAGTGGTGGCTGGTGGATTTAGGCTAAACCATATCTCAATATTGGAGCATGGAATCCAAACATTATTTTAAGGCACGACTACCAGTACTGAATGAAAAAGTTTTGCAAAAAAAAAATTAAAAAAAATTGAGGAAAAGTTACAAGTTACTTCTAGGCCATTAGTAAAATATTTGCAAACTATTTTTTTTCCTAATCAGAAGAAAAATTTATCACCCCGTTTTTTTTCGAAAATTGTGATTTTTTGTAAAGTTATGACATTTTAAAATTTAAATTCTTCATTGTGTAAATTTCAAATTGTCATAACTTTACAAAAAAATAAAAATTTTCGAAAACAACAAAAAAACTGGGAGATAAATTTTCCTTCTGATTACGAAAAAAAATAGTTTCCAAATATTTTACTAATGGTCTAGAAATAATCTGGATCGGCAGCGCATTTTTGTCACTTTTTTTCTCAATTTTTTTTGCAAAACTTCTTCGTTCAGTACTGGTAGTCGTGCCTTAAAATATTGCTTGGGTTCCATGCTCCAATACTGAGATATGATATAACCTAAATCCACCAGCCGCCATCGTAACAATTATTGTTTCGTCCGTGGGAAGATTGCAACGAGTAAGTTGTGACATTGTGTGTGATATTTTTATTAGTGATTAGTGTTATTCTCGGAAACTGTGATATTATTTAATAGTTATTAGTGTGTGTTTTAGTCGTGTGTTTTTAATTATTGTTTATTATTAGTTATTTATTTTTGCTGTGTACCAGGGTATGTGGATTATTTATAGAAGAGATTATTTTATTTCAATTAGGTACGTGCAGAATGCCAATTTTTTATTATTTATTTCAGTATTAGAATTTTTTTATAGTTTAATTTATTTATTAATGAGTAAGTTTTTGTTTTCAGAATTTATTGTTAATTTTACTAACATAGCCTCACCCAAACTAACACCCCAACCACTTCCTTCCTGGCAGGTAAAGCTCATACCTCCACATGGTACTTGCTGGGCAACAATAATAATTTCTTATTTAAAATTTTTGTTGTTGGCTAAACTGGGCAAAAAATAATTCTATTGTGGATGGGTTATAGCAATTAATAATTTAAGTGAATAATCATATTTAATTCATTATTGCAAAAATATTAAATTATCTGAATACGGTCCTGTCCCACCAGACTTGGACGTTTGATTGATTCATGTAACCAATCAGTTTCTCTCAAAAGTGAGACAGACAACTTATAACCTCGCATTATACGAATTGTCAGCAAGGAACTTGTTAGACGACAGAGAATATACTCGCCTAGCACGTGGGTTCGAATCACAAACTTATTTATTTTTTTTTTTTTAAATAAGTATTTTTTAGTTCGTTAGTAAGATTTATATGAAGATTACATTTTTTCCTTGCACTTTATTATAGTTTGTTTAGTTTAATACATTTTTTCCTTGCCCTTTATTATAGTTTGTTTATTTTCACGGACATCGTCGGGTATGGAGTCCTAAGTCTGCGTTATTTCAATACTCGCAACTGATGTTTCTGTGCCACGTGTTAAGTAAACCAATCTACCTTTCCGTTCTTTAAAGTATATGCTTCTTTATAAAATGATTATTTTCAATTTTGTTTCATTTTTAGTAAAGTGAAACCAAATTACCAGATGTGTACTAATTTAAAATAGATTTGTGCGGAACTCTGACAGTGGCAACACTGCCTTGAGTTACGTAATTTCTATGAACGGTGTTTACACAGATATCCAGTGACCATCAAAATGTCGGTTGCCGGAGGACGAAAAAAATTATCAGAAATTGAAAATTTTTTTTTGTTTAAAAAAATTTTTTAACAGTGCCAATCAATTGTACTCGACGAAATATATTGAGGGTTAAAATATAACTACGCATTTAAAACTCACCCTGTATATATATATATATATATATATATATATATATATATATATATATATATATATATATATATATATATATATATATATATATATATATATATTAAAACCTTTTGGAAATAAAATTGTTTTAACCATTAAAGTTACTGTATATTGTTTATTAATATGCACTTATTGCAATTATTCTACGAATTTCTAAATGAAATAAAACTTACAGTTAAGTTGTGTTTTTCTTGTTCATAGTTAGTAATAAATTAAACAAACGAGAACTGGTAAAAAACATAGGTTTAATTAAATGCAACATAGAACACATAAACGGTATTTACTTTCTTAACGATACATAGCAATTGATAGTGGATTATCTATTGTTTGTTGTTTTTTTGTTTTTATCTTCTAATACGTGTGCACTTTTTATTTTAAATGTGTAAAAAAAATATTTAAATTTACATTAACTACTACATTATGTTTATAATATTATGGTAGGCTAAATTTAAGTTTTCAATATCTGTTCTTTCATTAACTAAAGTTTTCATTTTTCTGGCGACATTTCTTTAAAAATTCGTTTTTTGAAATTGATTTGTTGACCAATTATTTTTACATTTTCAAATGCAAAAGTATGCCCGTCTTTGGTATGAGTAACTAATGCTCTTTTACATTTTTTTTGTAAATTATTTGGAGTTACATCATATTTATGATCATATGTTCTCTTCTTTAAATATCTTCTGGTCTGACCTATATATACCTTGGTAAAATTGTTACATGGAATGCTATAATAAATAACATTAGACATAAGTTCTATTGGTGTTTGTACTTTAATTTTTGTGAAAAACTTTCTTTTTTTATTAACACGCTTTATATTAGCTTCACCTATATGTATCTATGTATGTATGTATCTATGTAAAGGAATCTTTCTACGTACTTTTCATCAACTTCAAGACGTCTGATTAAATTGAAAATTTGCATACGGATGTCAAAGTTGTGTGATCGGCGAATTCGCCAAAATAATGGAATCTTTCAACGTAATTTTCGCCAATTTCAAGACGTCTGATTAAATTGAAAATTTGCACACGTATTAAGGACCGATGACAATAGAATAATTTGAATGCGTATAGACGCATTTTTTTTAAGAATATTTTTTCTAAGCGGATGTCAAAGTTGTGTGCTTGGCGCATTCGCCACACATCCATGATAAGTTGGCAGAAAGTTAACCACTAATTGAATATCGTAACTAAAATAACTAAAATACAAGATGAACTAGTTACCAATTTACGATAAGCATGTTTTTTTTTTTTGAAAGCATTTAATTCATTTTACTATATTTTTATGATAACTCTACTTTTATTAATAGCTGCCAATAAAATGTTTATAACAATTGATATCAAGCATCCCACGCTTTTTACAATAAAATGAATTTTTTTGTCAATCACTTCATTCTTATTTTTTACTTTTTTAGTTCGGTTTGCTATTAAAGCGTGTTTTTTTAGTTTTTTAATATACAATTTAATTTTTAGTCATGAAACGAAAACAAATGTAATTATCTTTAAGAATTTTTGTCGGAATTTTTTGTTTAAAATTTTTTTCAAAATTTATTGATTTGAATTTATTTCGGATTTTTCTTTTATTTTCTTTTTCAAATTATTGTATTGCTATTGTTGAATTGCTGTATATTTTGACAAAACGAAAGAATTAAATGCTTAAAAAAAACATTCTTATCATAAATTGGTAACTAGTTCATCTTGTATTTCAAGTATAGTATGAGTTACGGTATACAATTAGTGGTTAACTTTCTGCCAATACATTATTGTAGGATAAAATTGAATCTACATTTTCAGAAAGACATGGTAGGTATATATGGAATTTTGTAATATTTTTTTTATTATTTCGTCACTTTTGTTATTGTTAATGTCATTGTTCATATTATTTAGGATTTTGTGTATAAGGTGTATTGGGTAATTGTTTTTTATTAAATAGATTTTAATATTATTAATATTTTCATTTTTAAAACAATCATTAGATACTTTTCCTGATCTGTATTTTAAAGTTATTATTATTACATTTATTTTTTTATTTAAAAGAATAATTGTAGTAAAAATTTAAATATCTTTCTGAAAAATTTGGTTTGTGGTACCAATTAATTATTATTTTTCCATTCTCTTGTCTTATTAACGATATATCTAAAAATGGTATGTTACTGTATTTTCGACTTCTATGATGAAATTTAGTTTTTCATGATAACTATTGAAAACATTTATAACTTCATTTATATTGTTCTTAGGTATTGCTGTTATTATATTATCTACAAATCTCTTAATAAAAAGGTACATTGAAAGATAACTTGTATACACAATTACTTTGTAAATGGGACATTACGATATCTGCACCAATTGGAGATAAACAATTGCCCATTCGTAAACCGTAAACTTCTTGATAGAATTGATCCTGATATTATTTAAAATAACTATGTATTATCAACGCAAAATGAAAAAAGAAGTTAAAAGTTGTCCCAAGATAAAGTTGTGTGGTCTTTTATGAAATGCCAATTATCTTTTATAACTTTATAAAGTCTCTGACTAGGTTGACAGGAATATTAGTAAATAATGATGTAACGTCGATTGATACAAGAATACGATTTTCAGGTAAGTCAGTGTTATCTAAAATTCTTTTTAGTTCAAAGGAATTCTTTAGAACTAATAGAATTCTTTTGAACTAAAAAAATGTTTAGATAAAAGCAAAAGCTTTATAACCGAGATACAGAGTGTTAAAGTTTAATTTTTTGTAAGGTTTTCACTTTATATCGTGGAGAGAATGGTTACTATCGACTCCCAGTTAGGTGTTCTTTATAACAGTATCTAGATCAATAAAAATAGTGAATAAAATCATAAATCTATTCACCAGAGTGGTAAAAGGAGATA
This sequence comes from Rhamnusium bicolor, assembly GCA_029963845.1. Taxonomy (NCBI): domain Eukaryota; kingdom Metazoa; phylum Arthropoda; class Insecta; order Coleoptera; family Cerambycidae; genus Rhamnusium; species Rhamnusium bicolor. The sequence continues at coordinate 594,727 of JANEYF010001325.1, forward strand.
TCTTTTTACTTAGTACATCGACGCCAATGTATTCTCGTTAAATTATCCTATATTTTTCAGTTTCCTATTCCATTTTACATAAAAAGGACTCTTGTAAAAACTACGTAAGTTTGTTCGATTTTGAGCAAAAAAATTCATTCTTATTTGGATGCATCTGAAGGAAACTCCTGATAAGCTAAATATATTATTCGAAAAAGCTATCAATTAACAAAGTTTAACTGTCTTATTTTTTTTATCACCTTTTATCAAGTCAGTCTCAACCACTTAATTAAAACATAAGTCAGTGACGTTTGTCATTGTCTAAAATAGTCGAACTGAAAAATATGGGAGAATTTAACGAAAATGCATTGGTGTCGATGTTCTAATTAAAAAGGAGTCTCCGTTTATCCCTCTGCACGTCTCTGGTGAATAGATTTGTGATTTTATTCTTTATTATTATTGGATCAGATACTGTTATAAACAATACCAATTTGGGAGTCGATAGCAACCATTCCCTCCAAGATATAAAGTAAAAACCTTAAAAAAAATTAAACTTTAACATCCTGTATATCGGTTATAAAGCTTTTACAAACATAGGTACATAGGAACTTTTTTTCTCAAAATCGTATTTCCTATCAATGGATACAGTTTGTCGGTTTAATATTGTACAAAAAAAAGCAGAACACCTTGTACGTCCTAAGTCAGATGTGGCGGCCAAAACCCTCATTGATTTAGATATTCCCCAATTAACTAAAACTGAAGCCGATTATAAACAACTGGCAAGAAAAAAAGAAATTTGACACGTATTTCAAGAATAAATGGCTTGATTGTAACTGAAATTTTTTCAGGTATTTCAAATGTTGTACCCAGCACTACTAATGCTCTTAAAGCCTTTAATCGCGTTATTATGTACGAAGATAATTTAAGAGAACGATTTCCAGTAGAGCAGTGTTCAGGTATGTTGATGAAGTATATAGAAATTTGGTCCAACAATTAGGTATATAATAAAGATGAAAACCGTAAATATTCAACCAAAAGTAGACCTTCCTTTGTGGATCAAAGCATATCATTGGGATAAACGAGACAAAATAATTATAACTGAAAATACTTCAGATTGCCGGTTCATCCAAAGATAAAAATGAGTTAGTGAATATGATATAAAAGAAATAAGGAAATGGACTTTGACTGTTTCAATAAATATAAACTAGTGATGGTTAACATTTGGACTATCACCTTGCCAAACGATAAAAAAAAAGATCAATGGAGTGTGTGATTGTCAAGCCTATTTTAAGAAAATAAATATAGTTTAAAAAAACTAAAAAACACGCTTTTAAAGCACATCAAACTAAAAAGTGAAAAATAATTATTAATATAAACTGAAAACAATAATGAACGAAAAATACTAGTATTATTGTGAAAAAAGCGTGGGTTGCTCGATATACGAAAAATATGGCACAAAGCGCCCCACGCTTTTTTCACAATAATACTAGTATTTTTCGTTCATTATTGTTTTCAGTTTATATTAATAATTATTTTTCACTTTTTAGTTTGATGTGCTTTAAAAGCGTATTTTTTAGTTTTTTTAAACTATATTTATTTTTCACTTTTTAGTTTGATGTGCTATGAAAGCGTGTTTTGTAGTTTTTTTTAAACTATATTTATATTGCTTATTGATGCTGATATTATAACATATTACGAACCAACAGATATTTCTGAAAAAAAAAAAATTTTGTTATTTCAGCCATGGGATTTGAACTCACGCCCGAGGAGTCCGTCGTTTCGCGTCGACTAAGACTTGCGCGCTCGGCCAACGACCGAACTGAGAATCACGGAATATACTTACAATATTAAGCCTCTTGCTCTCACGCAGAGGATACGTGAGGAAAGGACTGGCGATCCTGATCAGGATAATGATATAAACTTATCAAATTATTGTATTGTTACCGGTTCTTCGTAAGTGTACAAAGTTTCAATTAAATCTGTCCGTTTAAAGTGGGTCAAAATCGAGTCCAAAGAGTCGGTTACAAACAAACAAACAAACAAACATACAAGTGAAGCTAATAAAAGCGTGTTAAAAATCTACAAACACATTGTTAAAGTAGCCATACGAATGAAAATTGCTATTCCAAAAGAGTTTTAATAATCCAGTAAGTGAGAGATAGGGATTTTTTCACACTTATTTCAAAGAATTTCAGTTAAAAATTTTTTTTAAGACAAATTTCTCCATCGATGCTATCCACCGTCCATTAAAATCTGGGGACTATTTTTATTTTTCTCAAATTTTTAATTAGTTGTTCAGAATAATTGCTTGTTTTTTTAATACATTATTAATATTAATTGACCATTTATTAGATAGAAAGGTATTTGTTTTTCAAACATTTATAATTTTTATGGCGCATTCGCTATATTGATTTGCTATTTATTATATCTATTAACCATTTATTACTTTTAGCAAGCGTCTATTATATTTATCGAGCGTGATTTTACCGTGCGTTTAATTTTTTTATCTACGGTTACTATTTTTACCGTGCACTTACTCTTTTTATCAAGAGTTTATTATTTTTACCGTGAGTTTACTCTTTTTATCGTGCATTCACTATATTTATTCAGAATTTGTGATATTTATTAACCATTTATCATTTTTAGCAAACGTCTCTTATTTATATCGGGCAATAATTATTGTTTTCTTTGAGCATTTTTCATTTTTATGGAAATTCAAATATTTTATCTGGTGTTTAATAAAATATCCTGCAACTACAATTTTGAACGGACTAAACATATCATGCACAGCAGTAAATTACCGAACTTTTAATTTCTAAAGCTTAAAAGCGCGGTGAATCACTTGGACTGGATCAAGTCAAAAGTAACAGTTTACATTTAAAATTAAGTTTAAATACTAACGTTTAAAACTAAATGAAATTCTTTATGCACTCTTATTTACGTTTGGAACAAAATGCAGTTTTGTGTATAAGTTCTTCAATAGAATGAGGCTAACTGTTTACTTCAAAACGTACATTTTGAACAAATTAGTTAACGAAACAGGTAATTTGTGTAACAACAGATTTTGAAACTATAACAGTAGCAACCTGAAAATAATCTCGTATAAGTTTCAATTTTTAAGCGCAGTATTAAGTCTGTTCATTAGTGTTGATTCTAGCAGATTTACGCAATTTTGTTTCTCTTCGCCTCTCTCCTTTCACAGCCCACTTGGTAGAACAATACTAATGAATAAATCTAATGAATTGTTATTTATTTAATTTAAAATTAATTAAAAATTTGTTTTCTTTTATCTTAGTTTCATTTCTTTTAATACAAAGTATTATTTCTGATTTAGTTCAAAATGCAGTTTTTCCAGAAATCCAAATTAGAACGCAGTTTTTCTCAAATGGCATCTGATTTTTAAAGCAATTTTTTCCAGAAATCCAAATCAGAACACAGTTTTTCTCAAATGGCATCTGATTTTTAAAGCAAAAATATTTCTGGTTTTATTATGGACCTTAATCTTATCATTATAGCTTCATATTTTCACCAAAACGTTTTCTTAAAAGTGAATAATGAGACTCCAGTGAAAAATACCAATTTGTAAAAAAATCACATTTTGTTGAAAACTGTATTTTGAATTGGAGCTCCTCAGATATTTAGAGAAAGAAAGAGGGCACTGATATCCATGTCTACTTTCGGCAACGGAGCAGTCGTAGTAATCAAACAGGTGAGCTCAAAGAGTATTATAGTGATCTTCGGTCATAAATGGTCGAATATAGTGATGCATCGTTTTAATACCATTAAGCTCTCCTGTTTCAATAATAAGCTTACAATTAGTTCCACATCGCCACAAATAACACATAGATACCAGTGCGCTCTGCTCATTTAAATTAAACGTAGCTGTACATGGGCATCTATTTTATTTTATATTGATGAATTTTTGTCGTGTTTAAAAAGAGTTTAAAGTTGTCTACATGAATTATTTAATGGACAATACTAGTTAATTTGTATTGACATATGTGAATCGTAAAATTATCAAATATTTATGTTATGCGTATACAGTGGATAAGACGTCAAATCGAATTCAATTTATTTCAGATTAGAATAAAAAACACTTGTAAATAAAAAAAAAAACAACGCAAAACCTGTTATTTTGTCCGCAACATTATTTAGTCAATATTCTTTTAAATTATTTTCTTATGGATAACTTTCTTATAAAAAAACGCGTTGTCTTTGATTTTCCTTAAAGCAAATTCGTACAAGAACAACTCAGATCAAAGCGAAATCTTAAAATATCTTTGAAGTTTTCACGAAGTTTCGGAACGTTATTACTTCTTCGAATATCCTTAAATATTTTCTTTCTTCTACGTTGCAGAACATGTTTTCTCTGAAATATATTATTAAGAGTGATAACTAGCTACTTAAGTCCAGCAAAGCTTTTAATATAAGACTGTAAAAAGTTAAACAATATTGAGTATGCAATATTTTTTTGCCTCTACGAGTCATCAGTTAATTTGAAAGTTGATGTGTGATCATAAATGAATGGTACAAAATAAAGTTGCTTTAATTCATTGTATAATAAACATAATGAAATAATCTTATCATTAAGTAGTGAATTTTGTTTTAATACTGTCAATCAACTTATGTTTTTCATAAAAATAAAATGTCGTCACCGCAAGAAAAAGCGCAAATAGCGAATTTATATAACAAAATTGTTTTAGAAAGAAAAGCAGACAGGCAAACGCCATAGAAATTTAATTTATCGAACGGCAAAGAAATTCTCAGAGACTGCAGTTCAAATAAAGAGGAGTCAAGTAGAAGACCAAGGCGATCATAGAAATCGTAGATACTTTTTGGAGTATGAAGTCCAAAAAAGTCAAATCTTTGTAAATATTTAAAAATGAGAGCATATAAATTTTGCATCATCTTCGTCAGACAACAAGAAAAATCGACGCTACCCGAAATTTCTTTCAATGATCAGAAACAGATCCTGATTTTGGTCCTAATCCCATTTTTAGTGACGAACCAACATTTCGTATCTCCAGAAGAATTAGTAATCATAATTGTAAAATTTGTAGAGAATATAATTCGCATCAAACCACAAAAGAGATTTGCCAAAGATTAATGTATTGTGCGCTTTATCCCAAGATCGCATTTATGGGTCTTTTTTCTACATGAAGCACGGTTACTAGAACTTGTACCTTGAAATGTTGTAGAATTTTTTTATACCGCAGCTGCCACATTTTCTAGACGATGGTACCTCGTGTATGGCCACCAAATTTACCAGATATAATCCCAATAATTTTCTAAAAACAATTATCGAACGAAACCACAAAATCTGGAAGATCCTAAACAAAAAATTGAAGTTCCATTTGCTTCAGTTACCCCAGACGTGACCCCGCAAATATAATGATGTCATATTGATGTCATCTATTGGTAATTTTATGACAACATGATGTCAGGGAAATAATCAATATATAACATCAGCATAACGTGTCATAATCGACAAAGCCCAGAGACATCATAAATATACTTAAAAAAAACCGTTATCTTCTGACCATAAATATACAGGATTATTCATTATAAATTACCCACCCCTTATCATGTATGCATTGACAATAATGGTGGACATATCGAGCATCTTTTATGAGCTATCATTTTTTCTTCCTCACTGTAAACCATTTTGATTATTTCATTAAAGAAATCTCACTTATCAAACATAATAGTTGTCATTTTCATAGCTCACTTTAATAATGTTAACTTTTCCATATTTACGTAACTAGTTTAACTAAGATACTCGACTTTTAATAACTTAAAAACGGTATATGGTAGGTGTAACATATGGTATATTTTTGAAATCAGGAACAAGGGATCATTTCAAAAATTTAATAATATACAGGGTATCCCATTTAAAAAAAAAATGCTATTTTTTGTATCTCTTGAAATCTACACGATACTGTACTTTTCTGAAACAAAAGTCGTTTCTGAAACAAAGTTTACGAAAAATTAAATAACAAAAAGAAGTTTAACATTATTTGTTTTATTGTCAAATAAAAATTAATCTGTATCATACACTAATAATAATAAATAATTCTTTCATATTAAAACAAGCTTTAATTAAATAATTATCACTAAAAAGTTATAAGACTAAGAACAAGACTACTTTTAAAATGTCATAAATTTTTGCAAAACACAAAACACATTCATTTTCTGTATTTTGTTGATAATCAGAACACCATTTTTATAGAGCTATGCATAATTGGCTGGTATAAACCGAAAGTTATTAAATTTATTGGACAAAATAGGGCCATGCCAATTAACCTAAAATTTGAGAAACACAGAACATAAGTAAGAAACCGCTAAAAGCAGAACCGCAGAAATAATTTGTTATAAATCTGAGACTGAGGCAGAACCAACGCCATCTGCTGTACGCGCACGTTACTATCTTTGTTTATAGAAAAATAAAGATAGTGTACATTGAATCCATAGCAATAAAATATTTCTAAAATAAATTTTAAATGAAATTATTTATTTTGTTGCTCTTGCCGACATTATTTTGTTCTCCACAAAAATCTAAGTTATAAATTTTACGCTACAACTGATATTGCCATATTTAATGATTTTACCGCATTAATTAGAAAATCTATACGTAGGTATGTCAGATATTAAGTGAATATAGCGTCAGAAATCTCACATCATTTTTAATTCTAATCATTGGTCGGTGACGTCGTCGACCAATAGTACCGAAAAAACCGACTGTTTGCTGGTGAAATACCTTTGAAATATTAAATTAGATTAGGTTAGGTTTTTTATGAGTGGGTCCACTGCGGCTATCAGCAGGCTCAGTGGCTCACTCCTAATTATATTTCGCCCAATAAGTTCAGTCTCTTAATGAAACTGATAACTGTATTGGGTCAGAATGTGTCTAGATCCTCTGGCAGCAGTTGTTGTTTGCCAAATATTAGTGATGGGAATAATCGGAATATTTTTATAATCAAGATATTAGTAATATTAGGTATTTCATAATGGAATTAATAATTCGAGATATTTAATCGAATTAGCCATCGATGACGTCAGAATGAAAATTCGATATATTTAATCAAATTATTATATTCACGACCGCAGAATAAAATAAATCGAAATAAAATAGTGGTTAATAGTTTATTGGCATTTTAAGAAAGTACAATCGGCGGCGTAAGTTTTTTTAGGGTAACTGAATTGTTTCATTTATAATTTTTTATAAACATGAACAGTCCCCGGCAGCACTCTGTGGAGAAGTAGTCTGTCATATCATCTTTCACTGACTTACTATCACCAATTATATTATTTATAAAAAGTGTAAATGATAAAATAATTTAATTACATTTTTGGAAGTTTATGTCGTCGATTTCTCATTGCATCGAAATCATCGATGTCTCATGTTGTCATATCCTGCCTCCGTTTGCACATTTACCTACTCCTGGTACTACTACGTTCAGTCTTTAGTACGTTTACTAATTCGATTAATTCTAAAAGTTTTCGAGTACGAGCAATTCTCTCGCATTACATCTCCTTTTGATACTAGTATATTTTTATTTGACATCTCCCTCTCTCTTTCTTCACTCGATTCTCTAGCTGACCGCGGAGCACTACCATTATAATACTACTAAATTATCTCGAGATTAATCTTATAATCGAATTATTCGAATTATTTAATTCGATTCTTCCCATCACTACCAAATACTGAGAATCGAATTCCCTTCATAGCGGGACAGGTGCATAAGATGAGGTCTGCCTTCTGGTTTTAATAATTTAGTCGGCAGCGTAACTTTGTTCTGTAAGTTTTCATTTCATATTAAAATTCATTCGATATTGTATGAAATAAAATAAATATTTAACTTACTTTTTACTTTGGGAATAGTTATTGCCTCTTTCGTGGTATTCTGTTTGAGTTTGGCCGCATGGCTATAAACCCAAACCCAAAAAAAAAAGTTTCTTTTTGCACCATTTATTTATTTTCATGGTGTATGTATGCAGAAAGAGAACGAATTAATTATTTTATAAAAATTAATGAGTAAATCTAATGCCACTGTGTAAAAATGTAAATAACTATTGTTATATCAGTAATGATTATGATATATTTCGATAACCAACATTTAACTTATCTGAGGTAGGTAATTTGAAACAAAACATTCACAGCCACATGATTCTGCATCTTTGCATCATCAGTGTGACTTTTTTAAAGCCCCGAAAGTAATTGGGAATCTTAGTAAGCCTAACGTAATAAATGTAACAACAGGCTGGTTTAGTCCTCAATTCCGAGAGCAACGTAGGCTTTATCCCTCCAAGTACACCAATTATTAGGACGAACATCTTGATCAAGTAGCCTGGGTACAGCACTTGGAGCTTATACTGGAAATCGCGGTATTTGGTTGGCTTTTCCTCCCTCTACAAAGTGATGTTTTTCTCATCAAGCAACGGTGATGATTTAGTATTAGATTTTAAAGAAAGAGATTTGAAATAAATGATTTGAAAACAGCTGATTTGAGGCCAGTTTGTGAATTGTATTTCTAGCAATAATGCTCACGATTGATAAAGAAGGAGCACGCACAATTAACCAACTGTCCTAAAATCTTTTTTTTTCATAGCGTAGGCCTCACTGATGAAATTCCCCTTTAAATAAAATTTAATAACTGGTTATTTTTTTGATGTATTGGATTTACATAATATTTATTAAACTACATTTTATATTTTATAAGCTGGTTCAGGGATGCTTAAAACGAGATAAAATCAGGTTGTAAGCTTAATCGTAAAATGAACAATAAACTATATCCCTCTTAAAAATGATTACATCATAATAGAAATTCATTCTCCTGGAAATTCAATTTGCAGGTTGAACACATTTTCTTTTAAAAAATTACACCAAATAAAAATCATGATGTAATATCAATTACTTTCATTTCAGTGTGTTTTGTCTCTAAACTTTTCTTTCTCCTAATTGAGATTTTTTTCCACATACCCTCTGATAGAGTTGTAAAGTTAACATTTGAGTATTAACTACATTAAATTAAGACGAAACTGGACACATTTTTTGGGTTTCTTTATATGACTAACCTTCCTATTAATCGGATAGGTTAGAGTTTGTGCCACGGTCGCCGAAAAACTGCGGGCTTGTTTTTCTTTTATCTTAAGCGTAAACGAAACTGAAAATATAAGAAGAGGGATTAACAATAATAATAATTATTAATATATTATAAACTGGACACATTTTTTTGGGTTTCTTTATATGACTAACCTTCCTATTAATCGCATAGGTTAGAGTTTGTGCCACGGTCGCCGAAAAACTGCGGGCTTGTTTTTCTTTTATCTTAAGCGTAAACGAAACTGAAAATATAAGAAGAGGGATTAACAATAATAATAATTATTAATATATTGATAATTATTTCTTTATATTTTCAAATAAATTATTTTGAATATTGTATAATTTTGTCTGATCGATTTTACAGATTTTCATAAGTTTTTAAATTGGAAGGAGAATGCACTTTTAAAGAAATTACTGACATATTCCTCTTTTCTGGCTTTACCAAAATGCAGATCTCCATCGCACATCTTTGAAAATATTGAATATTTTCATCGAAAAGTTTTAATGTGGATCTTTCTCAGAATATTCGTACTCGCCAAAGGAAAGAGAGAGAGGCTTGATAATGGCAGAAAATACGGGAACTAATACCAGAATAATTGTGATGGAAGAAGGAATTTCTAATCTAGTTACGCTGTGTGGAAAGCAGCAGCCCCTATATCTTTCCATTTGCAACTAGTAGGTACATGAACTAAAATATGAAGATTTCCAATGTATGGCGATATTTTGTAAATGCACAGAGAATCATGATTTCCTAAGGATGTAATGGAATTCACGGACAATACCGGACATAATAAATTTGTCTGATGAAACACTGCATGCGATTGTTGAATATAAATATCAAAATCAGTTTCCAATAAACATGCACGTATGAGTTCTAGGATATAAGTCAATCAGTTCGCATACCAAACAACTTAACAGCGGCTCTACGAATTTTTTAAAAACATATTTACTTAATTAATCATAGTTTCTTCAGGAAAGAGTTGATATCTGCTATGTGCATGATGGAGTACTCCATCATTTTATTATTTCAGACAGACAACATCTTTCCTTAAGTTTCCTTAAGGAAAATATGTCAAATTGGACTTAGATTCTAATTATCCAGATTTAAATTCACTAGATAATAATCGGAAAACGTAGTTGATGCCTTGGATTAATTATTCCGTGATAATTTCCATCGGCTCATAAATGTTAGTATGAAAATTGATAATGTCATCCCTATTAAATTCTGCTTTATTCGTAAATAATATAAGCGAGTGGAATAAAGTTTGTCGAATACATGACCCTGTAAACCATGCGCAGAATCTTTTACGCGGATTCAGCGCTTGAATTGTAAATGATAGGAGGGATACAATGGATTCAACAGATTGCTTCTCAGTGCTACCAGGTCTATCGATTTTTCAGTAGATCTACTGATTTGGCTTTTAATCTACTGAACTACTGAAATAGAGTTACATCTACTGATTTCTATTTCTGATCTGTTTTTGTTTAAATAAAAATCTATCTAGTTCGTTTGTAGGAATTGACATGTTTCAATACATACCAGTATACATATTCTAGATGTTTATTTTATGGAAAGCTACACACGCTGGTCCGTTCCGTTTTTATTTATTTGGTGGATCACGCAGCGCCGAAACGAAGCTGACTGAACTTGGGCTGGGAGTTCCCCGCCGGGCCCTGAATGTTTATGGTATTGGCACTACTGGAATTAGATGACTTGACATTTACTTTGCCAGCTAGTATTGCTATTGTTATTCGTTAGTATCGCTACAGTTTTATTATAGCTCGTTACGTATGCGCACGTTTTCGTTTGCATAATAATAATATGCACAAAGAAATAATGAAGACATATTAACAGATGCTAATTAGAATACAAAATAAGTATGTTGTTAGGCTTTTTTATAAAGGTAATTTTTTTTTACTTTTACTTATTTACTTATTTTTTTTACTGCGAGGTTTACTGTTACTTTTCCACTGTGTAATGAGAATGTTCGTCCGAATAAAAATTTATTTTATATGTAAAGAATGTTTTTGTATTTTCTTTCAGTATTACACGTTAATCTATCGCAATCTACTGAAATCTACTGAATTTTTTAAATGGCAACCTACTGATAAAAATAAAATTGCCCTGGCAGCACTGGTGATTCTTAAAAATGCGAAAAAATAGTATAAACAAACCTCGTAAGAAAAGCAGTTATACTAAAAATATAGCTTTTTAGTTACACTCTTTGTACTATTTTATTTGCTGCTTCAGTTCTGGAACCCATTTGGTATTAATCAAACATAATATTAAGAATTTTTTTCTCTGTGTATAAAATGCGTTTAAGTACTTGCGTCATAAAGTTATCTAGAAAATAAAAATAAACTTTATTACTCCCAACACGGCAACAAAAAACATAAAAATGAAAGCAAATAAAACTAATGTCCTATTTTGTTTGCATATCTACTGTAATCATTCATTATTCTCCACTTTACATGTTAATTATGAAAAAAATATTTGCATAAGTAGCTAATAAAGATACAGGGTAGAACATGTTTTGCGGAAAAGAAATTCGTCAAGAAGGGCAAGCGATTACACTAAAAAGTGCCTCAAGATCATTTAAGTGTAAATATTAGAGTGTCTATTTTAAGTCCTACAAATTTTACTTAAATAAAATAAATTATGCATTTTGCATCCTCAAATGAAAACATTTGATAGGGTAAAATATAATGTTAATGTAAATATGAAATCTAATCTTGAGGAAACAATATCTAAAGTTGAAAATGATTTTGCTGTTATATATATATGTATATATATAGGTAACCAATTTTTTCGTAATATGTGTCTACATCTCGGTCCCCACATTTATGTTGTTACACACGGTAAGAAAGCTGATGACGATGGGGAAATGATAGTATAGCCTATACATTGAAAAATCCTTTTTTTTAGTAAAGTAGATTTTATATTTTATTTGTAAAGTCTATTTGGATTTATTATTTATTAATATTAATACTAATATAAATATATAATTTGTAATACTATTCTTTGCTTTACCTTTTGTTTGCATTAAGAAATATACAATCAGAAATAATAAAAAATACTTAGTTACTTAGTTCTTCCTATAAAATATATTTAATTTAAACATGAGGCAAAATGTTTTTCCTATTCACTAGCTAACCACTTTGTCAGAATAAATTAAAAACGATATTTTGCTAAATTTATGAATCTTCCTTTCTTATTTTTACGCTGGAAAAATCAGACTTTCAAATAGAACAAATTACGATAAAACCAACATTTTCCATTCATATTGTCTTAATATACTGAATGTCTCCATCGATTCTAATACAGCTTCAATGGTCATATTAAAAAAGGACGCATTTAACTTATAAACGTTCAATATACGTAAAAAATGGTTCCGTAGAAAATTGTTACGGCTTCAAGTGCATGGCACAGGAATATAGGGGCTTCTACGGATTTTCTTAAAAATTCTGTATTTCGTTCCATTTATCTAGCTGAATTAATTCTGTGAATTGCAAATTTCTGTGATGATCATCTTAGAAGTTATATTGCATAGAACTTATAGAACTTGCCCACTAAAATAAAATAGTAGTCTGTCCACACCAAAATTAATTGCTATGAACGCTCTTATAGATAATGTGCATACATATTTCTTCATTCAGATGCTGTTACAGTTAAAAACAATGATGTTACAGTGTAGTATATTCAAAAAGGCATATCAATTTTTTTTAGCAGTTTTGATTCCAGCTCTATTCCATATTCTGTAACAAATATCCCTAGTCCAGTTCATGGTCTCTTTGGGGTATTTACACTAATATTTATATATTTATTTTTTTAGTTTTTGCCATTTAGTCTTGTATCTTGGAATCACCAGTCTATAGTATTAAAGTTGTTTGTATAATCATTGTATAATGGAAGTAAGTAATATTTTGTGGATACATAATAATTAATAATAACCATTTGTTAATAAATGTTTAAAATCTATTAATGGAAGAGCTAATCGAAATAAATTAATCAAAAATTTTCAAGTTTATACAAAGTTAATGTTAAAATATCTAATGCTTGGTACGACTCCAAAACACTGTAAACTCTGGGTTAATTAGAAACTCTAGAAATTCAGGCGTGTTGATTGCAAATTTTGCTCTTTGAATTTTCTAATTGGCAGCTTGATATCGATAAAGTTTGTTAAGCATAATACATCTTTAATTAAAATACAGTATAATAACAGTGTCCCATTAAATGTTACATTAATACATTAAAATTGTTAAGCATTAATTAAACTAAAACTTTCTGGAAATGTGCTGATCGAGAGGGAGTGAGACGATTTACGTAGATATATTGTATTTTAAATACCTAATGAGACATTTGCAAACCATATGAAATTATAAAATATTCTTTTGTACTATGCAATAAATCTGTTTTTTTTTATAAAAATGGGAACAAAAAATTAAAGTTTTTATCAGGTAATTGGATGGTTACAGCTATGCAAAACAATTACTTATTGACCGTCATCTTGACGGGGATGCTCTTTATTGTCGAGTGTCCAATAGCAATGCGAATGCATAGATAGATATAGGCGGAACCGCATTGGCTATCATGTTAACTCCCACTGCTCCATGTTGAATACACTCTAAATACGTAGTATTTATAAAAAGTCTATGTAAATTACACGTAGATACGCAAACAGTGCGAAATTAAAGGCAGCAGAATTTCTTGTTCAGTTTCTTCAGAGGAGTGAACTTGTGAAATTGTGATTTCTTGTAGTTGCATTTTAACGGCACACGGCATAGGAATATCCGTATTGCACAGGATCCAAAAATATGCTTTCATGTAAACGTAAAAGCAAACATTAAGAGACACATTTCCTCAGACAGTCATAAGAAGTGTGTTAGTGGTAATATTACAGATAATCCACAATTTAGAAAAATTTAAAAAAGTATATTAGTGGGCAGTAAATTAATGTTCCAGTGCCATCGGAAATGACACTAAGAAAAAAATATTTATCATAGAGATATGACAATATTAAACAAAAAAAAAATTCTGAACTAAATGATAAATACGCCTGGATTAGCGTGGATAAAACCACCAGTGCTTGCGGCTGGAAGGTGGCAAATCATTTAGTGGGTGCATTAATATTAGCAATATATGTTTATTCTTGTGATCGCTAGTTAAAAATATGTACATGTGTGTTACAATACTTTCAGTCCTCTCCGTATTAACTTTTAATGTTACCGAACTCGCCAGAATAACCGCAGTGTCATATATACATGAACATATTAACACGGTGACACATCACCTAGCGTCAACCCTGAAAAACTTGTTAATTATGCCTCAGTGTTGTGCAGTTCCATTTTGATCGGAAACAAAAGGTGGACATATGCTTCCGAGAGATAAAACTCGCCTAAAACAGTGGTTGGTAGCGATTCGCAGGGATAACTTTACTCCTTCGAAACATTTTAATCATGACGATTATGCGTTTACAAAGGAGTTTACTACAGAAAATCATAAGTAATAATCATGCATATTCGTTGTTTTCATCATGCTCATGCTTGATATAACCTAACTTTAATGACATAAGACATTTCTGATAGGTACAATAATTTCCCTACTGAGCAAGTAAATTACTACTTTTCCCTTCTGCCATCATTGTTAAATGTTTTTCAGCTAATTTTTATAAAAATTACTAAAAATTCGCGTTAAAAAGCCATAGTAAACATTAACATTCAGTGACATGAACCTTACCCTACACTAACGCCTCTCGACGCAAGATATTGCGATGTAATTTGGTATGTTTTGTTAGTAGACCTTCGTTAAGTATTTAAAAAGTAAAAAAGTGTTGCATATGACGCGCGATGGTCCCATTGAAAAGATTAATATCAAATAGCACACGACGACTACAGCTTATTAATAGAATAACAATTATTATTAAAATTATTTATGAAAGGCCAAAGATAATATTATGAAAAATCGATTAATGAATTATTTGTTAATAGTCTAATGGACTCATTAATCCATGCATCAAGAAATATTTTATAATCGATTAATCCACTGTTTCATTCATCGATTGTCTGATAATTGCATGGTAAGTAGATCTGGAGAAACATGGATCAGTTTTCCATAAAAATTCAATTTTTTAAATTGAAGGTAATATTGTTCTTGTTATATACCTTTTTTAAATTCTTATACCTAATATAAGGAATAATGAACGTGATGTTCTTCGACCTCGAGATTTTGATTGATATATACGTTTTGACCCTCCTGAATCCATTCTATTTTTTTAATAATGTCTGTTGGTTCGTGTGTGTGTGTGTGTGTGTGTGTGTGTGTGTGTGTGTGTGTGTGTGTGTGTGTGTGTGTGTGTGTGTGGGGGGGGGGTGTATGTGTATATCCGCGATAACTCAAAAAATACTAATGGGTGAATTCCCAAATTTGGCAATTTGGCAAGATTTTCAACATTTTAGGTGACACATTAAATTTGGCGAATGTGGTACCACCAGAAGGGACATAATGAGTGAAAGAAGAAAAAAGGTACAATTTCGGAAAAAAATATTAAAATTTTGTTATAACATTTCCGAACGAATCTCGACGAATTATAAAGAAAATACAAAACTTTAGGGAACAATCTGTCTGCATGTCTGTAGTATCGCAATAGCAGCCACAGTTTTTGAGATAAAGCTTTCAAATTTGGTACACATATTCTAATAAAGGTCAAAGACAATGATAAATTCGGTGATGAGCAAAATTGGCTTGCTGAAAAGAGGTCCAGGGGACATAAACTTTTTTTACAAGTAACACGATTAAAAGAAAACACGTTTTAGTCTTAAGTTATATACAAAATTTTTTGTATCGCCATTCGAAATTAGAAAACAGTATAATTTTGTAAAAATACGGCAAATTGACAAAGTTGCCTTGTCGTAATGACTAAATTCTATTGCTGTTTCCATTGAAACCAATAATAAAACAACTCAATATTGAACGATTTAAACGTCGCATTTGACAAATTCTACTTTACAATAATTATTATTTAGAACAAAATGAGTAATAGTGAGGAAGATTTTATTCCTCCGGAAATCAGGGAGCAAGGAATTGCTGTAACTTTAGAATTATTACCACCGTAATCTAGAAAATTGTACGAAAAAGAATATGATTTATTTATGTACTGGTGTAAGCAGAAAGCTGTGAGTAACATATCTGAGTCTATTCTTTTGACTTATCTATCTGAAAACGCAAAAACTTTAAAATGTTCAAGTCTCTGGTCCAAGTTTTCGATGCTTAAAGCAGTTTTGAATGTAAAGAATAATATGTACATGTATCCAATTATCAAAAAGTAAAAGCTTTTTTTAAAAGACAATCCACTGGGTATAGGGCTAAGAAATCTAAAGTTTTTGACAGTAGATGTGGAACGTTTTTTACTAGAAGCACCAGATGAAAAGTTTTTAATGTTGAAAGTTGTATTATTATTAATAATGGGCTTGGTTGGCGCTTATCGTCGAGAGGAACTCTACAATATGACCATTGATGACATTGTGAGAAAAGACTGCATGTTGGTTGTTAAAGTACCTGATTCGAAGACCCACATTGAAAGGACTTTTACGGTAATTAGTGAGACAGTTAATGGAATAAGTCCACTAAATATTTATGATAAGTGTGCAGCTATTCGCCCTACTAATGTGAATCACAAAGGAGTTTTTCTTCAATATCGAGGAGAAAAATATACCGTCCAACGAGTTGGTATTAATACATTTTCAAAAATACCAAGTATTACTCGTATAGCTAAATACCTTAACTTATCTAATCCTGAGCAATATAAGGGTCACAGCTTTAGGAGATTTTCGGCATCACTATTAGCTAGTTCTGGAGCTGATATTCTTCCCTTTAAACGCATGGGGGACGGAAATCCTCAACAGTTGCTGATGGATATATAGAAGATAGCATCCAGAACAAAAAAGGAAATTTCAAAACAGATATTTTCAAACAATACTACAGAAATAACTGTCTGCCGATGTAGTCGTTGGTGAAAATCAGACCAACCACCATACTAATATAAATGAATCAAATATTTTTCGCACAACTGAACCTATAATTCTATTAATAAATATAAATAATGCTAGTAACAGTACTATTCATATAAATTTTCGTTAAATTATGAATAAAATTGTTCATGAAATTTGTTAATAATTAATAAGTGTTTGATGTAAGAACTTTAATTTGTTGTCTGTTGACTACTAAGTTTTATTTTTTCACTGTGAAATAAAATTTCTTTATTTAACACTTTTTCGGCTTTTTTGGCCCACCCGTTATATAATTCAAAATAAAACGCATTATTTTGCAACTACTTCCTCGACTATTCGCCACAATAAATATTGAATTACAAAAAAATGTGTAGATTGCATCTCGAGGAAAAAAGACTACTCATTTCTGACAGCATTTGAAATCAACGATAGAATTCACCGCTAATTATTACCCATTTTGAAAAGGTTGTGTCAAATAATTACGAAGTTGTTAGAATTTTGCCTACTTTAACCAGCCTTGTATCTCTTACTGTTTTCAAAATGCCAATGGTGTCAACTCGAAAATGAAGCCACCTGTATATAAGGTGTGACATTTTTAGATAAGCAATAACACTTTTTCAAGAAACCAACCCATAACAGATTCTCTTGGTGTAGAAGCTTATTTAACAATACCTTTAAATAATTTGTAAACAATACCCAAAGGAAGTAGACGAAAACAACATTTGTGTCACTATTATGGTGTTTCCATTGATAAAATTGTTTTAGAGTAAGAGTGCAAATGTCACTTCGAAATTGTTCACGAGATTTCCCTACTAGGTATATGAACTGAGGAGGAATGTACGTGGGAGCGACCACTTGTTGTATCCTTGTGCTTTACTTTCCATTCCATTATCTAAACAACATTCTAAAATCATCTAGATTAAGTGCACGATGATCTTTCCTTATTCAATTTTAAAGTTGAAAAGTTTCAAATGAAACGTTATGTCGGCGATTTGATCGAGTGGCAAACAAATCTGTAAATCAGTATTTAACTTGTTCTACTGATTATACTGAAAAATCGAAATTATTATAATAATGATAATAAAGAGTTTATTTTCCTCATAAACATATTCAATAAATACCTACATAAATTAAAATAAATAAAGCTAATTGAAAATAAAAGGCAATTTCTGCACCTTACTGACAAGAATTAGGTGCAGATGAAACTCACAAATAACTCAATTTAAATCTACAGGGTGGTCAAATTCTCAAGGCACAAACTTCAGGAATGTGTAGAGTATATAAAAATAATTAGAGTTTCCTCTATAAGCATAATTCGATAAGCATCATAACTGGTATACAGGGTGTTAAAGTTGCATTAAAAAAAGTTTATAATTTAATATCTAAGGGAAGACGAGAGCTATCGTTTTCAAATTTGGCACAGCGCATTTCTATGTAAAGTTGCATGTACATTTCAAGTCAAAAATGGTAACAGAATACCATTGGCGTAAATACGGAGGTTGCATATCACTTTAGAAATGTCGTATTCCTTCCTCTGGATATTTTTGAAAATATTGTAAATTGCTAAACTGCCCATGGCATTCTGGGGAAAAAAGTGTTTTTGTAAAATTTTGATAGAACAAGCCGTTTGCGATTTATTTGTAGTTAAAATCTTTTGTGCAGACTTTAAGATCATCATCTTAAAACAAAATACTTATTTCTACACCACCATAAAATTAAAAATGTTCAAAGGAACTACTCAAACTGTAATTCACCTACCTCAATGCATTTCTGACACCGTCAATTTAATAAATTAACGTGGCTAATATTTGATTTGGATTTTACAGCATCTCATTACAAGTTAGCTAAATCCTTAAAATTATCTTCTTAACACTGGAATGGCATAAACCCATTATTTTAAATATTCCCAGACATAAAATTCTAGTGGGTTGAGATCCGGTGACCTGGGTAGCCAGGCCACTGGTCCAACGCCATTAATCAATTCATGATGCATACAATTTATTCCTAAACGACCAATCCAACGCTGTGAATAATTTTCATTTAACAATTTTCTTATAACTCTTCCAAAATGCGTTGGAGCAATATTCAATTGTATTCAATTATCGCATCGTAAATCGAGTGGCAATTTTTCAATATAGTCAAGTAGGTCATTGGTAAGGAACTCAAAAAATAATTGCAAGTTGGGGTTGCATATGTGGACATTGAACATCCATTTCTTACTAAATGAATTAGAAGTTTGTAATCAATAGCGAGACCTAAATTTTTCGCAGAATCTTTAAAAGGAATAGGATGACTATCTGATACCTATATTCAACTGACTGGTATCCAGTAAAGAATTTCGAAAATTTTCACTACAGAAAAAACATTTCAATAGATTTTTTGGGATTAATTTTTAACCAATGGCCTTTCAATGAAGACTGGTAAGATCTTTGTTGATATTAGTATTAGCTAGAGCTACCTCAGAGTCAGTGAGTAAATAGTAAATCTGCGTATCATCCGCGTATTATAATCACAATGTTTTAAAGACTTTGCAGGATTCAATGTGTAAATAGTGGCCCTTATATACTTCCCTGTGGGATTCCGGAGGTTACCCTGAGAGTATCTAATGTTTTGTTATCTAATAATACTTCCGCATCTAAAACCGGACTATTTTTGGGAATAATGTTATGAATATTTAAAAAAGGACTAATTTACATTTTTCTAAAATCTTAAATAGACAGAAGAATAGATATTGAACATAAATGATAAAATTCCTTAGGGAGGTTAATTTTAGGAAGTGGAATGACGTGCTTCCAAGCGTTAGGAAAATAAAAGTTTTCGATACAAGCATTTATAATATGTCTTATGAATGGTGATAATTATTATCTTACATTCAATCATGTGCAAAATTAGTAGATCAAATTACAGACAAAACCAACGACTATTTTTCATTTGACCGAAATGCAATTTCATGTCTTTTATTTAGTGAGTCATCAGTTTTTCCTGTAATTTCCCACTTAAAAAAATTAAGAGCTATATGCAAGCTCTAATGCCATACTTATATCAAGACATAAACCACAAATATAGAATAAAAATTATGTTTAATAACATGTTTTCAGTTTGATTACAGACACAGTTTTGGCAAGGTATATATATATATATATATATATATATATATATATATATATATATATATATATATATATATATATATATATATATATATATATATATATATATATATATATATATATATATATATATATATATATATATATATATATATATATATATATATATATATATATATATATATATATATATATATATATATATATATATATATATATTATATATATATATATATATATATATATATATATATATATATATATATATATATATATATATATATATATATATATATATATATATATATATATATATATATATATATATATATATATATATATATATATATATATATATATATATATATATATATATATATATATATATATATATATATATATATATATATATATATATATATATATTTTATAAGTTGTGGCGGTTAAGTGTAAGAGTAGCCCACTGGCTAAACTTCGCCGCGCACACCCCAACATTAATATAAATTTATATATGTGTATATTGTGTAATATACCTACATGTATACTCAAAATAAAGACGATTATTATTATTATTATTATTAACTATAGTGAACATTACAAAAGATACAAATAAACACCACAGAAATTAGATAATAACAAGAGATTATCATAATAGAATATTTCGAGTACTATTCTCATTTGTTTGCTTGTTTTTGACTGTAATTTATTTATGGAAGTAATTGAGGAAAATTTTGAAAAACAGCCTTCCCAGAAAAATATCAGTATTAAATAATTTTAATACGAAAGAGACCTTGATGGAGTAACACATAAACCACATCATTTTTGCACTACCATAAATTAGAAATACTAAACGATTGTATTTGCAATATCTACAGTGGAGTTGTATAATATATTTGTAATAATAGTATTTAATATTTTAAGTTTTTATAAGTTAACAATGTTATCGCAACTTCCCCAAAATCTTTTAAAATTGTATTCTCATTGAATTAGTATTCGACCCATCTCAGGAAAACCAACAAACATGTTTTTTTTGCAGTTAAGAATACAACATATTTTTAATAAAAAAGAAGGCCTCGAGAAAAGTGATTAATAAAAGCAGCTTATTTCCAAAAGATTATTTGACGTCTACTTAATACAAATAACGAAGACAAATTCATCTCGATAGGCATGACGTGATTTTCGTCATCAATTTAGTTCATACAACCAATATAAATACGTAGAAAAATATTAATATTATCGTCTGATACTGACTTATCGATCATAACAACTCTTTATTGTTGACAAATTTTCAAAATCATGTTTTATAGTTAAGATGATTTAACTGTCAATCCTAATGAAGTCATTTTTAATATTCTTAATGTTTTTCCACTGATGCAAGTAAAAGAGTAAGGAATTTGGTAGTTCGTACTATGATTAAATTTCACGATTTAAACTTGTTTTAATCCTTGCTGTAATCCTCCATCGGCTTACAGGTGAATGTTATACCAAAAGATTCGAACAAAATTGAGCTGATACGAGATAATCGGAAAAAACGTTTGTTTAATAATTGTTTATTAAATTATTAACGGAAGTATTTTATTACAATTATGTTCCTTTTTGGTTTGTAAGACCAGGCATTCCCTCGTAGGCTCCAAACCTCTCGGAAGTCGCGCTAGAAAATAATCACAGCCACTTCCCACATTTTGCAGGATAAATGGCTGTAGGTCTCAGAATCATACGCCCTAAGCAAACAGAGATAACCTAAGTCGATTATTGTCTTCTGTATCTCGCCTGCAAACTATGCGGTCCTCAGTTCTTGACAGCAGCGTAGACTATACCTCCGAGTACACCGTCGATTATAAGAACGACCATTTTGACCGATTATCTTGGAGCTCATACCAGATATCTCGATATTTTGTACATTTTCCTCTTTCTTCCTGGTGATATTTTTGTAGGTAGGTAACGAGAAGTTGATGATATACATCACCTTGGTTTGATAGTCGAAAACTATGGCGTGGCGTTACCTGACGGTCGAGAACGAATAATTACAGCATATACGATACTTCTCGTTCTTAACAGTGGACTCAATATTTCTGGAGACGTAAGGCGGACTTGTGTTTAGTCTACCCCGTGCGAGTGCCTCAGATGGCAATAAAGCACTCGTAATACCACGTTACATCGGTGAATGTAGGCCGAAATCGCGTATATGAGGCATACAGAAAATAAGTGTATGATCCATTCCACCTTCTGATGGCACGTCCTACAGTTGGTATCAGGAACCTCTACATCCATTACGCAAACCAAGATGTTGATGAGACTGTCTTGAGAGGCCACAATAAATTCCTTGGTCTTTGATTTAAGCCTGGCTGACCTTCAAAAAAGCGAATGTCAGCTTTGTCGATAAACTCAATGTTTCTATGTTCATATAGAAGACGCTGCTGAGGTTTATGGGCGTGCTGCCGTAACAGATTTCCCTGTTCGTCAGCTCTGATTCTGGCCGTCAGCAGATTCGCTGCAATTCAGTGAATGACTACATCAGCACCTCGTCGGCATTCTCGCATGATGTCGATTATGATGTTGAGTTCATATATTTGCTAACTTGAACAATTCTGAGCCAACTTCTGTAATTTCGTAATGTTTTACAAACCGCAAGAAAGGATACAAACTCCTGAGAATGCCATACTCATTAACTACTTTGCAACGAGGTTTGTCTCCCTCCCCTTGCTAACGTGGCAGATATACGTGAGAAACAAACGATCTACGGGCATCACTATTAAGTTGGCGCAGCTAATTAACTGTCCACTTTACTACTTCAAAGAAGCAGAGCAGAACCAAAACAGCGAGCATATTAGTGGCAGACATTTTGTTCTTCCCCGAAAATTCGAATAACCAAATCATTCGAAGTAGAGTTATTCATTTGGTCCCAATACGGACAAATAAAATGTAAATTAATGCATCCAACACAATTTTGTACAAATTTATGATGAGGATTAGATTATAGCTTTATACAAACGATTTTGTAAAGTGAATTTACCGATGACGACGATGAAGATTATGAGTACATTCAATCGCACATATTTTTCGCAGAATTTATGAAATGTATTATTTAAATCTAAAAGCAATACTTTTCATTATTCATAAAAATCCAGTGGCTAATTGAAAACCAATATTTACTCAAAGTTATAATAAAAATTTCTGGTAACCGCTTTTCATACAGGATTAATATTAACAACTTTTTTTGTGGCGAATTTTATGCACTACAAATTTATTTCTATATATTTTTACTGCCGTTGTCCCTTTACGTGCTACTTGCAGAATAGTACGAGAATATGTTTTTCGGATATGTCGGAGGAAGATGTGTTTAGACTGTACGTTAACTATTTGTAGGCGAACTATTTGAGTGTTTATGCTAAAATTTAACTTTATATAAATTGGTTTACACCGAATTTCCTTGACGTATACTAACGTAAATAAATTACAAGGCAGAAACCCAACCGCTTATTTACTATATTCATGCTAATGGATTTCAGTTAAATACCCATCCTTATATGTATATAATCATACATTGCATATCCTGGCAAGTTGAAGGAGTATGTCATTTTCGAGCATTCTTGCGATAAACATGTACCGATGAGAATGAGTCAACGATACTACAGAGTGTAATTATTTTTTGGAGGACACATTTGAAACACTAGGATTGATCTTATTTACAAGGAAGTCGATCAATCTTTTTACAAGTACGTACTCCACATCATAACTGATGGCTTAGAACTGCATTACATGAAAAGTTAACGATGCAGAGAATAGAAGGTATCGAAGACAAATAATGGACCAAGAGAGTTCACTGACAACAGTTCTGTTATAACGTATTAAACTTATAGCTAAGAATCCTTAGAAATTAATATTAATTTGACAAACACTTGCTTTCTCTATACTACCCTATGTTGAATTGCTCTATTTTTCTCAGTATATTTGAGTCCATTTATTGTAGAAAAATATCATAAATGGCTATACGCTATACTATACTGTATTTTTATTATTAATATGCAAGTTCCTTAACAGTATTTATGTACGATACATATAAACATAATTAGTAATTTAAAAAAACTGCAATCCAGCAAAGTAAGTCAATAAAAATGTCTTAACAACACTGACCTCAACCACTTGCTGGATCGCCATGCGCTACCTTCTTCCCCTTAGACAACCGCCCACGCAAAAGTGAGTCTTTCCTTCCCCACCCAGGTGACTTCTCTATCGATTTCCCCATACTAAGCTACCCCCACCCCCAGTTCATTGAACATCTGCAGCGCGTAATGATACACCGTGGTCACCTGTGACCTCGTATTGTGACGTTGAAATCACTCATTCACATTGCTGATTCTAGTGCATTCGTATCAATGACTTACTTTTTGTTTTTTTTTTATTATCTAAAAATATAACAATCAAGTGTACGTAAAACTAGAACATGAAAATTAAAGTTGTGAAATTACTAAAAATTTAGTTACGTTATTGGAAGATGCATCTAAATTATTAATTAGAGAAAATAATCTTAATGTAAGAGTACAACAACCAAGAAATATTTATTACAGGGGGTTGTAAAAATACCTATATAACCTTTTGACTTTATAAATTGATACGGAATTAGGAAAATGTTATTTTTCTGTTTACTTTCTAATTTAGGTATATAGTAAAGAACTGGAACAAAAGCATATTCGGATCATGTGTTATAAAAATAAATATTGATTTATTAATAAAAAATTTATTATTCATCATTATTGACAACATCGTCAAACTGTTATGTATTGGTAGGTACTGTTAGTTCAGTGGTGGCTACTCAATAAAGCCTCCCAAGTTACTATTTGGAAAATGTAACAGTAATTAAATGAACGATTTTTTTTTCAGTTTTTTTTATATTTAATATCTTTTTTAACATAGTTATTATCCGTTTGCGACAGCTATGCGTACAATAAAGTAGCATAATGTCAACTTATAACTCTAACTAGTGAATATGGGAGGCTCAGGCTCAGCTCATATGAGCCATTCCTTGAATAGGAAAATATATTAAGAAATGAACCGAGCGCGGAAATTGCCAGTAGCGGAGAACGGTTTTTACAGCGCGACAGAAGGCTCAAGTTATCAGAGCCACAATGCGCTTTTAATGTTTGTGTAGTGTAGTAGTGCCTATATCGTTTCGCTCTCGATATTTATTTGTGGTTTAATTGTTTTGAGTGTTTTTGTGTTATTTTAAGTTGATTGATGCCAAAATGACTGAGAATAGTATAAATAATATTCTGACAGTGAATTTTAAGACTCTGCCGTTAGCAGAAAAAGTAAAATCAAGAAACTCGGACGACCAACACCAGAATTGACTCTTAACCAACCAGACAAGGTAGTGATACGTACTTTCACGTGGCATTTTTTCTAAGGAAATTTACAAAAAAAAAAATCAGTGCATTTGTGGATGTGATAAAGTAAATGCTCTGTTTTGTTTTTCATGTGTTTTATTTTATTCCGATTCTATCGGAATGTACAAGATATGGTCGGTACCAGGATTTAAAGATCTAAAACATTTAAATCAGAAAATAAAAAAGCACTAAATTTCTGCATATCATATAAAGTGATGTACGGATTTGGCTTTGTTAGGCTCGGTAAATATTGTAGTTCAGTTAGATTCAGTTTATAGACAAAATATTATAAAACACTACGAACAAGTTAATAAAAATAGGTATATTTAAAAAAAAATAATCAATTATATTATCATGTTTTGTGGAAAATTGGAATTAGCATTAAGAGGGCACGATGAAAAAGACGGTTCTCAAAACCGTGGGATTTTGCTAGAATTAATCGATATTTTATCAGAATTGGATGTAATTTTGAAAGAATATTTAGACAAGGCGACTGTTTTCAAAAGTACATCTAAAACTGTGCAAAAAGAAATATTAGAAAGTATACATGCAGTATGTCGTCAAGAAATTAAAGACCAAATTAATGAAAGTAAATTTTTAACAGTTCAGAGTGATGGGACAACTGATATTTCAAGCCAGTGGCAAATGGTTATGATTTACCACAATGGAAATATTTATGAGAGATTTAAGATATAAGAGTGACCGAACAGTCAGCTGAGGGTTTAACACAGTGCATAGAACATGAGTTAGATAAATTCATTTCAAATTCGCCGTCTAAACTAATTACTCAAACTTACGACGGTGCAAATGTTATGAGTGGTGCTACCGGTGGAGTTCAATTTAAAATAAAATTAAGGTATAAACATGCCCACTTTGTGCATTGTTATGCGCATCAATTAAATTTATTTATGCAGAAAGCAACCAGCCAAAATGCCAAAATGAAATTTTTTTCTCAAATTTATCCGCAATTCCTAGTTTCTTTTCAAGTTCTACTCACATATATGATATATTAGAAGAAATTGTAAATCGAAAATTGCCTAGAGTTGACGCTACACGTTGGAATTAAAACATCCGTATAGTAAACGCCATTTTTTAGAACAGAGAAAAGTTAATCGAATGTTTCGAGAAATTGGAGGAAACATGTAATACATCTGTTACTTGCAAAGAGGCCTACGGTTTACGAAGAACTCTAGAAGATCCTAATTTTGTATTTTTTTAAATTTATTTCACAAAATCTTTCCACATGTAGACATATTATTTAATCAATTTCACGCTAGAAATACAGACAGTATTGAACTTAAAAAAAGTTGAGGAGGTTGAAAAAATTATATCATCT
Organism: Rhamnusium bicolor; assembly: GCA_029963845.1. Lineage (NCBI taxonomy): Eukaryota > Metazoa > Arthropoda > Insecta > Coleoptera > Cerambycidae > Rhamnusium > Rhamnusium bicolor. Next base: position 621,646 of record JANEYF010001325.1, read on the forward strand.
ATTAGAAATTCAGCTGATGAGATAGAAAAAGAAATTAATAATATTGAGAATGAGAATAAAAGGAGAAAAATTAGAAGTGTGTGATAGAATAATTTTTCAGATAAAAGAAAAATTGTCATAAATGAAACGTTTAGCGAAACGGTCCAGTTACTAAAAATTATTATGACAACCCCGATGTCTACTGCTGAATCAGAAAGATGTTTTTCAACTCTTAAAAAAAGAATAAAGACATTTTTAAGAATCACTATGAATGAAGAACGTCTTAATGCCCTAGGAATGATGTCAGTGAATAAGAACTTTATCAATAACATAAACGATTTTGACGAATAAGTTATAGAACATTTTATTTCCCAGAAAGACAGAAGATTTGATTTTGTGTATAAGCAATAATATGTTTACTCGCATTTTTAAATGATTATTATATTGTGAACTTTTTTTGTACATATGTACATAAAACTTGTTATTTTGTTATCAAAAATCATAGTTCTACTTGAATGAAATTACCGAGGGACTGAAGGCGAGTCTTTATTATGTTGTTCATAATTTTTAAGAAACTAGAGCTCCCCAAATAAAATTATCACGAGCCACCACTGCGTTAGTTAAAACTTGTTTTATTGTTAAAATCAAAGAAGTTATATTGGTGGAAATCATCCTTGCCCTCATTATCAAACTGTCCGTTCATTAAATTATTATTGAACTACTTAGTAGAGTGCATCAATATGCATATTGTGACTTCTGTGCGGGGTTCGTTGTTACAAGCTGAACTTTATATAAAATCAGTGCTTATGTACTGATGTTTCATAACCCCGAGGCCGTCAGAAGTCGTCATGTGCAAAAAGGCATTAAAGTTTAAAAAATAGGTTAACCATAGTGGCAACGAAGAGATAATTTGTGCCTCTTAGAATATTCTTAGATTTATCTAAGGCGTTTGATTGTGTGGATCATTCTATACTATTAAATAAATTAGATTACTATGGAATCAGGGGAATAACAAACAATTGGTTTAAGTCATAACTCGAAAATCGTCAAATATTAGTAGAGGTTTGCTCGCATAATAATACTTCACGCACAAAATATTACTCCACAAGTCTACTATAAAAGGCATCTTAATGATGCAGGCGTTACGGTGGACTCAACCTTTACTTTAGACGAATTTGATACGAGCAAGTCTGTTTAATTAATTTTAATCAAGTTAATTATTTTGTACTACTATGGTACCGCCACTGGAATTAATACCAAAGTTTTAGCTTTAAATAAATGACACAGAGGAGGGCATGTCAACCAATTAATCCAATATATTTTATTCTTGTTCATTTGTTATAGAATTATTCTAATTCATTGTGTTATAATTCAATTATCTGCTTATTATTTTCATAATTATCATTTCTTGTGCTTTAAAATCCCCAGTAAAACAGAACTTCCGTCATCAAACAATCCTTTATAAATTTGTTTTAGCTCTGTTTGACTTCAAAGGGAACTCGCAGTTTTCATTAAAAGGAAATCTTCCTAATATTTCTAACGAAAGAAGTGAAAATAAACAGTTGGACCTTTATAAAACTTTTGCTCTAAAATCAATGTACAAGTTTACTACAAAATGATATAAACATAGTTTACTTAACATATTTTGAATATTGGCTTAGTTTATAGCACAGGTACCCTTCCATTGGCTTCTTTCCTTTTCCGGTTTTTATCAAATGTCATATCTAATTTATATAAGGCAATCTTACTTAATGGTAATGCCCATACAAAATTTTTTATTATTTCTTGCTATATTAATATGTTAAGCCTTATTGTAGTGTTGATGCTATCAAATAAAACATTAAATCAGAAGAAGTTATTTATTAACGAAAACAAGTCTGAAATTTACAATCTACAAAGATTTGTGACCAGACTGTATAGTACAGGCGCCAAGAAAAATTCCGTTTAAAAAATCCGTATGATTCCTGAATGAATCATACGGATTGATGATTTACATTCAGAGAGATGTAAAGAATGAAATTCTAACGGTTGCCAAACACAATTTTCGGAATTTTTTTTTCAAAAAAAAAAATAACATAAGGTTATTAAGGAAGCGCGTAACTTTTGATCTAAAATTTTTAAGGCATGTTTTTTTAACTTTTTAACACAACATTGTGGAAAACCGTTTTAAAATTTTAACATTAAAAAAAATTAAATAGTTTTTGAGGTAAGGTATAAAATCAAAAACAACATAAATATCATTAAATGCAAGTTTAATAAGGTAAAAATAAGAAAATAACAGCAATAATAATAACTGATTAGAAATAAGATTAATAACAGATGATAAAAGTTAACATAAAATTTTATATTTCTAAAGATACATTTTGGCAAATATTATTATTATTTACAAAGAGAGATACAGATTAATTTTTTTTTTACAACTACAGGATATGATTTTACAGTCCACATTACATTTTCAAGGCTTAAGGGGCCTAGTCGGGAAAAAGCTTCGGATAGCTGTGTCACTCTCTAGAAAGTTTTTATACATGCGCCGCTGAATAATTTTGCTCTTGACTATACCTCCACTGGACGTTTTCTTCACCGACTTCATTGAGATGCGATTCCCCATAGAGGTAACACTTCCTTGCTCCATTTTTAGTGACAAAGATACTTATTTAGAAAATTCTTTTTAACCAAATAGTACGGAATAAAAGTTTGAAACTTGCTGAGCATAATTATGAAGATTCATTCTAGACGACATGTATGAATTTTACCTCGAATTTTACCGATTGATATCATAATTCAGGAGCTAATCACGTCCAAATTTCTCTTATATTTACAGTATAAATTTTCCCTACATAAAGTGAAAATTAATTAAAATAGATATACATGTACCCTCTAGTACACTTTCAACTACTGATCCTCCAAATTTGGTGTAATTTGACCAAACCGTATGGAAGAAATAAATTTTGAAAAATTACCTTACAAACACTGGTTCGATTAGCCCTCTTAATTAAAGAGTCTGGCAACGGAGGTTCTAACGTCCAAAACTACTTGACAACAGTGTAGCCCAGTCTAATACTTTGAAGCAGATATCGAAATCTTAATAATTAACTTATTATAAACTTGAAAATAATTAATAAATTATTAATTCATTAGTTAGTTATTAAGTTTAATAGCATTATATTTATCTTTAGCAGGTGAAATTTATTTTTTATTTGAAAAAAAAAATTTGTTTTTAAATGTTAAAATTTTAAAACGGTTTTCCAAAAATGTTATGGAAAACCGTTTAAAATACATGCCTTAAAAATTTTAGATCAAAATATTAATTACTAATTATTTTATAATGGTTTTAAGACGCTGGATTTGTGCGCTCCCATAATAACCTTATGGTTTTTCGTGAAAAAAAGCTTCCAAACATGTTGTTTGGCAACCCTTAGAATTTCATTCTGTACATCTTTTTGAATGTAAATTATCAACCCGAATGAATCCTACGGATTTTTTAAACGGAATGTTTCTTGGCGCCCGTTCTAATCTTGAACTTTTGTGTTAGACAGGTATTTGTGTAAAAGGGATAAAAGACGGACAGAAATTTCCTACTTTACTGGGGTTGTTTATTGTTGCCTGTTAAAATGCGGGTTTCTCCAAGTTGACATAAAAATAAGTATTTATTGTCGTGTTTCAGGAAAGTCCGCTACATCTCTCCTCTGATAGTGTTAACGATACATAGATGAAGAAAAAATATTATATTACTGTATGTATAATATATGTAAATTTTTTTAGAATGCTTCTGAGAATCTTTACGTACTTCACATCACTATCACTATTGTCTTACACTTGCACTTTACTATCTCTTATTTCCTGTGTGATGTCCCCGAAGTCGTCGCTTAGAAGATGGGCTGGCTTCAGTATATGCAAGGTTGCGTTAACCTCTTTGTCTTCCCATTGTATGGGGAAGTTTCGTTCTTTGCGTTTAACTACTTTAAAGGGGCCATCGCAAGTTGGGTCCAGTGTTGCATGTGCTGCATCGTGCTGAACAAAAACATATGGTGTAGCCAAGTCTTTGAAAATGAAAGTTGACGATTTCTTTGACAGCGTATAGGTACAGGTTTTATCGCACGCATGTGTTTGCATACGTTTGCGACAAACTCGGACGTATTCGTTGCGGTAGCAATTTATGTGGCAATTATTTCGCCTGATAGGCGCAAATTGGTTCCGTAAACCATTTCCGCTGAGGTGGCACCCACATCCTCTTTGACTGCTGTACGGATACCAAGGAGTACCATTGGAAGTCTGCTGGTTCAGTCCTTGTGTTTGTGGTTTAATAGCTGCTTTTAACTGCCTATGAAACATCTCTAGTAAATCATTGGCAGCTGGGTGGTAACCTGTAGTACGAAAGTAAGACGTGCCAATTAGGCATGTTCGTCCTTTAAACAAGCACGACTCGAATTATCTACCCGGATCTGTGGTGATTGTTGCAAGTACTGGGCGATACACACTTCGACGAGTGTCCTTCCTACTACTTCTATGGCGATGTCCTGTAGAAGTATGTGTGAACCGATCCACATACGTGAAAATATATCTGTATCCTTTACAGGATGGTACAAGCCCCACTAGGTCGATATGCACGTGTTGGAACCTAGGGGCCAGTTCACCGAAACTGTCTATCGGTGTCATGTCACTTTATCTTTTTGGCACTGGAGACACGTTCTGGTTCACTTTTTGCAATATTATTGCATAGATGCCCATACGTAACTGTGCCTCACCATTTTCTGCGTTGCTTGAATTCCACGATGCGATAGTCCGTGCAAGGAAAGAAAAATTTTATGTCTCTGTCCATATGTAACTGTACCTCGTCATTTTCTGCGTTGCTTGAATTCCACGATGCGATAGTCCGTGCAAGGAAAGAAAAAATGTTGTGTCTTTGTTACAAATAGGTGGACGTTGTTTGTGGAAATATCATAGTAAATTTCGACATTTGTTGGTGGGAAATTGACATTTTTAAGTATCAGACTAGTCGTCTTGGAAAAAATTAATTCTTTCAGCTCCTAATCGCTTGTCTGCGGTACTGCGAGTTCCCGTGGATCCCTTGTGGCGGTAACTTACTTGATGCGCAACAGTACGTCAGCCAGGACATTATCTCTGCTAGAAATATGTCGATTTTCCGACGATAATTGCGCGATAAAATCTAAGTACCGAAATTGTCTCTACGAACACTTGTCGGTTATCTGTTGCAAAGCGAAAATGTTAGCGGTTTCTGATCAGTGGAAATGGTGAATGCGCGTCCCTCGACTGCGAAACGAAATTTCTTGACTGCCGAGTACGCTGCTTATAGCTTGCAATCGTACGCACTGTATTTCCTCAGAGCGGAAATAAGGGATTTTGTGGAAAAGTATAGTGGTTGCCAAACACCATCAACCAGTTGTTGTAATGCTGTTCCAGTCGAAATGTTGGAGGTTTCGGGAAAATCCACTACACTTATAATAGAAATAATATTAAATGGACTCCTATCTATAACATTTGCATTCAAAATAATAATAGCAGTCATTTAGCGAAGTTGATGTAATGAGTCTTTTGTACTAGCAAAAAGGAAGAGAAGGTTTTTTATACATTAGTAAAAATAAAGGTATAATAAGATTGAATAATGAAAAGGAAATGTGAGTTAATGTAATTAAAATAACATTTTGTTCACAGAGTGAAACATTTCCTGTAGGTATTCATTATCATGTATACCCTCAGTACTTCGACACGGAAGCCTTGAGATTGCAGTTCTATATCATATTTATGAACTTTAAGAAACGACTGTTTCTGTTCCAGCTGGCATTCATCGATTTGCAAATCTGACATGAAAATCACGTATGTACATATTTCACCATCTGCACCTAGATATTACATTTTTAAAGGCGTGTAACTTTTAATCTGTTTATACTTGAGATTTGGTTGTGGTAAAGAAAACCTATGACTGGAGAAATCACTCTAACCGTATCTCTGAATTAAATCATGAATTTTAAAGAATCTTCCATGAATAACATTTGTACATTTTTTTTAATTATTGTATTCTATATTTAGAAGTAAATACACTGACGATCAAAATTAACGCACCAGTCAAAATTTACCATGATTTTGAATTTGATTTTTTTTTTCGAAACCGTTTGACCGATTTTAATGATTTTTTTTATGTAGGTTAACTGTTCTGGGATATAAAGCCATACTTTTAAATAAAAATTATTTTATTTATTTTAAGCAGATATTTGTTTATCCTTAATACAGGGTGTAGCAATAAAGCTATGTTTTTTTTATCAAAAAATCAAAACACCTTGTCGGAATCACCAGCTCAAAATTAAAATCTAATTTAGATACAATCATCTTTTCTTAATAATTTCGTTTTTGGTACACTTTTTTATCATTGCCATTAATGGAGATATATCGAGTAAAAAAATAAAATCCAAAATTTTTGTTTCTTGGAAGTCAATTTTTTTGCTACTTAATCGATTCGAATAAATTTGGCGTCAATTGGAAGGCAATCGATATAATTTAGTAATAATTTATAATGTTATGATCTTTATTTAAATATAGGCATGTAGAAATAGTTGGGTGTAAGAAAAAAATTAATTAGCAACACTGTATTAATGTCATGTCATTAATGGGAGAAGGGTGAATAAGTTTGTTTTTAAATATCTTGGGTATTCCATGATATATATATACAAAAAGTTTTGCTAAAGAAATAATTCTTGTTATTAAATGAGGTGTGTTAATCGGCCGTTTTAATAATAAATCGAATTAAAGGTGCATATAGTCGAATGGAATCTGAGATAATATACTATATTTTTTTAACTATTTACATAGTTCTTCTCGTAAACCTATATGTATATAGGAACTTGTTGCAACGTAAATAGTCTTAAAAACTCTTGAGGTATTCAAGAGGGTTTGAGCATCCTCAGGTAATCGCAGCTCAAGCAAGTTTGCCCTTAAAATTTGCAATGTCATGCGAAATGACTTCGTGAATATTTATTTGCCCATATTCTTAAATTATTCTGTAATGTACTTTTACATTTTAACACTTTTTCAACACTATGTTCCATAACATATTTTGTAACAGATTTGTTAAGTACAGTTGTTTCATTTAAAGAAAATGATATCTCGCTGTATTCAAGTGGATTTAGTTCATTACAAACAGTGTGTAGAGAAGAATTACTTCAGCCATGTCACCGGAGTTTCCAGAAATACTACCTGTGTCATTTATTTACACATGAAATTGTTTTTTTTTTTTCATTGACAACGATAGCCTCAACTCGTTCAACAGCGTCAACAATTCTTCTGCGTTTTTATCTATAGGATAAATCTAAATAACTATTTCTAGGCATACTAAGTAGATTTAAATGAATTAAACAAATTTTAAATGAGCACAAAAACTAACTGCAGTTAAAGAAAAACAGAAACTGACAGACTGCCAAAAACATACTGTTATTTTAGGTAAAGTTAATGGTCAAGTACGATATGCACATAAATGTATTGTGTTCCGAAAAGCATGCATCACTATTATATTTAATTATTTTTTATAAACAATATAAATGTCATAAAAAAGTTGTCTTATCATTATGGAGTTATGATAAAACACCAGTATTTGCAGAATATCACAATTTTTATAAATTATACAAACTTGTTACATTTTACGTAATATTAACAGAACTTTAGTATGCGCCGAATATGGAACCCGTTACTTAGCACTGATAACATAAATATTATAAATTTGTGTTTCATATGATTTATAAAATATTATTTTATCGATATTACCTAAATACTGTTTCACTTATATGACTCTTACGTAACAAAGAAGAAACATTACCACACATGTTAAAAATAGTAGGCACAAATACGAAAGTATGACAATATTTTGTTATAGAACAAAGTTCTTTTTTAAATCTCATCTAGTTATATAACTTCTACAAGTTTGGTTGACTGATTGAGATACACAAAAAACATATTAAGAGCTATTTATACCGTTTTGAAAGAAGCTCCTGATTTTACAAAAAATCTAGTTTTTGAAAAATCAAAAAAAATTCTCCAGGCTTCTGGCATGGGACACCCCGTAATTAATTAAACATATTTACAGATATTTGGAATCTTTAAGAGATGCACATTTTTTAATAAAGATTAATTTTTTCTTCGTAATACACTAAATGTAGAAATTTTTAATTCACCCGAGGACATACAGTATATAACTTAAATCTGAATAGTTATTGAGGGTTTTAAGAGAAGCAGAATTTATTACACAGATTGACTTTTTTCGTAAATGATTAAATAAAGAAGTTTTTCCACTTGGCAAACCAATCCGTGGACTCACTGTATATTAAACAGGAATAAATATAACATTAAAGAATAGTCATAATACACATTTCTTAAAAAAAAGGTCTGCAAGAATCATTGCCAAAGTTCTTATTACACTCTTCTGAAGTATAAAGACTTGTAAACATGACAAGAATTACCCCATATAATAATGGCATACACCATTACACTATGAAATATTGGAAGTATGTTATATTTAACTAACTTTCACTTTCTAATTGCCTTATTAGAAATATGAGGATTGATCAATAACTGCCTTATTAGAAATATGAGGGTTGATAAACAAATCGTTAGTGTAACGAGAAAATGTTACAAAGGTATCAAAATATACACCCAATATTTTTACAGGTTAATTTATTATTGGAGATAGAAGATTTAACTAACAATTTCAAAGTTTTTGTTTTATCCAATTTTAAACTGAGCATGTTACTATATATAAAACCATTTTTCCAACGTATAAGATACATATTAAAGATAAAAATGTTTTTCAAAATTTTCTTATATTTATTGCTTACTATTTTGTAATACCTATCTATGTAATTTTGATTTCTACTTTCGATATTCTGTTATTCACTTTTCTCCAGCGTCATGTATTTTTCTTATTTTGTAGTTAAATATTAGGTGCGTTCTTTTTAACTGAGATCTTAAGAGATTTCAGTAGATCTCAGTAGGAATGTTACTGTTTTCTTTAGTTATTTTATTTTGATATTAGCTGAAAATTCTCAGTACCCCCCTTACCGATTTGCACAATCTATTTCATATTTCAGTATCTCATCTTACTTCAGATGAATGGAAGGGGAAAATTTTATCTTTCACATATGGTATGTCAGCAAACGATTCTAAGGTTAGGTTAAGTTAATTTCAGGTATATTTCTGAAATTAAAACTTTTCGTGTGGAGAAATTTATTCTAACTTAACTCTAATTTAATATTTTAACGTTTAATGTTGGTTATAATCCAAATTGAACTTTAGGATTTGCTTTCTGAATAAAAATCAAAATATTGGGAAAATCCGAATTTTATTGCTATCAGTATAATGTACAAACTTAGCAGTTAGGTATGAAATATGTTCTCAGCCAAATGCCCTCCACGGCTTCGCTGACAAGATACCATTCTTTTAGCGAAGTTTTTCATAACGCTTTCGCATAAATGCGGCTCTATTTCAGCAATTGCACCTCTGATGTTCTCTTTTAGCTCTGGAATCGTAGCAGGTTTGTTGACATAAACCCTTTCCCTCAAATAGCCCCACAGAAAAAAGTTTAATAGGGTTAGATCACAAGACCTCGGTAGTCAATCGATGTCACCCCTCTGAGAGATAACACGACCAGGATATTTGGTTTGAAGTAAAGTGACTGTTTCACGTGCTGTGTGACATGTGGCTCCATCCTGTTGAAACTGTGGTTTCAACAGGATGGAGCCACATGTCATTCAAGTTCAAATCATTGGTTTCATTGAAAAAAAAAACCGTTTAGCATCTTCCGATATCGTACACCATTGACAGTAACAGCGTTGCCACCTTCGTCCTCAAAAAAGTATGGGCCAATGATTCCTCCAGCCCTTAGTGCACACCAGACAGTGCATTTTTGTGGATGCATTGGTTTCTCTTTAATAACATGGGGATTTTCACTACCCCAGATGCGACAATTTTGGTGATTCACAAAGCCATTTAAATGAAAATGGGCTTCATCGGACAATATGATTTTTTTTACAAAAATCGGCATCAACTTCTGTGTTCCCTAAAACCCAGTTCATAAATGTACGGCGTTTCTGGTGGTCCGTTTCTTTAAGTTCTTGTGTCAATTAAATTTAATACGCCTTTAAATGCAGATCTTTTGTCAAAATTCGTTGAGTAGTACCGTATGAAAGAGTCAATTGCTGCGAATAGCGAAGAATTGACGTGGTTGGTTCTTCACGCACACTATCACTTACGCGAGCAATATTTTCATCTGAACGACCTCTGCGTTGATACCGGACCATTGGATTGTCAATAAGCATACCACTTGTTTCAAACTTTTTGCACTAGATCACGAATTGCACGCTCACTTGGCACATTATTGCGTCCAAAATGTGGTCGAAGTTTTCTTAATGTAATCGTAACTGATCGCCTGTTTTCATAATAAATTTGTATGATATTTATGCGTTGCTGCACAGTATACGGCGCCATGATGAATTTGCCATATGTTTCGATACCAACTGTACAAATGTTCACACAACGAAAATGGCGCGTAATTCAAATCATAAAGTTCAATTTGGATCACCCTTTATTATATTTTTTACCCTCAACGACAGAACACGAATAGATAAATAGGAGGGGGAATATCTCAACTTGTAATTTGATGTTTTTTTAAAGTTATTGAAATATTAGTTAATCCCATATTGATATGAGATCTTGAGTGAAAAGAACGTACCTATTGTCTGTATTCTCTTAATAATATCAATAAGCCGATTCGAACGCTTAAACCCAGTCAATATTTGGTTGACCAATTGGTGGATACTGGATATTGGTAGTTGAGCGCTCTAATTGTTCTGTTTCTGGTAATCGCTTTTCATATTTGTTTAACTGAACTTGCTTGCGAATATAACCTTGTAATATATCTACGTTTAGCGGAGATATCTCTTAGCAGTTTTAGCTGTGAATTTCACAAGAGAAAATTGTGCTGTAGTGAGGAAAATAGAAGATTTGCAATTTCTTAATGATAGAAAACGATACAAATTTTCCTGGTACCTAGTAAGTTTTATTCTTTCATTCAGATTCAGATTACCTGAAAATGTATCTAACTTTTTATGCCTTTGCCATTAACAAAGGTTTATCCATGGGGCAAATTTATTTTTAAATACAGATAGATAGATTTTGTGAAACGGACATCTACAAGCATTTGAAAATGGAAAGAAAAACCTTTTGGTCTTTGAGAGAATGGAGAATGTATTTATTACTAAATAATCTTCCTCGAATTCCACATATGTGTCATTAATAATATGTTTAATAATCATCTTCAGAGGCGCACAGCTAACTGTCAACAAGCCGTCAGCAACATAACCTCTCCGCCGTTTACAACCTCTGAATATCTGTGTTTTTTCAACTTCAAATTACTACCACAAAGTATAACCGAACTCAGTGGTCGGTCCAAATATGTTATTACCATTTAATACCACACTCCGCTCGATTGTAATTATTGGTTTTAACCAATTATGACCTGGTAGTAGATACCGATTTATGCGCTCTAATCAGCTTAATGATATTATTATTTAATAGTTTTTATTAAAGTTTTATCAATATCGGAAAATACCTAATCTATCTTCATCATCTAATGTACAGGGTGATTCCTATAACGTTCTCACCCCAATTTTTTGGTTTGTCTTTGGAAATGAATTAAAAATGTTTAATGTAACTTACAGTATTTTTCCAAGGATTTCGAAAATTTCAACAAAATAACAATTGAAAGTCAAATAAAAGTGGGAAAAAACAAAACAATATTTTTTAAATTTTGAAAAAAGATTTATATTCTCATTCCAAAAATATAACATAACATATATGTTTACCTTCATATTTAGTAAAATGCTGATGATAATAATTTAAATAATTTATAAGAGTAAATTAAATTTTATATAAATTTAACAAAGGAAATAACAACAAATCAAGCCAAGTAACATCTAATATTTTAACGAACAAATAACATTTATATTGAAAGGAACTGTTCAAAATGTCCTCCATTATTTTCGACATAAATAGTATATCGTTTATATATTATATTATTCATTACATTTTGTAACTGCTGGAATTATTTATATTTTCTATATCTGCCGAAATTTTAACTCTCAATTCTACTACACTATTACTTTTATTTTTATAGACTTTAGTTTTCAAGTGTCTCCATAGAAATGGCCTATTTAGTTCCATGCTTTCCTATGCACTCTGAATTTTGTAATTTAAAAAATTCCGAAAAGGTATAATAATATGCACAGGTGCATAATATTGTCTTGGTGCCAAATAATATCATTTAAGAGACAGAAGAACATTGACAGAACACTGTTCTGTCAATGTCCCTCTGTTTCATTTTTGAAGTAAATTAAAATATCTGACTCCAGTCAATGCTCCATTAAAGAAAAAGGGGCCTACAACTTTATTGTTTATTATGCCACACTATACTCTCATTGAATTTCTCCTTTGGAATCTGAATTCATATAATTTATATGGATTTTCTATTTACCTGCAATGTGAATTTTTTTCTATTAAATATGCCTACTGTGTTAAAATTTGCCTCATCAGTCAATAATAATATATATTTCAAAATATAATTGTTCAAACTCTATTTAAAATATTATTGCATTTTTCTACATGTTTGTTTTTATCATCTTTATGTAACATTTGTACTCGCTGTATTTTGTATGGCGTATATTTATGCTTTTTTTAAATTTGTTGAATGGCCTTATAGGATATATTTAAATCTCGAGCAGCGTCACGAATCGAATGGGACAGATTTTCCTCAAAATAGAGTCTAATATTTAACTCATTTTCTTCTGTTAACATAGTTTTCTATTTTCTTTATTGTGCATACCCCTTTCCCTAGGTTCTTTATTTAATTTTTCAAAATATGTGCAATGCGGTACTTGCCTGTCAGGATATTGAGCGCTATACATTCTATGAGCATCACAAGAGTTTTTATCACTTATTAAATAACATTCTAATATATCTTTTTTTCTTCTGCTGAGTAAGGCATTTTTAACTTTTTATCAACGTAAAGAGTTACAACACAAACTATTTAAGTGACAGTTCAAAAAACTCGGTGTTATATTATTTCAATTATTATTATTAGTGTTTTACTAAATATGAAGGTAAATATATATGTTATGTAATATTTTTGGAAAAAGAAAATAAATCTTTTTTTCAAAATTGAAAATGAAATTTTCGAAATCCTTGAAAAAAAATACTATTACGTTAAACGTTTTTAATTTATTTCCATAGACAAACTAAAAAATTGGGGTGAGAACGTTATAGGAATCAACGTGTACATAAATATAACTTGTTAAAAATTGAACATTTTATAAACCGCTTCCTCGATAAACTATTTACGTCCTACATAAATGAAATTTTGTCATAATAAATGTATACATATTCGTTTCCCTTTTAAGCCAAAGTGTATAACAGCAAAGAAAAGACGATAAAATCTGTTCAATATTAAATTTCTCATAATATTGGAAAAGTAATTTCAAAATATTACTTCAATAAAAATACAAATATGCAAATATTGAATTCAAGTTTAAATGTGTCAAATACATACAAATTGAAATACACATATTGACAATAAATGGAATCATTCTTATTTATTATCAGATACATTCATTATAGAGTTATTTATTTCAAACTTAATTGCAACATATATATGTTGAAAATAAGTTTGAACTGAACTTTACACATAACATAATAACTAGTAAAAAAAATTTATACAGTTTATTACAAAAATAACATAAAAATATGTTAGTAGTAATAGTGATAAGAATTAGTAATTAGAGTGTCCCAACGGCGGCCGCCTTCGATGGCGTCAGACGTACGTTCTCAATAATAACGCATTTAGGTTTCAGCAAATAAACAAAATTTTGGCACGTGAGCTTGGATGCGCAGTGGTTTAAACCCCGCCATTTCAATGTAAAGCGGTGTGGCTCGTCTCTGTCCCACACTAGCGATATTTATTCCCCTCTTTGCGCTGCCAATGTCTTAACCTACGAACCTTGAAATGTACAAGATCATTACGCGAATATGTCTTTTTTTGGAGTAACTTGGTTATTTTTTAAGTTATCAAAAAGATGTAGAGACCTTCCTTAACTAATTTTGGTCGCAGAATCAAAATTTTGAATCAAAAAGCAATTGCGCATCGTGTTTAAAAAATACGACATCTTACTTTTTTTTAATAGAACACCTGTATATTTTTGAATAATTTAATTTTCCTCATTTTCTGATTATTAAAATATCATACATGGCATGTTATCTCAAAAAGTTTTTGAGATATTTGAATTTTGGTATGAAAATATCGTTAATAATTTGTTAAGCGTAGGTGCCATTGAAATCAAAATAGCTGCATTTCTGAAAAAAAATGCAATTTACTCCTCAAAAAAATCATTATCTGTCATGGTTAATTCTTCTTTTTTCAAAGGCAAGTACATTTAACGATATTTTAATACCAAAAATCCAAATATCCCAAAAACCTTTTGAGATAATAAGACATGTTGATATTTTTGAAATCAGGAAAAGAGGAAAATCGAAATATTTTAAAATATAAAAAAAATTAAAAAAAAAATGTGATATGACATATTTCATAAACGCTATGCGCAACTCGTTTTTTTTTATTCAAAATTTGGATTCTGAGAAAAAAATTAGTTAATGAACCAAGTTATTTCAAAAATGGACATTTTAGCGCGATGACCCTGTATATATTGTCTACAGGTATAAAATTATCCTTTATATGTCACGTATGAAGGATAATGGCTGATATTGCTCACCAGCGAACATTTGCCTGAGTAGGAAAGTTTCTATATTTTTTGTTTTTAAAATGCCGTTACACCGCTTACACACTTGCATACCGGGGGAATGGTTTAAAGTTTTTTAGTCCATTTAAAGCCCCTTCTAATGACAATGAAGAATTTTCTAATCATCAAATAGTGTCCATTGCCATGGTATAATTATTATAAATCGCATGAATCGCCGCTTCTACCTCAGGATTATTGAAATGTTTCTGAGTCTCAGATGTGGCATTTAATTCACTCGGATTTAAATGCAGAATAAAAGTCTTTATTCTTTGAAATACTGATGATCCAAATGCTGTTAACCATGTTCCTCAGCTAAAATAGGTTGCGGCGGAAGTGAGAACCAGAAAATCTCGTCTATATCGTAAATAAAAGCTATGTTTACACTCACTCCCTATACATACAACACCACAACTAAATAAATAAATTAGTCAATCTGAATTCATCGGCATGGGAGACTCACAACTCCTCGGAAATCTGACCAATGGAGAAACGCTGCCCAATTGTTGTTTATAAAGAATCTTCTGGCCCCACCCTAATGCACCCAATATTATTCACATGACGTTGAGATGAAACATTAGCTGTGTGTTTTACTTTTCTTGTTATTAAAATTAATGTATTTCTAACATGTACATAATATTATTATTGACTAAAACTGTTCATATGTTTATAGACGCAAAAATTATTCATCTTCCATTTCACGTTACGTGGCGGTAGGCGACCCCACATTGGTGCCGATTGGACGTAAAAGAGCTTAATGTGTAAGGTCACTGTCAGAAATTCCAGTTTATTTTTATTGCGCGTAATATGGAATATAATAGGAGGATTAACTCCGTCTCTGGCATGTCATAAGTTTTCCCTATGTATACAGTAATCAGATCGTCAATGTCTAAGCTATACGACGTAAATTACTAGTCGAGGTTTTCTGCCCGCTGGTTGCAGCAGAGTATCTCTATTGATAATACATTCCTAAATGTTATTTTTGTGACAAACCATGTAATACAAACTGACCCCTAGTCCAGAATACAAAAACTAAATTTTAATTCTCAAATTCTCATGTAAAACCATATACTGCCTCTTCATTTTCAGTTCCCGATGAGAGCAACATTTTTTTGAAAAATTTGCGAGTCTATGGGGTAAAATATGGTTAAAAGATTAAAATTACTTTTTGTTTAGAAAATGTTGCTCTAACTTCAGCATATATTTGACAAAATTATAATGAGTTAAATATAAAAACTCTCCCCGTGCCCATGAATTAATGTTAGCGCAGGCGCAATGGGAACGTGCGCAGCAATATTTCTAACAGTAAGGTTATCCTAAGACTTTAAATTAGTATCTACAATTCTAATACCATTAATATACACCAATCAATAAAAATCAAATAACAATTTCATATACAGTCTTTGAAAGGTCTACCACATATTCACAAGACCAAAGTAAGAAGATTGAAGCCAACTTACTTCGTTTGGTCGCTATTAAAAAATATATATATATATATATATATATATATATATATATATATATATATATATATATATATATATATATATATATATATATATATATATATTTTTAACTATATTAAGAATGCTTTCAGCTATTGCGATTAAATTTGGGATGTTTCGAACCCTCGACATTGTATACAGGGTGCACAATGGAACCCTTGCAATTTTTTAACATTTAGTTGGTTTCGAAAATGTATGCTTTTATATGTCATATCAGGATGGTCCATGGACAAATTGGAAGAAACGGTTTTGGGTGTTTTTTTGATAACTCTGATATTTCTAGAGATACAATTTTTTTCTGAAAATGAATGACACTTTTACACATTGACCTATCACTCTTCGGTGAACAGTTGAAACAAAGGTTTTTACTCGAATTCGATTCAGCAAACATGCCTTTAACCATCCTACAATACGACGAGTATTGTGGGATGGTTAAATGTATTCAAGAGTGGAGACTTAACGACCTACTTACGATTTTACGGAGTTACCTTTATATTCTCGAATTGAAACGAATAAGAATTTAACAACTTTCATGCATATTTTGGAAATGATGGGAAAAATTGTCTAAATGGCAACTCCTATAGGCTGCCTATTGTTGAAATTTTATGAGTATTTATATAGGATGACTCGATATATTAATGAAAACTTAATTTTTATTAGCTTGATGTCGGTTATTTTGCTTGTATTTGTAATTAATAATACGTTTAACGATTTGTAAAAGTGAACAGTTGAATTTCTTATATAGAGGGTGACCCAAAAAAATAAGTAGTTGAAAGTTGTTAAATTCATATTTATTTTCAACAGGCCTGAACAGGTAACTCCATAAAATCGTGAGTGGGTCGTTAAATCTCCACTCTAGAATAATGTTGATTACTACATTTTAATTGCAAGCAGTATTGTGGGGTGGTTAAAGCCATGTCTGCCAAATCAAATTCGCATAAAAAACCTTTGTTCAAGTGCTCACTGAAGAGTGATAGGTTAATGCGTAAATGAGTAGCTAATTTTCTAAAAAAAAAGACCCAAAACAGTTTCTTCCAACTTTTCCATAGATCATCCTAATATGATTGATAAAACCTATAATTGTTTTTTACATTTTCGGAACTAATATTGCAAGAGTTTCATTTTGCATTCTGTATACAACGTCTTCTATAGTAGTTTATTGTCATGGTTAAACCAATTTATATCTGATAAAATTTGCAAGAAAATCTTGAAGACTCTAAGGCGCATATCGATACCTCCTATTGTTTTGAAAATATTTTACTTCAAAATTACACAAGAAATTTACATTAGTATCATTTGTCCGGCAGTTTATATATGATGTCAAAAGTTTTGAAACAAGAAGCAAATGCATTTCAATTTCATTTTTATACAAGTTGATGTGTAACACAATAGTAGACTGTCCATGTTTGTTATTCAGTTGTACTTTCTGGTATCAAACACGATCTCACATTTTATTGTTTCTATTCGAGAACTAATGTATTACTAAATAGTCCAATAAATATTATGCGCGACAAATTGTGATAACTGATATTTGTGATAGTAACTGTAATTCGCGCATTATGGATAGTTGTAAGTTTAATATTTATTCTTTCTTTTATTTATTTATTACCGTACCATATCTGTTTAATTTTCCCACTATCTGTATATTTCATAATTAATACTTATTATATACGCAGTGTTCTTTTTTGTCATTTGTATAATTATTATCCTATAACTGGGTTTCATTTGTTGGACAAATAGCGGTATTATTATTATTATTATTATTTCTCTGGTCTACGTGACTATTACGAATGCGAAGCCTCCACGGACTAGTAATATAAACCAGAAAATTGCATGATATATAAAACTTGCTTATTAAATCCAGCTGAACGGATGAACGGATAAATAATGGTGTCAACAGAACCAAGGATGAAATCAATATTATTTTTCTCGAATGGTAATTGTAAGAGATGTTCTTTTCCTATACATTCTGTAATATCGTGTTTTAGCTTTTGCTGAGTTTCTAACCCCGGAGCATCTAATTCAGTAATTTATCCTATATTTTTTACTTTCTCATCTATACGGGGTGTTCCAACCAAAAGTAGGCCCCTGAATAACTTTGGAGATAAAATTTTTTTGAAAAATTGGTCAAACATGTCGACCTTGTTTGCAAGGGGGACATATTTTAATGTAATACTTGTATACCTATCATCATCCCTCTACCCTACTCGGCCACCCCCTCAAAATATTCAATTGGCAAAGGGGGTCGAGTGATACATCTTTTGAAAGGTCTTTCTATTCTCTACATAGCTGTGTATTTTTTTAAACTTTTATCGATTCGTTCCTGAAAAATAATTGTTTCATTATTTTAGGTTGTGACGTACTTCGCTGCTCTACACAAGAGCGGAAGTGTCACTTTGACGCCCAACACTACGGCGGTGCTCACGGTACGGATATCTCGGGCGCCAGTTTCTGTTTAGAGTGCAGAAACACCACTTTACTCTATCGGCGGAACGATAGAGGCCAGGCAACTACAGTGAAGAAACGGCTAAGCCAGGGGTCGAGAAAAAAGGCAACTTACACACTACAGTTAATGAAACGGCTCTTATTAAATATATTTACATTTATTCTACACACTAATTATTATTTACACTATATATACACCTTAGTAACTATCCTACGGCTAACGGTTTTTACATTACTAGGTTATTTACAACTTATACTACAACGGTCTTAACTACGGGCGAGCGGGGGCAGTAAGCGGGCGGTCAAGCGGTGCGATACGGTAATACGGAGAATGAAGCGGTGACAGGGTAACCAGCAATAATTAATCGGTCAAACAGACGGCGGACGGATACCAGGAGGGGAAGCAAGCGCCAATACAACCACACTAAGACTTTACCAAACCTTTATCAAACCTTGCTACTTACTTCCGGATCCGGGGCTGCTTCCTCCCTGGAGCGGTCGGGGTCGGCACGTTTGGTCGGTAGGGGCGGCAGCAACGTACTCTCCTGGATGCTAACAAGATTACTTACGATGCTGGTCGGCGTGGTTCTTCAGTCAGCAGCTAAACGGCAACTGACTTATTCGAAAAATTCTCAAGCTACTAAACTCTGCCAAAGGCAGAAGTAGGATGAGCCGCGGTAGTCATGCGCGGAATATTGCAACTACGTCACCTTTTTCGACTTAGAAAAATTCGCAATTACATTTGTATACCTATGTACCTCTATACTCACAAGTTTACTTACGGTCCTTGTCGGCGTGGTGCTTCGGTTGGCGGTCAGACGGGGACTAACTTGTCTGCAAAATCCTCATGCTACTAAACACTGCCAAAAGCAGAAGTAGAATGAGACGCGGTAGTCATGCGCGATATATTACAACTACGTCACCAGTTTACGGACTTAGAATGATTCCGCAGTAAATTTAAATACCAATATCTTTATACTCACGAGCTTACTTACTGTCCAAGTCGGCGTGGTGCTTCGGTTGGCGGTCAGATGGAAACTAATTTGATTGAAAAAATCCTCCTGCTACACTGCCAAAAGCAGAAGTAGGACGAGACGCGGTAGTCATGCGCGGTGTATTACAACTGTTTACTGACTTAGAATAATTCTGCATTAAGTTTAAAATATCTATGTCTTTATACTTACGAGTTTACTTACTATCCAAGTCGGCGTGGTGCTTCGGTTGGCGGTCAGACGGGAACTAATTTGATTGTTTCCAGTCTCGGGCTCCTTCACGGTAGCGCGGGCACAAGGGCGCCGGGGGCACAATGCGCGCTTCACGTTTCGCGATTCACGTACTGCCGGCCACTCGGCCTATGTGGAATGTTCATAAAAACATATTAATACTACCTATCTATAATTAACAATTAAACTGTTATTAATGATCAGCTGACAATACCACTTATTAAAAGCGCAGTACTACAATGGTTAAAATATTTTTCGAAACAGACAAATAGCACCTAGTTACCTAACTTAAGTCTATAAAATAATCACTTCGTTACAAGGTTCGGGAAATAAAAATAAAAGAAGCAGTTTAAATTATCGTATGTATTGTTCAAAATAACCCCCACCGACTTCCAAACAGTAGTATAATCTGTCTTGAAATTCTGTACAAACATTTCTGAACACATCTGGAGTCAATAAACGGCATTCTCGAACAATTCTTCACATAACTCTTCCAGAGATGCGGGTTTTGTTGCAAATACCTTCGATTTCAAATATCCCCACAGAAAGAAATCCAAGGGGAGTTAAATCGGGTGACCTAGCGGGTCACTCCACAGGACCTCTTCTTCAATCCATCGCTCAGGAAACCGATTATCCAAAAATTGATGGACTGCTATAGCAAAATGTGGGGGTGCCCCATCCTGTTGAAAAAACAGTTCGCCCTCTAAAAGATTATCATCTTCTTCGAGGATTTGGGTAATCATTGGATCGATGTTATTTTCTAATAGATCGAGGTACCTTTCGCCATTTAAATTGTCAGGAATAAAAAACGGCCCGACAATGTGATATCCTAAGATGCCAGCCCAAACATTTAACTTCTGAGGCCTTTGGGTATGAGTTTCCATGAACAAATGTGGATTGGTTTCACTCCAATATCCACAAATGTGCCTGTTTACCTCCCCATTTAACTGAAATGTTGATTCATCAGGAAAACATGTATTGTACAGTAGATTGACATTACCGTTTAATTGTTCACTAAAAATCTCACAGAATTCAAACCGACGCGACGATCGGGATCCTCTTCGTTTAATTCGTGTACCAATTTAATTTTATATGGATGAAACTTGTGGGTGTTTACAATTCGATGAACACTACTTCGTGATACACCGGAAGTCTCAGCTACTTTTCTGATCGATTAAGTATTATCCATCTGCAAATGACCCAAAACTGTCAATTCGAGTGCTTCATTCCTAATCGGTCACTGAGGTTCATGATTTTTGTTTCATACAGAACCTGTTTCCATAAATTTTGTCAATAATTGTAAAACATACTGAGAACCAACCCTTCTATCTGGGTGATTTCTATTGAATATTGCTTCGTAGCTCTAGCGCAATTATCGTTTTTAAAATAAATGCTGACAATTTCTATTCTCTCCTGAATGGTATAAACCATTTTGAAAACTCACTCTGGTAAAATGTATCTCGATTTAAAATTGGTTGTGAACAAATTAATGTTCAAGGACTATTAAATACTTATGAGTCTCTTATTATTCTAAAACCAAATGGACAAGGAAAGTGTTTTTTTGTCAAAAAAACTCGTGTTGATTTGAGTGCACTAAAAAATGTAGTTTTTTTATAAAATTCCAATACCCAGTGCCGTGTATTTTAGATTTTTTTAAACGATTTCGATTGTGTGTAATCATCAAAAATGATTTATTTTCCTTAAGTACGAATCGATAAAAGTTAAAAAAATAATGCACAGTTATGTACGGAATTGAAAGACTTTTCAAAAGATGTATCACTCGACCCCCGTTGCCATTTAAATTTTTTGAGGGGGTGGTCGCATAGGATAGAGGGATGATGATAGGTATACAAGTATTACATTAAAATATGTCCCCCTTGGAAACAAGGTCGACGTGTTTCACCAATTTTTCAAAAAAATTTTATCTCCAAAGTTATTCAGGGTGCCTACTTTTGGTTGGGACACCCTGTATAAAGTATTGGTGCCGTAAAACAATCCAGTTTCAATTTATGATGAAAATATACGTTTTGAGACCCGAAAACAGAAAAATTATCTGAATTAGCATTCAGTCTGTGTGTTTGTAAGTCTATGAGTCTGTGTGTATATGTGTTTGTGTGTCTGTGTGTCGCTGGTCATTGTTGTACTATCATTTTCTTAAACACGTCTCAACGCAGAAATCTGAAACTTTATATATAATATCTGGGACGTCCAAGGAAGAACCCTATTGAATTGCAGTGAAATTTTGGCACCAGAGAGGGTATTAAAAAAAGCTAACCCATTTTAGTGATTTGTTTCTTGTATTTTTATCACTATTGAAATAAAAAATGGACTGTACTTTTAGTTTTATATTAATTTCTTAAAAGAAACAGTGATACAACTTGCTTGCACATGTCATTTCAGTTTTCACAATATTCATCGTCAATCTGACGTGCGCTCACAATCACCAAAGAGCGTTTACGTTCGGGCTTTTTGGTGAAAAGCCATGTAACATAATGCATGAGTTTTAATAAAAACTAAACATTTGAAAAGCTACGCTTTCAAAATATAAGGACATTAAATACATAGCCTTATATTAAAATTCAAATACAAGCACTGGCGGATTTAGAGTGGGGGCGGGGGTTCTGGGCTCTCCGAAATCTTTGCATTTCAGCAAAATTAACAAACAAAATGTTCAACGTATAAAATATTTTGATATTTTTCTATTAGCCTGACAACGTTGCATTATATATTATTCTATAAGGATGAGCATAAACATGAGCACGTAAAGACTCTACTATGTTGAAGCGTATGTTGATTGTACAAATCGGGAAGCGTCAATAACATTTCAATCATGTACCTAATTTAATTTTAGAATAGTATAGTAAATATTTAATGAAACCTCATAAGTATATAGCCAGGATCTTTCTCTCCGTTTACAAACCATTAATTTTATGATTTAAATGAAAAGATGATAGGAAGATGGAAAAGCAAATTACCTCAGTCGTCAAACATTGTTTTATTATTATTTAGGATTAAGGAGTTAAAAGAGCTTGTAATGTTACTACTAATTACTTATTATACATCCATGCACTAGCCAAGATCCGAACCTGGGATATTTTAGTCTCAAGCCTAACGTATAAGCACTGAGCCACTGAGCACTAGATCTTAATCAGTTGTTAAAGTTCTGTCCATGAGAAAATAAGCAGGGGTTAACGAATCCAAGTCGGATAGTTCAGAAGATAATGCGAATAATGGACTAAAATTTAACAATCCATCAATATGTATCAAGACCGTGTAGAGCTGTTCATACGTTAAATGAGCTTGGCCAAGAATGCATTTTAAAATGTTACTTGATAGACTTAATGCCGGTGTCTCACAGATCCCCAAAATTAGGAGATCTTGATGGGATAAGTTTCCAAAAGATTCCATCGTCGCTCAAACTGTTTTGTATAATATTATTATTTTTCTCAGATTTAAGAAATTCCGAAGTTCCTTTAACAGCGAATTGGTGCCTATAAAATTGGTTCCGTTATAGGAAAATAAAACCTTAGTTTACCCTCTTCTAGATATGAGGCGGCGTAGTGCTGCTATGAAACTTTCCAAAGTTAAATCAGTCAATTCTAAGTCTTGCCTTGGTGGAAAAACATACCAAGAGCGCTATATAACATTTAATGAGTTTGAAACCTAGTAATTTTCAGTCTCTAATAGAATAGTATTCTATTCTAGAAGAGTATGTACAATGTTAGCACAGTAAACAATATGCATTAATTAAACATTAAAAATTCATCTACAGAATAAAAGGAATTTGAGTCAAGAAATAATTTCGTCAGAAATAATTTTGTACTTGTGATATTTTTTAAATTATTATAAAAAACAGTTCAAGTCTGTATACTTCATGCTGTAAATCGGAGTCATGACGAGTTTGATAATGGTGATATGCATTTAAAGCATTAAGTTGGTTAGATTCTTTTTTTAGTAATTTCAAAATTTCAAAAATGTATAAGCACGGTAGAGTAAGAATTTTTTGTTGTATAAATGTTGCTCTGTATGATTCTCTATACTGTAATCCAAACATACAACGTATGGCTCTTTTTTGGTGCACAAAGACTCTATTTGCCCATGTTGAGTTACCCCACATAGTAATTCCATATCGAAAACGTGATTCAAGGTTTGAGAAATAAATTTTTTTTTACAGTGGTTAAATTTGTAATGCTGCGTAACCATTTCAATGCAAAACAACTACTAGCACACTTATTGCATACGTACGTTACATGAGTT
This sequence comes from Rhamnusium bicolor, assembly GCA_029963845.1. Classification (NCBI taxonomy): domain Eukaryota; kingdom Metazoa; phylum Arthropoda; class Insecta; order Coleoptera; family Cerambycidae; genus Rhamnusium; species Rhamnusium bicolor. Next base: position 645,898 of record JANEYF010001325.1, read on the forward strand.
TTCCAATCTAGAGATAAATCTATATTAATTCCTTACAATTTGTATGATGTGACTTGCTGAACTGAGTTTTCATTATTTTTTATGTATACACTTGATTTTATGTATACAGTTGATAGTTGGATAGTAGCATTTGGACCATATGAAAAGTTTCACATACCTCTCACCACTACTCAATTTACATTAGTCAGTATATGACTAGCAGGTTGGCCACTATCATTTGTCTGTTCCATAACCTATGACATACTGAGGAGAACTAATACGTTCGAAACCGGTCTATGTCTGGTTAGGAATTGACAAATGATATTGGCTACCGATCTATCATGATTTGAAGGTATAATCCAAAGCAGGTCGGGGTATTTGCCCGCTGAGTAGTTGTTTCGTTCAAATTATATTTAATAACAGTAGTTTAGTCCACCTGGGCTAGAGGTCGCCGCTCTCGGTACTTGCTTCGCAAGTCGCTATCCGCCACAGAGACATCTATTATGTCGGTTGGATAGTAGCATTTGGACCATATGAAAAGTTTCGTATACACTTGAGATATAATGTGCATCAATAGGGTGAAATTCCAAAGTAAAAGTTTTACTTTGGTTTAATAATAATTTTTTGTTTTTGGAATATTCAGAAATTGAAAGTAGGTTCTTGTTTAATGTATCTATTGCGTCATTTAAATATTTCTCACTAGCGATGATTGAAATTTCATCTGTAAAAGCACAAAAGAACGTTGATAGGTAATTATTATCCAAATCGTTTGTATATAGAATAAATGGAAAACACTTCCTTGAGGAATTCTTTGAACTTCCTTGAAATTTGCACAATGAAAAATTAACTTGAAATAAATCAATGTAGCTTTTTAAATAATCAAAATTTTTTAATAAATCCTGTAGGTAAAATGGATTTTAAAAAAAAATCTGTTGCCAATATTTCAGGAGTTGTCTAAAATTTATCTGTGTGGGCAAACCATTTTTGCAACATTTTTTTCTCTCAAATTTTAACTGCAATATTTTTTGCAAAACTTCCTCATTTAAGTATAGTAAGAAATAACCAAGCAAAATCAAGTACACGGAATTTTGAAATGGCTTTTTGATGATTGTTCGCAAGTTTTCAAATAATGTTGAAAATAAAGTGAGAATCATAGGCGGACCATACTGTATTTCGGTATCAAAAAAATAATCGACCAACGTTGATTAAATTTTTTTTTTTGAGTTAATGTCTGTCACATATACGGCACAACGTAACTGTCGAAGTAAGAGAAAAACAAAAAGTATTTAAGTGATGTAGATAATAATAAACTGACAATATGGTAGTAACTAAAACACACTGGAGATCTGGACATCAGACAATTTCTGTGAGTCCTGGGCCAGCGTCCCAACCGGCCTGTCCTGAGTTTCCACAGAAAAGCACAATAAGCGTACGCACAGCGAGATTTAGACCGTATTTATTCACTATTCAGTTTACCTGTAAACGTCGCAATGTGTAGACAGAGCAAGGGTAAAAATAAATAAGAAAATCTTAGTGGCCAACGGTATTATGAAATCTTAAACCAGAAAATTATTGAGGAATTTATAGTCTTCCAACAAGATGGTGCATCACCTCATAATATCAGGACCGTTTCAGAATTATTATATATCAATTTTGGAAATAACTGGATGGGAAGTAATGGACCAGTGAGATGGTCACCACGATCACTTGACTTAACGCCACTGGATTTTTTTTGGGGTCACATTAAAGACAAATTATACAAGAAAACGAGCACCGACATAAATGAACTCGGACAAAATTTTATAGACAGTGTGAATTCCATTTCAAATCTTCATATTTATAATGCAGTTCAGAGTGTTAAGAAGAGGTGCAATTTATGTATCGAACATAACGGACATCAGTTTGAACCTTTACTTTAATTTGAATTTTTATTTTGTAATTGTGATGTATTATAAAATTAGATATAAATATCTGATTTTTTGCTCTTGGCTTGTTGAGATTTTCTTTTAACCTCTTAAAAATAGTTTTATTAGGTTATCTTCTTTCTGGATAGCGATTGAAATAGATTTCGAATGCAATATCACAATTGTTATTACTTTGCATGAAGTATTCTAGCATTTCTCGTAATTTTCGTAAGACAGCTTCACTTTTACGATTAAATGGGGTGTAATTATGATGGGACCAAAATTATTAACATGCTGACGAATGGATAAACACTGTCATAGATGACACATGCCTGCTTGTAATAAATATAAAAATACGCAAAAGCAATCTACTAAAAGATTATTTTGGCTATTAAATACTTACACATCAAAAGCGACCCGACATATGATATTTAGTTTGAAAGAGAAAAAAATTTCCTTTTTAACTAAACCATAATCAACTATACTTCCCATTTAAAAAAATAAAACTTTATGCCTGACTCGAAATTGCACTTTTTTTAAAATTTCTCGACGCCACTGTATTATACAGAAAAAAGTGCCTAAAGAATGTAAAAGTTATTTTTTCATAATTTTACAAGCAACCAAGTTATTGACATATGCCTAAAAGTCGAAAAATCGAAAACTCGAAAACAAAAGACGATAGCATAACAAATGTTATGGGCAATATCAAGGAGAATGCAAAAAATCAGTACGCGTGTTGACGAAACCATGGATTTTTAATATCATTAATGCTATTATGCGTATCTTAAGTGCTGTTCAGATACACCTCCACTGTTAATATGTAGTAAAAGGGTGTTGCAAACCAATGAGCGAACAGTTGAGGAAATAGTGGTAAATGCTCTGTGGTTGGTGTTAAAAGTGCTTGTATCAGCCGCAATGGCATATATGTGTAAAACTGTGAGGCTTTTACTTGTTTGGCCTATGCCTTGCATCGCGTAGTCGACGAAGTGCGTCACCAATACTCTCCAATCAACCGATTAATTGCAAATATAAAGAACGTATTTATAAAGGGCCGTCCGCGCAGACAACAATTAAGGGAACGCCTCTCTGAAATATATTTACCACCACAAGTAGTATATACGCCATGGTACACATAGTTACAAGCTGCAGTCTACTATTTCAAACATTTTGAAAGCATGAAACAGTTTATAATAGAATTAAATTCCCGAAACTAAAATGTACTACATTATCTGTAGAGAAATCTGTAAATATTATCCATATTGTGCAGAATTCACTGAGCGGCTTATCGGACCGTCGCACTATGGGCCGATGGTGGAGGCGCCGTCTCAAAAATACCAAAAACCAAAAACCGAATAAGGAACACAAACTTCAATTTTCTTATAACTAATACATTAAACTTTTATAATTCGGTTCGGTAATTTATTTAAATGTTGACTGGGTTCAGTTAGTAGACTTCAAAAGTAGGAATATGGAGAGATTTAGATGTGTTGTTTTGATGCTTATTTTAAATAAACAATTTCGTGCTTAAAAATTAAATAAAGTGCAATGTGTTATACACCGTTTCAAAGAGCAGTTCTTCTAGTATTAAAAACATAAAAAATATTTGTATATTGCTTATCCCTTACTACAATAAAAAAATGATAAAGGTCTCATGTTACTGGAATGACTTTCTCAACTTCAAGAAAAATTTTAACTGTTAGCAGGGTTCTCCCTGGTAAGTTTTTTTTCATCATCTGGCAACTAAAACGATCCTGTATAAGATCCAAAAAAAAAATCTTACGGATTTTTTGCGCTTCTCTTGCAAATCAACAAAATATACAAAGAAGCGCGCGCGACGAACACTTAAAAATCTGCAATACTCGTTCCGTAAGAATTATGAATTTGCAAAATACGGCGTTATAAAGAATAGATATACATTATGGAATTGCAATAAATCAGAGCATAGCATTTGACTGAATGCCTGGATTTTAGAAATCGTATATCGGGACGGTCCCCTCTGATTTTTTTTTAGCAGCACCACCATAATATGTTTACGAGTGACTTGCGGTTAGATAAAATCAAGTAAATATTTGTAGTCGTTAAACTTATTAAACAAAGTGGTATATCGATAAAAATTGTTTACGATATAATTTGAAAAAAAATATTTTGTGACCATGAAAAATAAACCAAAGAGAAAATATTTTTTTTCTTCACCTATACACGGGATGTCTATTCTGCGGTTACCATTGTGCTTAGGAAAGTAGGTATATAAACTTGGGTTTGTTAAAATTTTAGGTTATTATTAATGTATATAAGCAGTATTAATTAATAGTAATCAATAATTTGCCGCTGTCAGCTGTACCTACCACAGTAAACAATAAACAATTTCAAAATTACTAAACGTAACATATGTGACGCTTTTATAGAGCACGGAAAACATACATCAACAGCAGAACGGTATGTTAAGGAGCATTTCGATCTTTCTGAATAACAGTTGCAATGTGTTATCATCAAAATTCAGACACTTATTGCCCGAATTTAAGATACGCTGGAATAAAGCCGGAAGAAAAAGGGATGTGTTCTTACGCAGCAACGAGAAATGGTTAGATGGCGAATTTTTTGTACCATTCCAAGAAGACGAAGAACCATCGACGTCCTTATCTGACAACCCACGAGGGAGACCGTCATTCATATACTTAGGAATTACGTTCAATTGGTGAGACATGGGAATCAGAAATTATACAGGAACTACGTTCTGCATCACAAGAAAGGAATACTTTTATCCACACATTATTAAGACGTAATACTTCTGTTGAGCTTTTCACAAATCAAGAGGCCTTGGCTCTTTTCATTAATTTAGATTTAACGAAAAACCAATATACACACCTCAAAAGCTGTTTACAAGACAAAGACTGTACTGTACTCCCATCATATACCAAACTTACAGAAGCAAAGCGAGAATGTTATCCAGAGCACATGCAAGTAACTGAAATTGGTGCTAAAGTAAGTTTGTAGTCTCTTCTAGATAACACATGTAAGAGAATAATCAAAATTGATTCTGTGAATGTGGCCAATTTTTCACAATTAATATTATACAGTAAATGGGGCTGTGATGGATCTTCGGGACAAAGTGAGTACAAGCAAATACTGTCTGGTGAAAGTGACGCAATATCTGATACTAACTTGTTTGTAACATTCTTGGTTCCACTACAAATTGTAGATGAAGTCACAAAAAACGTCGTTTTAAAAAATCCAACCCTGTCCTCTGTTCGAAACTGTAGGCCCGTTTTAATAAAATTCTAATAAGAGACTCCAGAGAAAACAAGATCTGTTGTCAATGAAGTGGAAATTCAAATAAGCACTCGTTTACCTTCTTTTCTAGTGAAGAATGAACAGCAGATGTCTATTAAACATGATCTGTTCTTTACAATGATAGATGGTAAGGTTACACAAGTAGTAACAAATACTCCATTAAGTGCCACATGCCATATATGTCTTGCAAAACCAACAGAAATGAACGATTTGGAACGTGTTAAACAGAGACCTTAGAAGAAGAGCATTATAGATTTGGACTCTCATTTTTACATGCATGGATTCGATTTATGGAGTTAGCACTTCATGTTTCATATAATTTATCATTTAAAAAATGGTCAGTAACCTCAGAGGACATGAAAAAGCAAACGCAAGCTAAAGAAGCTTATGTACAGGAGCAGTTTAGGAATGAATTAGGATTACTAATTGATAAACCTCGACAAATCAGCGGAACTAGTAATGACGGAAATACCGCTCGAAGGTTCTTTGCCAATTCTCCTTGCACTGCACAAATTACTGGAGTTGATGAAGAATTAATTATGAGATTTCGCATACTAGTTCAGACAATGTCAAGTGGTATGGCAATCAATGCCAAAAGTTTGGTGAATATGCTTTTAGAACAGCCGAATTATATGTGAGCAAATATCCATGGTACTATATGCCCTCCTCTTTACATAAAGTACTCATTGATGGAGAAAACATAATTCGATATAATGCACTTTTACCACTTGGCCAGTTGTCCGAAGATGCACAGGAATCCAGAAATAAGGATTATAAACGTTTCAGGTTACATCATTCTCGCAAATGTTCCTTAAAAGCTACTAACGAAGATGTCTTTCATACTTTATTGTATACATCAGACCCTTATATAACGAGCTTAAGACAATCTGTGTCACGCAAGATTGTAGAACTTGAAGAAGAGGCCTTGCAACTATTACAATAAATATTTATTTACATATAATTATGTACATAAATTACACGCTGTATATTATCATTATACAATTATAAAATGAAATGTATAAAAACAAAATAAAAATTATTTACCGTCACTACTGAACGTCGGACCTTTCTTTATATCTGTATACCGAATTTCATGTGTCTATAGTAACAAATAAAAAAGTTACATATTTTTGAGACGGCGCCTCCACCATCGGCCTACAATGCGTTGCGGTCGTGGTGTTGTTGCCAAAGACTAACTAAAAATGTTGGTTTTATAGTTTACGCGAGTATCGACAATTGCTGTGGAGGAACCGTCTTAAATTTGCATCGCTTACATTTCAACTTTCCTTTTCCCTGTTCAAAGTGATCTATCGACCAATTCGTCCACGAAGAACAAATTCTGATAACATCAATCTATAATAATGGCTTGAACACAGTACAGTAGGTTTCATGAAATGTTAGTATATTCGAAATATGTACATATTTTAAGTGTTCCTTACAAATGATTGTGATTGCCTCTTATCCCACATGCCGAATCTTTGCGCGCGGAAATTGTCCAGTATCTAGAGCTATTCTGTTGTACGTTTACGGTTAGGTCATTTATTAAATTCAATAACCAACCACAAAACGTGTCTTGCATACAGCAATACAGCAGTATATTTATCATTAGATTTAGCAAGATAATAGAATGTGACAGATAATAAAATAATCTCATTAAATAACGTGACCAAGATTACTTCACGTGTGAACGTGAAAATTGTCCAAATAATCCTTTAATCGCGTTTTCCGTCGTCTGTTTATTTTGCTGGAAATCTTTATTAATGTTTCGGTCAGTGGCAGCTCGTCAGATGATGCAGGTGAAGCGCTGCTTTCTCTAACATTTTCGGTTTAATTTTTTTTTATTCTAAAGTATATACCTATATTGTTTTAAGATAGTGTAACAGACTAACTACAGACTTACCAGTAAGACAAGGAAACTGTAATTAGAGAGATGCATATAATATCCAATTTAAAACCCCCAATAAGTACACGATCAAAATGTACCTATAGATACTCATCTTCGGCTGGATGAATTCCCTAATCTGATTAGATCGCGTTGGTGATTCTCACCTTGAAGATTTGTTTAGTTAACGTTAATCTAACATTCGTTCAATCGTAGTCGTGCAACCTGTTGTTTTGTTTTGTCTGTTACAGTTTTGATTTTTTGTATGCATATCGTTTTTGAAGTTTGTGTGTAAGTGAAACCATGAATTAATTGAAAGAACTATCTGGTGGAATGTACCGCTTTTATAAAAACTGCAGAAACTGGTTTCGTAAAAGTTAAATGTTTTTCAGATTTCCTAAAGATGAAAGCAGGTAGGTATGTTAAAAAAAATGCTATGTACTTAGTTTAGTTTGTTTATAGCTGCTTATAACTATGCAGGTAATTCATTAGTATGCCAGTTTGTTAATGTTGCTTAATTTTACAATTAGCTCGACAATTAGTAATGTTTAACTTTTTTTTAACGAAAGACTTCCATGCACAGTGAAATTAAATAATTGTTCGTTTTTTAAATTAAACAGAAATTTAAAAGGGAAATCTCAAATTAGGTACTTATTTATGTTCAAAAGTTATAAATGCTATATATGCTAAATGTGTGTGAGCTATGGAAATTATTTAATCTTAATTATATCAAAAGCAATACATTTTGGAATTCGTAACATAGAAAATAATTAATACTCATTTTATAGGATATGTTTTACCTACCTTTCTCATCCTTGTCCTCAATTTCCCTATAAGTACTTATTAAAACTTTATACACGTTTTAGAATTTATTGTTTATTAATATATAGTAATCGAGATTCTAAAACTAATACAAAAAAAAATAGAAAATTAAATATTTTAATGAATCTTTTGTTTACTTATGTTTACTTTATGGTAATGAAGTGTGACCATCAAATCATATTTGATCAAATATACATCCATAGTGGTTAGTCACAATTAAGAAGATGTGTCTAATCATCTAATATAAGCATAAAAAAAATTCCAGCATGGGTGCCCGGTATTATATAAATACATTTTGTGTATTTATGATAATGGAACGCGCGCCTATGTTAGAGAACTATACGACAAAGGGTTGCTCTGCGAGCCCATGTAAACAATTTTTCATGTGCTTATATGAATGAATGGAGTATGTCAATAAATAAAAGTAACACTAACGACGCGACGTATTTTTATTTTGTTTTCCATAAAACAGTGAAAAACATATTTATTGGTTACTGTTATATTATACGCAAAAAGTTAAATGTATTTCAAAATGTATTATACTATAGTACTGAACATACAGATTTTGTACAAATATGTACGCAATTTCACGTGATATTTGAATCTGAACATTTAAGTAAAGTCCATATTTTGGTAATTAAAATGTATGTAATTTTTAATGTAAGTATATTTAATAATATTTTATTACTTTTTGTCATTTACCGGCTCGGTGGAATATTTGGCTAGAGCACGCGATGGCAAGTGTGACCAGATAATCTCTCTATCGTCCTATAGGTTCGAATTCCGCCACCAGCATATTGCCAGTGTCGGTGGAAATGGTTATGTATTCCCGTTTTTACTTTCTTATACCTAATATAAGGAAGTATAGTAATTGTGATTTTTTTTCGACCTCGAGATTTTGATTGATAAATACGTTTTGGATCCTGCTGAATCCATTTTGACTATTTTCCAAATGATGTCGGTGTGTATGTGTATGTAGAAAAAAAGTACAATTTCGGGAAAAGAAACTAAAAATTTTTATTTCATTTCTGGACATATCTCGACTAATTATAATGAAGAAACCACTTTTTGGAAAAAAATCTATCTACATGTCTGTAGTATCGCGATAGCAGCTACAGTTTTTGAGATAAAGCTTTCAAATTTGGTACACATGTTCTAAATGCCAAAGACAATGATAAATTCGATGATGAGCAAAATTGGTTAGCTGAAAGGAGGTGTACAGGATCCAAACTTTTTTGTATTTGCCTTTACAAAAAAAATATATTCTTGATGAAAGATTATAAACCATGTCTACTATATCAAGCCAATAAAATATATTTTCCAAGTACTTAAATAAAGCTGATGTAAACTGAAATTTTTTACACATTTGACTTCATAAAATGGGGTTAGGATAAATTTAACAGTTTGACATTTGAAATGTCTGATTTAGTTACAAAAATGTCAGTGTCAATAAGAAGAAATTATTAAAATATATGACATGAATTATTATTGACAGTATCGAATAACGCTGATAATTAATTATTTAAAACTTTTAATGAAACATTTCAAGGAACGCTATTATAATTTAATTGAGGTAAGTGAAGAATTAAATAGAATGAATTTTTTATATCAGCGTAATATATACTGGTATAAGAAAGTTATGTGCTGGCCATATCAAATATTTTCATAAGTGTAACCCTCGCCAGTGCAGAATCGGCTTTGGATTCGGGAGTTATCTAACTTCTGGAGTTCGTTCGAAATTGACATAGAGCTTTTATATAAGTTTAGGTGTAGATATAAGTTAGTTATTTTGTTTTTACTGCTTCCATTTTTAATGTGGCATACATGCATTTCTTGATATTTTTCCATGTAGACGTTTTTTGAAATGTTAGTTATTGTTTAAATATCTATTGTTCTGTCTGTATGTTTTTGAAGTAAAACCCTAATAATGCCTTTTTCTGAAGCTGAGAATAATTGCCTATTACTTATAGTCATCCCATTTTTATCAATCCAGCTGATGATCTTTATATAAAATGACATACTTACTTGAGTTAATCGATACGCTTATCATACAACACTTATTTTCAATTTGAATCTTTCACAACAGAGTATCTAGAGGCTGTAATGTTTGGTTTGAAACTGAAATATTTAATGCCCATCACAAAAAAAACATATTTCAAATATCTAAGCTGCGAGCTCATGTGCGCATGACGAGTAAACTTTAACGTGCTCATCGAGGTAGTTAAAGAGAAAGTTGTGTGCACACAACTTGTGTAACACTCTGTGTGCATTAAAATACACGATAATTTACGAATGACATTAATATTTACTCAGTTTAAAATTATACTACTTTTCGAACTGCTAGTGTGTACTCTGTATATTGCTTAGAGTAATTTCGAACTGCCTCCTGTAGTGTTATTTATTTACTTAATCTATCAAGATGCATAAATTGATGGTTTGTAAATATATATCTAATATCTAATGGATTAAGTGACGTAAAACTATATATTCTATTCTTCCATACTAATTTTATTAGGTATTATCATCACTGATTCTGATTATAACAGAAGGCAAAAAACGTGATTGAGAGATTATGTAGATCATTTTCATGTTCATCCGTGAAGTAATGTTGGTTTTTTATTTTATGAGCATATTTTTTTATCTCACATATTTCATTATCTTGCTGAAGCTAATGATATATATTATTATATTGCTGTGTGCAAGTTACGTTTTACGCCTTGTTATTTAATTTAATAAATGGCCTAATTAACTCCCTATGTACACTTGATTTAAAAAAAACTGGTACAACTCTTGTAATCGAAAATCTTAATAGTTTAGTTGTGTGCATATGTCTGTAAATAGGGCTGGCCAGGCATGTCGAGAGGGGGTGGAAAAGAGGTGATTTACCCCGGACCTGGGTTTTTTGGAAGAGATCGGTTTTCTTTGTGTTTTTAAACTTATTAAACCTTTCTCTTTTATTTTATTCAAATGGAATTTTAAAAAATAATTAGAAAATAACTTTTTCAAAACATTTTCAAGCCTGCCATATTATTGTTTAAAAATATAATATTTGTTACAGATAATTCTACTAATGATTGTAATTAAAATACTAACTGAATAATGATAATTCTATTTTTAAAATAAGAACACAAAAATACCACTTGAGATTAAAAAAAATGTAAACAATGCAAACTGAACATAAAAATAGAATAAAAAAATAAAATAAATGAACTTCAATTACGTAATACAGAATTAACTAATATTTTGTCATTGCTCCATTAGCGTCTAAAACTGCCTGAAGTCTTGCAGGCATGGACAAAATCAGATTTCTTGCAAGGTCAACTTCTTGCGACAAGTTCTCCCAAGCGTCTTCAATTACCTCTTCCAATTCTTGGGCATTATTTGGATGGCTATTTAATTTTCTTATATGTTTCACCATTAGTCCTGATACATTTTCAAGTGGATTTAAATCCGGACTTTTAGATGGCCACGGTAACAACTCTATGTTTTTATTAAGAAACCATTACCTGACACGATGGGCCGTATGTATGGAGCAGTTGTCTTGTTGGAAAATAAAATTATTTTCCGGAAAAACCTCTATTACTGACGGCAACATAATATTGTCTAATATTTCAATATATTTAATGGAATTGAGATGACCACCACTGTTCCAACACACACCCAACCCATTTAGGCTCATCCAAGCCCAGACATTGACTGAAAACCTTCCTGATATTTGTGCATCGAATATTTTTCGTCGTATCTAGTGGAAGGAGTCCTATATACGCGAACATGTCCATCGTTACAGGATTTAAAAACCTTTTCGTCAGAAAAGACAACTTGTCCCCAGAAGTTTTCATCATTGATTATATAGTTGAGTGCAAAAATAATCCTACCCTGCTTCTTTTCTTCTGAAAGTTTGTATTTTTTAGCCGCTGAACAACTCTTCAAGTCGCTTTGTAGTTTTATTCTTCTGCAGGCAGTAGATACCGAAGCAGGGAAATTTGTCTCTGAAATTGCATTTACGGCAGTCTGAAAAGGGTGTTCTATTAGGTAATTTATAAGATTTTCATCTTCTTGATTATTGCTCTTTCTGGGCCTACCGGAACCAACTTTACGGGATACCGTTTGGTTGGTTTCCCATTGTTTTTTAACACTCATTATCGTGGTATTACTCACATTGTATTCAGCAGCAAGTCTTCTTATGGACCAACCATCTTCAATTTTAGAAACAATTCGAAATTTTTTAATATCTGTTAGGTGTCGAACCATTTTTAATAATGACGCCACTGATTAACGTCAAAGTGACATTTGTAAGATTATTAATATCAATCAAAGAACGAATAATTTACATAGCTAAAAGAAAGTGTACCAGTTTTTATTGAAATCAAGTGTACAACTGAAAATCTATCTCCATTGTTTTGATTACCACCATGATGTTCTGCTTTTAGGGATACATATTAAAGTGTTGGTATCAATTGAAAACTATTGACAACTATTATTTTTAGATATATTAATAAATAGAAATGTTAGAATATGACATGTACAGAAAAGATACCATCACTATAGGTAAGATATATCCCTACACGAAATCTCACCACCAACAAAAAATGGCCAGTTTCATTTTTCTAGTTCATTGCCTATTAAGCCTCCGCCTCAATCAGGAGAGGTTTGAAAAACAAAAGGCATTGATTAAGAATATAGATATGAGTAATGGATATTCTGTAAGTTTAGTTGATAAAATAATTAAGAAACAAATTTAGTGAGATACTTCGAAATTCCTTGACCTTCCAAAGTGAAAAAGAAAATTCGAAAATATCGATTCCATACGATCCTTAATTCACCTGTAGTATTGGTAAAATTTTTAAAGATATAGGTATGCCACTGGTCTATTCATCGGGAAATAAAATACAACTTTTAAGCAATCCAAAAAAAAAACTAAATTGACACAAACGAAAAGTAGAGGATTTACCAAATTAGTAGTAAGGACTGTAATCAACAGTATGTTGGACAAACTAAACAATTAATTCAAACTAGATTCAAGGAGCATATAGCTCATCTCAAATATAGTAGAACAGATAAGTCTAGAGTTTCCCAACATGCGCTTCAGAACAACCATAAAGTAGATGGTAGCAATTTGAGATTAATTAGGAATGTAACACATCCTAGACCACCACCCCGGGTGCATTTGAAAGTTTGAAAATTGTAAAGTGTAAATGTAGTATGAATAGTGACAGATGGCTCATCCCATATAGTCCTTTCTACTGGTTAGTTAGTCATGGTTCACCGAAACATAACAATAGTTTAGGTATGAATATGTTACATTGTTAGCATAAGGTTAGTTTTAATCATCTCCAGATGATGCCAACTTGGTTAGCGAAATGCGTGTCGAATGAAGTATATGATGTTTTGATGTTTTGTGGAATACCACGTCAGTGTTAGTAATTTTCTCATTTTGATCTTTCCTCGGCAGATACTGAAGCATGTATAACTTTTTTTTCGTCAAGAGATTCGACTGATTAGTGCCTTAATAATTTTTTTTTTTTTTTCGTTTTCTGATCCGACACTTGGTAATTGATATACGGAGATCAGCCAAGAGTGTCGACTGTTCAAAAACTTTCTGTAGCTCGGAAGTAGAAAAAGATAGATGATCTCGATTTGCACCACTGCTTATTTTTCAAATATTAAGCCCATCTATCTCTCACAATTTTAGAGAAAACCCTATATCCCGTATAATTCGGTTCTCCCTGTACGTTTACAGGTTGAAATTAGTGACGAAAATAGGAAAGGACTAACCTGGAGGTCGAAATTTCTCTTCACCAAGTTTAAACTATTTTTCACATCATTGCAATGGTAACACTCAAGCTTTTCACAAATCCCTCTCGCTTGTAGAACAACTTGAACGTCGACCAAAAACAGGAGAATTTACGATTGTTGATGCGATGAATGTGGTGTTTGATCTTCGACAATATATGTATATCTGGAGACATCGTTGAACACATAAACAAAAAACTAGAATGTGTACTACACAACAATCTTGGTTTTGTCACACTTCACCGAATAAGAGACCTACTAGAGGGCAAAGAAGTGGATTGTTTAGGGCCTCAAATAAATATGGTGTCTTTACGAATGTTCCTCTATTTTAAATAGGCTCCAGTAACATCTGTCGAGGTAGAACGTGCGTTTTCAATATACATATAAATGGAGTTTTGCAGACAGGTGGCGGATTTTAACAGTAGAACATATGTATCAACTTTTAATAATATACTTCGCTGGTAAGGTATAATATCGCAGCAACATCTGTGAATAAATATACAGTGCAGCAAAAAAATTATTGGTTTAATCTGCTAGTGCCAATATACTTTCACTTTACTACTTCCACTAGTCATTTTTAGATCCTCTATATTACAAAGTGAGCCACTGAAAGGTATTAGTTTGCAGTAATAGTTTAAAAAATATTTGGTTTTAATTGATATATAAATTAATAACAAATATTCATTTGTGCTAACCCTGGTTCTGACGTCATGAATCGACGATATCCGAACTCTACTAATCGTTAATACACTTGTATTACTTGTGAAAATTTCATCGTGAATTAATTAGGGGGTAATAAGACCTGTTTTATAATTTTAGCTCTGAAGTTTCAGTTTAATTGGTTTGAGTTGATTTTGAACGTTGAGATTTCGCTGAATGAATAGCATTTATTTTTGGTTTATTACAAATATTTAAAAAATCAAACCCGGTTTAATATTTAAAGTGGTTTTTGGATTTTGCTACTATTCTAACGACTAATGAATATGAAATTCTGGTGGGTAATTTTTGCTTTAATTAAAATTTTTGATCTAACAATGAAAATAAGTAGATATTTTCATGTCTAAGTGTCAGGCCACAAATTTTATTTTAAAAAAATAACAGCTAACAATTTATATTATTAGATATAATTATTAGAACAATAGTAAAGTTCTGAAACCATTTGAAATATCTTAGTACATTTGATTTTTTAAGAATATTTATAAAAAACCGAAAATATATGCCTACATTCTATCACTCCGCGATATTCCAACCTTGTGATATAATCCAAAATTGGTTTTTGAAAAGTAGGTATTCCGATAGAAAACTATTTTACCTCAATACATATTTCTGCTGTTATAATAAAATAAAATATAAATATTCCGTATTCAATTAGGTTACTGGATCACTAAAATTACAAATATAATAAATTTAATGTTGTTTTCACGTGACACTTTATCAAACTAACTTAAGGTTAAGAAATTGAGATTTTATACCATGCAAATAAATTTTAATACATTAACACATTTTATTTGGAAATATATCTCGCCATACTGACTGAGGTTAAAATTATATAAAATAGTATTAAAAAATGTTTATAGAGAAAACTAAGATTAT